>JAAGEH010000030.1:16067942-16207042 GCA_011751065.1 Lasiurus cinereus | reverse complement strand
CACACACACACATACACACACTTACATTCTCTCACACACATACATACACACTCACACACATACACACTCAAACACACACACATATATACTCATACACTTACACACTCACACACACACACTCTCTTACACACACACATACATACACTCTCTCTTTCACACACACACACACACACACACACACACACACACACACACTGGTTGAGTGTTCCCAGGACCAATGCCCTTAAAATAAACATTTTAGATTAATGATCCATCAAGAAGAGCAGCTCTCTATTGATTCTTCTTGCCAGCATGTCAACGCTCTTCTCCCCTCCCTAGCCACACACTGTATGTATGTATGACTTCAAGCAAGCTACTTAACCCTCAATGCCTCAGTTTTCCCATCAGTAAAATAGGGATTATATTATACCCTCATAAACAGTACTAACCTTCATAGGGCTGTTGTAAGGATTAAACAGATATACATGAATGATGGAAAGTGTTTCCAACATCACCTAGCTCAACACAAGGACTCAACACAAGCTCGTTGCTGTGACGACAATGGTGGTGGTGGTGGTGGTTTGTCCTTCAGCAGCCCGACCAGATCTACGCTGGAGAGTGCACCTGGGCTACCAAGAGAGATGGCAGGGCTCATCACCGCCATCATGCTAGCGTACCTACACCTGTTGGCACACCTGCCGCCCCCCACCTGGTGCAGCCTCTGAGAGCACCTTCTCCTACCACATCCGCAATCTCTGCCTCCCCTGGGAATGGCAGGTGCTGACCATGAAACCAGGCTCTCCAAAGTCAGGAGAACTTGGCTATGAATTCTAACACCTAAGACCTCACTTTGCAAAACTTGTCCTTAATGCTTTATTTCCTCAATGTCACGCTCTGCCTTGTTCTGGTCAATACCATGACCTTCTCTTTACAAGTGAATTTCCTTTCCAACATCCATTTTACTCTGCTGTGTATAACCTTCCCCCTGCTTTCAGACTGCTTCTCTGACAGGTGAAATTTGCTTGTGAGGAAAGGCCTCCCTCCCCTGGGTGATCCCAGAACAATTCCCAGGAGAGGGGAGAGGACGGACCCAGCCTGGGCTGGGCACGGGGCCGGCTAGTCCCTGCAGCAGGTGTGCCTCGCTCTCCCTGCACACAGACTTGAGCAGGGCACGCCGCCAGGGCCCACATCTCTCCTCTCAGGGTCCGGCGCTAAGTAGTACTTGGCACACAGCAGGTCCTCGGGAAAGCTGTGAGGAGTCATCCTTTTCTCACTGTGACCAGCCACGGAGGCTCTGCTTTGCCGTGAACACCTCACATGTATTGCCTCTCACCCTCATCACAGCCGCCCTCGGTGTTACTACCCTCATTTCACAGTTATTATCTTCCTTTTGCAGAAAACAGGCTGAAAGCCCACACACAAGACACCGGTTGCAACCGCAGGCAGAGACACAGTGAGAACCTGGGGGACTCTGGGTTCCAGCGTCCACTGTCATTGAATAAAGCCGTGTTGGAGGGAGGGATGGGCCGGCACCACATCCCCCCATCTGCCACGTGCCTTTCCTTTTTAAGTCTTCACCCCTCGTGCCACGTCTGGTGCACTCCACGGCATCAATAGGCTTCTTAACCGTGGAGTCTTCTGTGATGGTTGTGTGCGTGCTTTGATGTTTGGCATAAGCATATCCTCTGTGAAGACATCCCCACCATCAAGGGAGAGAACACATCCATCATCCCCAGGAGCCCCTCCTGCTCCTTTGAAATCCGTTCCTCCTCGGCCCCTCCCGGCACCCCACAGGCCAGGCAGCCAGCAGTGCGCTTCCTGTCACTGCTGACTGACCAGCTTGCACTTGCTGGAGTTTTAGATGTCTTCTTTCACTCAGAATGGTTTTGAGAGTTTTCTGTGGTTCATTTCTTGGGATCTCTCTTGATGTCTGTGATCAGCCCTATTTGGTGGTGGCCTATTTGTCTCTCTCTCTCTCTCTCTCTAATTTTATTTTATTTATTTATTTATTTATTTTTTACAGAAAGGAAGGGAGAGGGATAGAGTTAGAAACATCCATGAGAGAGAGACATAGATCAGCTGCCTCCTGCACACCCGCTATGGGGGATGTGCCCGCAACCAAGGTACATGCCCCTGACCGGAATCGAACCTGGGACCTTCAGTCCGGAGGCTGACGCTCTATCTATCCACTGAGCCAAACCGGTCTTGGCCCTATTTGTCTCTTAATACTCAGCTGGATTGGGTTTGCAAATTGATTACCGAGGACTTAAGCATCGACAGTCCTTCGGGAGGGCAATGAACCAAGATTTGGAACAACCAGATCACAAAGAGCAGCCTGGAAAAAACCTGGTGGAGGCTTCAGGCACTGGCCATGAAAATTTAGGAAATGGTGCGATGGTGTGCCACTGTGGTCCCTGTGCAAACCCCACACGTGGCCCGTGGCGGGCCTCTATAAGCGAGGGACCAGCAATGGTCCTCTCCACTGGGTAGGGAGTGGACTCGAGCTGAATTAACTAAGCCATCTCAATTGGGGGCTTCCTTAGAAGGAGGAAACAACCAGGGTTGTGTGTTGTGTTTTTTTTTAACTTTATTAATTCCAGAGTGAGTTCAGAAGGATAAAAACCCAAATAATTATTATAAAATGCTTGAAAAAAGCAGAGCCAATCCATGGCCACTCTGAAAGAAAGGCGCCGTGTGGTCACTAGAGCAAAGCAGAGATCCGGGATTTTTCTAGTTCCTCCTGGCCTTCACATCTGAGGAAAAAATGGTGTCCTCTGGGCAGATGCCTGAGCAAGGAGGGGAGGAGGCCAGGGACCTGGTGTCAGGGGAGAAGGGGAGTGAGAGGCAGAACAGAGAGACAAAACAAGAGAGGTCCAGGAAAGGGGGGAGAAAAACAGAAAAAAAGAAAGAGGGAGGGAAAGGGGACAGAAAACAGAAAGATGTTAGTCATTTAAAAAAGCACTGAGCATGCTCACTATGGCAGCACCTATACTAAACTTGGAATGATACAGAGTAGATTAGCATGGCCCCTGCCCAAGGATGACACGCAAATTCATCAAGTGTTCCATATATTATTAAAAAAAAAAAAAGCATTGAGCAAGGAAAGCCAGTTAGCACCCTCTTTCAGCCTTTAAGCAACATAATGGTACCTGGGCAGCTCAGAGGGCAGGAGGGCAGGGAAGTAAGGAGAATGGGTCTGTTGGGGATTAAACTGTGTCCCCCAAAAAGATATGCTCCAGTCCTAGATCCTAGTACCTGTGAATGTGACTTTACTTGGAAACAGGATCTTGGCAGATGGAATCAAGTTAAGCGAGGTCATGTTGCATTAAGGGTCTTATAAGAAGAAGAAAGTTTACACACAGAGGCACAAAGAGGAGAACGAATGTGAAGAGGGAGGCAGAGACTGGAATGATGTGTCTACAAGCCAAGGAGTGCCAAGCGCTGCCAGGAAACCCCAGAAGCTGGGAGAGGCAAAGAAGCCTTTGGAGAGAGAGCCTGGCTCTGCCTACATTTGGATTTGGGACTTCTTGCCTCCAGAACTGCGGACCAAACCAGTTTTGGTTGTTTTAAGCTACCCACTCTGTGCTCGCTTGTTATGACATCCTTAGGATACTAACACAGGGTCCCCATCAAAATAAAGCATCAGCATGCCCCTGCTCTAGGCCAAATTGTGTCTCTCCAAAATTCACAAGGTGAAGAAGTCCTAACCCCCCAGGACCTCAGAATATGACTGTATTTGGAGGTAAGGTCTTTAAAGAGGTGTTCCAATTAAAATAGGTCATTAGGGTGAGCTCTAATCCACCTTGTAGGAGGATATTTAGACACAGACAGACAGAGGGAAGACTGGGTGAAAACAGAAGGTGGCCGGATGACTGCAAGCAAGGAGAGAGGCCTCAAAAGAAACCAAACCTGCTGACTGACACCTGGATCTTGGACTGCTAGCCTCCAGAATTGTGAGAAAATAAAATTCTGTTGTTTAACCCACATAGTCTGTGGTACCTTGTTATGGGAGCCATAGCAACTTAGTACATCCTCCCAAACTCCAACATTCTCCAGCCTGCTGGCAGGAGGGCAGCTGGAGCCTCGTCTGCTTCGTGGTGGTGGTGGGGCCTCTATGGCCTCCTTGAGTTCCCTTAAGTTGGGTGGGGAGAGTCCGTGTGCAGGGCTGTGGACTCCACTTGGCACCTGCCCAGCCCTTTCAGGAGCAAAGAGACCTCATCCAGGGCCCAGGAAATCAGTCCAGGAGGATGAATGTCCTCTCCCCAGGCCACTCCTGGGCCCTTCCTCTCATAACCTGGAGCTTCCCACAGATGGCTTTGGACCACCCGTGGCCACCAACAGGATGTGAAGGCTGGAGCTGGTGTCCTCCAAAGGGCAGGGTAATAATGGTGACAAAATGGGGCTTCCACACTTGGGTAATGGTTTTCATGTTTCAATTCTGTCCCTAATCCTTCATTTTCTGCCAGGTCTGGAAAGTCATCTTTCAGAGCTGCTTGCTGTGGAGTGAAGAACAATGTCAGAGCAGGCAAATTCAGCCTCCTTATAGTTTTGTTCTGTTTTTAAACAGATGAGGCAATGGAGGCCCAGAGAAGGGAAGTGACTTGCTCCAGGTCACACAGCTATTTGGGGTCTAATGAAATCCAGAACACCAGGCTCCTGAAGCTGGCCACACCCTCGGCATGCTTAAGACAAGTGTCTTGTGAGTTCTCAGACAATCCAATTAGCTCACTGTTTTTCTCTGTCCAACAGTCATATTAAGATTTGAGGTGGGCTGCAGAGGGGTTCCTTCTAGTTCTAGAATTTTTACTCATCCAGCCTGTGGTTCTGGATGGCATCTGTTTTGTCTTTTAGTTGTAGTTTTGATATTATTGTGCAAAGCAGCAGTTTAGGTGTTTACCTATGCCTCCATCTTGGTTTCTCCCCTTCCCCCTTAATTTTAAAAGCACTTCAACATCTTATTTACTACAGCAAAACCCAGTTCACGCCGAAACCGGTTTGGCTCAGTGGATAGAGCATAGGCCTGCGGACTGAAAGGTCCCAGGTTCGATTCCGGTCAAGGGCATGTACCTTGGTTGCGGGCACATCCCCAGTCGGGGGCTTGCACGAGGCAACTGATCGATTGTTTCTCTCTCATCGATGTTTCTATCTCTCTCTCCCTCTCCCTTCCTCTCTGTAAAAAATCAATAAAAGTATATTTTAAGAAAACAAAAAACCAGTTCACGCCACTGTTAATAAAACTGTGATTTACAAAGAGATGTTATTACAAAAATAAATTTCAGTAATAACTGCTCCACCAGACACTTTGCAACTAAAAATAGAACTGCACAGTAAAGATAAATGCAATTCACAATAAACCAAGCTGTTCCCTTTCTTGCCCTTCACTGACTAGGATCCACAATATCGCTTCTCAATTTCAACCTTTAGGCTATTTAGTACTGCTCTGTTCTCCAAATAATTGGAGCATTTTTTAGCTCGGGACTGATTCCCTAAAGCAGAGTCACACATCCTTTAGTTGGTAACAGCAGCTCTACCAAGAAAATAGGGAGAGAGTGATGCCAGACCTCACCAGCTGGTCAAAGGCAGTATACCCACTGCCTACATGGCCACTTGAATGCTAGATGAAACCCCAAATTCTGATCTCATCACTGTCTAACATGAAAGGTCAGGGTGTGTGAACCCTATTATGTTTGTCTGCTCAGGCTGCCATAGCAAAATACCATGGACAGGTGCCTTAAACAACAGATACAGCTCTGGTGGCTGAAGTCTGAGAGCAGCTGTCGACCTGGTCCCTTCTGGTGAGGGCTCTCTTCCTGGCTTGCAGATGGCTGCCTTCTTGCTGTATCTTCACAGCAGAGAGAGGGGAAGCAAGTTCTCTCCTCTCTTCTTACAAAGATACTAATCCCTTCACAAGAACTCCAGCCTCATGACCTCGTCAAGTCCCCATTTCCAAATACCATCATATTGAGAGGTAGGGCTTCAACATGTGAATTTGGAGGGGACACAACTCAATCTATACCATCCACCTGTTAAAATGATGATTGGTTACTGGCACAGTGCTCGCATTTGTGGGAATAGTTGTTCCTCTTGCATGCCTCCCAGGCAAAACTCTTTTCCTACAAGCTGTTTACCCTTGGGGATGCTGGTGAGGACACTTGAAAAGGAATGAACTGTTTGAATCCCATTAGTTAAAAGCAAACAGAAGAGTTAATTGCCATCCACAGCTCTGGAACTGCTCCTTTTAGCTGCAGAGGCTCTGAACTACTCCTCATAGCAGACTCCAGGGACATCTGATAATTTCCCCCCAATTATTGCTGTATTAATCCCTCACTCCTCTAACCTTGCTGTACTTTATGAGCGAAATAGCTCTTAAAGAAGTGAAGACTTAGGCAAATGCTTTTGATCCTAAGTGCAGATAATACACTTCCCACAGACTTTCTTTTGTGGGTTTTTCCTATACATATTGACACAGCTAATCTTTGCTTCTGCAGCATGTACATAAATATTATCCAAGATGACTGGCATATGGTACTGTTATGTGTCTTTTAAGAAAACCTCCAACCGAATCCAGTATTTCCCATGTGGCACCTGATACACCGTGGGCGTCAGATATTTATAGAACAGTAATAATGATATTTGAAAACACTGTAATGTCTGAAGGCTCTGTTTCCCTGCAAATTTCATCTAGAAGCTGCATTTTGCAGACATAAGCTTCTGCCAGCCATTCACAGGGATATTGCTGAAATGCCGAGCATTGTCAGGATTCACAAAGTGGTCATTTTGAGCATTGCCGCCTCTAAACCCTTCAGAAGGAAAGTCACCTTCCCCTATGGGTGGAAATATTTGCAAGTAACGACTTGCTGCCTTTTGGCCTTCCGATACTGGTTGTTTGCCCTTCAGTGAAATTAAGTTTTGGATGCAAACCTAAAACCTCAGTAGAGCTTCATGAAATTGTTGAGTCAAAAACTCTTAGGATCAGATGATCCATGAGCTGGGAGAGACCCTTGTTACAACTAAAACCAAACCTCCCCCCTTTAAACCAATGAGAACCTTGCTTAATAGCCAAGGTAGAAATGGGGTCTTTTTGCTTCTATCCCAGTGCACATCCCTTTCCCCCTTTTGTTCCTGCAGCTAATGTGATAGTGCATCTTTATCATCGCAGTTCTGCTCCATTTAGTTTAACACACGTTTACTAAAAAACCCATGGGAATAATAGCTCCCACTTTCAGGTGTCTGCTGTTCTCATTTGAATCACCTCATCTTATCAGCACTGTAATGAGGAAGGCATTATCGTCTCCATTTCACATGCAGGAAAACTAAGGCACAGAGAGATTAGTGTCTTGCCCAAAGTTCTAAGAATTAGTACGTCATTGAGTCAGTCTTTGGAGCTGAGCAAGGGCAGGGGGTTCAGGAGAGGAGTGAGGGGTTAAGTTGGACTTTGGGTCAACAGGGACTGACAGTTCTGAACAGCCCAGTGGTGCTCAGCAGCCCGGGTAGGAGGGGGGATGGTCGGGCTGACCTTGGGTAGCATTTGCCAGATGGGTGAGGGGAAGAATTGGGCACCAGTGTCTGGGCCAGGGGAGGAGAGGAGGGAGGCCAGCGTGCACTCATAGGCTATACACTTGGCAGGATCCGAAGAAAGCCAGAAAGGATGCTCATGTAGATGTAAGTCTCCAGACAGCAGCTGTGGGTGCCAGGACAACTTGTGTTCAACTTCTAGGGGGCTCCTCAGTCTCGGGGAACACCCCCCAAAACAGCTACCACCCACCTTCCTCCCTGCTTCAGGCGGACAGTGTTGCTGGGGCCGCGGGGCATCACATCTGAACAGTGTTTTCCTGGGCATTCACACTTCAGGACACACATGCCCAGGGCAGCATGGAGGACAGGAGGAGCATGGGGACAGGAATCCGGAGATATCGCACAGAGCCTGCCACGGCCTCGTTACCCATGCTGGACCCAGATGATCAGGGCATCCCTTCCGGCTCTTAATGCCAACTGTGGAAAGTGCACGCACAAAGGAGCGGGATTTTGAGAGAAGCCATCATGGGGTAGGTTGCCAGCTCTCTCACGAGCTAAACAGATCAAGAGGGAGTTTGGGCCCACGCACGAGGGCCTGGCTGGGGGTTTTAGACTGCTGGGGAGTCCAGTGAAAGGAGAGGTCCCTGAGAACCCGGGAGTCAGGAAGCGTCTCGCCCTGGCGGCCTCTGTTTCTGATCTCAATAGTCTCTCCCCACCGCCCAGGGGCCTTCTTAGAGACCTTGCCCAAAGAGTCCGTACACAGGACATCAGACTGTGGCGGCTGCCATGCTCGGTGCTGTCCGTGTACACACCTGAGCCTGGCAACCACCTCTGAGCTGAGTAGTATGATCTCCCCTTTTCCTGTGAGGAAATGGAGGCTCGGAGAAGTTAGGGCACTCGCCTGGGTGGCTGGGCTGGAATCTGAACCCACTGCTCTCTGAGCCCAGATCTGTTTGTCCCACAGGGAGGCCCTCATCAACCTGTCCGGGCTGAAGAGAGATTGGTGCTGCTGTATCAGAGGTCCCATGTACGCACCAGGTGCTGAATTCACCCCACGGGCCAGCCATCTACCCTCAGGGAACTCGGTGTGAGAAATAGAGGGGAGGGGGGGGTTGGGGGGGGGAGTTTAAGGGAACCACTTGGGAGAGGGGAGTCCTCTAACCAACCAGCATCAGGGACGGTCAGCCTCTGCAGAAACTCGCCCAGCAGCCGCCCCCTGTGAGAGCCTCTCAGCAGGCGTCCACATACACATCGACCCCCTCACTCTGCTGCTGACAACGGGGCATGCCAGATCCAAGCCAGAGGGAGTGTGAGCCGGTGTGTCTGGGATGAGAGGCAGACTTTGGCTGGGGGGCTCCTCCTCGCCTCCCATGCCCCCCAACCCCTCAGCGCAGGCGCACGCGGATTTCCATCTGTGCCGGCATCACTCATTCCTAATGCAGCCTGGCAGGTGCTCTGGCTGAGGGGAAGTAGAATTAGGGCCTGGATGTGGCACTGGCTCATTTTTGTGGCAGGAGATTGATGGGATGTTTGAGGATGACTGGACGCACTCCTGTTCTCGCCGCCTTCAGGAAAGGATCGAGCTGGTGGGAAAGAATTCAGTCATTCCGATTTAGGGAAAGGTGTTTTGAGGCCTTTCCGTTTCTTTTTGCATCACTCCTGGAGCCTTAAGTCCTAAATTTTTGTTCAAAAAAAATTTATTTCGGAAGTGTCGGCCCACTGTCATTTTAGAAAGCTCACTCAGAGTCGAGTTGAAGAAGCTGGTCAGGGGCCTTCTGACCACAATTCGGGACTGCAGACGGCAGGGCGCACGGCTCTATTTTGTTTTTAGAGGGATGGGTTTAATGTTCAGACTTTGTCTGACTGCCATGCCCACTACAATTATGGATAATTACTCTGTCTCGCTGAGCAATCACAGTGGGATATGGGATACGCCGAAGAAGACAGACACACGTTCCCGCCTGGTGCTTCAGAATCTAGTCATGTTTAAGGTTCAGTAATGGTGTGGAGCAGGAAGAATGGTCTCACGCTGTGTGTGGGGGTGGAGGGTGGGCCACTAAATTTACTTCTAAAGGAAAAAAGCCTTTTCCAACAGTGCAAGTGGAGGTAATCAGTAATGTGAAAGGAGGCAAGAAATGGGGAATAAACAGAGAGCTGGAAAATTAGGACATTTTAAGGCTGAAAATGGGGCTTTGCTTGTAACATGCCCACAGAAAGACTGTCAATCTTTCAAGAAACGCTGCAATTACCAGAATGACAGGCCTTGGTTCTCATTCCTTAATGCAGCAAATATTGATCAGGTGCCATGTCCGATTCCAAGCACGCCTATTTTTTAAAGTCATAGAAAAATTTTAATGTCAAACTCTATTCCTACCATGTTGCTATCACTGATTGGCATGACATATTTTAAAATTAGAGACATTAGATTTATAAAGGTTAATATGCTTTTTTACTTAGTGATTCCGATTCTGGAAGAGATTCTCCTAAGGACAAACAGCTTTTAAATATATAACGGGGGAATTTATCACGTGGAATCAATCCTGGCATTTGGCATTGGGGTGCATTTCCGATTCGGACCACATGCTTTTGGGAACCAGAGTTAGTGAAGAGAGGGGCCCCGCACAGGAAGAGGGGAAGAAAGTCGGGGCCAGAGCCTGGATAGACGAGCGCCAGGGGCCTGGAAGCAGGACAAAGCAGCGCACACAGGAAGGAGAGGGCGCTGGAGGTGGGAGCTGGGCTGAGCCCGCTAGTATGAGAGGGGCTCATCTCTGGTGAGCTTCCATGTAGCTTCCAGAGCCTTTACGGACAAGGTCTGACCTCTGTCACCTCGCATCCCCCAGCTCTGTAGCTTTCTTGCTGTGTGACCATGAACGCGTGATTCAGTTTCTTGGCCTCAGTTCTCATCTGTAAAATGAAGCCCTTTCTTATAGGCCTGTTGTCAGGACTCGGTGAGCTCTGTCCATTCAAATTGCTTGGCACAGTGCTCAGTAAGTGTTAGCTATTCTATCCACCGGGGTGAAATGGGTTTTTTCCATGTTTAACCTCCCAACATCCAAATCTCTTCCTCTTACGTGGGTACTAGTGGGAGGCAAGGCTTAGCTTGCACAAAGGAAGAGGAGGGTGGGCCTGGGGCAGCCAAACAGATACCGCTCTTGGGATGTTATTTCTGAGGGAGGGGCTTTGAAAGGGGTCACCATCACAGGAAAGCACTGCACCTTAAAGCCTTTGGTGCTGGGCCATGCTCAGAGATGGTGGCAGAGCTGGTGGCTGTGGAGAAGAGGTGACTGGGATAGTGTAGTGAGGTAGACCGGCGGTCCCTGTGGCAACCTGACATACCCCCAGCTGCCTGACCTCCCTGGCTTTGAGAGAAGCCACGTTCCATGGTGGTGTTGAACACCACTGCCCCCTAGAGACCAGGAGGCGAAGAGCACAGCCCCCTGAAGTCCCCTCAGCCTAGGGAGAGAAGACGGCCTAAAATCTATCACAGAATCCAAAATGACCCCAGAGCCTCCCAGCAAGACGCCAGCGCAGAAACCCTGCAAAGGAGAGCTTGGCAGACTGCCCAGAGTGCCAACAGCAACATGGCCATGGCCATGGCCGTGGAGGGCCAGGCTGGCAGGAACCACACACCACCTCTCAATGTGGAGATGGCAGATGGCTGGGGGGCCAGGGCTGGGGAGAGGAGCAAACACTTAGCCAGGACCTGGCCCACGATGTTCTGGTCTCTAACCTCTATTGCCGTTTTCTCTCAACCCTCCCTTGCAGGCAGCATGAGACTTCTCTGCAAGTGGAGCAAGGGTGTGTTTATCAGCTTGTTGCAAATTACATGGGAAACGTAGGTCCCCCTGGTTGAGGCAGTTACTGAGTCTCTTTGTTAGGTTAATAAAATTACAACAATCTGGGCAGATATTCAAGTGTTTGTTTTCAAAACTAGTAACCTAGTACCAGGCCTGAGTGGATTTTGGGGGTTTGGATAGAGAGCATTTCTGTTCTGAGCATGCATTTATTCACATATGGGAGGAAAGTCGGTACCCTGCAGCCCATTCTAACACCTACCAGGCTGTGGGGCTTGTCACCAGACCCTAATGGGCTTTGAAAGGGGTCGCCATCACAGGAAAGCACTGCACCTTAAAGCCTTTGGGCAGCCTGACTCTTTCAGTTTGAAACTCCATGCATTTCAGTAAAATTTACTCGAAGTGAAATTTTGAAACAGCACTAGTTAGTTTCCTGTTGACTTCTTTTATTACACTACTAGAGGCCCGTTGCACAATATTCATGCAAGAACAGGCCTTCCTTCCCCTGACTTCACTCCCAGCCGCCTGGGAACCTGCAAGTCCTCACTCCCAGTGGGAGCACTACTCTTGTAGCTCCCTCTGCTGCCCCCTCCCGCTCCTAGCAGGTGTCCTGCCCCTTCTGGCTGCTCTTTGCCTGCATATGCAAATTAATCTACCATCTTTGTAGGGTTAATTAGCATGCTCACTCCTGATTGGCTGTGGGCATAGGGTAGGTCTGGTCAATTTACATGTTTGTCTATTATTAGGTAAGATGGAACTCCATGGCAAAAACACGCCACCTCCACTCCTCAGTGGTTCCAGGAGGATCCAGAGGACTAGAAGCTCACTGCCTGGGTGCCCTGCAGCTCTCCTTGCTGCCCTCTAGCACATCACTGCCCTCCAGGCTCACTGTGCAGTGATGTGCCCTGCACGCTGGAGGGTCGGGGGCACTAAGAGATGACTGAGAGCCTTCTCTGCTTTCAAGGAGCTTTCATACAGCTGGGACTGAAGAGCCCTTCACACTTCCCAAGCTTGTACGCACAGGCCCAGTCTCCACAGGTCCACCCCTCCTCGCCCCACTGTTACTCGTCCCTCTCCCCCACAGTCCCAGAAGCTCAGGTCCTAGTTCCAAACCTGTTTTCCCCCACACCCTAAGCAGCCTCACACCCCATGGTCCATGTTGACTCAGGTCCCTCAACCTGCTACTCATGTCCCCACCTGGTCACATCTGCCCTGACGCAAGCACAGACTGTTCTCCCTGAACTCCTCCTCAGCTCTCAGCCTTCCCTTATGCCACAGCATCCAACTTGGTCCCAGGGTTTCCCACATGGCTTTGGACTTGACTGCCTTTCTACCTGATTCTCCCTCAGGCTTTGGGGACATTTCAAACTCATCTTTATATCCTACAAGGTGAGGTTAGGATGCACCAAATATTGGGAATCAGTAAGTGTTAAATGAGTAAATAGATGAGTATGAATGAATATTACTAGATACAAATAACAATTAGCTTTACCTAAAGGGCTTTTTGATTTGCAAGAATTATATACTCATCAGTGATTTTCATGTCAAGTCAGAAAAATAGTTACTATGCCTGAATTTCACAAAGAGGTTAACTTACAACACTAATAGCTCTGATGTCTGGGGACTGGCTGTGTGTTAGACCCTCAATAGACCTGTTCTGTTAACCCCAGAACAGCTGCACAAGGTAGACAGTCACCCTCTACAGCTGAGGAAACTGAGCCTTGGAAACTTGTCTAAAGCCAGGGCCTGCATTAGAACCCACATCTTGGGACTCCAAAACCTTTCATTAGTTCCTGATACCATGTTGAGAGACAGGAGGAGGGAATCAATCCCAGCCAGACAAAGTATGCCCTAGCTAAAGCTCGAAGCTCGAAGAACTAAGTGAAGACCAATGAAGGCTGGACAGCCTGGTCAGTGGGATTGACCTGGGCAAAGAATGGGAGATGGAAGCAAGCTGGCCAGGCTTGGGACCTGGGACCTGGGACCTAAGGGACAGTGTGAGGTATGGGCAGTAAGATAGGAAATGACCGGTGCCAATGGCCAGGAAGGATTGACTCCAAGAGTCCTTAGATGCTCTGGGGAAAGGTGCTTGGGCTTTAACTTGTCCACAGTATTACTGATGTCAGTGCGGGATGAATTCTGCAGGGGCCTTTGACGTATTCTTATATGTCAGTGGGATAAGAGGCTAGAGCCAACAAGACTAGTTATAGGCTATGGCAATAATTTCAAAAACCATAAGGTGACCTACCCTGGATAGTAGAATAGAAATAAATAAGGGGAAACAGATACGTGAGATATTGAGAATATTTTCCATACCTATTCCCTTCTCTGTTATTAGGCCAAAAAAATTTCTCCATTGGAAAACATCCCCCTCCTTTGCTGGTTTAGGCCTCTATGCCTCTGCACTCATGTTCTCTCTGCCTCAAGTGCTCTTGCCTCCTTACACCCCACATATCTGGAGAACACCTATGCATCCTTCAAAACCCTGCTCAGATGTAAATCCTCCAAAAAGTCTTTCCTCACCACAAGCATGACGGAGTTCATGACCCCACCTCTGTATCACCTTTATACCTTGTACACAGTCTGGCCGGGACATCAGTGTCTGTGTAGTTTGTCTGCACATCCGCCTGCCCTGGTAGAGAGTGAACTCCTCAGTGGCTGAGACTATTTTCACCTTCGTGTCCTTGTGCCTAGGGCAGTGCCTGACACATACAGAGCAGGATGTTGAACTAATGAATATATATGACTGAGTAGATGATTGACACATCAGTCTCTGCACTCTTTTCTAGCTGTATGATGCCCAACAGCAGTAAGCTACCCTTGACGTTCTCTCTCAGATGAGGTTCTTTGTTCTGAAGAATATCTTCAATTTAAGCTTCGTTTTTATAAAAATAATTTGGCAAGTTTGAAACACCCAAAACAAGCACACACAAAAAATGCTTGTTGGGGGAGACAGGAAAGAAAAGGAGAGAGGAGAAGCATGATGGGACCATTGGCTTACCAGTGCTGTATTTTCCTGAGCATGATCAGGCGAAATGAAACACTTAGGACTGGGACAAACTTTTACTTCCCCTCCTTCCATTAACTCCCAAAAGGAGCCAATAGGAAAAACATTCTGAAAACGGTAAGGTGCACCATAAAAGGCATATCATTAATTCTTCCCTGATGGTAAAACACAGTATTGTGAATTAAATGCTAGCTTCCCGTGCTCACCCAAAGAAAAGGATGACTTCAATATCAAATGTATTCCTTTCATGTACTAAGACATACATTAATTAGGGAGAAAACATTTTTCAAAATATAAACTTCAATCTGTTAATAAGCACAAATCTTCACAGAAAAGTAGGAAGGATATGGAGGCTATCAGCTTACCCTTAGACGGGAAGCCATCTGTGACTTTCTAACAGGCATTTTTACTAACTGGAGGTGACACACGGTTGTGGAATGCTAAATTAAAGACCACCAAACATTATTGTGACTTCAAAAAGTAGTTAAAGGCTTCAATAAGCACACTTTTATCACAAGAACACACAATCTAAAGCCAAAATAGTTCAGTTTAATGTGCCAAAAATATGCTCATCTCATACATTGTTAGGAAAAAATGTATTTCCCATACATTGTTAGGAAAGAAATTCTAAAATTTGCTGCTAATTCATTTGAGGGCAGCCAACATCTCCTATCTTCCTTGGCAAGAGGGCCATTTTTCTATGCTGTATTTTGCACACAGAAATCGGCATAGAATGATTTGCATACCAAAAACATGTTTGTAAAAGAAACTGTTTTCAAAGAAGTCAGGGGGAGATGGGGTTTCCACTGTTGGCTTCTTTACACACATCCCCAGGCTGCTTGCATTTCATTTCCTGTGTGATGCATCCCCCGCAAAGGGTTATGTACTTTATGATGCACTAAAAATTAAAGCAAAGATATCATATTATATATATATATATATATATATATATATATATATATCCAAGAACAACCATAACAACAATATCAACACAGGCTAAAACTTTCCATGTTAACAACCTTCAGCTTTTTACTAAGGGGCTGGTAATGTAAGCGTTATAATATATTAAGCTTTCATTTTATATTCTGTATTTTATATAAATTATTGCTAATTCTCATAATAAGTCTTCAAGGTAGGTGCTGTGGTTCCCCATTTTACACATGAGAAAACGGAGGCCTGGGGGGATGAGGTAACTTACAAGGGGAAAGCCTGGTTTGGAAGTCAGGTCTAATCTTTCCTGCATGACCCCCCCACCCCACCCACCACTGCCTCTTTCCCCCAGTTTGCCAAATACCATTGCTTCATATCCAAGGGCCGAGTCTACCAGGCGGGGGGTGGTAGGAAGTCATGCTGGAAGAGGTGTACCACTTGGTTGCCTGGCTTTTTTTTCTTCCCCCTGACCAAAACCTGGAAGCATCCAGTCTCAAGGCTCAGCGAAGGAACCCAATAAACTAGCTCAGTGACAAACATGGGGTGAATGGGCAATGGCCTGTGATTCAGAGGGTGTCAGGGGGGAGAGACGGATTGGTCGCTGCACAAAGAAGGTACATGGTAGTTGAGATGCAACGGAACCCTCCCGCTCGGTGCCCATGCGCTATCACCAATTCAGTGCCAGCCCAGCTGTATTCTTGGAAACACAGAATGGTTTTGTGTGCGCTTAATTATAATGCTACTTACAGAGAATTTATCAGCAGCAAATCAGATGCTTGATGCACTTCTTAAGGAAAAACATGGTAGTGGCTCTTTGAAATTTGTTCATGAATCCTGGGTGAATTCTTTGGATTATTCCAGTAGATAGCATTTGAAAGAAATCAGCCATTTCTAGAAAGTCAATGGGAGAAAAGTACAGAATGAAAAGACTGAGGATGACTGCAAAACATTTGCTTTCTTTTACTATAAGGTTTGCCCATGTTTGCAGGGGAGGGGTGGGAGGAGGAGAGATGTGTGTGTGTGGGGGCAGGGGAGGTTTCCACCTAGTTTCTCTTTTTCAGGGCAAATTGCAAAGTGTATATCTAATCACATCTCATTATCCATTACACCACTGTCCAGAGATTTCTGGCGTTGGTACTTTATGATGTATTAGTCGCTGTTAGAAAGCAGTTTTTCTGACACTTTCAGTAACAAATCCCTTTCAATAGGATCTATAGCAGGCCTGCCTCATAGCAAGTTCCAGGCTAAAGCAAGTAATATGATGGCAAACTGCTTTGGAGGCAGACAGGCCTGGCTTGAATCCTAGTTTCAGCACTACACTTTTACCTCAATCTCTCTGGCCCTCAGTTTCCTCATCTGTAAACTAAGAGAAAGAATGTAAGGGCAGACCCCGACTGTCTACCCAACAACAATTTCCCTTTTCTTCCTCGCTAACAGCAACAACAACAAATCTGATTTTGTTCAGTCCGAATGTGCCAAATCCCAGCAAAAGCTTTACATTGATCTGAATCCTCCATAGCTGTGGTGATTGGTTTACAGGGTCTACAGAACATATGCCACCTAGTTCTGGCCAATGAGGCTGAAGGGGAAATCTTCCAGAAGTTCCTGAGAAAGATTTTCCTCTCTGATAAGGCACATAAAGAGAAAGCCCATCTTCTTTTGCAGCCCTCTCCCCCGCTCCCTCTCTGGGTGCTGTTGTGGAGCAGCCCTCTCTTGAACATGAGAGGAATCAATACTGACACATCAAAGATGGCAGAGTAGCCTGGCTGCTGTGGGTCACGGTTCTATTCCCAGTCACGGCACATGCCTGGGTTGCAGGCTCAATCCCCAGTGTGGGGCATGCAGGAAGCAGTCAATCAATGATTCTCTCTCATTGTTGATGTTTCTATCTCTCCCTCTCCCTCTCCCTGCCTCTCAGAAATCAATAAAAATGTATTTTAAAAATAGATGGCAGAGAAGGAAAGAAAGAGCCAGGTTCTTGGATATAACACTGATCTATTAACAACCTTCACTCACCTACCTCCAGATTTCTTGTTAACCATAAATGTCTTTGTGGTGTAACCTGATGCGTTTTGGGTTTTGTGTTGCTTGCAGTACCCTCCCCTCACCCCCCAACAAAAAAAAAAAACCCAACTTATACAAATACCAACCTTATAAGATGGTTGTAAATAAATGATACAGTGTATGTAAAATGCTCAGCACAATGCCTGGCATAGTAAATGGTTGTTAGAAATATAAGTAACATTTATCAAACATAAGTAATGATCTAAAAGATCAAAAGTTTCAAAACACAATATATAAGATGAATGGCATTGATTTAATACGACTAAAAAGCTTTATATTCTTGGTAAGGAGGGGGGAGACACTGAGGTATAAGAGTGATTACAGCAACAAACCCCCGTCTCGGGAGTAAGATGTACTAGTAACTGCAGTCAGAACACAAACACTATTGGGAGATGAAAGGACTAGGGTTCCTTGCCAGGTTTCCATCCACCCCCTCACCAACAGACAATCACCCTGTCAGCAGCTCCAATTCATGTCTGAAGACTAACAATTACGTGTATGTGAATTACCAGCCTTGCAAAGGGGCAGGGCTCTGTCAACCCACAGAATATCTTTCTAGAATAGTAAAATTTACTAGTATTTTCTAAACACCTGGTTTATTTCTTAAAGGCAGGAGAGATAGATATACTGATTATCTATTAAAAATATACTAATTTAGGAACATCACGTTTTTAGAGCCTATCATTTTAGAACAGTGTGGTAAACTCACAGAACTACAGTTTACAGATGAAACCACCAATTTTTGAAACAACCTACTACAACACAAAGTAGGATTACAGTAAGATGACATGTGAAAGAACCTAGAAGTAGAGGTAATATAGAGTGATTTTATTAATAAATAATTTTAAAGTAAACCATATTTTTTTCTTCACTTTGTTTTAGCAAAGATGCATATAACAAGAGTTCCAACTAACAATGAAGATTAAACACACACACACACACACACACACACACACACACACACATCCATATCCACTAGGGTCAATGTACACCCATTCAAAAGCCCTACAGCTTCTATAGCTATGGTAGTATACAACAAGCAGTGATTTTCATAACTGATGGCGATGTGGCTTTATAAATCCCTGAATTGTTAATCATATTCATCATATTATAAAAGACATGTAATCAAACATTTAGACAAAAATTCATCAAGAACTGAAAACAAAAGGGGACTTCTGATTACCTTGCAATTAATGAAATAAAACCACCAACTCCTGAACATTTTGGTTAACTCAGATGTTACTAGTATGCTATATACACCACACACCTGCTTTTCTCAAAATCTCTCTGTCCCCCTTTCTTTACAATAAAGGGTAAGATTATTAGTAGCTCAACTCCCCACACTGTGAAATGATTCTCCCAAATTTAGAGATCTCTGCATCTCTAAAGACTAAGATAGCTTTCATTCGTTAGAGGCAATTTCCAGCCTTTACAACTTGGTAGATTTTTTTCTTCCTCATTTGAATGGAATTTAACAGGATATTGTCAGAGCCAGTTTACTTTTGCAGGGGTAAAATTGAACTGAATGAATGACAAAGCCTGGAGTGACCCTCTTCCTGTTTCACATTTCATTTCATACCACCCTCTGTGCAGCTGAATGGCTCCAAACAAAGGAAATTTCTCTAAGTTCCATGGAACTATCAGGCTTTCTCTCTCTTTTTAAATATATATATATTTTTAGATTGATTTCAGAGAGGAAGGAAGAGGGAGAGTTAGAAACATCAATGATGAGAGAGAATCGTTGGTCAGCTGCCTCCTGCACACCCCATCCTGGGGATCGAGCCGTGTCTGGGGCATGTGTCCTGACTGGGAATCAAACTGTGACCTCCTGGTTCATAGGTTTACACTCAACCACTGGGCCACTTCAGGCCATCAGGCTTTCTCTTTCTTTAGGGCAGGTGCACATACTGTGCCCACTGCCATATATATTCTCTAGACCGAGTCTAACTTCCGCTTATCCTCTAGGTCTCATCTCAGCTATCACTTGGATGTACAATCTTAAACTCCCTATGCTTCTTTGCAGCACTTTGCACAACTTTATTTTTTCTACTAGTCTGTAAGCTCCACAAAGGTAGAGCCATGTACAGTTGACTTCTGAACAACATGGGTTTGAACTGTGTGGGTCCATTCATACATAGATTTTTTTCCAATATATACTGTAAGTATATTTGCTCTTCCTTATGATTTTCTTAATAATATTTTCTTCTCTATAGATTATTATAAAAGTACAATACACATAATATAATACACATAACATACAAAATGTGTGTTAATTAACAGCGTATGTTATCAGTAAGGCTTCTGGTCAACAGGTTATTAGTTAAGTTTTGAGGGAGTCAAAAGTTAAACATGGACTTTTGACTGTGTGGGGGGTTGGCACTCCTAACTCCCACGTTGTTTAAGGACCAACTATATTATGCTCATCGCAAAAACCTTTCTGCCTAGCCCAATGCTTGGCACATGTAGTTGCTGATCTATAGTGTTATAGAAGATATGGGCAGAATTATCAAATTGCCTCTAAAATTTTAGACACTCTTTATCACTGAAGGCCTTAAAATATAGTAACCAATATGGACACACACATACACACAAACCTTAGTTATAATTATACTAGAGGCCCGGTGTACAAATTTGTGGATGGGTGGGGTCCCTCTGGGTGGCCTGCAGGGATTGGGCTGAAACCTGCAGTCCAACATTGCCTGCAGTTCCTATTTGCCGCTCCTGTTCATCCCAGTCCCACTGTGTCTGCCATGGGCTCGCACCCAGTCAGTCCAATCAGGAGAGGCTTGCACTGCTGTAGCAGTACTCACCAGCCATGAGCCCTGTGTCTGGCACCCTCCCAAAGGGAATAGCGTGAGGGATCTCTGATATTCCCCAAGGAGGTCCAGGATTGGGAGATGGTGCAGGCCAGGCTGAGGGACCCCACTGGTGCATAATTGGGCTGGGGAGGGACCTTGGGAGGGCTCCAGGGTGTGTCCAATCCATCTCACTCAGTCCTGATTGGCCAGACCCCCGTAGAGCATCTGCCCCCTGGTGGTCAGTGCATGTCATAGTGACTGGTTGACCCGCTGACTATCTGCCTCCTGTTGATTGATACACCTCATAGGGAGCAGTTGAGCAGCCTTAGCATATCATAGCATATTACATTTGATTGGTTGTTGGGTTGTTCTGCTGTTCAGTCTATTTGCATATTAGACTTTTATTATATAGTACTAGCAGCCCTTTGCATGAATCCATGTGCCAGTAGCTTGCCTGTAACTCGCTGCTGCACTCCAGTAGCTCTCCACCCACTATCCTGCCCTCTTGTAGCTCCCCCTCCGCTCATAGCTTGCTGCCCTGCCCCCTCCTGTAGCTCTCCGCTGCCTGCTTGTAGCTCGCTGCCTCACCCTCCTGCTGATCTATAATCCGGTCATTACACGGTCAGTCATTATGCTTCATGGCATAATGACCATTTGCATATTACATCTTTATTATATAGGATTGTTAGTACCCTCCCTAACTCAACCACCCACCCAAATATTAGCACTGAGAAAAACAAGACAAAGCCTTATAAATAACATTGAAATTGAATTTTTCTTTCAAACAGTTCTTTGCTCATGATTTAAAAAAAATAACTGATCTACAAGACCACATAAAACATAATATAAATGAATGGCTGCCTATCAAAATGTGATCATCTGACTTCTATGATTATTCTTGCTTTTGAAAAGATACTTCCTAAAGAAACACTTGTACAACAAGAAAAAATACTCATAATATTAATACCTTGATTGTTTTCTAGCTTTATCAGTGTGATAACATGTAAATGTGGCATGTTTTTCAAGATTTTACCTACTCTCTTTATTCATTTCTCAAAGGACAGACCAATGGATGAGATTACAGTATCCTATCACAAAATTAATGTCATATACTTGAAAAAGCTACTTTAGTCACCACCTGGTGGAATAGATAACTGAGCTAAGCAAACTCTTTTAGCTGTAGGAACTAAAGATTGGAAGGAAATATTAGAACATGTAATAGCAAAGCTTCTTGTTAAAACTGTAATACAGTGGTACCTCGAGATACGACTTTAATTCGTTCTGTAACCTTGAGGCATGGGAAACTATGAGACGCTCGAGTCATGTGTGCAGCCGGCCGATCCTCGCGATTACTCCTATCTCAAATGTTGCTCGTATTTCAAAGCAAAAATCGCTCGCTCAACGGCTCGTATCTCAAAAAATCTCGTATGTTAGGGCACTCGTATCTCGAGGTACCACTGTACCACAATTTTTTTAAAAATTAAAAAGCACTGTTTTTATAATCACTAGTTCCTTCAAGATAGGATTGAGGCACTGGCCTGGTGTGGAAAATAATTTAAATATTAAATTAAATGCACTTAAGTATTTTGCAGTTTGATTACTTCTAAGCAATTATGTCATATGTTTTTCACAATTGAGACATATCTGAGTAGTATAATTTTCCATTAGTAAAAGGATAGGAAAGTTCATAGTATATACAAATAGAAAATTTTTAAAACTTGGAGGTACTATAAAAAGCAATTTATGAAAAGGATAGTCATTGGTTGTGTTGAAAGGCTGGACTAGAGTAATGGAAGAAAATGTGAACTCTGATTCAGACTGTATCACTTAGCTACATGACTGTAAGCAAGTTGCGTAGCCTCTGAGTATATAAAAAGGACTACTGCAAGGATTCAGAAATTAAATATAAAATGTCTGAAAATACCAATGTATATTATGACTTTTCTAATAGAGATGCATGATTGCAAAGAGTAATTATTATAAGCAAGATAAAACAGGAATTTTAGTTGTCCCAAAGGAATAATAACTAAGAAAAAAATCTCTAATGATTCTGAACTCACGTTTTCTTTAATTACCTTTTATTCTTCATTAATAGCTATCCTGGTTCCTATCAGACAAACATTTGTAAACTACCAACAACAAAAAATGAATAGAAGTCTGGGGACTAAATATGAAAACTGTTGACACAACTTAAGTAAACCCATTTTCTTGACCATGATCATGACAGCCAGAATCATGGTTTTTACTTAGATTATACTTCTCTGAACATACACAGAAATTATATGGTATTGCCAACAGAACAATCATGAAACACCATAGTTGTATTAATCCCCTAAATTATATTACTAATAGAAAATACTTCACTTAATAAATCAGTGACCAAAGAAATGTCCTACATTTTACAAGACAACACTAGATAAAAATATATTTGTTTTAAAGTCTTGCAAATATGAACCTGCACAATTTGGTTCCTTGAAATGTTTATCATTCTTTTTCATTGCGAACTATTATTTACAATAAACCTGGACACTAACTACATAAAAAAAGCTAAAGTGTCTTAACAGTTGATAATGACCCTTCCCCTGCTCCCTTCCCAATAAGTAAACATAGAAGCACTAAATATAAATTTAATTCCATTCTGACATTTTTCTTCCAGTTCTTTATTATCCAACCATGACAAACTTAAACTTAGACACTTTTTAACTTCCATTAACCATTAAACAACTTTTCAAATAGTTAAAACACTAACATATTCTAAGTTTGTAGTCTTTAACACACTTATTAAAGCAATCATGTAACATTTTGGTAAACTGTATTAAGTAGAATGTTTATTTCTTATTCACATTTTACAAACATTTCTAATTCACAGAATTTCACTAATCTTATTTCCCTAGAGATATGAAGACTACAGACAATTGAAAATGTGTCTTATGAACCTCAATCACTGTAGAGATCACTAAAATATCTATCACAAAATATATAAATTTGTCATATTAAAAGCGAGATTTTTTTTTTCCTTCCAAAGTCACCAAAACCATTCTTTAAAATTCAACAAAAAACTGTTGGAATGTGTAGGGTTTTTTGTGTGTTAATGTTAGGGTGGTATGATTTTTGGATGGATGAGTGTTGAAAGCTGAGTTATACAGAAGAAATAATAGAGAACAGAGGCTTTTTCTTTACATACTTATTCCCAAAGCCTGCCCTTCATCTCATTTTGGTTTTCCACATTGATCCAATTGTAGCACTTCCTGGAGAGAGCCATGTCCTAACTAGCAACATCAGGAAGAGAATTGGACAAAGCAAAAGGAGAAAATGCTCATGTCATTTCATCTCCTGTCATGTCTCTTTGAAAACAATGAAGACATTCTAAGGTGTCAGGCACTAAGTCACAATTTAACCTTCAATAGTTTTTACCTGGAATGGACATGCACAGGAGATACCTGGATGAGCCTGTCTATTCAATAGGTGCCCCAATTTCTATTGAGATGAATACCATGTAGCAGAATTTTAATTGGTTCCGTCTCCTGCACAGTTGTGATGACCTTAAAGCCTCATTAGGAGGCGATTCAGTAGTGATGCTTGGATAATCTCCCCTGGATGGCGAACCAAAGGAGATACAATCTAACATTAACTACCTAACACTAATTCCTGTTAAGAGCTTTCCCCTCCCTCCCTATAAGTGCCCCCCCCAAAAAACTATTGAGTTAAAGCCACCGCCGCCGACTCCCCAAAGATAACGGTTCAAACCCCCAAATCCCCTTGGATGGCCAAGAAAGGAACCAATCATTTAAAGAGAACGAGTACTGCACCGGAAATCACCTCTCCAAAAAAAAAAAAGAAAAGGAAAAAGTTAACATTTCACACACTAAAAATAATGTCTGAACGCCATCTCCCACGGGGATGGCAATGCGGGCCGCGGGTGGCGGCTCCCGCACGTGACCCAACCCCCCGCCTATTTCTGCTTCTTGAAGGATCCGGGCGCCTGAGGGACTGGGGGGCGGGGCAGCCTGAGGTAGACCTTGACCGAGTCGTAGATGAACCACTGCAGCCCGGTCAGCGTGCCGATCATGATGATGCGGGCGAAGAGGCCCTTCCACACGCCCCCGAACCCCAGCCTGCGGAGAACCTCCGAGGCCGTGCTGCCCTGCTCCTTGTTCAACACGGAAACGACGGAGTCGGCCGGGTGGGACACGATGGCGCAGAAGACGCCGGCGATGTAGCCGGCCACGAAGGTCACGGCGAGCTGCTCGGCCTTGGTGCACTGGCTCTGGGGCTTGGGCACCACGTACTTGTAGAGGGCCTCCAAGGTGCGCTCGAAGCAGGCGAACTTCATCATGGTGTAGGGGATCTGCCGCATCCAGAGCGGCGCCACGCCCTTGTAGAAGGCCCACAGGCCCTCCTCGCCGTACATCCGGGGCATCGCGGCCCGCAGGGTTCGGGCGTAGCCCGGCTGCGTCTGCACGCGCACCTTGACCGCCTCCATGGGCGACAGGGCCACGTCGGCGAAGAACTCGGCGCTGGCCGAGGCGGCCAGGTACAGGCCGGTTCTCCACTCGTAGGCCTTCTCCGGGCCCAGCAGCTCCGAGTAGCGGATCTTGAAGACCTCGTAGAGGCCGAACTTGAAGAAGCCCTGCATGGAGTAGCCCAGGAGCGTGGGGGCCCAGCCTCGGGCCAGGCCGCGCAGCCCGTCGTCCTGCAGCGCCACAGCGAAGCCGCTCAGGATGCCCTTGTATTTGCCCGGGTCCACCTGCATGCGGCACTTGACCAGGTCCAGGGGCACGATGGCCGTGTGCGTCAGCCCGCAGCTCAACATCCCGCCCAGGCCGCACAGCAGCAGGTATTTCGGAGAGCCGTATTCGTAGCCTTGTTCCACCGAGACCGCCGCCCGCCTGCTTCTGCGCCCACTCTTGGCGTGCAGGGGTTGGTTGCCGCCACTGTCACACATGGCCACGCTCCGTCTCAGCACACAAGTCCCTTAGGCCTCCTTCTTCCCTCCGGAGCAGGTGCGCCTGCGTGGTGAGCTTCCCCCAGCCGCCAAACCAACGGTCGGAGCTAGCAGACGGCCCAGCCGGCGCCTACCGGGTTTCTGCCAAGGCTCCCACCGCGCAGGCGCGGCTCCTACCGGCTGGGTGGCGGTGAAGTCCTAAGCCCACTCGCGAGAGTTGAAGGAAGAATGACCCTGCGCGCCTCCCGCCCGCCCTCCCGGAAGGGGCTTCTGGGAAGCGCGGGAACCCCGCCCCTCAGCCCCTCTCGGCCAATGGCCCGCGGTCCCTAGGTCTTACCTTGGGCGCTTGTTAAGGCTTTGAGTGCGCGGGTGGCTTAGTGCTCCACGAGCATGCTAAAGAAGTAAACTAGCAAGTACAAACAGGAGTAAACACACGAATAGGCGAGTAAATAGATGAGGAAGTTGGCGAGAGGGGGAAGAGTCTCCATGCCCTGTCGTCTTCCTGCGAGGCCTTTCTTGGAGTCTCACTCCACTCTGCCCGCTTAAACGAATGGTCGTCTCCATGGCAACAGAGTTTTCCATGGAGGAAAGGGGCAGAGAGAACTAAGAATCTGGCGTTGGAGGCCCAGTCTTGAGGCTTCCAGCCTTACGTAATAGTCTTTTTTTTTGTGTGTGTGTGGCTGTTTGCTTTTTGTTTTTGTTTTTTATTCCTTATTGTTTAAAGAATTACGTGTATCTCCTTCCCCCCCCCCTCGCATTGACCTCTCTCCGGCCCCTCCATCCCCTCCCCTCCACCCCTTACCCTTCCTACATGCCCTCCCTCCGCACATGTCCTCACCTACTGTCTATGCCCATCGGTTATGCTTATATGCACGCATACAAGTCCTTTGGTAGTCCTCTTGCCCCCACCCCCCTCCCTCTGAGGTTTAATGGTCTGTTCCATGCTTCTGTGTCACTGGATCTGTTCTTTTTGCTGTTCCAGTGGAGTGTTCTCTGCTTCTTTGTATTTCAAATCTTTGACTTTGATTCTTGCCTTCCTCTAGTCTGCTATTAGGTCCCTGTATAATATTTTTTTCTTTCAGTCAGTGTCTGTTTAATTTATAGTTGGTCCTTTTCATCTCTTCGAGAGTCTTGCTAAATTTATCAGCCTTTTCTAGGAAATTCTTGAAAAACCTTATAACTGTGGTTTTGACCTCTATATCCAGTTGTTTGTTTTCCTCCATTTCTTTCATTTGTGATCTGTTCCTTTGTCTCCGCATTTTCGCTGCTTCCCTGAGTTGGTAGAGTAGCTTTGTGTGCTAGGTATTCTATATGGCTCAGTAGCTCCACCTCCCCAGTTACCTGAGGTGGACTCTCTTGGTGCACCCATTTGGACTGTGTGCTCATCCTTGTTGTAGTTAAGTCTTGATTGTTGTTGGTATCACTGGGGGGAAATGACCTCCAGACCACTTGGCTGTGAGGATCAGTTGTGTCTATGCTGGGAGAACTTCTGTGTTGGAGTTAGCCTTATGATATAAGACTTGCAAAATTGCAAAAGCCTCTGTGCTCGGCTTGGATGGGGTGGAGTCTCAGGGCTGAGCAGACAGCCTTAGCTTCCTGTCAGCCCTGCCTTTGAGGCCCTGGGTGTCAGTGTCCCTTGGTAATCACTGCAGCCTTCTCTGTGCGCACTTGTGCTCGTGCATCTCCAGACCTTTGCCTTTTGTGGCTCCCCTGAGTTTCTGTGCGCTCCAGGGATGTGTATGAGCCTGGGTCCCCAGGATCTCACCCAAAACTGGGGTTCAGTGCAGTCAGAAGTGGAGTTCAGTGCAATTGGGAGGTTCTGTCTTCTGCCCGCTAGAGTCAGTCCTCTTTGCGTGCATTGGTGTGTGCTCCTCCCGACCTTTGCCTTTCATGGCTCCCCTGAGTTTCTGTGCACTCCTCCCTTTTCAGACTACCCCTGTATGAGTCTCACCCAGAACTGGGGTTCAGTGCAGTTGGAGTTTCCATCTCCTTCCTGCTAGAGGAAGCCAGCCAGGCACTCTGCTGCCTGTCCTCTCCACATACGTGTCTTCGTACCTCACCTTTTTGCAGCTCCTCTGAGTCTCCGTGAGCCTCTCTCTTTCCTTCTAGTTGTAGAATTTCCACTCAGCCAGCTTTTCTGTGGTTCTGGATGATGTCTGTTTTGTCTTTTAGCTGTAGTTTTGAAATTGTTGTGCAAGGCAGCAGTTTAGGTGTTCACCTATGCTGCCATCTTGGTTTCTCTGGGATATACAATTTTAATAAGCTCCCTTAAGTATATTCTTCATTAAACTTCACTAAATTTTGAAAACCACAGTATGTGGATGACAGAAGAGCAAAGACTTGTTTTAAGTTTCTCTGATTAAGAATTCAGTACTGCCCAGCTGGCATGGCTCAGTAGTTGAGCGTCAACCTATGAAACAGGTGAATTCAATTCCCAGTTCAATTCCCAGTCAGAGCACATGTCCAGGTTGTGGGCTTGTCCCCAGTGTGGGGCATGCAGGAGTCAGTCGATCAATGATTTTCTCTCATCATTGATGTTCCTATCTCTCTCTCTCCCTCTCCTTTCCTCTCTGAAATCAATAAAAATATATATTTTTAGCCAAGACCGGTTTGGCTCAGTGGATAGAGCATCGGCCTGCGGACTGAAAGGTCCCAGGTTCGATTCCGGTTCAGGGGCATGTACCTTGCTTGCGGGTACATCTCCAATGTGGGGTGTGCAGGAGGCGGCTGATCGATGTCTCTCTCCCTCATCGATGTTTCTGACTTTCTATCCCTCTCCCTTCCTTTCTGTAAAAAATCAATAAAATATATTTAAAATATATATATATTTTTTAAAAAGATTTCAGTACTTAAATACTGAACTAGGTGTGTATACAACTCTGAAAATCAATCAAACTGTGCACTTAAGATTAATGCATGTATGTGTGTTTTACCATAATTTTTACACATGGCTGGCATAAAATTCTAACCCCAAATTGGAATAATGACCAGAGTAGAGGCAGATACAAATTTTCTGAATCAACATGTTTTATTGAATTGCTGTCCTTATTGTATTCTTATACCAGTGTTAAATTAATTAAATGAGCAGAGCATTTTATTAGACTGAGGTGGTTGTGATGCCTCAGTAGCCTACCTAAGGGAACCAAAACCTAAGCTTATAAATTCCTCAAGGTTAAGAAACTGAAACTTAAGGACAGCCAACTAAGACAACCAACCACAAATAGCCAACCTAGATTTTCCCAGATAAGGAAACCACTTACGTTATAGCCAATTGAATAATTTCCTTCAGCATCTTCTCTATAAAAGCCTTTCCCCACCTCCTGTCATTGGAGAACTTCTAGTTCTCCTTTGGCACTGCTTGATTGGAGTCAATTTTTGCTCAAATAAACTCTTAAATTTTTAAATATGCTTCAGTTTACCTTTTAACACCAATATGTTCAGTATTAAAGAGAAGACACTCTCCTTGAGTCAGGGAAACAATTGGGGGGCGGGAATCTTAGTACAATCATTTGTGGCCCTGCAAAACTCAACTCACCCAACAAAATCTTATTCCTTAGTATTTAATTTGGGGCAGGGAGAGGGAAAGGGGGACAGAAAGGGATGATTAGAAAAAATTCTAAAAAGGTTCCTGGGGAAGAGGACCAATAATGAATAAAAGGTTGAGAAACACTGCACTGTAGCAACCTCTTGGGGATTCATAGGGTACATGAATATATTAAAGAGAATTTTCATAATAAAGAACTTTAACTTCATTCACTTAGGGTTTCCTAATTTTATTGGATCTCAAACACCCTTTTTTATATGATATGCTCCATGGCATGATCTCCCATGCAGCATATTTTGGGAAATGCTGAACTGTATAAAAAATGGAACTTAGAGAAAATAAGGAGGGGAGGGCTGGAAGTAATAATAGCAGCTACCATTTACTTAGGTCTCTATTTCCTAAAGGCGCAACTTAGATGTTTTGCTAGCATGTAACACAGATCACTGGCTATTTTATGTAAACAGAGGTTAAATCAATTTATCTCATTTGTATGAGCTACTTGTTCTGTACCATTAAAATATTGTGAAATAACATGTACAAGTTGAAGAAAACAATCTAGGAATCTTCAGTACCAAAATGTTCTTGAACGATTCTTAGTTCAATAACTTGACTGCAGCATAGCCATAAGGTTTTTAAAAACTGAATGTAGCCTGGAAGAATATTTTGCCATTACAGAGTACACATCTACCACCATGAAGTTTATCTCCATGATACTTATTTAATACAGGACAACATTTCTGGTTTGAAATCATTATTTCACTTTGGCTGTGTTCTTCTTACTAACTTAACTAATAAAGCCACATATAGATTTTTATGTTATCTTTGTTATAAAGAGAAGAGAGTTAAAATGTATTCATTCGTTCAACAGATTTTTATTAAGTTCCTATTATGTGCCAGGCACATTTTAAATTAATATAACAAAGCAGAACTAATAATATCCTACATTGTCTCCAAACGGAATTTTCATAAGCTCTAAAACAGAATCATAGAGTGCACAGGTAACACAGTAGCCAATGCTTCTTGAGTACCTACTCTTTGCCAGGTGATTTAAATATCTCTAGAACAACCATACAAAATATATATTCTTCCCATTTTATAGATATGAAGTGGGAGACACTGTTGTAGTCTACACAAAAGCCAATTTCCTATTCTTTTTTGCTAACAGAAACTCTGCTTGTTCAAGTATCTGGCAGATTTTTATCATATTTGTTTATATCATATTTGTTTATATCATATAATTTATATCATTATTTGTTTACTTTTTTCTCATCACATTTTTATTTGCATGTAGGGTATTTTATTAATGGACCATAAATATTTAGGCCCATTAATGGTGTCTCCACTCCCATTACACAAATATCTATATGCAAGATGTTCTTATCCCTGTCCATGTTTTTGTGTATATCCTTCCACTTTCTCTGCCAGTTCAAGCTGTCTTACAGAATCAGGAGCAAAGTATGTACACCAGCAAACTTTCCTTTATTAACCTACCTCTCTTATATTTTTTCTGATAATTATAGTACTTAAGTAGTGTGCTAGACATTCATTTGTAGTTTAGACTGATAAATTGTCATTTTAAAAAAACATTGCTTCCTTTGTTTATGTATCACCTCATTGTTCAGTGTTTGTCTAGTCTCAGTGGGTATTGGCCAACTCATCAGTGAGAGTGAATTGGAGTAGTTATTTGAATTACTCTGTCAGCTTTAACATTTACGGTGAACTTAATCAGGTGACTTCATCTGCAATCACGAATCTCTATATCCATCTAAGAATTTGGAGAATATCGTTTTTGACATATTTTATTTTAAAATGCAAATGAAGGACATTAAAATGATTAAATATAAGATCTAGGAACTTAATGGACAGGGAAATTTAATATTTATTAACCACTACTATGACAGTCACTATAATATAGTGGGGAAAAGTCAGTTTTGGGCAGAAATAAATTCTGAGTTCACTTTTTTCCTAACTGTGTGACCTTAGAAAAATTATTTAGCTCTTTTCTGAGATTTGATTATTTCATTTAAAAATCTGTAATAAGTGTTAATTATAACATTTTAGTGATGTTGTAAAAAAAAGATAATACCTAGCACAAAATACCTAGCTCAATTCTATAAATGTCAATTACTCACCCGCCTTTTCCGGCCATTCTTAATCCTCACAGAACTCATGTTTCTGCAATGCTAATCTCTGCTGTTTCCACTCCACTTGAGTGGTTGATTTGTTCAGTTAAATAAATTCCAACTGGCTTTGATGATTTAGAATAGGAACTGAAGAAATCACTGGAAGAAATGTAAACTCCTTTAACAATGTCCCAGATGTGTCATAGCATAAAACAAGTAGGACAGAGATTACTCACCTGTGGCACAGAGATGAATAGAACAGACAACTGGACAAACTTCCTTTCCCCCCGCAAAATAACCCTTCTAACCTAGTTCCTTATTTAGTTGAATTCTAGCTTAGGTGACCAACTTAAGGTTTGCCTTGGACTCACCCAGCTGTGACCCTGAAAGTCCAGTGTCCCTGAAACCTCTCAGAATGAATGGGAAACACTGAACTGTATAAAAAATGAGGTTTAGAGGGAAAAAAGGAGAGGGCTAGAGTAATAATACTATTAGGAGTCAGAACTCTGCCCACACTTCAGTCACTGCCAGCATACCACAGTATAAGAATCCCTGACTTTGGAGCTAAGTATACCTGGGTCCAAATCCTATCATATTCCACACCTAGATATGACTCTTGTAAATGTTATTTAACTTTCTTGAGCCTTGGTGTCTTTATCTATAAACTTCATCCTAGTCTTTCGTGAATTTATAATGAAATTCACATTATTAATAAATTAAATTATAGCACAGTGCTTGCAATGGTGTAGGTTCTCAATAAATATTAGTTCTTTCCTTTCTGACTTCCTTATACTTATTAGTTTCATTATCCCTTGAGATACCATATTTCTTAAAATCCCTGTAATTTAAGGAAGATGGGCATTGGGCAGTAGGGGGCACTGTTGCCACTATTCCTTTTTTTCTTCTGGCTTCTCTATGCCAGAGCAATAAAGTTTTAGTAAACCAATGATCAAAGATGGCTAAATTCTAAACCCACACTTCGTTTTAACTTATCTAAATGTGTCCCACATGCCTGAAATAATGTTTAGGGTGTATCAGGACCATTTTAAATTTTCTCGTTTAATTTATAACCCTTCTCACTCCAGGAGATTTATGATGATCCAGGGGGTCAAATGTTTATTCTTAGAATTATTTAACCCCAATCAACTAATTATTCTGATGAATTGTATACTTTTTTCTTTTTGTTTGACCAGACTGGAAACAATGACAGGCATTCAACTTGGATTTATTTGTAAAACTCTGACAGATTGGGAATTACGGAGTTCCTTAAACTGTCTCTGAAAATAAATATTCCTGGATAGTTAAAGGGGAAAGAGCAACAATCTCCAAACTCATTAAACTAAGTAAGTCTAACCATGTCTAAAGAAAATGTTGTAGGAGGTAATGATACTACATGCTTAGAAATCTTCATGCTTTTTTTTTTGTTTGCTTAAAGAATTATTTGTGCAAAGCAACATTAGTGCTCCTCGTGGTAATTGTTTACCTGGGATGGATTCTGGGTAAAAGGTTATAAATGAAATAATTTTTATTAACTTTTCAGCATTCTTAAAATATTAAATGTCCAAAGGACTACATTTATCAAGCAACGTGTAAATAAACAACTCATGCCCTCTGGTTGGGATCTTAGAAGAATTTAATGATTTATGTATCACGGAAATGGTGTAACTTTAGTATATAATGAATTCCTTCTTTTTTTTTTTCAACCTTAAACAGCATTTTCTGGTAATTTACCTAATACAATAAATATGAAGATATTCCTATAAAAAGAACATCAATGCATTTGAAGTTTCAAAATGCAAAATGAGTTTTATTAGACTCTTCTAGCTAATATAATTGAGTAGTCAAATGAATATTTCCAATTCTAAAGCATGAAACGGTAAAGCATTAGAAAGACCCTAAATTTCAGGATACATTCAAGTTAGTTAGGTAATCTAACCAATATGAGAAAAGGATCTGCTAATATGGCATATTTCCCATGGCAATGGTGTGACAGCGTGAATTTGAGCTACTTTTGAAAACTTGGTCTCTGGAAGTGGAAGGAGGACTTAAGGGACAGATTTCAAGTTCAGGCCTGTCCAACAGAAATACAATGCAAAACATATATATAATTTAAAATATTCTGGTAGCCACGTTTAAAAAGTAAAAACAAACAAAACATTAAAATAATGTTACTTAACGCAATACATCCAAAATGTCAATATTTCAGTATGTAATCTATATGAAATTATTAATGAGATGTTTTATATTCTTTCTTTCATACTATATCTTTGAAATCTGCTATGTATTTTGTACTTTTAGCACATCTTAATTTGAATTGACCTCATATCAAGTGTCAATAGCCACGTGGGGATAACAGTTATAGTATTGGACAGTTTAGGATTTTATCTATGCTTAAGAGAGCCTGACTCTTCCCAGAAATGCTGTGCAGCTTAATCAAATCTGGTTAGAGGTGGCCTTGGGTAAGTTACAGATACACCTTTCTATTCATTTCCCATTCCCTTTCCCCTTCCTCCTCCTTGATACCATGTAATGAATGCTAACCATGTGCCAGATACTGGACACTGTGCTGAGCATTCTAAATGCATTATCTCATTAATCCTGCAAGAATCAGAGATCTTACTTTATATCTAAAGTAAATGAAATAACTAAAGATGGCAACATAGTGTAGGTTAAGAATATAGACTTAGCCTGGCTGGTGTTGCTTAATGGTTGAGCATTGACCTATAAACCAGTATGTGGTCACAGTATGACTCCCTATCAGGGCACATGCATGGGTTGCAGACTTGATCCCCAGTAGGGAGTCTAGAGGAGGCAACCAATCAATAATTCTCTTTCATCATTGATGTTTTTCTCTTCTCTCCCTTCCTCTCTGAAGTCAATAAAAAAATATTTTTTAAAAAGAATGCCTTAGAGGTTACTAATACACGGGTCTGCCATTTCCTATATACCTTGAATAAGAAATTTCTTAACTTCTCTAAGCTTCAGTCAAATGAAGACAATAAATGTACCTACTAACAGATGTTGTTTTGTGGTTTAAATGAGACCATGCCTGCAAAACTGTAAGCATTCATGAAATATTAATATTATTTGGGGTAAATGGGGGAGACTGGACTTTGCAATACCTTGTGCAAATATTTTTACTACTGCTACTACTGCTGAGACCCAAAGAAGTTAAATGATTTATTCAAGGTAGCACAGCTAATAAGTAATGATCAGGCTCTCACCTAATTTTCCTGTTTCTAGAGTAGTTTTTCTTGTCATATATTATAGTAATAACATGGATTGAATTTTTACTGACTCTGTGACATAAAATGAAAAGGTCTCTTGAAAGATAAATTCCTGATCTCTGCTTGCCATTTTCATAGAAGAATTCAAGGGGGGAAATTCTGGGCTCTCTCTCCCTCTCCTTTTAAAATAGGAATTTAGAGAAATCAAGATGGCAGCATCATGTATATACCTGTATGTGCTGCCTCTCACAACCACACCAAAACTACAACTAAAAGACAAAATGTCTATCACCCAGAACCCTGGGAAAGCTGGCTGAGTAGAAGTTCTACAACTAGAAGGAAAGAGAAAAGAGCATTGAGACATGCACAAGTGCGCGAATCGGGCTGGCAGTTGGTGACTGGGTGCACTGTTTCTTTCAACCCGAAGGGAGACCCAGCTCCACGTTACTCAGAAATCCAGTTTCCAGTGGGACTCTGAGGACCCCTACAGGGAGAAGCTGGACTGTCTGTCATTGGGTCAGAAAGTGAGGGTGGCTTTCTTGCAGAGTTGTGGACAGGAATCATTATTTACTGCGCTGGGGCGTGGGGCACGGGGCATGGGGACTTGGAAACACGGAGATGCAGAGATGGCTGACTGGTAGCTATGGCTGGTTGCCATGCCCTAGTGACCCCCTGAGACCTCGCCCCGCCCAATTTACAAACCCACCCAAGCTGTGCACAGCAGCTTTTGCATATGAATGGCCTACCCTATCGCAGCTTAACCTCACAAACTGCAGATCTGATCAGACCAGGAGAAATCTGCAGACCTCGCTGTAACTCATGCTGGGTGGCCTCAGACAGTAGCTGACCTTTTGGAGATCCAGAAGCCAGTATATTTAGAGGTCAGTGTGAGACAAGACCAGATTTCAACTTCTCACATCTATAAGTGACACATTCAAGAGACAGACTCAGTGAGCAATAAAGCCCCACTGAAACAAGTCCTACCCCATAAGGGTGTCTCCAGCACAGTTCTTCCATTATAGACACAGCAGGTCCTCACAGCCAATTGGCCTGGAGGTCAATTCCTCCCAGTATACCAAAACAATCAAGGCTTAACTTCAACAAGACTGTGCACTCAGCCTACAAAGGGTGCATCAAGAGTGTCCACCTCAGGTGATTGGGGAGGCTGAACCACTGGGTCCTATAGGTCATCTACCACACAAAGCCACTCCATCAATACAGGGAAGCAGCCAGAATGCTGAGACAAATAAACATATCACGAATTAAAGAAATAGAGGAAAGCAAACTACTGGACATAGAGTTCAAAACCACATTTATAAGGTTACTCAAGAATTTGCTAAAAACCTCTGAGGAACTTTGTGAGACCTTTAAAGATCTTAATGAGAATGCCAAAAAAATGGAAAAGGACCAGTCAGAAATTAAGCATACATTGTCTGAAATAAAGAATATACAGAAATTCCACAGTATATCAAAGGACCTCAAGAATCAAACCAAAGATTTAAAACATGAGCCCTAGCCAATTTGGCTTAGTGGATAGAGTGCCGGCCTGTGGACTAAAGATCCCAGGTTTGATTCCAGTCAAGAGCACATACCTGGGTTGCGGGCTCAATCCCCAGTATGGGTGTGCAGGAGGCAGCCAATCAGTGATTCTCTCTCATCATTGATGTTTCTATCTCTCTCTCCCTTTCACTCTGAAATCAATAAAAACATATTAGAACAAACAAACAAAAACAACAACAACAACAACAAAGATTTGAAATATGAGGAAACAAAAAACACCCAACCAGGAAAATAAAAAGAAAAAAGAATAAAAACATATGAAGATAGTGTAAGGAGCCTCTGAGACAACTTTAAGCATACCAACATCCGAATTATTGGGGTTCCAGAAGAAGAGAGAAAGCAAAATATTGAAAACCTATTAAAAGAAATAATGACTGAAAACTTCCCACATTTGGTGAAAGAAATAGACTAACAAGTCAGGAAGCACAGAGAGCCCCAAACAAGTGGAATCCAAAGAGGACCACACCAAGACACATCATAATTAAAATGCCAAGGGCAAAACACAAAGAATCTTGAAAGCAGCAAGAGAAAAACAGTTAGTTACCTACAAGGGAGTACCCATACGACTGTCAGCTGATTTCTCAACAGAAACTATGCAGGCCAGAAGGGAGTGGCAAGAAATATTCAAAGTGATGAACAGCAAGAACCTACAACCAAGATTATTCTACCCAGCAAAGTTATCATTCAGAATTGAAGGTCAAATAAAGAGCTTCACAGATAAGAAAAAGCTAAAGGAGTTCATCAACACCAAACCAGGATTATATGAAATGCTGAAGGATATTCTTTAAGAAGAGGAAGAAGAAGAAAAAGGTAAAGATAAAAAATTATGAACAACAAAATGACAACAAATACATACCTATCAACAAGTGAATCTAAAAATCAAGTGAATAAAAAATCTGATAAACAGAATAAACTGATGAATATAATAGAATCAGGAGCATAGAAAGGGAGTGGACTAATAATTCTCAGGGGAAAGAGGGTATAAGGGCTGAGAGAAGAGATTGGACAAAAATCTTACACCTATGGATGAAAATAAGGGCATGAGGTGGGGTGAGGAATCAGGTGAAGGGGAACTATGAGGGGAAAAAAGAGGAACATATGTAATAATCTGAACAATAAAGATTTATTTAAAAAAATAGGAATTTAGTGTTCTCTCTCTCTCTCAATAAATAGGAACTTAGTGTTCTAAGAAACTAGGTAAGAAACATACATAGAAAAAGGGAGATTAAATTTAATTTTCTTTGCACCTTTGTTCTTTTTGACTCTAATCTCACTAGGGAGGTAAAAGTGTCCTACATGTTGTTTAAATCAAATTTGCATTCAACAAAGAACAGAGATATTAAAGCCATTATTCCCTTCTAATAATGTATTTGGGACAATTGCCTCATATCTTAAGACAAAAAATTATTGATATTTACAGAAATTTGATAGTCTATCAAAAGTGCATGTATTGATACATATATTGTGAAAGTTTATCTGTGTAAAAATACATTTTCCCATCAAATTAGCAAGTAAAAATCAAACTAAACAAATGTTAGTGCTACTGGGTCTAATTCAGCTAACAATGCCACTTTGAGCATGCCCTCTCTGCGACAATGTTGTACTTTTTAATCTGCTCTACAAAATTGTTTGTTCCCGTCTTTACCTATATATAGCTTCTTCAACTACTTTCTGTTTGATTTTCTGCCACTCCTTTGTCTTCCATCACCACTGCTTTGTACCTAGCCTCTTTATGATTCCTAGGAGATTCATAAGAACCAGTCAGCAGGGCTCCAGGGTTAGGAGGAACAACACTGCCTAGCATCGTACTAGTTCAGGGCCCTGACGAACCTTGACTGTGTGCCTCATCTGGACCCCTCCCCTCAAACCCCATTTAACTACATTTTAATACTGTCACATCTTCTGCAAGTCCTAGCTACTTATTATTCCACATTTTGAAAGAAAAAACAAGGTCAGGGTTTAGACGGCTGGATGTGTGGATTCTAGTTTGGCCTGCCTCTTGCCTTGTAATTTTCTCTCCTTAGTCTTAGATAGGACCTCCCATCATTTCCCCCAAGATTCCCTCCAACACCTGGCTACTGCTTAACCTCTACACCTCATCTCTCTTGAGTTTCCTGACCTCACTATTATAGCCAGACTGCAGACCTTCCATGTTGTTCCCTCTGTCAGGAACACTCCTTCCCTACTCCTGTACCTGGCTAATTCCTACTCATCCTTTAGACTTCAGCTTATAAATCAGTCCTTCAAGGAAGTCTTCCTTGATTTCTTGATCTAGGTTAGGACCCTCATATAGGTTCCCATAGAATCCTGCCCCCTTCTACACCCCCACCATTGCCCTTTTGTTTGAAATTGCTTACTGTATGGTTTGCCAAATAGAAAGTATGCCTAAAGGTAAGGATCCAGTCTTCTTATTTATTTCTGTGCCCCTTATGTTTAGCACATAGTTGGTACTCAGTAACTACTGGTTGTTGGTGGAGGAAAACGACTAAGCTGGGTGTCCTAGGAAGTTTCCCCAGGTTGCTATCACTTTCATCCCCTTTTGCCTCAATTGTGACAGGATATATAATAAGAGAAACAATTCTATTCATCACCAAACTTTTCTTGAGGAGAGCACTGTGTTTGTCTTAAAGAAATATTGAGTTAGCAGATATATGGTTAAGAATATGGATTCTGAGGATCAATTTCCTGTTTTTGAATCATGGCTCTGCCATTTAATGGCTATAAAACTTTGGGCAAGTTACTTCTTGTAACCTCCCTAGGCCTTAGTTTCTTCATGTATAAAATGAGGGTGAAAATAATAGAACCTACCTTAGAGAGTTGTTGTGAGAATTAGATGCATTCATACACATAAAGGACTTAAGAATTACTGGCACATGTTTACACTTAGTGCTAGCTATTACTATTACTATTATCAAACAATTAGGGATAAGGTTGAATTCAAAGAACCAAAGTTAATCCCCAAATTCTGCCTCTCACGAGAGTGATCTTATTCACTTTGGGCTTTCTGTTTTGTATAATGTTTGGTGAAAATTGCTGAAGCCAAGTTGATTTACTGTGCCAATTATAACTTTGACATTGGCAGGAGAGGGAGGCAAGATTCATTTATACATTCAACAAATATTTACTGAATGTCTATTTCATGCTAGACATAAAGGAAAATAAGATAGTCACAGCTGTTACAGAGCTCTCAAAAAATTTAGAAAAGAAAGCTAGAGAGGCTGGATATGAGGTGTGAGGGAAGAAAAGGGAGGGCAGACAGTTTCCAGTGGATGTAGCACAACAGAAGAGGATCATGAGAGAACAGACGTGTTACGGCAGAATTTTAAAACATCAGGTATAGGATGTGTCATATAAATACAACCCTCCATTCCCTACAAAATCTTCACTAAACTTTTTGTTGCTCAGAGAGCCTGAAGAAGGGGAAGATAGCAGATATTTGGGTTATAGCTTCTGGGGAAAAGATGCTATTAGCAAAAAAGGCCTTCCTTACTCTTGTGTGCTACTAGTAAGGACATATTGCAGTGCATACAATATTTGATGATTACAAATAATACCACATGCATTGCATAATATAGGGCTCTTTACAATGAATATGAATTAAACATTACCAATAGCAACCATATTACCTAGAGAGAAATGACATTATTCAAGGTAGAAAACTTGGGACTCTGAGGGAAATGGGGACATAAAGGAAGCTATGAATCAGATATGACCACCAATGGTTAATTAGTCCAACTGCTGATTCATTGGCAATTATAACTTATAATTTTATAAACCACTGCTTATGACAATGCAGACTTTCTTAAACATCAATTTTCTAAGGTTAGGTGTAGGGAAGCAAAGGGAATGTTATGTACTTATTGCCCCCATCCTTTTGACTTCCAATTTTTCACATTTATGTCATTGCCATCTGTTACCATTTTTTAAAGGAACAATTTAAAGAAATGTATATAGTAGGAAAGCATCAGCCTAAGAAGTAATCAGTCCTCAAGCTAAATAAAACAAAACTATCAATTTGTCTGAATTTCCAAGAGTGAAATAAATAAAGCTCTGTTGGAATTTACCTACACAAATTGAGACTTTGGCAAGGAAGAGAAATAAACTAGTCTTTTTTTTCTTCTTAGATTTATTTACTGTATAAACTCTGGAGTTTCTACATCTTACAATGTGACTACTGATTTAAAAGATATATGGTTGTTTATTAATATTCTCAAAACACTATGCAAACTCACATCACCTTGGGTATATTTTACCCCTAATGGTATAAAGTAAATATGGAAGCATTTTGTAGTTAACAATGCTAAAATATGTTATTTCATATAGTTGGCTTCAAATATGATTTACTTTAAATCATTAATAGGAAGATGAAGAGAGCATGGGTGCTCGGGCATAATATATATATATAAGTGGTTTTATTATTATTTTTCACTAAAAATGATCAACTTTTTTTTACATTTTAATATCTGTAATTCCCAAATATTTTTTCTTTCCCCCCCATTATTTTTATTAAGGTATTACATGTGTACATATCTTCTCATTGCCCCACCCCCACCCCACTCCCATACATGCCCTCACTGCCCAGTGTCTTGCATCCATTGGTTATGCTTATATGCATGCATGCAAGTCCTTCAGTTGATCTCTTATCTACCACACCTCTCCCTAACCTTCCCACTGTAATTTGACAGTCTGTTTGATGCTTTACTGCCTCTGTATCTATCTTTTTGTTCATCAGTTTATAATGTTCTTTATTATCCATAAATGAGTGAGATCATGTGGTATTTTTCTTTCATTGACTGGATTAATTCACTTAGCATAATGCTCTCCAGTTCCATCCAGGTTGCTGCAAATGGTAAGAATTCCTTCTTCTTTATGGCAGCATAGTATTCCATTGTATAGATGTACCATAGTTTGCTGATCCAGTCATCTACTGACAGGCACCTAGGCTGCTTCCAAATCTTAGCTATTGTAAATTGTGCTGCTATGAACATAGGAGTGCATATATCCTTTCTGATTGGTGTTTCTAGTTTTTTGGGATATATTCACAGAAGTGGGATCACTGAGTCAAATGGGAGCTCCATTTTTAGTTTTTTGAGGAAACTCCATACTGTTCTCCACAGTGGCTGCACCAGTCTGCATTCCCACCAGCAGTGCACGAGGGTTTGTTTTTCTCTGCATCCTCACCAGCACTTGTTGTTTGTTGATTTGTTGATGATGGCTATTCTGACAGGTGTGAGATGGTACCGCATTGTCATTTTGATTTGCATCTCTCGGATAATTAGTGACTTTGAGCATGTTTTCATGTGTCTCTTAGCCTTCCTTTTGTCTTCTTTCGAAAAGTTTCTATCAGTACCGGTTTGTGGGAGTGGGCTGCCCCAGAGCTGGTTCTCCGATGGTCACTCCGTACTCTCATCCCCAGGTTCCAGAAAAACAACTTTTCCCTGCAGTCTCCTAGGGTGTCCTCAACTGGGTGATCCTATGTATTGGGCTAAGCAATCAGAAGCAAGGATCTGAAGAGGAAAGAGCGCAAGTGTATGAACTTCCCTTCCTCCTCATGTCCAAGTAGCCGGCACACTTTTAAAACTCCCAGACTCCCTTTGCGTCAGATCAAAATGGGTTGCTTTCTAGAAATCCCCTTTGTTAGCAGCTCTGAGGACCCCCTTCCACATTCACGGATCATGCCAGCCCCAACAGCCACAGATCTCTCCAGGCGCAGACTTCCCCTGGTCCTCCAGCTCCCGCAGTGCACATGCTTCTCTGTCCTCCGGGACCAGAGATCTCACCTCATCCCAGGCGAAATCCGACCTTTCCATGGTGGAGTGTAGAGCTCCTCTGAATCCGCGTGTTTGCACCAGTTGGGGACCAGTGTTATGGGGTCTGCAGCTGCTCAGTGGGTGCTGCAGTTGTAGATTCTCAGGCTTCCAATAACATCCACCCTCCCCTTCAAGATGGCACGGCCTCTGTGTCCAAGCTGGCAGCTCCGGGAGGGAACCCAGCAGCAGTAGGGGCTGCCCCTTCAGGAGAGCCCCATCCAGCAGTTCCCCACCTCCTCCTGGAGTATAGCTGTCCCTCAACTCACCAACAAACACTCCCCATGCGACCCTCAGCTGTTCCCTCTGTCTGCTGCGGGACAAGGCTCGGGACACGTCTGTCTCGTCCACCGCCATTTTTCCTCTCAAAATGATCAACTTTAGATATTACTTGTGGAAGGTACCAGAATATGTGAAGTGCATTCAAATATTATCACTTAAAAATATGGAACTGATATGGTAACGCAACCGATCCCGGAGAAGCCGGCAGGAGCCCCGGGGAGAGTTCTCTTTTCTTTGTGAAGTGCAGGGCGCCCTGGAATGGGTTCACCCCGAGAGAGGGTCCCGTGCCTTGGAAAGTGTCGCAGTTAAAAAAATATATATATATATGGAACTGCCTTGGCTGGTGTGACTTAGTTAGTTAGAGTGTCATCTACACTGAAAGATCTCTGGTTCGGTTTTCTTTTTTAGGCCTTATCATCTGATATCACCTGATGTTAAAAATTTAAACTTGATAATACAAAAAATGACCTTACAATTTGCAATATCATTAAACAATGAAGCTAATGATCCAGATTTTTGACAGCAGTACTGATATGATTTTTAAGTGCCATTTTCAAATGACAGGATTGTGAAAAATTTGATATTTTGAATTGGGTAGAGTCAGAAAAGAGCTTGCTTGTCCTTTTATCTTTGGGACCATGTTTTTAAAACAAAAAATTAAGATAGAATCCTACCCTGTCTAGCTAAATGGTTAGAGCATTGGCCCTTGGACTGAAGAGTTGCAGGTCTAACTCTGGTCAAAGGCACGAACCTCGGTTGCAGGCTCTATCTCTGGCCCAGTTGTGGTACATGGGAGAAGCAACCAATGGATGTGTCTCTCTCACATCGATGTTTCTTTCACTCGGTCTCTCCCCCCTCCCTTCCACTCTCTCTAAAAATCAATGGAAATAATATCCTTGGGTGAGGATTAACAACAACAAAAAATTAAGATATAGGATATTAGAGTCAAGCAAAGACAAACCTAGGTTTCTTTAAATGGATGTAAAATTACCAGTGAAATTCCTGAAGGGCCAAATAATACAGAAGGATATACTCTTGCCCTCTTAATAAGAGAGGAATATATTTCTTTAAAGCAGAAAAAAAAAAGGCTTTAGAAACTCCTTTACAAAAGCCTCCCAATCTAACGAGCCTCAGAATGGCACAGCCTGTTCCCAGGCAGCCGGTGAGACATGCATAGTGAGCTGCAACCAGAGGCCCAGGAAAACCCGGGAGGGCACGAGGCTGCAGCTTCTGCCCTTCTGCCACCAGAGAGAGTTTCAGAGAAAGGCAATTTGAAGGGCATGTTTTAGTCAGGTGTTAACCACAACTACCTCCTTACATATGTTTGGTTCTATGATTATAAGCTTTCAGCTTAGGTGTGAGTGGCCCATTGTTTTTCTTTCTGGGAACCTAAAAAAGACAAAGAGCTCAGGTGTCACAAATGTCTGTCAAATAAGGAAATGAAGTGATTTGGGAAACTATGAAATGCATGCCAGCTTTTCAGCTGTCCCAAGATTTGGGTCGCTTTACAGGTATGACTAAATTCATGGCAAAGTTAAGCAATGATTCAAACTCATGCTAAAATGCCCTGAGTCTATTTTACTTTAAAGCATTCTAAGTATGCTTTACTTTGGAAAGCATCGCCAGCAATGAACTCCTATACCAACAAGACTCTTAAATGGGAACTACTCATAGAATGCACCCTTGAGCAACGATCACACTGCCCCGAGCTCTTGAGAATATTCTGGGAGCATCACTGGGAAGGGCTGCGTCTCTGCAGGGTAGAGAAATGAAGTGCAGAGGAGGCGGCTGCTTTGGAGGGAGAAGCCCGGCTTGCGGCTTGCGTCGTAGAATGCTTTCCTACTGCAGTGGCTTTGCCCAGAGCTGCGCTCCTGGAGCTTTAAATCCATGGACCACTGCACATCACTGCGCCGACTAACGTCACAAACCACCTGTTCTCGGGGGTAATAATAGAAACTTTGAAAAAATTAAATGCCTAAACCTTCAGATAACCCAGATGACATATATGCAATAGCATTTCATGTAAAATTTATTTTCCCCACCACCCCCCGCATCGAATGAAGGCCCTTCCAGAAACTCCAAATTTTGCACCCCCTCCAAAGTTGGGAAAATGCAAGGGTCTTGCGGCAGTTCCGGGGACGTACTAAGACCCACTTTGCTACAAGTGTATCCAGTGTCCCCTGCAGCAGGGACTTCTGGGGGTCGGCTTCGCCGCTTCACTTGCTCCGCAGCTCCCAGAGGTGGCGGTTGTGCTATGAAGGCAGAGCCCGCCAAGCTGGCCGACAAGATGATGCGCACCCCCAACTGCTCGCGGTGCCGGAACCATGGGTACCTGGTGGCGGTCAAGGGCCACGCGGGCAAGTGTCGCTGGAAGCAGTGCAATTGCGAGAAGTGCTGCCTCATCACCGAACGCCAGAAGATCATGGCCGCGCAGAAGATGCTCAAGAAGCAGGCCTCGGAGGAGGACCGGGAGCTGGCCTCAAGGGCCGCGGCCATCGCGCCGGCCGCCAGCCTCCGCCCGCTGCCGCCGCTCACGGCTCCTGGAGACCTGGAGCCGGGCCCCGAGGCCCGCGCGGCCGCCTTCCTGCTGGAGAGACCCCCGCGCGGCCCAAGCCCGGGCCCGAGTGCCTTCCAGCCGGTCGTAGGCGGCCACCTGGGCCCCAACGACCGGGCGGCCGTGGCCAGGCCCAGCTTCGCGAGGCCCCAGCTCGGGGCGGAGGCCGCGGGCCAGGGAGGTTCCGGTCCGCTGGAGCCGAGCAGGCCGCTGCAGCCCCCGCCCAGGCCGCCGCCGCCGCCGCCGTTCGCCTTCGGTAAGACCCCCAGGCCCCGTGCCATCTTCTCATGCCATCGGTTGCTCCTCTGAGGGCTGCAGCCTCCTTGCACTTCATGGTCGCGTCCCTGTAGTGGCTTGGGGTGGGCGTGGGGAAAGGCTTTGAGTTAAATTTGCTTTCAGAAACCTTTCTCCACATACGGATGTGGATTGAGTGCCTTTTTGCATAAAGGTAAAAGAGACAGAAAAGAGTGGGTGGGGAGGATGGCTTTCAATATTTAGCTACAATTTTTGCCTTTCCGTCTTGCAAGGAAAAAAAAAAAATGGCCTCCAGTCGGCTTAGCTGGGCGTCTGGTGGAGACATTGGCTCTACTGCGCTTGCGCATCTCTTCCCGCTCTTTTCTTGGGCTGCAGGCACCTCCCCCACCAAAAGAATGTCTCTGTGGGTGGGCCAGCGCCATGCTGAATGCGCCTGCGCACTTTCCCCTATTTCCCGGCGCTGGAGGCTTTTCCCAGAAGACTTCCTTTCCTCTGGGCCTTGCTCCAACCCGCCTGCGCGCTCTTTCCCGCTCTTTTCTTGGGCGGGAAGCTCCCAATGGCAGGACTTCCGGCGGACGGATGGGCTTGCTAAACTATGACTGCGCCTGCGCACCCTTCTCCTCTTTCTGAAGGCCCCGCCCTACAATGGCGCCCTGGCCCAGTGCGCCTGCGCACCTCGTTTCGTACCCTTTCCCTGGGCGTGGGTGGGGGTGCGACAGCCTTTCTGCTCCACAAAGGAGGAGAGAGTTCATTGAGATATCGCCTAGTCTGTCGACCATGTGCATAAGTTACAATGTTCTTTATGTAACAATGTAAATTATGCTTTCACTATTAAAGTACTTAAGGTCACATGTAGGTCTGGGGCTTTTAAAAAACGGCCGTTTGAAAGTGCAGACGCCTGTTGGTGTTCCCTATGGTGTGCAATAGAAAGGGCCCGAGTCCGAGTCAGGTGACTGGGGCTGCTCACTCTGTCACCTTAGGCAAGCTGCTTCGTTCTGTGTCGGTCTCCCAGCTCTGTGCTAAGGAGATTGGCCTGGGTGCTCCCCGAAGGCCATTTCTGTCTTCTGGGATATTCTAGGAAAATCTGGTCCCCGGGAACCAGATGAGGACAGACCTGGAATAGCAGTCCTACAGGAGGATACCTTTCCACTGGCACAGTGCTTCCTTATTTCCACCTCCCCGGGCACAGGGGCCGAGCCCTTAGCTGCCAGGCATGTGGCCAAAGGTGCAGGGGAGTCAGATTCCTTCTTAAGCATCTTAGAGGAGCAGCACTAATAAAGAATTGCACATCAGTGTAGAGAGTTTTCATAGATTACGGCTTAGCTGAGGTCTTAGGGAGGAGGAGATGCTGAGGACTGTGGACTTAGGAGGCAAAGTGGGTTGAAGGGAGAGCCCTCCAAGCTCAGGGAAGAGCGTCTGCAAGGGCTTTGAGAGGGATGCGGAAGAGAAGAAGCTGCCAGGTTCTTGCACTGGAGGAGGCGGGAGGGGAGGCAGGGCCAGCCCCCTGGGGCTTCATGACTGTGCCGAGGACTTTTCCTAAGGACATGGGACAGGGCTGAACGGTGTAAAAAGCAGGGAGGGTGCAAAGCATAATGGATGTGGGAGCTCTTTGTCAATGGATCTGAATGTTTACCCGTCTTTGGACAGTACTATGATGCTTTTTTCTCCTCGCTCTTTGTGTCTTTAATACTTCTTTCATTGCTTGCTCTTTCAGGGCTCTCTCTGAGCATCAACTCGGATGCTATGGTGCGGTCTGATTACCTGGAGAGAGAGCCTTCCAAGCTGTATCCCAGCTGCTCCGGCATGTACTCCTACCGCCCATTCCCGCTGGGCTACCAGGATCCCTCCCCAGGCCTGGGGCTCTCCCTGCAGCAGGGCTTCCGGCACGTGTCCTTCAGCCACTACCACGGAGGAGGCTCGGTGAGTCCCGTCCTGTCTCCTTTCTGGGTTCCTCCTTATCCCATCTGCTCGTAGGCATGCTCAATCCCAGAAAGCCATTGGTGTGCCCACCCTGGGGCAGGCCCCTTGGCCTGTACACTGTGCACCTCTGGGAGGGCACACACGTAGATGAGTCTCCTCATGTGCAGACCGGTCAGCTTGAGCTGTGGCATTTGCTCTTCAGAGCTGTAGGCTAAAAGGCTCTGGGAGCTCAGGCAAGAAGGAACGTAGACACGTAGGTAAACCTGGGAACACTGACAAGTGACCACCAGCCTGGACTCGTGGAATGCTGGGGCCACAAGGGCTCTTTGTTTTGCTGCTACCAGGAAGGAAATGCCACTGTCCCAGTGCCATACAGTTGAGGGCAGAGCCAGGAGCAGCTGTGGGTCCCCTGCTCCAGGGTATGGCCCAGGGAGACTGCAGAGGGTTTTCAAGAGGAAGTGGCATTTAAGCTTAGTCATGAAAAATATGGAAACCTTTCCCCAAACACCTGTCACCTAAGGATCTATGTGTTGGAAGAAGGAATGAGATGTAATCCTTTTATGAGGTCAGTGGTGAGTTACTAACTGGTGTGCTCTGGAACCTGAAGTTTTGAATAATGACGGTAAGTCAGGCCATCCCTGTTGTATGAGAGGCACGTCGGGGTGACCAGGTTTTGTGACTTTGGTTGCCAGTTCCTTCCAGACCAGAACAGTTTAAAGCCCTCTCCCTTGTGGCAACTCCTGGTGGACATCAGAATAACAGGATAGGAAAGGCCTGTGTGACAGTCCTGACTTTGGGCCCATAAGGCTGAATCTGTGGAGGAGATTGGCTCAAATGCAATTCAAGTGCATGGGAACGTAGACCACCATTACCTCAGAGCTAAAAGCCTAAACCTCGAGTTATAGAAATGTTTCCCCTTGGGTAGAGGAGAGTGGGGGGAGAGCAGGCTTCTTTGGTTTAAGGTGGAAAGCAATAAAGAAGAAAGATGAAAGCTTGACAGTCACATAATGGAGCCATTGACCAGAGTGTGGAGCCAGGACTGTGGGATTCTAGCTCTGTCCAGGCAGGTCAGGCACACAGGATGCTGGGTCCCCACTCTTGCCTTAGCCTCCATAGTGTCTCTTCTTGCTTTTAGATATTGTAAAATTTTATTTATAAATCATTTTTCATTATTCAAGGGGGGAGGCTGAAAACCACTGGTCTTGATCATTTCTAGGGTGTCTACCCACCTCTAGTTGAGCCTTCAGAGCACGTGTTATTATTCCATTGAGGGTAGAGGAAGAAGGCGCAGAGAAGTTTTGTGTTTGTCCAATGTCACAGAACTAGTGAGTGAGGCACTGGGATCAAAACTGCACAGCAGAGTAGTGACAGAACAGGATGCATACCTGGATTGCCCTGACTTTGGAGCCCAGGTGCTTTCTGCTACCCTGAGCCTGTCTCTTAGACAGAGGTAAGCAAAACTCTCCCCACTGCCCTGCCCTACCCGAAATCTGTGGGTGCTGGCCACCCCCTTGCAGCCTAGAGACAGCATGGCATCTCCAGCCTCCACACAAAGAGAGGGGTTCTGGCCAAGTGGAGCACGCTCCCACCGTCTGCTCACACAGAAGCCTGGCGTCCAGAGCAGCGCTCTGATTGACAGGCCTGCCAGACGGCCATTGTTAGGAGTGTGATCTCAGTTGGTTTATCTGGGCCTGGGCTGGCACCACAGGCCCCAGGCAAGAGCTGTGATCCAGGGAGAAAACAGCCAAGTAGCTTGGAATTAAAGGACTAATAATCCCCCTCCGACCCTTTCCTGTCTGGATAGCAGATCCAACGTTTATTTGTAAAGCTTGTTTCAAACCCAAGAGCCCATGAATTGCTTTCAACCTTGTCCTGCTCCCCCTGCCCAGGCTCGGACATAACCCCAAGAGACATCTTCCACCTTTTATCTCTGTCTCTGTCCCACCTGCTGCTGCTTTTATTCTCCTCCCACAAAAGATCACAGGCCTGGAGTTGGACAGACTTGGGTCCAATCGTACTTCTTTATACTGACTGGTCTATGGCCTGGGGAAGTTACCTACCTCCGAGGACCTCACTCAGCTCTTCCACTGAACAACATTGGTGCGAGTACCTATCTCACAGGCCTTCGATAGAGTCAGGTGTGATGCCTGTGAAGCACCTGCACAGGGTCTGGCATGTAGTAGGTACTTGAAAGTAGGCTTTCTTCCCTTCTTTGTGGTCAAATGAAGTTAGGACATGTTGGGTTAATTTAAGGAGATTTTTGCAGACTGCCTCAAAGCTTTAATGTGCTTACATGTCACTCACTACTGTGGTGAGACAATATGTGGAGTTTTTTCAAACTCCCTTGACAAAGAACACTTAAAAGCACTTAAAAATAACCTTAAACGACGCAAAGGTCCTCTGGAACACAGCTTGTGAAGTGCTACTCTGATGTATCTGGATGGAGAAGTAAACACAGGAACTGCACCTCACTCCATTCCTGTTTTTTATTACCTTCATGTCTTAGACAAACTTCGAGCTGTGTGGGCATCACCCCTCTAGATCCCTTTCTTCCAGCCTTGGGTCCTATGTCATGGGGTTGGCTTCCATCTTCTGAAGAAGCAACAGAAGCACAGAATGGCTGATGGCTGAAGCCACTCTTCCTGAGGTCACCCAGCTTTGCTGACTCAGTAACAGCGGCACGACACCCAGGAGTCTACGTCATTACCAGACAAGGGGACCCAGGTGGTTGGGAATGCACTGGGGCCCTGGCCTAGCGCAGAGCAGTCGGGTCATCAGACGTGGGATCCAGCTCTGTGGGCCTGGGGCTGTAGCTTCACTCGCTGACCCTGTTTTTCATCATTACAGTGAGGACATGAGGATGAAATGAGGTAACGGATCTAAGCTCAGAGAGAGGGCTCAGCCAGGGTGGCCGAATGGCTGTCCCCAGGCTTATCTGAGGTGTGCCTGCGTGCCTCCTTGCTTTCAGTCATTTGCTGAGCCCCTCATTTCAAGTGTCTTGTGTCCAGCCCCTGGGAGCCCCCCAATTCAAGAGAACAGATCATGTTAGATCCGCCCCTCTGGCTAACGCTCTCCCCTGTTTGGCTTCTCTGCTGAGTGCACCGTGCAGGCGCCGGAGCCAGTGGAAAACTTCCAGCCGAGCTATCCCCCGCTGCCGCCGCCGCCGCCCCCACCCCCGCGGCCCCTGCTGCCACCGTCACCCCTGCTGCCGCCACCCCTGCTGCCGCCACCGCATTCGCCCCCGCCCCCGTTCCTCCCACCGGGCTTCCTCTCCGGCATCCATTTCCTGCCGCCGCCGCCGCCACCGCCACCACCAGCAACTTTCTCACTGACCGTCCTGTCTGAAGCGGACCAGGAGACCACGGGTGAGAGCACCCGTCTTCTGGTTTGTGGGGAGCCAGGGAGACGTTTGGGAGGAAGGGGGAGATGGAGAACAGAATCAAAATGTGCTGGGCCTGGGATAAGTGTTTTCCTTGCTATCCCCCACCCCTAAATTCATAGGCAGGCGTCAAGGAGGTGGGCCCCCTTTCTCAGGTGAGGAAACCATCGGAGCCCAGCGGGGTTCTTGTAGATATAAATGGCAGAGCTCAGATTCCAACAGGATTACGTGTCTGGCTCTGTTAGTGCCCCTGGGCAAAGATGTGGAGGGAGGTGTGTATGCCGTGTGCTCAGAACAGAGGTACCAGGCCTCTGGCTGGGAAACTTCAAATGCCGAGCCTGCAGCAGCCGCAGGAGCCAGTTTGGGTCTGGCAGGGATGATCCCTCTCTTAGGCCACGCTGGAGAGAGAACCTGCCCAGGAGCTAGAGACCCTTGGCTCTGCCACGGTGCACTGGGTGACCTTAGTCACCCACACCCTCCTCTGGTAAAACTTCATCTGTAATCTGGGCCCTGTGAAGGTCAACTGACATTTTAGATGTGAAAATGCTTTGAGGGATTTGCAGAATGAATTTAACCATCTCTGGGTTGTGTTACTTTTATGTTCAAGGACTTTTTTTCTTTTTAATCCTCCCCCGAGGTTAGTCTGGTGAGGTCCTCATTTTACTGAAGAGGAAACGGAGGCCTGTTGCACACCGGCTGGGTGTGAGACGCCAACATCAGTTAGTTAGCTGGAGAGATGGTCGGTCTTGTGCGGCATGACGGGTGCTGGCCCTGGTGCTGGACGGCCTGGGCGGAAGTCCTGGCTCCAGCACTTACAGCTGTGTGACCGTGGCAAGCAAAGCCACTCGGTGGTGCCTCCGTTTCTGTATCTGTCAGAGTGGACTGATAATGCTCCCTACCTCATGAGGTTATTCTGAGGCCTAACCAGAACCTGAAATGATGAAGCCATTAGTGGGAGATAGTTCTCAGTTTCCCTGCTCCCACGCTGACCTGATGTTGCAAGGTGGGTATCAATCATTTCATTTACAGAAGGAGGAACTGGGGTTCAGAGCTCCAGGGTAGCTTGTTTCATGCCACCCAGCCTGTGGCAGGCAGAACTGGAGTTTGAACGTGAGCCTGTATCATATGAGGACTGGAATTCCAGCCTCCTGACACCGAGCAAATCCAACGCAAATTCATTCTCCTTAGGACCTGGGAATGAAGAGGATGCCTTGTGGAAAGCTTACACCTGAAAATGGGCAGTTTTTCCTGTTTCTAAATGCATCGGCTCTTTTTTGTTCTTTGCAGATGACCAGGGTGCAGGGATGCCTCGTGAGCCCAGCCAGCCATCGTCTCAGGAGCAGTCCGACTAGGCCTCGGGCCTCAGCCAGCAAAGTGGGCATTGGGAGGATGACAGCAATGATTTTCCTGTCTGTGTTCAGTGATGTATAGGGAGGGTGGACAGTGATAGACATAAAATAGAGTTAATTCCCATTTCAAAGTAGGAGGAGAGAGGGAGGTTTCTAAGTTTCAATCCTGAAATGTGAGCTGCAACAGGAGAATGGAGGATGAAGTTAACCAGGGGAGGACCAAAACTCTGAGGAGTGGGGGTTGGTGGGAACTCCCATTTAGGAATGAATTTAACCATCTCTGGCTGTGCTGCCCGTTGGTGACTCGCCCTCAGAAGGGTTCTTTGATTTCCTCATGCCCCACTGCAAGCAAGACAGGAGGCACCATGTATTTCAGCCTTCTGCCTCCGCCTGCTCCCGGGGCTGGCAGCACAAACATCAGGCTCCCAGCAGTGCAGTGGCTGGTGCGAGCAGCCGGGACCAGGGCACTGACAGCAGGTTCTGGAGTGTCCTTCTCTGCTGCCCTGCCTCCCACTGCCCCCCACCCTTCTCCAGGGCCTTTACTAGCAAGCATCGTGACCCCTGGGGCTACTTCACCCCCTCCATAAAGTTTAAGCCATTTATAGGCATCATTTCTGGTTTTAAAAAAATGCATTAACGTTTTATTATTTGGTGTTTTTATGGTGATTGCCAGCTTTAAAAAGTAGGCCATTTGTAAGCACGGATACAGCTCTCAGAATAGAGTGGTGCTTCCAAAGTACCTGTGATGTCAGCAATTCTTCTCTGGGGCCAGTTGACTGTTGGAATAAAATGCTCAATGGAAATCCTCGTGGGAGTTTATTCTGTTTAAAGTGGAAGGCAGCGTTGGGTAGAGCAGCCGGGACCTGGGTTTGTGGCTTGTCAGCCTGCTTCTATGCGCTCGCTTAGGCCAGTCCTTCCCTGCACCTCCTCCCCTTCCCTTCAGTCACCAAGTGGCTGGGGCCAGACGTAGTTCAATTGCTGTTGTTGTTATTTTAAGAAATGGAAACCTCTTCAGGAACTCTGATGCAGACACATGTGAAGATGTCCTTTTGTGTCCCTTCCCCAGCTCCTTTCATGGTCCCTGCAGAGGACATGGCTTTAAAATACAGAACGTGGTCCCATTCTGCTCTTTCAGAATCTTGGGGCTCTTCCCCTGGTTTCATTTGTCCCTTCATTTAAAAATCATCCGACATCTGTACTAGATTTAGAGCCTGTTAATTGCCAGCACTGCCCATGAGCATGGAATCTAGTAGAAACATACCGTCCAGTGGCATGGAACTGGGACAGAGGGAGAGGAGCTGTGGGGATGGTCAGAGAAAGCCTGGAAAAGTCAGGGCTTCATCTGCCTTTTATTTTTTAATCCTTTCCCAAGGTTGTTTTTTTGTTTGTTTGTTTGTTTTTCATTGATTTTCAGAGAAAGTAGAAAGGAGGGGGAAAGGGAAGAGAAAAAGGGAGAGAGAGAGATAAATATCAATGTATAGAGACACATTGATCAGTTGCTTCCTGCACTTGGGGATTGAACCTACAACCCAGGTACATGCCCTTGACTGGGAATTGAACCATTGGCCCTTTGCTGTACAGGCCAAACCTCTAACCAACTGAGCCATGCCAGCCAGGACCTCACCTTTTTAAAGGGCAGGAATGAGTTAGGTGAAAACTGGCACTTCCTCTTAGGTGGGCAGAAAGAGGGCAAGGGATCTGGAGTGAAGGATTCCAGGGTGAGGAGCAGCACCTTGTTCTCTGTCCAGGGAGCCTGGCATGCAGCCTGCTTTCAGTCTTGCCTGTGGGCATGGGTGCCCAACCATCCTCCTAGGACAAGTAGTAGGAGGATCATGAGAAGTAATATCTGTCCTCGCGTGGTGGCTGGGGTCCAGGGCCGGGCATGCTCTGTTGAAAGGCATTGGGGCAGGCACAGTCATGGGAATATTTCAGTTACTGCATTGTGACCACCAAGTAGTTTCGGCAGGGCAAAGCCAGGCACTGGCTTCAGTCTGAACCTGATGATGCAGTGATTTTGCACTGGCTTGGCTTGGTGGCTGGAGCTGTCAGCCACCCAAATGCTGGTCCTGTCCTCAGGGCCATGATACTAGGCCATGTGAATGCACCCTAGATTCTGGGCAGGTAGGAGGGTAGGAGAGAACCTGACTTCTGGTTCCACTTGGTCCCACTCACCCTGCCCTCACTGGACCCCTGACCTGTCAGTTGGCCAGGTGGGGTTGTTCAGCCCTTGCTTTTTTTTTTTTTTAATTGCATTTTGTTTGATTCTAGAGTCCATCTTTTGAAAGATTTTTTTTTTTCAACCAAGCTGCATTAATAAAGCTGTTTTTCCATTTCTGATCAAGTCTGTGACCAATCCAGACAAACGCAAGAAAACAGGGTGTTAGCATAGGGGTCTGAGATGGGAAACTGTAGCCCGGTACGAAAAATGTCCTTGTTGCCTTATTGTAGGAGTCCATGTCCCGGGGGCTCTCAGTTCTCCAATGGGCCTGGGATCTGATGGATCTTGAGACGCTCTGCATCTTTCCTGGAGCCTTGAAGGTGCCAGCTGGGGTGAAAACACCCAACTGTGGGGCAGGGTAGGAGGCCTGGCTTCCTTCCTCTCCCTCCCCCCCCCTCCAAATTCTGTCCTTTCATGCGGGGTCTCACCATGATCACAACATGGGGAGAGGGGTGCAGTGGACCCCTGTGCCCTATAGCCTCGCCAGTCAATCCAACCTATGTTCCTGAACGCCCTGCCTTCCAGGCTTTCCTCCAGCAGCAGAATGTGCATTGAAGACAGACCTGCTCATGCTACTTCCTTGCTCACATGCCTTTCACGGCTCCCTACTGCTCTCAGAGTGAAGACCGACATCTTCCAACCAACTGCCCGCCCACCTTTCTAGCCTCCTCTCCCTCACCAGCTGGCCCGGCCTAGGTGCTGCAGGGGTGGAGTCAGGCGGGAAAGGACGGGCTGCAAAGAGACCAGAGGCCTAGGGCAGCACTGCTCATCTCAAATGGCGGAGGCTTGGCCATAAGCCGGGAGGATGTTCCGGAAGGCAGCCCGCAGGCCGGCATTCCCGGACGCCCGTGCACTTGCATGGCGCCGCCAGGAGAGGGCGTGCGAGCAGCGGCTGTGGGCGGGGCCGCTGGAGGCCAGACCACTGTGGGGGCGGGGCCTTTTGCCTAGCAACCTGCATCCAAGGAGAAGCTGCGAGGAGCCAGCCTGGCTGCAGCAATAGGTTTCTGCAACTGGGCCTGTATTCTTCCCGGGAAATAAAAGTGATAAGCCTGCAGGCGAGGCCAGGAATTTTCAACCTTTTTCATCATGGCGCACAAGTTAATTACTCAAATTCTGTAGCACACCCCAAAACACATTTTTTTGCCAATCTTACAAAAAAGGTATAATTTTGATTTATTCACACCAGATGACTTTGTATTGACTGTTGTCATTTTTTTGACGATCTCAGGTGAAAGAGGTCAGTGTTTCTGACTAAGTAGTCAGGCATTGGATGTTTTAAACCTTTCAGCATGCCACCATGTGGTCACCAACCTCGCAGCCATTGTCTTTGCACTGCCCTGCCTGTGAAATCAGTGCCCTCCTATCTTTGTCTTCAGACACCAGCCTGAACCCCAGCTCCCCCGTATCCCATGACATAGTTCCCTCTTTCTCTCCGTTCTGCACTTTCGCTCATGCCGAGTCTTCTGCCTCAATTTCTGCCTTCGCCAGCTCATCTCCTACTCATCCTTTCAGACTAAGTTCAGGCACCCCCTCCTCCAGGCTGCCTCCACCTGGATCAGGAGGCTCTGCAGGGACTACCCACGCCCTGCCCGCCCTCTGTCGCACTGATCCCACTGAGCAGAAGTCCCTCCTACGAGTCCGTGGGCTTCTGGAAGGCAGTGCTTCATTTGTCTTTGTGTCCCTGTGTGTGGAGCTCAGCGTGGGTTAGGCCAGTAGTTACTGGGTGACCTGCAGAATCAATGGCTGAATTTCTGGGCCATCTTGTGGACTTTGGGGTAGAGGGATAATGTGCTCAGGCCCCTCACATACGATCTGCCTTCCATTTTTGCTCTGTCTGTGGGGACCCCACACAGGAAGTCAGCCTTCACCGCAGCCATGCTAAGTGAAGCGCTGCACCCTTTCCTCATCCGAGCCTCACAGCAACCCAGGGAAGACGGGGTGGTCACCTCTGTTTTATGACGGAAAGAGACATAGAGGGAGAGTGATGTTCCCAAAGCCACACAAAAGCCAAGGGCATGCAGAGAGCAGCATACGTCCCTGGACACCGGTTCTAGAGTTTTGAAATCTGTTTTGCCCTGAGTTTTCATCTTGACATGTTTTGAAGACGGACCACGTGAATGCACCCTAGATTCTGGGCAGATTCTAGGACAACTGGGGAGAGCAGCCACAGACACTTGCCTCCTGAAATCACTGTCCACTGCACTGGCCACAGCACACACAGCCGCCGGAGCGGAGGCTAAAGAAGGCGTCAAGGTGATCGGCGAGGGTCTCCTCGTGCCTGAGCCTCCGCCAGGGCCTGGGCTCACCACAGCCCCGCTGCCAGCTGGGCCGACAGGGCTGGCTCCTGGGGCCAGCGTGGAGGTGTGTCTACGGGACCAAAGCCTGCCAAGCGAGGCCCTCCGATGGTGCCTCTCTGGGCCCTCTTGGGAAAACATACCTCTCTGGGCCTAGGGCCGGGGATGAGTTTCTCGCTCTGCAGCCCTGAGGTTTCTTAAAGCCCCTCTACTTCTGGATGCTGTGGCTTTGTGGGCCTGGGCCTCAGCCTCCCACTGGGAGCTGCTCAGAAGCCCAAGAAAGAGCCATGGCCTCTTCTCCTGGGAAACACCACCTCTCCGTGCACAGAGGGGGCACCGGGCTGTCACGGTCCAGGTGCGGGGGCGAAGGCCCACCGCTGTGGTTCCTCACTTCCTGGAACTCCCCACCTGCCGGGCATGGTGCTGAGCGCGTTCCACAGTTCTCTCTGCGAATGCTCATAATGACGGCCCAGGCAGGCACCATGGGCTCCCAGCTTACAGAGGCCAGACTGAGGCCTACAGAGATGGGGTTCTTGTGCTTGGGATGCCATCTGTAAGTGGTGGAGCAGCAGTTAAATCCAGGCTCCACCCGACTCCAGAGCTAAGTTCCTACCCACCTTGTGCTCTCCTGCTTCTCAGGGTGGGGAGCTGTGGGCCTTGGGGAAGTTGCAGCCCCCCAGGATTAGCGGCCGACTGCCGTCCACCCAGCCAACCCAGCCAGGTGTCAAGGCATGTGGACAGCCCACCTAGCTCATGTTTTTTACACAAGGAATGAAACTTAAATTTTTAAAAAAATTTCCAAACCCTTTAATTTTGTTTTAAAAATAAAGCATGAAGTCGATTTTTTAAAAAAATGAGTATTAATAGTTTTTAAATCTTAAATCTAATTCTTCTCACAGGGTAGATTGGAACTTTATCGATAGCAATGCTTTTAATTCAAATGGAACCTACGAGACAGTTTTGATCTTTACTGAGCTAGTTTCTTCTTAGGTTCATTTCTTCCTCTTTCTCCAGACCTTTGTTTTAAAATAATTAATTGTGAATAAAGGAATGCCTGGAAATGATGACAATTTAAAAGGGTCAAAACCCCTCCTCCGTTACCCATTCTCCTTTTTCTCCTTGGAGAGGAACCCACTTTTGGGTCTCCTCCCAGAGATGATTCGGACAAGCTCAGACTGCCGAACTCATCTTTAGTTTTGAGGTAATTATGGAGTCACGTGTGGTTGTAAGAAATGACACAGAGGAATCTTACGTTCCTTTACTCAGTTTCCCCGGCTGGTACCATCGTGCAAACCTGCGGTGCAGCATCACAGCCAGGACATCGGCACTGCCATGGCCCACACACTTACCCAGATGCAGGGCCACATTTCGCACTGGAGATCGTTTTTGTGTCAGATGTGAAGTGTAGGTTAAGGTTCACTTTTTTTGCCTCCGGATGTGCAATTGCCGCAGCAGCCATGTTGAAAGGCTGTGCTCCTATTGAGTTGTTTTTGCGCCTTTGTAAAAAACACAACCGTCTATTTTTGAGTTCTTTAATCTGTTCCATTACACACACACACACACACACACACACACACACACACACACACAGACGTGCGCAGTAGCGTACGATCCACACTGCTCTGCGCGTTTCTGTTTTCATTAACACCAGACCAGGGTTCGGAGCATCTTGGTGCCATGAACCACAACCTGGGCAGGCCTGTGCCTTGGCCTCAGAGCAGCGCTGTAAGCGGATCAAGCACAACACACGAGGCGACAGAGGGAACGAATTATGTTTAACATATTTGTCAAGACAGAGAACCCCATTGGTGGGTCAGTAATCGTGTGCGTCTTCACGAACACAGAATAACGAGATCACTATTCATGGTCTACGGTCGCGGTGTCGTCGATGAGTTGCGGTACTTGCCACAGCCGTCAAGCGACAGGAGAAAACCGTGATGTCTGTGGTGACGAAGCCCCCGCCAGTGCTGCTGGGGCTGGCGGGGAACCCTGAACGGCAGGGGGAGGTGAGCGAGAATCTCAGCGTGCCTTCGCCCAGCCCAGTCTACGAGCCTCCGTGCCCTCAGGGCTCCAGGAGGCGGGCGGGGAGAGCCTCCTCTCCTCCTCACGCTGGTTAACCGCTGCCGTGGATTCGCCTTCGCTATTTAACCAGGGCCCCAGTGAGAGACCGTTAGGTGGTTTCCCATCTTTTGCTAAGTCTGCTAGTTCAATTTGTAAAACATTTCCCCTGCTCAGATTTTCTTCTCAAGCAGGGCCACCACGCTGGGCCCTCTGTCCCCAGAGACACCCAGGGGTGGCAATACACGCACAGCCCATCTGCGGAGGGCACTTTACGGAGCAGCTCCAGCCCAGCGCCCCCTCCTCCGGGGCTGTCCACCCTCCGCATCATGGCGCCCTTCGCCCCTGCCCCCCAAACCCAGGCTGGGGATTCCAAGGGTCCCCAAGCTGGGCCGCATCCTGGGAGCAGATGTACAGCTTCCCTGCGCCTTTGTGCTACATTTTATTAGCAGCAGATCGCAAGATGCTAACATTCTATCATGTCAGCTCTTGCATCTGAGCTAGCACAGGCATTGGCCTGTCAGTAATTAGCTGCGGGGTGGTGTCTTTTCCTCAACCCCCCACCCCCTTTTTTAAATTAGAATCAGAATATCCTTTTTCTTCCTTCCTTTCTTCTTGGTAGTAGACGCAGTCCATGGAACCCTCTGTGGACTTGGCTGCTTTTCCACATTCATGGGCAATTAATTTCCAGCCGTAATCCAGCTCCCCAGCAAACTCGGAGCTGACGCCCAGCACCCCGGCCTCCGCTGGAGCAGTGGCTCCCTGCTCTGCACGCAGGACAGGAAGAGAGAACCGCACCTCGTTCCCAAGTGGGGGAGACACACCTGGCTTGGAAACGCCGGCCATTTATATTGTTGGTCTGTAACGAAGTCCGCGTTTTTCTAACATCTGGCTTTTATGTTTGTTTTTCCAATTTGGGGTGATTTTTTCGCCACCGCCGGCTGTTCGCACCAGCGGGTGATGTCAGTCACCCTCTGCAGCATCAGCCAATAAGCAGCTATTCGGGGTGCACATGGGCCGGGCCACGCGCTGGCTCCCGGGATGAGGTGGATATTTCCCTCCCACATCCCGGGCTGGGGGTCCTGTGCCTCCATCTGAGCACTCCTCCCACTGAACCTTCTGGCCCTGATGCTCTAGCTCCTCCTCCCCCCGTGCCGGCGGGGGGCACCCCCCCGCCCCGGGGGGGGGGGCCCGGCTCCCCCGCTGCTCTGGGCCAGTCCCAGCTCCCAGGCTGGTCTTTCACAGCCCGCAGCCCAGCGGGCCGGACTGTGGCCCATCTCTGCTTCTTTGCCTCCATCCCCGGCGCTTCTTCAGGTGCCCAGACCCCATTCATGCTGTCCTCGGCCCCCCTGCCCAGCCCTCACCCAGGCCTCCCCGGCACCTCCGTGGAGCCCCGCCTCGCTCTTCTCTGATGCCAGGGGTGCCGCACAACGACCCCTCCAAGACGTACCGCACGTGCCTTTTCTGTGGTTCACTGCAGGCAAGGACGTCGGGCTCGCCCAGGGAAGTCACCTGGTGTGACCTCACGGCCAAACCCAGGATCAGTCCTCTGCCCTGTGGTCTCCTCATACGTTTGCACACATCTCACTGGACTTCCGGCCACCCCTCCCTCCTGGTTCCTGCCCCCCACCTTTCTCTGTCCCCTCCCTGCCTGCCGCTGGGCTCCCCAGGGGCCTGGGCACTTCTTTCTTCTTGTCAACGTGTGAGTGCTCCTCCAGGTCCGAGCCTGACGCTCCGTGTGGCTCGCAGGAAGGGAGAGCGGGCTCTGGGCTTCTGTCAGACCCACGTCTGGACGGAGGCCACACCCTGACTGCACGTCTGCGAGGTCGCCGGCAGGGGGTCTTCGGCAGGAGCTTCACGGGTTTCAGTGAGAGGCTCTTTCCTCGGGGGTGACAGGGCTAAGGAACCAGCGAGAGACACGGAGGCCCTCGGAGACCAGCACGAGCCATGGCCATCCCCGGCGGAAGGGACAGGGGAGGTGGTTCCCGGGCCCAGAGGCAGCTGGAGCTGAGGGGGAGGCTGGCCAGGCAGGGGTGTGTCCTGAGGATAGAACTGCAGCCGACCAACCGGATCGCTCAAGAGGAAAAGGGGTAGAAATGGCCGGACGGTGCTCTCCCCCTGCCCTCTGACCTCCTGCTAGTGCTTTGCATTGGCCAAACCCAACAGGAAGCCGGAGGGCAATCCACAGCTCTCGGGCTGGGCCCCTGGGCACAGAGGGCCTGGAGAACATGTCTCGAGGGGCAAAGAGGCCCTGGTCCTCTTTGGAGGCTCGTGCCACTCATCTCCTCGGCCTTGTCTCAGGACAAGAAACTCGTCCCCAATGTGGGGGAGAAACACAGAGCCCGCGGTGCCCTCAGGGAGCCGTCTCACCTCAGTCCTGCTCCTCTGGCCGCGACCAGGACACCAGGAGCCGCCGGAGCCGGGGGAAGTTACCCTGAGACGCAGATCAGATGCCGTAGCTGACCGAGGGCGGAGAACCCTTGCTTCCGTCCCCAGCTCTCACTCCGCGTCCCGCACGCTCTGAGGTCTTGGCTGCTCGAGTTCTGTCCCTGGGAGGTGGCCCAACTCTTCCTCCTCACTGGGCCCAAGTTCTTGGGCACCTTCTTGGTTGCTTGCGGCATAAGAGGGCAGGTGGCCCCTGGTGATGGGGTCACTCTGGGTCAGCGCGGCACCTCTGACTGTCAGGTCTGAGCGAGGAGCTCCAAGTGGCCAAGCAGAGTCTCGGCTGCATTTCCGGGGAAGTCCTCAAGAAACAGCCCTTCTGTGGCTCCTGTGGGCTCCTGTGGGGATGTGGGCTCCTCGGGGAAGTGTTCTCTGGGGAAACCAGTAAGGGAGGGGGGCGAGGAGGAGCCGGCAGGGAGGGGAGAGGAGCTGGGGCACTCTGACCTTGCGGATTCAGGCCAGCCCTCAGCCTGAGTCCCACCCTGCGGGCTCTGCCCGGTGCTCAGGTCCTGACGTGGTCACAGACCAGGGCCTCGCGCCCTTCCCCTCAGTCACTGGCTGAGGGCCGCCCAGGCCCAGGGCCCAGCGGCTTCGGCTCCGGGCCCAGGAGGATGGCCTCTGCCTCAGATGCTCCGTTAGAAGCCCAGGCGGGGCCCACTCCCGGAGACAGGAATCCGAGGGCTTCGGCGGAGCTGCCGGGAGCTGTGATGGGAGAACAGACACAATCCGTAGCGCGCTGCTAAGGTGTGAGAGTGGGAGAGCAGGGGAAGGCTGTGCGACTGCACGGAGAGCCACTGACTGTGCACGTGGAGGAGGGACCTGCACGGCATGTGGCGTGCGTCTCAGTGAGGCTTCCCCGTGGAAGCGGGAGTGGGGACCCTCCTGTGGGCACATGCCCAGCCTGCGGCTCAGGCCCTCCTCACAGGGAGCCAGCTCCAGCTGGTGCTGCCACCAACCCCCCGGCGGCCATCCACCCCTCCTGCCAGCTGCCAATGCGAGCTCACGGCCACACTTCTCTCCCTATTAGCTGTGTTCCTGGGCTGGAGGCGCTCTGGCGAGGTCTGCCATGGGCATGGGTAAGGCCTCTGAATGGCCACAGATGGTGGCACTGACGCAGTATCCAGCAGAGAAGGCAAATCTACACCAGATTCCATGAGGATTCATTTGCAAGTCCTTCAAGATGGAAGACGCCCAATGCAATCAACTTGCCACCCCGTGGTTGCACAGGGAAGTGGTGCCATTTGGATGCCATTGGGCATGTGTTACTGGCAGTCTGGGCTCACAACAGCAACAGCACTGGCTCAGCTTTGAAAGGGGGACTCGTGTTGCTGAGCTTATGAGAAGTCTCTATGCCTGCTGTTATGGACTGAATGGCCGCCCGCCCCCTAAACTCATGTGCCGAAGTCTAACACCCAGTGTGGCTGCATTTGGAGGCAGGGCCTCTCAGGAAGTAATGAAGGTGAAATGAAGTCATAGTGGTGGGGCCCTGGTCCAACAGGATTAGTGTCTTTCTAAGAAAAAGTGCCAGAGAGCTGCCCTCCTCTCTCTGCATGCATACGGAGAGGTCCTGCGAGCAGACGGCCAGGCGGTGCCACCCCCACGCCAGAGAGGCCTCTGGGACACCTGGAGACGTGGATCTCGGACTTCCCGGCCTCCAGAGCCGTGGAGAATGCATTTCTGTTGTTTAAGCCGCACGGTCTGTGGCATTTTGTTATGGCAGCCTGAGCAGACTGACACACCCGTTGTCACAGCCACTTTTATTTATATTTTTAAAAGTATTTATTAGAAAGTCTTCATACAGCCAAAACCGGTTTGGCTCAGTGGATAGAGCATTCGTCTGTGGACTGAAGGGTCCCGGGTTCGATTCCGGTCAAGGGCATGTACCATAGTTGTGGGCACATCTCCAGTAGGGAGCATGCAAGAGGCAGCTGATCGATGTCTCTCTCTCATTGATGTTTCTAACTCTCTATCCCTCTCCCTTCCTCTCTGTAAAAAATTAATAAAATATATTTTTCAAAAAAGAAAGTCTTCATACAGTGTACACCTAGAGGGCTTCTATTCTCCCGCCCTTTTTAAATCTTCATTGTTGAAAGTATTATAGAGATCCCCTTTCTCTCCCACTCACCCCTTAGAGGCCGCCCCGCCGCTGCCCGGCCTCCTCCCCCTCCACGGTGGCTTTTTAAAGGAGCCGTGGAGCAAGGGTCGGCTTATCTGGGAGAGAGAGGAACTGGCGTCCCCAGGAGGGGTCGTCTCGCCCCTTGTTCCTGAAACCCTCTGCTGTGCATTTACAGGGCGCACGGCCTGCTGTGAGCGGTCCAGTCACCCTCCCTCCTTATCACCAGTTTCCCACCTCGTTCCCAGCCCGAGCGCCAGCCCCCCAACAAGCCCGCCCAGGAATCAGGGCCGAGCACACCTCGGGTGATCTCTCCCCCCACGGCATGGCCTGGCGGCAGGGACGGGGAGGTGCTGCCCCCGTGGGAGGGTCTGCTGGCAGTGCTGCCTTCTAGGGCTGCCCTAGAAGGGCGGTTCAGCCTCCCTCACTCCTGGCTTGCTGGCACCCTGCACACCTATTTGCAACCAGCATTCCTGGGGGCACCGACGAGGCGGCCGTCAGGGATGGGCTCCAAGTGAGACTGGGCTCTGTCTTTGGTCCGACTGTGGTACCAGCTGCCCTGGCCCACGGCCTGAGGGCCCGGCTGTCCCAGAGCAGCTGGTGTTGGCGGCAGACTGGGGTGGGCTGTGGGGTTTCCCCAACTGGTCCAGGGGAATTCCCCCAAAAGAAATGGCAAAGCAGCAGCAGGCTCCATAGGCGTCCGAGCTGTGCGCATACGGGTTGCACCCGCCTCCTGGGCCTGCCCCCCCTTCTGGGCTGCGCACCCAGCGTTGTGCATGGAGGAGCGAGGACCCCAGTGGCTGCTTAACAAGCGGCCACACCGTGAGGGGCTGAAACCGCGGTCGTTGGTCTCTGAGGGTCGGAAACTGGTAACTGCGTGCTCAGGGCTGGTCAGGCTGCACCCCCACTGCGGTGTATGCAGCCTCCAAACTCCAGACGGCCCCCCGCACCGTGCCTCCTGTTCAGTGGTAGTTTGTACAGGGGCAGTAGCCACCTGTCTCCTGTTAGAGGAGGTTTCCCAATGTCTCCTGCCCTCTGACCTCCGACCGGAATCAGAGAACTAAGGAGCCAGAGATGCTCTCCCTGGGGAGCAGCCCCTCCAGACTCAGAGGAGAGGGATCTGCGTGGTGAGAGGCCAGGGGCTCCCCAGCCCCCATCTCCCACCTGACCCGGCAAGCCGAGCTCTTGACTACCAGCCACTGCTGACCCTGCAGCCCACGGGGCCTCCTGACTGGGGAGGGAAGTGGTCTTCTCACCGGGCACCTCCTCCCTCCTCCCCCCCGCCCACATTCTCCATGAACAGCTGGGACGACCCTTACGAAATATGAACCCCTCACTCCCGCCCGAGCCCGGTAGTGGCTCCATTGCTCTTCCAGTGAAACCTCAAACCCTTGGCCGGGTCTCTGAGGCTCAGATAAAGTGGCCGCCCCCCAAGCTGGCCCAGGAGACGATTCACACTGGTCCGTGCATGCCCCCTTTCGTTTGCCTGCTTTTTAGTTGTAATGAGCCCCCATGAAGCCTTTGCTCCAGACCAAGGCCAGGCCCTGGATAGCTTCCTATATGCAGCCATCCGGTCCCATTTCGCTCTCACTTCTCCCGCCACGCCCCCCCCCCGCCCTCAGCACCCCCAATCCTGGTGCCTCGTTCCCTCGCTTTCCTTTATTTATCCCATCACACCCACACGTGCTTCTGAATGCTCCTTTAAAGTTCTTTTAGCCTCTGGTCTTTGGGCTAACCTTTTTCACTGAATTTTACTTGCTCGCCCATGTTGTTGTGAGCGGCTGTAACCCATCTCTTTTACCTGGGTGTGCCGGTCCCACGTGGCACCCCGAGTTTCTCAGACACCCCCTCCTGCTGGCACTCGGAGTGTGGTCCTGACGGTGGCACCAGGCCTTGCTGGCCCGCCCCTTCCACGCTTCCCCCACTCACCACACGCCAGCCACCCTCATCCCGGCCCCGGGGCCTTTGCATCTGCTGCTCCCCTTCCTGGAGTGCGTTTGCTGGTCTGGCTCTTCTTTGTCATTCTGGCTTTGGTCCCCTGTCACTGCCTCGGGTCCCTGCCCTGGCCCACCTGGCTCTGTAGCTCTCCCCTCCCAGAAACTGTCCCCAGGGGCCCAGGGCCTTCCTGAGGGAATGAGGGCGGGGCTCCAGTGGGTGGGTCTGGAGCACCAGGGCGCAGGGGTGGGTGAGAGACCAGCCAGAGAGGCTAAGAGAAGGCAAATGGGGGAGGCCTCGGATGCCATGCCAGTGAGGCAGTGTGCACCCCGTCTTTCCATGAGGTAGGTCCAGTGCCCCAAAGTGCCGAGTGCAGCCAGGGCACCCCACAGGCCTCCGAGGGAAACTGCCATATGTTCCTGCATATGAGGCAAGGGGTTTCCCCCAAACTCATCCCTCAGAAAATGGGTTGCCTCATTTTGAGTCTTCTCCTCGTTTTACATTTTATGGGGCACTTGTTCAGTTACTGTATTTTGAAAACACTGCTTGGTGGGGGATTTCATGGCAGATTAGAACCACCCTGGTATTTGGGGCACTTCTGGAGGTTACCTTACCCTCGGGAGGAAGAGTCGCGAGGCCGAAGGGTATGACCTGACAATCGAGAGGGCTGCCCAGGTGACCCGGCCAGCCGGGCTGTTTCCTTGGAGGGGTGGGGGCCCATCTCCCTGTTCTTCGGCGGGGAAACTGAGGCCTGGGAGGAAGGGACTTGCCCAGGTGCAGGGCAGGCCTCAGCGCAGTCCCTGCTCCTGGAGCTGCAGAATTCATCAGGGTGGCGTGAGTGGAGGGCAGCATGCAGGCACAAAGGCCGCGGATCCTGCTTTCCTGGCTTTGAAGGGAGGAATGAAGCTGTGGGGGAGGCATCAGCTTTGGAGCTCGAGACCCGAGTCCCCCGCTTCCCCGCTAATCAACTGTGGGGCCTTGGGCAAGTCCCCTCCCCTCAAACCTCAGTTTTCTCCTCTGCCGAGTGGACGCAGAGTAGTGGCCTTTCCTAGGATGGTGTGAGGCTCCAGATTCTGCAGAGCGGGAGGGGCCCATTCCTTGGGGGGTGGGAGCCGGGGGTGGTAGGGGTGGGAGTGAGCCTGCTCAGGGCACTGCAGTGCTCAGGAGGGCAGGGCAGGGCGGGGGCCGTGCCGCTGTCCTCCCAGCCCTCGGCCCAGCAGGTCCAATGACGCTCACCGCGGGAACATGTGTTTGCCTGGAATGTCTTGTAAAACTCACAATTTGTTCAAAAGAATCAACAGCATGAAAGGGGATGCAGAGCCTTCATCCAGGGCTTCGGGGGAGCTGCTCAGAGGCTGGTTTCCATTTAAACCAGATTTGCAGGCGCCGTTTTCAGCTCAGGGAAGCCCTGGCTGGTACCCGCTGTGTGCTCCGCTCTGGCCTCCGGATGAAGGACACAGGCCTCGCCTTTTCCATCTGTGAAACGGGGACATTGCCCTATGCCATGTGGGATGAGTACAGGCAACGTGTTCAGAGCAGCACCCAGAAAGGCGAGCCCTTACTCGGACAGGAGACCGACGTGTCTGCACTTCACGACCCCCGGAGAGTTAGCGCTGGGACAGAGGAAGCCTGGGGCCTGGGAACGGGGAGGCCTCTGGCCAGATCAAAGAGGCTGACGTTTCCTGGAGGAGAGCGCACGGGATCCCCGCTATCAGCGGAGGGCAGGGTACACCGTGCATCCCCGGGGCACGCGGGTGTCTGTCCCCTTCCTCACCCAGGACAGCCCCCTGTGGCCTGTCAGGACGCCCCCCTCTCCCCCACATCCTCCCCCCACTGCCATTTCCACAGCAGCCAGGCCAAGTGCAGGTGGGGGAAGCTGAAGGGATGGCCACTAGGGGGCGCCAGGACCCAAGCCAACAAGAAGCTCTGAGCAGAGTGTTCCCTGGTCTTGTCTTTGGAAGGGACTCCAGCTGCAAGGAGACCTGGACGTTTCTCCGGAAGAACTGGAGGTTTATCCTGCCCCTGAGAGGAGGCGGGAGGCCCAGCGCAACCCCAGTTCTGCCTGATTCTGGGTCAATCTCTTTCTGGGCCAGCTTCCCATTGGTCAGGAGTGGTGGCCGAGGGACCCAGGAAGGTGGAGCCCCAAGAGAGGGCCCGGGTGCCCGAGCTCCGCACCCCCACCTGCAGTGATCGGGCCTGCCACCCGCCCGCTGCCCGCTGCCCGCTGCCTGAGGAGGCTCCCTCCGTGCTGCTGCTCTGAGGCGCCTCCCTGCTCTTTAAGGCTTGCCGTTTGCTGAGGGATGTGTGCACGCCGGTCTAACCTCTGGGTGTCTGGTGTGGAAACTGAGGCGCGGGGACCGGGGTGCTCTGAGGCCCAGGTCTTAGGCTGTTTCTTGTCTCAGGGAGCAGACGCCCTGGGGTCAGGGTCAGGGGCCAGGTGCACTCACCAGCCCCCCGTGGGCTGCCACGCTGGAGGCAGGACCCTGAGCCCAGACAAAGCCCTGGAGCCTGGGCTGCAGAGCTCAGAGGGTCTGGGGTGGGTGGGGTCTGCATTGTACCAGCGGCCCCATGGGCTTCTGAGTCAGGCCCTCAGAGACCCCTCTGTAGGATGAGCAGCATGTCGGGGGGGGGGGCACCAGCAGGACGTGCCCCAAGCCCAGCATTAGCTGCCGCCGCCCCAGGTGCGGCCCTCTGTGAACCCCTCCCAGCCCAGCTCTGAGGCTCACAGTCGAGGGGGGAGATGGCCACGCACAGCAGACGGTGTGGGGAGCTGTGCCAGGCCAGGACCTGGAAAGCTAAAGGAAGCGTGTTCCACGCAGAGGGCACAGCACGGACACAGGCCTGGGACAAGGGCGCAATGGAAAAGATGGGAGGGGAGGGGGTGACGGGAGGAGGGACAGAGCTCTGACATGGACTTTAACCTGGAATCGGGGAGCTCGCTGTCTTAATTGCCCTTTTACTTGAGAGTTTCCCACCAGCCTCGGGGCTCCCTTGTTGATGTACGGCACTAGGCCTCCCCTAGTAGAGGTTCTGGCGCCCCCAAAACATTACACCTTAGTATTGAGCTGCCCCACTGGCAGGCAGGTCGGAGGGGGCCGTAGAGTGGGAAGGGAGGACGGGAGCTAAGGTTGCAAAAGTAAGAGGGGGCAGGGGGAGGGATGGGGAGGGAGCAGCTGACTTGTTTTAGAGCGAGAGGCTCCGGGCTGCGTTCTGAACTGTAGCATCAAAGGCGGCTTGGAGCCGCGTACAGAATGAGGTGAAATGTTACGGAAATTGTCTCCTCTGCTCGGTGGCCTGGGAGTTCGCGGTCACTGAGAAGCATTTCCCCGGCCCCCTATTTCTCTCTCTTTGAAAGTAAAGCTGGTGGGTCAAATAAATACAAATTATGGTCACATGTTTCTTCTGAACTCAACCTGCTTCCCCAGCCTCGACGGAAAGGGACTGAGCTTTTTTCAGACTGTCCTCCCAGCAATGGAGGGGCAGCGGCTCACCTCTGAGAGCCGGTGGTGACCCCCCCTCTCTGCCTTTCCTGTGGAGGCGCACCGAGAAGGCGGCGTGGAGTCCTGACAGGGCCACGCCAGCAGCCCCTCACCTGGCAAAGGGATTACTGCTGCTCGCTCATTTTTCATTTTCCTCTGAAAAATGCCAACATTATTTCAAAAAGCCCATCAGTGAGCTGAGAACCAAGGTGACCAGTCCCACAGGGCCTCTCCCAGCCCCACCCCGTCCACCGCCCAGAGGTGCGTTTCTTCCGTCCTCGCGCCCAGGCTGCAGGACGAACGCCGCCCTGTGAGATGGCTCCTCCCGGCGTCCCGGAGAGGGTGGCGAGGCCCGACCTCCCTCCTATGTTCCCGCCATGTCCCTGGTCCCCAAACTCTGAGTAGTGAGCGGTCCTGCATTTTCATTCAGTGGATGCTCTGGACTCCACGATCACAACCGCGTAAATATTTACTGATCCCAACACTGTATTCCGATTTTCCTTTCCTCATATGTTCACCACTTGCTGGAGTTAGTAACTGCCTCGTTCCTCATTTGTCCAGTTTTCCATGTTCCCATTGCTACTGCTTCCCCAACCCTTCCGACAGCCACTGACACCGCCTCCCCGTGTCTCGGTGTCACTGTCCACACCGCCAGGCGCGTCAGAGGTCCAGGCCAGCCCCGCCCCCCAGACCTGCCGCTCAGCCGTCCCCCTGGCCTCGGCTCGGCCTCTCCTGCTCGGGTTCCTGGCTGGCCGTTAGGGTTCCTTGGGATGCTGTTAGTCCTTCCCATTGGTGGAGCTCATCCCCAGCAACTTTCTGAAAAACACTGCCCAGGAAGTACTTCTGTTTCTGTAGTTCTGGCATGTCTGAAAGTCTCTCTGTTCTACATCCACCCTTGATTAATAGCTTAGCTGGGCACAGAACCGCAGGGTGAAAGTGGTTTTCATTCCGGGTTTGAAGACTCTGGCTGTGCACCTGTTCGTCCTCCGGTGCTGCTTGGGGACGTTCCAGGCCACTTTGATCCATATCATCATCCTCCTCCTCCTCCTCCTCCCCCTCCTCCTTCTCCCCCTTCTCCCCCCTCCTCCTCCCCCCTCTTCTCCTCCCTTCTCCCCCTCTTCCCCCTCCCCTTCCTCCCCCTCCTCCTTCTCCTCCTTTCAGGCCCCCCTCCTTGGGGAGGGTCTTGGGTTCATCCTTACACAGGGCACTCAGGGAGCCCTGTCGAGCTGGAGGCTCGCATCCTTCTGTTCTGAAAACTTTTCTTACAATATTTCTTTGATAACTTCCTTCATTTACAGTAAAACCTCAATATCATGGACTAATTCAGGTGAGAGGGTGTTCGTTCAAATCCAAAGTCTGTTACATAATAAATAAGTTTTCCGAATGTACATCTTTAAAAATTTGACAAATTATAGTTTACCTGGTTTTACTTACGTAGACAAGTTTGTGTAACTAAAATTGATTATGTCTGAAAAGTTTAATTTCAAAGAGAGGTTTTCTGTGTGTATTGCAGCTATTTTAAACTCATACTCACTAGGTCTAGTAAGTGCATCCACTCACCCGTCACTCCATGTAAATAAATGCACACGCGGGGGTGTGGCTTAACGCGTGTGGGAACATGGGCCGGCACGCGTTAAAACTGCCGCAGAAGGTCACGCCATGAGAGGACAGAACCCGTTACCAGGCACCAATGACCCCTCGCGATTCGGGGTGGTCACGTGCTAATTAGCCGAGCGTTGTTTACGAGGGGTGACCCTGGATTTAAACGTGCAGACCAGCCCTGTGGATATGTAATGCTTATGGAGATGAAACTCCTGCAATGTGTTTCCTAACATGTGGCCTCCGCACTAAAATTTGTTTAAAAGTAACAGCGAATTAATAACCAAAAAATAAGCTGTTAATTATAAGCAACTCTTGGATAAAAGCATTTTCAAAGTAACAGGGTGTTAATGTTCACAGACAACATACAGACCAGAAATTCTGTTCAATACATATGAAGTCCGTTAAACCGAGGCCCGCGAAATCGAGGGTTTACTGGATTCTGCCTCTGGAACTTTGGTCGGATCTGCTGATCCCCCGGAAGGAGCCTCAGTCCGTATTGGTCAGTTCTCGTTCCTGCCTCTCCTGGGGCTGCTCTCGGAGGGTTTCTTGCTGTTACACCCACCCCTGTCACAGTCTGTTATCGTGTTGGCTTGTTCTGTTCCGCTCAGCTGCCTGCCTGGCCTGCTTCCTCCAGGTGTTTTCTGTTTGCTCCTGATGGTCCTTCCAGGCACCAGGACCCAGTGGGGAGCAGTGTACCTGACGGCGGCCTGGGGCACGACTTGCGGACTGTGGCTTTGCCTGGGAGACCTGGTAGCCAGTCCACTTTTGGGAGAGGCTCCCAATGCCCCTTTCCAGAGGCCTGTGGCTCAGAGGCGGCTCTCTGTCCTCGGGGCTGGGGGGCCCAGCTGCTCGGGGTCTCTGAGTCCGATCCCTCTGGTTCTGTGTTTGGAGAAGGTGCCATCACCTCCTGGTCTCCTGGGAGGAGTCCGGGAGCGCGAAGGGAGGACCAGTTGTCTGTGGGTTGGGAAAGGGGTACCAGGGCACCGGCCAGCTCCCACACCTGCTGTCCACCAGCCCCTTCTTCTTTCTGAGCCACTCCCCGCCCTCGCCTTCCTTAACATCTGGCGCCTGTGCCCCGAGCACTTCTGTGGCTCCGTGGGAGACCCTGCTCACATCTGGCAACTGCGCCCTCCACAGACACGGAGCCACGCCTGCCCGCCAAGGTCAGCCCCCTCTGCCCGGCACCTCTCCTGTTCGCACGGTCATTATCAGTCTGTCCTGTCACCTTAATGGAGTTTCAGGAGGAGATGAGGTCAGTACTTATGTCTGGTCTCTCTCTGCCCCTTCAGTTAAACTTAGCTCGCTCAGGCGATCTGGGGGAAACATCCTCCTCATCACCACAGCGAATACCAGGCCTCGCTCCATTCCGAGAGCCCTGCTATGCACAATGCAAGGTGACACCCTCAGAGGATTCTTACCTCCACCCTGTGAGGGCAGACACAGACGAGGAACTGGGCTCAGATCGGGGGTGACTGGCCCAAGGTCACCCCTCAAGACCATCCAGATTCCTCAGCCCTGGGGGTCCTGGCCTGAGCTCTCGGCCTCCCTCCCCACCCTGCCCACTGCCTGGGGTTGAACTGCCTCAGGGCTCCGCTCACCGATGCTCCAGCATCCAGCAGCCCTGTCTGCAGGAACACCTTTCCACGGTGTTTCTTTGTGGTGTCTCTGGTCATCGTATTATTTTGGTTTCTATAGCAGGTTTGCTTTAGCCTGGGCCCGAGAATGCCCATCCTTCCCGGCCATACCTTTTTCTGAACTTGAGGAGGGCTGGGGTTTTTTGATTTAAATAATTAGTGCCTCGCCTGTTCGTTTCCTGTGTCAGAGGTGAGAAAGCCGACCCAGCAAGGGACAGGGCTGCATACCGATGAAAGGCCAGGGCCAGTGGGAGAAATAACAGATTAGCCATTGGGTGCTGCAGCCAAGACGGTCGCTGAGCCTGCACAGACTGTCCCCGGAAGGACAGAGGCAGCAACAGACTCTCCATTTTTCAAAGCCAGGCTTTCCTGAGCACCTGTGCTCCACGCACCACCTGCAGCTCCCGCAGCTCCTCGCCCTGTCCTGGCCCTGGTTCTGGGCCGATTCTTGTCCCTGGCAAACTGACCCACAGAGAGAAGCCTTTATTAAACCCCATGGTGTGCCAGGCCCGGGGCTGGGTACTGAGGACACAGGGCCACCACCACGGGCCCTGCAGTGACCAGGCAGTCACAGCAGCAGTGAACTCGGGCCTCAGACTGGCTGGGCTGAGCTCCTGTGCCATCCAGAGTGCATCAGTTCACCTTTCAAACACACACGGAAGTACAGAGACCAGCATGACAAACTCCCGGGAGAGAAGAATGGACCGTCCTCCAGTTTCAGCATTCCATGTCCAGGTGAGGCCTCGTCCCTCTGCACCCCACCCACTCCCCCTCCAAATCACGGGAAGCTGGCTGGCTGCCCTGGAAACGGCCCACTGGACCCAAGTCCAGTACCAGTCCCCGTGCTCCCTGGCCCTGGCAGCCCCCCCCCCCCCCACACCCCCCACAGAGAGAACACATCTCCTTGGTACAAAGCCGGCTCAGGGCGGCCTGGTGGCCCTGTCCTCACAGGCCTCTCACTGGCCCTCCTGCAGGGTCGCATTGCACCCCCTGCTTCCTCCCCGGCCCCCCCCCCCCCCCCCCCGCCAGGAATAAATGGAAGAGCTGGGTTCTGCAGCCACAGGACTGACAGGGCCAGCAATTCCTTCCCGGTTCATGTTCCACTTGCATTTCCTCCCAGAGACAGGCTCACTTAGAACCCATAAATCCCTGGCAGGGCTGGAGCCCAGGCAGAGATATAAACCGGGACTCGTAAAAGATAACGGTCCCCTCTGGACGGAGAGGGGAGGGGTGTGAGCCAGCACTCCTAGGGCCAGCCTTGGTCCCGTCGTGCAGACCCGCAGGGCGTGGCGGGCACTGGCACCCCGGCTGCCCTGGACTCCAGCTCGGCTCTGACGCTCCGGGTGGCTTTGGGGAAGTCACCTCTCTGGGCCTCAGTTCTCCCCTCTGCAGTGGGTGAAGGCACTCACCTGGCAGGTGCAACCACATCACGCACGTCTGCAGGAGTCCTCAGCACAGGCAGCAGAAGGGAAGGACAGGATGCACCGAGTGTGCCCAGGTGCCTGGGGACCCGGTTCTCCACGCCAGTCACTGCCCTGCCCTTAACTGCCCTGCCTCGTTTGGAAACCAGGGGTGGGTGACCAGCTCACAGTATTTGCGGGGCCTCGCTCTGCAAGAGGTGCTGTGCAGACCATCCGTGTCGCCTTGCTCCTCTCTCTCCTGCTCCAATGAGGTATTTAACAAACAGGCGTTGAGCGCCTGCTGTGTGCAGTCAACAGCAGGAGGTGGAGGGGGCGTCCTCAGGCGTGAGTCTGCGCCCCCCTCGGCCCCCCTTGCCTGGCACCCCATTCTCCATGGGCTTCCATACCTGTGAAGTGAGAGGGGTGGCCTCGGGGCCCTCTCAGCCCCCAGGCGGGTCAGGGTGGAGGTGGGAGTGAACACAAGGGCCAGAGGGAGAGAGACTGGGGAGGCAGAGGGAGTTCCGGAGGGCAGACCCAGGTGTGGGGAGTCCCTGTGCCCGGGCCCTGGCCACGAAGGGCAGAAGTGGATCCTAACACGCGTTCACCCTGAGACCCGGGCGGGTGGAACTCAGGGGGAGGAGGGGTAGCTCCAAGGCATCTCCCACCAGCACTCCTAGGGCTCCCCCTCAGCCCTTGCTGCACCCCCTACATGACCCCTCTGAGCCACAGAGAATTAGGGAGACTGAGCAAGGAGGCAGCAGAGAGGAGAGAAAGGGGAGAGAATGATGTCCTTCTCTTGATCTGACCTTGCAGTTTGAAGAGGGTGAGGGCGAGAGAAAACGGAGGGAAAGGCGACAACAGGAATGAACTGGGAGGTGGAGGGAGGGAGGGAGGAGGGAACTGGGAGGCAGGGGGAGGGACAAAGGGCAGCAGCAGAGAAATGTGAGACAGAGGCAGGGAGGGTGCAAGACACACAGACCAGCAGGGGATGAGGGGGCCCATCGAGGGAAGAGGGATGGAGGAGACAGGGAAACAGTGACAGAGACAGGCAGTGAGGGGATGGCCCCACTCAGCCTGGAGTGGACAAAGGTTGGGCTGGGGGCCACCTGGAGGGGAGCGCTTGGAGGGGTGGGACGGTCACCTGGTCGGCCTGGGCAATGACCTTGCTCCTGGAGGAGACCCCGGGCAGACTCAGGCCCTGCAGGACCCCAGCCTTGGCCAATTCCCAGGAGCTTACCAGGGGCAATGCGCCCCCCCCCCCTCCCGCCAAACCCCAGCCCTGTCAGCCAGGCCTCCTGCTGAAGAGGAACAGCAGTCACCCTGCCTCTGACAGCAAGGCTCCTGCCGCAGGGCTCCGAGGGCTGCGGGTTCTCTAAATAATGGACGAAGAAAGCCCCGGCTGGGCCAGAGCAGTCCCGTCTCTCAGGGGTCCTAGCCCAGGGCCCGGCCGCTGCTGAGCTCGCCCTGCTCTAGGAGGGAGGCCCGTGGGCGTCAGAGAGTCCGTCATGCAGGGCCCAGCGTGAGCCAAGAGAGGAGCAAGGCGGAGCCCCAGCAGGGGAGGGGCACGTCACATTTGGGGCTGATGGAAGCTATGGGGCTGGCTGAGCCGGACGCGTGCCGGTTCCAGGCGAGGAGCTGCCTCCACCTCCAGCTCGCCCGGCTGTCTTTTCCCGGCCTCTTTGTTTCTCGGTGCCTTTGTCTCCTTTTCTCCTTTTCTCTCTCTGAAATTAAATGGGATCCAACTGCTGGCTCCCTGTGTGTTCTGCTCATGGCTCAGCCCTTTTCATTATTACTAGAAATATGTCCTCATTGTACAGCTTAATTCTGCTTATCTGGAGTGGATTAAGTGCTTACAATGACATGCAGCATTGAATCCTGAGCATCCCTGTTAAAGGAATTTTGCCGCGACCTAATTAGTTCCATAAAACCAGCGGGGGGTGGAATAGGGGGCAGGGGGACACAAAGCAGCCTGGGGGGTGGGAGTCAGGGATCCCAGGGTCCTCACCCAGAGGCTGGTGTTCTGAGCAACACTGGGTTAGCCCCACCCTGAGGGGCTTGCACAGGGCTGCTCTGGAGGCTGGGGCTGGGAGGGGAGGTGGGAACCAGGGGGCCCCCAGTCTTCAAGGGGCAGGCAGGGCAGTGGGTAAGAGCGCAGGCTCTGGAGCCGGAGGCTGGGGTCTGAATCCCAGCTCTACCACTAGGGGCTGTGCCTGCCTTTCCCTGTCTCTGCACCTGTAAAATGGGGGCCTGTCAGGCCCTGTGACGGGGACCACTGAGGGTGAATGAAGGGACTAAGTGCGATGGTGTGAACAGGGTGTCAGGAGCCGACCTCCCTGAGAGGGGGCTGTGCAAAAAGGCCGCCGGGGAGCCATCCTTCTCCCCCTCCATCCATGCTAAGCTCCTCCTTGGCTGCGGCCAGCCAGGAGCAGAGGGAGGGGGCCCTGTCATAGGAGGGAGGGACGCGCACCGGGCGAGCAGGGGAGCGGAGCCATGTGGAACGGGCCGGTCTGGCAGAGCTGCACCCCCGGCAGGGTGCCGCACGGCCTCCCTGTCACCCGGTCCTGTCACCACCTGGAGGGTGGCCTTTCTGGACTTCGGTCTCTCTCCATAAAGAAGGGGTCGCCTAGATCTTTCCATCTCACCTTGCCTCCCTAACCCAGCAGGTGTTACAAAGAGGGGGTTGAAAGCCCTTTCCAGGGCTGTCCGGAGCTCAGGGCAGGGCCCAGGGCACAGTAGGTGCTCAGTCATGTGGGCTCCTTTGCCTTGTTGCACTCCAGCAGCTGCGAGGCAGGAATCTTCCTGGAGGCATTTTTCCTACCAGGTGGCCCTCAGGGTGGTGTGGTGAGGCGGACACTGTCCAGGGTCCTGCACAGGCCCCGTGGTGGTGGTGGTGGTGGTGGTGGTGGTGGTGGTGGTGGTGGTGGGCCGGCTCGGGGCTGGACCAGCGGGAGGGAGGCGCGCAGGGCGAGCGGCATACCCAGGGGAGCCCTGCTGCCCACAGAGCCGGCCTCCTTCCCTCCCCCCACCCCCGGCCGCCTGCAGGGGCCCTGCCTCTGCCCCTGCCTCTGGAGGCTGTCTGGGCTCAGGACTGCCCTGCCCTTCCTGCCTGGCTCATCCAAAGCCACACCAGCACTGGAGCTTGTCTTCCTCCCAGAGACGTCTGTGCAGGTAGCCAGGGCCTGGGCCAGATGGATGTGGGTTCCAGTTCAGTCCCAGCCTTGGTCCTCCTGCCGCCAATGGCGAGAAGCCTGCCCTGCACTGAGGCCGGAGACTAGTGCAGGCGTCTGTAAGGCTCACGGCACACAGCCTGTTGAGGGGCCAGGAGACTCAACCCCCCCACCCCCACGGGGCACCCAGGGCCCGAGGGGTCTCCCTGTGGCCTTCTGAGCCCCACACCTGCTGCACTACACACACCTGGGCCATTCATTCCCCTGCTCCCAGCCTCCGGGCTGAGCCACTGAAGCAGAGCCAGGCCCCAAGTCTCATTTCCAGTTTTTAATGTTTTTCTTGTAAAACCAAAAATATAAAACTGGCAGGAGAATGGAAAACAAGTCCTGTACACTCTATATACACGAGGTCTGTGATTTAAAGCCATCAGGGAGAGAAAAGGAAGACACAGTCAGGGGTCAGCCCAGGCCGCAGACCCTGCAGCACCTCTGAGCACGGGCCAGCACCGGGCGCGCCGACTGGCACCGTCCTGTGCAGAGAGCTTCGGTCTGGCGGCTCAGGCTGGGGCATGGAGGGTGGGGACACACCGGAGGGCAAGGCAGCATCTGTGGTGGAGGGTGGCCCGGGCGGGCTGGGCCTTCCTCAGGTGTCGGTGTAGATGGAGGGTATGTGACTAAGGCAGTGGTCAAAGGCCCCGTTGGGGAAGAAGCTGCAGTCCTCGGGGCCGCTGGACACGTCTTCAGGTGGCTGTGGCGGCAGCGTCGTGGGGCACGGGGCCTCGGCCAGAGCCTCATAGCCTGTGTGGGCACAGGGTCTGGCTGGAGACCTCGGGTGATGCCTGGTCATCTTTCCCAGCTCCCAGACCCCACCCTCCTGCCCAGGGTCCCTCATCTCAGTGCCCTCTCAGTAGGGCCTGATCGGAGCCCTCTGCCTTCCCAGGTATAGGATGGGGAAGGGGGGGGGGGGGGGAGGCGTCCTAGGCCTTGTATTCCCAATGGGCCCCGGGCAGCTGGGGGAGATAGGCACAGGCTGGCTTGGGGATTTCTCACCCAGTGCTGGGCTGTGGGGCAGAATGTGTGTGGGGGAGTGGGGGGGGGAAAGAGGGGGGTTACCACAGCTCTTGCTGGCAGCGGCTGGTCCCCTCCTGGCAGAAGGGCCCCAGCCCACCCCATCACTTCAGGTCCCTCCTCTAGACATAGGAACCCACAGAAGGGACCAGCACTCACTGGCACCTGCTCTGGGCTCGGTGAAGTCTTATCACTCAAGCTTACAACAGTCTTGGGAGATGAGACTCCCTATCCCATTGCAGAGCTGAAGAGATGCCTAGAGGTGGGCTTTGGACCCGGGTCCATCTGGCACCAAGACAGCTGGCTCTTCCATCAGACATGCTGTCTCCTGGAAAGGCCCTCAACATGGGAAGGGTCTGGAGAGGTCGCCTTACCCAGTCCCTGCCTACCCTAAGGACTCTGCACCTCGGCTATGGTCATGAACTTTTGTAGCCTATGGCAGGTGGGCCTCAGTCTTCCCATCTGTGCAATGGGTTCAGGCTAAACTATTCCTGAGGCCCCGTGGTTCAACCTTGCATGTCTATGTTCAGCTTGGCAGAGGAAATGTAGGCAGGATCTGGAATGGGTGCTGGAAACCAGGCTGCCACTCAGATAGCAGGGGCCAGGGGAGGCGAAAGAATCCCTTCCCTTGCTGTGGGGCATGGAGGCTGCCCCTCGGCCACTCAGAACTCTAGGCCTGGCTGCTAACCAAGGAATCCCACCTTGGGCTGGTGGACGATGGGTCGGTGAGAGCTAACAGAGCTGTGGCCAGTGGCTAGTGCCTAATCACATATCCATCCACATGGGTGCAGACATGGCACACACATACACACCCTGTGACTGGGTATACATCAGCCTACAGCATGTATGTGACATGAGTCCACCCCAGAGGTACTTACACTGTATGTGAACACAGTCTATGCACCCAGATGGGGTTATGGGATAGAGAACATACGTGTGTATGCATGGATGGGGGGGTCACATGATGAGCACACAGGTGTGTGCACACAGATGGGGATGAACATCAGCATAAGCATGATGTGAGCACATGTGTGCACACATGAGCATGTGTCCTGCAAGCTCCTTACACACTCATGGGGCTCACACTGCCTAGAACCTACTCAAGCTGGCTCCACGTGCATACGCACACAGATGGGTTCCACAGACACATGAAGAATAAGACATATGCAGACATGGGAGCATGCATGTGAATAGAAAACATGGGCCCACAGCTTCGTGTATGCTCTTTTGTGGCCTTGGTGCTGGTCCCTATGACTTTATGCCTATATGCTCAGCTGCCCAAGGGACCTCTGGGACAAGGTCTCAGGCTCCCCTCTGTCTTGGGATCCCCACATCCTGCCCAGGCCTTGTAACTTCCAGCTAGACCTGGGCCCTGGGGCTTGGCTTGGAGAACTCAGGGAGGACCCAGACCCACTATCAGTGCCCTGCTCTGACCAGGACTGGCCCGGCTGGTCTGAGCCTGACTCTGCCGTGGGCTCCCACCGCCCCACCCTCTCACTGGGCCTCTCCACCCAGCCAAGGGCATTACTGGGGGAGGCCCAGGGCCCTCAAGAGACACATGCAGCACAAGGGCAAGCATGACCCCAGACTCTGTCCCTTCCTAGCAGTGGAGCCCCTCTTGGCGTCTGTTTCCTCATCAGTTAAACGGATCAGGGTTTGTCTCATTCCCTGCTGGATCGCCAGGGCCTACAATGATGCCCCCCATATTTAGTAGGTGTACAGTAAATATTCAAAGGGAGCATCAACTAGACTGTGAGCTTGTCTGATTCTTCTGTGTCAGAGTCCAGGCATGAATGAGCCATGTGAGGCTGTGGAGGAACTGACTGGGCTGGGCAGGGTGCATGCGCCCATTCTGTGGGGTCCTGGGACCTCGCTCAGCTTCAATTTCCCCTCTGCAAAGTGGGACTGACTCTGCCTCAAGGGGCTGTCCCAAGGCTGTGGGACAATGGGCATAAAGCACCCAGCACAGGGTCAGGCCTAGGTGGGCGTTCGGGGAAGGGAGCCATGCAGGTGGGGCTTACCTGTGGCAGGTAAGGGTGCACTGAGGCTGTGGTAGCCATTGGGCCGCAGGGGGTTGAAACCAGGGGCCTCCCCAGCCAGTGCGTCCCCGCTGGCTGCTGGCTCAGCTACCCGGTAGCCGTCGCCATAGGGGAAGCAGTTCTGGATGGAGTGGAAGCTGCCCTGGTACCCTGCAGAGGAAGGCGGCAGGGGCTGCGTTAACCAAAGAGAATGCCCCGGTGGGAAGGGAACGTCTCTGCTGCATGTGTAGCACCCCTTCTTGTCCCCCGCAATACTTCCTGAACAGGCATGATGGGTGTGACTGGGAGAGGGGAGTCCCCAGGTGGAAAGGTGCCGGCTCTGCCCTGCGCCAGAGGGAGTGGGCGCCTGGGCCTCATGAGGCTGCACCTGAGCTATTGGTGGCTGATGGGAGTCTCTGCCGGAGGGGACTGCTGGTCCTTCACCCTCCTCCTCCAAGATAACGGTCATCCAGCAGCAGGTGCTCCCTGCCACTGCCAATGCTGTTCCCTCAGCTGGGAGAGCCCTCTCAATGGAACGAGCTGGTTTTCACCCCTCAGCACAAACTTCCTCCGGGAAGTGCCCTGAGTCGGTGTGTCCAGTCCCTGACTCTGGCTTCTCCTCGGGTGAGGCCTCAGTGCCTGCTGTCATTGTTACCCACCCGCCTCCCCCAGGTCGGGGTCCCACCCTCTTGGACACCTAGCTAGAGTCTGTGTGTGGACAGGAGAGGCCACAGCCGGAGCTTACCTTGCGGGCTGGGCAGAGGCGGGGGTGGAGGGCTCTGGAAGGGCGGGTAGGGTGGCTTGCTGGGGAGTGTGGGGAAGGGCTGGCCGCCCGGTGAATGGCTCTGGGAGGACGGTGGCAGCGGTGGTGGCCCCAGCCCCTTCAGCGGGCTGACCATGGGCGAGAGGAGGCCAGGGCCCAACCTGGAGAGAACAGAGGCAGCTGTGAGCAGGATGGGCTCGGGGCTGGGGGCCAGAGGCCTGGCCTCCGCTGCTTGCTTCCCTCCAGCCCTGGTGAGCTCACTAGGTGACCTGCTCTACCTGTGACAGCCTAGTTAGAAGAGGAAGATTTTATTTCTGATTATGTTCAAACTGGAATTAAGTTTCAGATATTGTAAGCATGAGAGCCCAAAGGAATTCGTAAAGGAAAACTGCCATCTGGTGTTTAGGACCGACAGCTGTTTACAGCCTCCTCCTCGGCTCTCGCTGGCCACGTGACTCTGGGCCAAGAGGCCTGATGTCTCTGAGCCTTGGTTCCCGCATGGCTGCTGTGTCCCCTGCGTGACACACTGCAGCTCATGACCCAGGGCTCCAGGCCAGCCTCCCTGCTGGATCCCGACACTGACTGGCCGTGCCGCTCTGGTGTCTGGAGCGTGAGTCCAGGAACAGCCGCCACAAAAGTCCAGGCCGTTCCTTAGCAGGAGACCCCCGCATGGCACTGACAGTCTCCTCACTGCGCCTTCGCCCCCCACTTGTGTCCGCACGGATCAGAAAACAAGGCTCAGAGAGGTGGCCTGGGTTAGTCCGGCCACACAGCACTGACGTAGTTACGGTGAGAATAACGTGGATCAAAGCAATGCAGGCCAAGCACCGGGACCATAGCAGGTACATTGTTGGCCCCTCGGTGAAGCAGCATTGTTATAAGACGAGGGGAAGGAGGACTAGCTGGGGGGTCTCAATCCCTGGCATCGCTCCTGGACTCACGTGCTGCCCTGGCCCGCCCTCCAGGCACCGGGTGCCAGGGGGACAGATCCGTGCCTCTGAGGAAGCAGGACCGTCATGAAACAGGGAAGGAAGGGGCTTGGGGAGAGGCCGGTGGGCTCCATGTCTGCAGCTCTGCCGGGTCCTAGCTGCTCCCTTCAGTGGGGGCTCCTGCCGTCTCTGCATCACTGTCCCCCACTGCGCCGTCCCCATTCTTGGGTCTGGGCCCAGAACTGCGAGTGCTCTGAGGGCTGTGGCAGGGCGGCCTCCGCACTGCACCTGGGTCCCCAGCCTAACATCTGACACCTGCAGGGACACTCCAGCCTCCTTCTGCTGATGAACCGGATCCTCCTCAAGGCCCCAGGAAGGAAGTGTCATGGCGGGCAGATGGGCCCGGTCCCACTGTGCTCCATAAACGGAGGGTGTGCGCCAGCCATGTGCCCTCCTAATCAGTTCTCCGGGCTGAGACTGGCTGAGGTGTGGCCACAGGGTGGGTCCTCCTGAGGGCCTGCTGGAGGGTGCCCATCTGCCTGATGCTCACCCCAGCCTGCTACCTACACTCCACCTCTCCCCTGATTTCCTGCTGGCCCCCTCCTGCAGGAGGGCCAGGTCCCAGTCCTCTGTCCCCGGTGCTCAGCCCTGGGCCTGGCAGGCAGCACACAGCTGATAAACACTAACAAGCCTGTTTCTGAATTGCTCAGCCACAAAACCCAGTGATGAACGGCACTGCAGAAGTAAGGAGAGCCAGATCTGAAGGGGAACAAACATGCATTTCCCAAGTTTGTGTTTCCTGTCTCACACCTGCCATAACTCCACATTTGCCACCTTCACAGCCAGTGAAATTAAACAGAACACGGCTCTCTCCGCAGCAGACGCGAAGGCTGAGGTTACGCTGCTCTACCTGAACCCTTTAAAAGGAAAAAAGATCATCTGGAGCTCCTCTTCTGAGTCATGCAAATGACTCCTAAATCAAATATTTTTGCTCCAATTGGAACCTATAAAAATTAATATGAAACCTCACTGGCCTGGCAGACGTAGGACTTCATACCTCGTTCGGGGCCGGGGTAAAATACCACCCTATTCGGCGTCTTCCCTGAGCCAGAATAAATAAATTTGGTCATGAAGTCAGGCCCTCTTAGCATATTTCTGAGTGAATCAGATAATTCTGTCAGGCCCTTTAAACGTCCCAGCAAACCACCGGGGAGCCACGAGGGGCCTTCCCTGTTGACTTTGGCAGGAAGGGGAGGCTGCGGGCCTTCCCCCACCTCCTCTCGGGGCTGGAAAAAGAAACCCATTCAAGCGGGGCTGGGCCTGGTGTCAGGCGGAGGGCCCCTCTCCCGCAGGCGGAGGAGCCTGGGCGCCGGGTGGCTGGGGCGACTCGAGCCCGGGCTCCCGCAGGCACGGGTGGGCGGGCGGGCAGGCGAGCCGGGGGTCCGTCGCGGGCTTGTCATCACTCTGCCTCCATTGCAGGAATTCCTGACGGGCACTTATGCAGGCGGCAGGCAGGTGATGAATGAGGCAGAGCAGAGCGCACATGCCCGGTTGGGAAAGGCCTCTGTGGTTTATTTTGCTTTGGCTGGGGATGCTTTGGGCTGGCTGGTGGGTGAGCAGGTGGCCTGGCCGGTGGGTGGGGCTGGTGGCCTGGATGCTGTGGCCGGTGACACATACGGTGTCCCCACAGGCAGGGGTCTCGTCCTCCCCCAGGAGGGACCGAACGCTCCCTTTACAGAGAAGGAACTCAGGCCCCGGCAGGGCTTGCTTTCCAGGTGCCCCTTAAGGCCCTGTCAGGCTGCCTCTCTATGGCTGTCTGTGCCCTCGCCACCACCGTCTGCCCTGGCTCCAGGAACGGCACCTCTGCCCCCAGGGGCTCCTCCGATGGCCCCTCTTCTCTCCACCAGCCAGAGTTTCCCTAAACCCTGCTTGTTCTAGGTCACCAATGCCTCCCTGCACTTCTTCCTGCCCACGCACAGCCCTGCTCAGATTGCCATCACCCACACCCGATGCTGCTCCGGCACCCTAGCCTCTCGCTGCAGGCCTCGCCAGACCTGACCACTTACTGCTCGGCACCCATCCCATGGGGTCCCGCCACCCTCTGCCCTCTTTCCTGAGCCTGTCAGCCCACACGGAGATCCCGGTGTCCCAGGACACACCAGGCTCTCCCCGTGCGTGGCCTTCACTCTTGCTGCTCCTTCCCCCAACCTCTCCACTCAGCCAGCTCCTATGTACCGCAGAGGCCCAGCTGAGCATCACCTCCAGGTGCCTTCCTGCCGGCCTCCCCCACCACCCTGGGTTCTCCTCTGGGCCTCTGGGTTTCTTCTGCTTCCTTCCCTCAAGCACGTGTCGGTGTGGTCAATCCCTGCAGACTCGTCCCGTCCCCTCCTCCAGGGAGCTTCCCCAGGGCTGGGGTCGGTGCCGCAGGGCCTGCCCACACCAGGGGCTCACGTGGACTTAGAATAAAAGGGTGAGTGAGTTGCAGGAGGAGCCCTGGACAACAAATTTGGTGATAAAGCCAGGTCAGCCCAGGCACAAGTTGGCCAAGACTGCGGCCTTGGGGAAGAAGGCCAGGAAAGGAGAAGGTTCTGGAGTGGGCCCTGGGGGGGGGGGGGGGGGGGGGGGGACAATTTAATCAGTTCCTGCTGGAGATAAGCAAAAGTGGCAGGGAGGCAGGAGGCAGGAGGCAGGAGGCAGGGCAAAGAAAGCAGATTTTGGCAGTGGTGGAGGCCAGCAATTAGCACATTGACCATTTCCAGCTAATTAAATGGCCACAGGGAACCACACTGATTGCAGGAGGCAGCCGCCCCTGTCCCTGCAGTGACTCTGCCGTGAGGGCTCCTGGGCAGCCTGGCAGGACCTGCAGTGGGTCCCAGCTGCACTGTCCAGAGTGGGGGCGAGGCTCAGTGGGCAACTTGGAGCTGGTGGTGGGCGGTCTGCTCACCAAATGCACAGTGCGAGCCAGTGGGAAACCGGAGTGAGGCTCCCAAGGAGACCTGGGTGTGAGCGTGGCAGCCCGGAGGCAGGATGCCCCCTCGGGAGAGGAGAGTGTGCACAAGGGGAGGCATCAAGAAGCCCAGGTGCCATCCCATCGACCTGGGAGGGCTACTGTGAGCCGCCAGTGAGATCGCGCCTGGAATGAGCTTTACATAGATGTAGTGCACAGCTGAGCGCTGCCTAAGCGTTGGCTATTTCCTATCAGTAGCAGCCAGGTAGTGTGAGGGAAGCCTGCCCTCACCAGCCCCCCCACCGCCCCCCAGTGGGTGCCGCTTACCACCTGGGAAGAGGGTGGCTTGCTGTACTTACCCATCCCTGGTGCTCTCAGCCGTGGGCAGAGGGGACAGGTGGTGGGAACTGGCAGTGGCTTCCAGTGGGTGGTGCCTGGAAGGGACATCATGCGTAGGGGGCAGGAGGCCTGGTGCGAGCCCATCCTGGGGGGGGAAGGGAGCCAGGATACAAGCCTGCAGGGAAGCAAACAAGTACCGCTGGGCTTCAGCCACGCCCTGGAGACGGCTGTGGATGACCCAGCAGCTGTGTGCCTGCTTAGAGAAAGAGAAGAAGGAAATCAGCAAGGCTGTGGCCATAGGTTAGGGGCCCAAGCAAAGAGTGAATGGGTCCACTCTGCTTTGCTTATTCCTTGGCTTCTTGAAAGGCTGTGTGCGGAGCTGAGGCCTACCCTGGAGGAGAGACCTAACAAGGGTTGGCAGAGGCCTGGGTGGCCAGGCATGCGTGCATGCGTATGGGGACATGGGACAGGAGGACAGTATGGAGCGGCTGCCTCCAACCTCTGGGCTATTCTGGGAAAGAAGGGGCTTGCTCTGGTGCCTGTGTAGCCCCGGAAGCAGAATGGGGATCCTGGACTGGAGAGAAGCAGACTGTGGCTCAGGGCGTGGCCCTACCTTCTAGCGGCCAGCTGCTGTGAGGCAATGGACTGCTTTTGGGAAAGTGAACTCCCCATCATCCAGAGATGTGGGAGCAGAACCTGGATGTCCAAAGAGAAGATCCCTGTGCTAGCTGACAGCAGACTGGCCGGGGGATCTCCGAGAAAGGCTGCCAGGGATGGTGAGCAGGCTGGACACTGCTCACCAGTTCTCCCAAGTGATAGCAAAAGAAAGTCCATTTAAAGCCAGCTCCAGCTCAGGTTCTGGCGGGGATGCCTCAGGTGCAGGCTGCACTGTGGGCTGGCTGAGGCCCGGCTCCGAATGGGTTCCTGAGGGCCCTCTGCCTCTTGGCCCCTGCTCTTATCCTGCCCGTCTGAGGGACCGCTGCTCCCATGGCAGCAATGCCGTCCCCCCATCCCTCGCTCACACTTCCTTCCCCAGCTCGGCCAGGAAGGCCCTGGAGGGAATTCCATGGATGGAGCTGGCTTGGCCCTGCTCTGCTCACCATCTTGCTGCCATCTTGAACCAATCTGGGGGCCTGGTAGCTTGGAAGACCTAGAATCCTGATAAATCCTGCACCCTCTTCCTCAGCCATGCTGACCTCATGCTTCTCACGTCCTCACTGCCCCGGGTCTGCTAAGGCGGCCTGCCAGACAAGCCGCCGAGTTTCCCCATTGAGGCTGCAGGTCCTTCTGGATGAGAAACAAGCTCGCATGGGCTTCCAGGAACAGACAATGACAATTCAGTGTCTCCCTCACCAGCGCCCCCCTTGCCTTTACTCTCCTGTTCGGGACTCTTCCATCCTAACACTGCCTGACACTATCCCTGCTTCCCCAGCCTTTGCCCGGCCTCGGTCCAGGTCCCTGGTGGCCCCGTCTCCTGAGGACGAGCTCATGAATGAGGCATCTTGAACATGTGAACAGACAGTGGATGGAAATGAGGGGATCACCACATCGTGATGGGCAGAGAGAGTGGGGCTCGCTAGGCCTCTCCCCAAAACGCACCACTTCAGGCTGTAAATCAGCATCATCAATCATCAGCCATGAGTGCTTAACCTCTGGCCCGAACATCTGTTCCCAACTGTGCTGCAGGCATCTGCCTGGCGCCCACAGCAGAACCTGGGGGCCGGAGCTTAGGAGAGCAGGACTCCTGGGTTTGCCTGGCTGGCCCTTCCCTCCCTGCTGCCCGAGAAGCTCCTCGAGGTTGGGGACCAGCACGGGACCTGGCATACTAGGTGCTCAGTTTGGCAAGGTGTGGCTTAGCAGCAGGAAGCGGCGGACGAGTGGGTTAAAGGCAGAGCCTGCAACCAGGTAAGCCGCGTCCCAGCCTCTGCCATTTACTGGCAGTGGGACCTCAACAAAGTGTGGCTCGGCCTCACAAGAACTGCTTCTTCACCCAGAAAGGAAAGCGCATTGTGATGGGCAGGGAGAGTGGGGACGCCATGGGGCTTGCCAGCCTCTCCCCAAATGCACTTCCAGCTGAAAAACCACGCACTTGTTGGGGTATACGTCAGTTAACACTTGCGTGTGTGGTGCCTAGAATAGCTCCTGCACAGACTTGGCAAATGCTGGCCGTGGCATTACGATGTGATGGATAAGTAAGCAGCTTCTCGTTCACCGAGCCACAATGGTAATAATGGTGCTGACAAAATGATTAGCCATTGGGTTGATAAAGGCGACCACATCCACAGCCACATTTATCACAGCAGGTGTGGTGGGGGGACCTGAAGCCCCCGGCAGGGAAGCCACGCTCCTTCGCTGTCAGAGGGGCCTGGCAGCTGCTGCCACCCAGCGCTGCTGCTCCGGGGTGCCGCCTCAGCGACGTTGTTCTCACTGCAGCATGGGCTCCCTGAGGACTGAATGAGAGGATGTCTGCCAAGTGACCAGACCAGCTAAGTGCTCCAGAGACGGCTACCGCAGGCCCTGGGCTGGCATCCGGGAGAAGCAGCTTCCCATCCGGACCTGCTAAGGACTCCGAAGGCCTGAGTCCTCCCAGGGTGAAAACGATGAGCCGCAGGAAGCTACTGCTCCTCAGCCACAGCCCCCTTCCCTGCTGAGCCTCGGAATCCTCAACACAGAGCTTCCCGAGTCACTACCAGCTGCAGGGAGCTGGCACTGGGGGTGTAAGCCTTCATCCCCCGGCAGGGTCACCCCCACCGTCCCCTCTTGTCCGGCTCTTTTAGCAGCCCTGACCCTGTGCGAAGCAGCCCCAGGCAGGGAGGTTGTTTCCACCCTGTGGGCTGTCTGCACACACACTAAGCACTCTGACAGTTTCAAATCTGCTGCTACTTCAATGCTGAGAGGAAAAAATAAAAAACTGGAAAATAAAAAATGTTTAAAATGGTGGGAGTAATTCAAGAAATCCCAGAGGGTGGGAAAGGCCCACTGCTCTGATCCTGTGGTTTCTGGGGGGAGCGAAGGGGAGAGCGCAATGTCAGCTGGAAGCCACAGGCCACATTGACCTGTCCAGACTGGAGTCCCAGCAAGCGGCCAGGAGCTCCTGCTGGGCCCGAGACATGCCCGTGGCTGGTGGCCATGGGGAGGGACATACAGGCTGCCTGAGGGGACCAGAGGCTCTGAGTCTAGCCGGAGGAGCCTTTAGGGACCCAGGGGGTTGGGGGGCATCTCTGGCCGCAGAGTTTAGCAGTGAGCTGGAGTGATTGCGGCCACGTCACCCACCCTCACACAGCCTTGGCTCTCTCCTCTGAACAAGGAGTCCCGGTGGGGAGTGCATGTGGTTTTCAGTCGAAGCCCAGGCCTGACTAAGGCGGGTCCTGAAGGAAGGGCAGGGGCTGCCTTAGTGGAGAGGAGGCAAGAGGAGGCTGGCGAAGTGTGTACATGGCTCCAAGGAAAGAGGAGCACGGGGTGTTCGGGAAACTGTATCCGGTGTGCCAAGGGTGGGTCAGGAGGCGCCAGGAGCAGTGAGGCCGCAAGGCCTCGGAGGCTGGGCTGAGAGGAGCCCGGCTTCCTTCCCTGGGCAATGGGAGCCACAGACGAGTGTGAAGCAGTGTCTCCCTCGGCAAGTCATGCCTATATCGCCACGTGGGCCCGCAGAGCATCACTGTCTTCCTGCGGGGCTGGGGGCAGTGAAGGGCCCTCCGAGCTGTGAGCCTGGCCCGCCTCCCAGCACGCATACCTGGGAGCAGCTCCTGGCCCAAGGCTCGGCCCCCCTTCCCGTCGCTGGCAGCCAGCTGTGTGGATGCATGGAGCTGCTGCAGGGCCAGACACTCGGTCAGGACGTCGGCCTCGGCATCAGGGCCCGAGTGCAGCTGGGGAGCAAGCACAGGGAGAGAGGGTGTTAGCACGAGACAGGTGGCCCCAGCAACCTCGCTTTAGGGGGCAGGGCAGGAAGGATGGCCCCAGGGCAGGACCCTTCACCGCACTGTGCCTCAGTTTCCTCATTTGTAAAACAGAGCTAACTGTGTCCCTTAGAAGGCTGTGTTAGTTCAGGGGTGAGAAGCAGATGCTGAGATGTGACTGACCAGGCAAGGATTTTAAGGGAAAATGTTTACGTGAGAGCTGGGCAGGCTGGGAGATCAGACCACCTTACTAGTCTGACCCCAAGGGCAGGGGGGGAAGAAGGTTGGTGGGAGCTTCCTAGACGGGTCATGGGAAGGGGTCTTGCCTCAGCACCAACATTAGAATGGGTGTCAACAGTGCAGCTGGGGCCCCCACAGACACGTTCCTGTAGCTGCCACAGAGTGAAGGGAGGAAGTGGGAGTGAAATAGAGTAGTACACAGAGTGTTTCCCTCCTGCCTTTACCATCCCCACCGTCTTTCTTTTTTCTTGGCATAGATGCAGCAGAAATAGTCCAGAGCTAGGGACAGAAGGCCTGGGTTCAAACCCTCCTCCATCTCCTCTTCTTCCCTGTGGACATCGGGCAAACAGCTCCTCTGGCTCTCCCCTCCCCTGCCTGTAGCAACAGTAATCCCCTCGCCCCGGCTGCTATGAGGACCACCAAATGATGGTGCAAGCATGTGTACTGCTGCATGTGCTGGGTGAAGGGCTAGCTGCTGCAGCTGGCTGTGTCTCATAGGGTCCCACAGTGGGCACTCAACCCATACACGGCCCTGGGCTCATTGCCTAAGAGCAAGGCTGGGCTGGCACGTCTTTGTCCAACAACCCTCAGCTGTCCCTTAGACAGACTAGAGCTTGGCACCTTTCCAGATGGGCCAGGTGGGAACAGGGCGGGGCTGAATGGGGCCCTAGGGACACTGGGTGAGGAGTGGGCATGCACCTGGAGGGGAAGGGCTCCTTCTCCCAAGGAAACCCCAAGGCCCGACTCTGAGAACCCTGAAGACGGACTCATCCAAATCCTCATTTAACCAGGGACAAAACCGACCCAGAGAAAGCGAGAGCGTGTCTCATGTTGTGTGGCTGAGAGTCAGCCCGAGGGTTCTCCCACCCTCTCAGCCCAAAAGGTCCAGCACCCAGGTTTGGGGAAGGCATGCCCAGCCTCCCAATGGGCTCTCAGCTCCTTGACCCAGCAGCTGTTTTCCATGTAAATTAAGTTTCTGGCAAAAGAGGGCCCAAGCATGCCTTGCAGACCGCAATGTCGATCGGATTAGGAGCAGCAGGAGAGGAGAATTAGGGGAGAAAAGCATTTCTAATTCTCTCTGAAACGCAGCGGGGCTGCCAAGGAGCTGTCATAATACAAGGGTCGCCTTACCCAGAAAGATACATCATCCCCGATGGCTCTTAATGGATGCTTATTGTTGGGAGGTTTGCAGCTCGAGGCTCCAGGTCCCTGGGGCTTGGTGTGAGCCAAGCATGGGGCCTGGGAAAACCAGGGCAGGATTCGGGTCTTCAGGCACCAGGCGCCGGGGACAGAGCATCCCTGGCATGGAGCCTGGGCTAGTCCCTGTCCCCACGCAGGCTCCTCGCATGAGAGGGGTGGAGAGAGCTCAGACCCCGGCTCTGTCACTCCCACGCTGCACAACGCTGGGCAGACTTGTGAACTCTCCGAGCCTCCGTTTCTACATCTCTAGAATGGGAAAAACAGTGCCCACCCCCTAGGTCTAAATAAGACACAATCCATGAAGCACCCGACACGGGGCTGAGTTTAAGTCGCCCCTCCCCCCCATTCCCTGGGAATTTGGTGTTTTTACCCCTGAGCTCAAGGTGCCTGCTTTGACCCTGTCCCTTCGCTGCTCTCCAGCTTCCTGGCCCCCACTGCCTGCAGGACGAAGACCAAAGTCTCAAGCCCGGCTGTCTCCCCACAACTGTCTCTCCCACTGCTTGCTCCATCCGACACCCAATCTCCGTACCCCCAGCCCGTGACTAAAGCGGTCTGTGCTTGCTCCAGCCTCCAGGCCTGTCACTGTTTTATCCACGGCCGTATCCATAGCTCTGAGAACAGTGTTTCGAAGACAGGGGTGCTCCACAAATCCTGCTGAGCAAACGAATGGGCTCTTCCCCGCTCTGTCATGCAACGACACCCCCGGATGAGGCCCTGATGTTTCTCTTCGCTCCATACCCTCCCTGGCTCTCAAGTGTGCCCACTCCCATGCCCCAGTGGTCCTACACAGCGTGGGTAAAACCCAGCCAGGTGTTCTGCCCCAAGTCGCAGCCCCATCCCTTCCACTGTACGAGGCCCTTCAGCAGCTCGCACTCTCCTTATCCCAAACAGAACCCATTGCTTTCTCCTGTGAACCTGCTTCTTTCTGAAATTCTCTGTTTTTGTCAGCGGCCTCCGCTCCCAGCTGCCCCTCAAGGTCTGACACTGGTGCTTCTCTGCCCAGTGCTGCTTTAACCCTCCACGTGTATGTATTTACTCACGGAGGCCTCGTGGCCACCCTGGAAAGCAAGTCCTCAATTGCCAGACTGGACAGCTGAGGAGCATGAAGGAAGAAGGTGCTAAGAAACGTGCCCAAGGCCACAGGGTAGTGGGGTGAGCCCAGCAGGCTGGCTCCGGATATCACACCCCTGCTCCTGGTGTGATTTCTTCTGAGACCCTCCTATTCCCACCCTGGCGGGCTAAAGCCCCCTTCTCTGTGCCCCTGACTATTCTCGGCATATCTCTTCTGCAGGCTTTATTAAATTATACTGAATTACTCTTTACGTTTGTCTGTCTGTCTGTCACCCACCAGGTCCCTACTAAAGATGAGGACCATGGTTTTCCATTTTTGCATCTTTGAGCCCTAAACAGTGCCTGACGTCAAATGTTTAATAAGTGAGCCACAGTGCGTAGGCAGAGGGATGAAAGAGGAGAGGGATGGAAGAGGAGTGGGGTGGTCTGTCTGACTGGTGGGAGTGAGGATGTACATTCAGGGGAGGGGTGTGAGCAGATGGTGGACGATGGACAGCAGCATCTTTGGTGAGTGGAAGGGCGAATGCACACGAGGAGTGTGGGCTCCTGCATGAGGCTGGACATGGGGCCGGGAGGCCAGGGGGTGTCTGCAGAGACCGTCTTACCTTCTTACGCACCTGCTGCTCTTTGGCAGAATGAGCCTTCACGTGCTTGCGAAGGGAGCTGGGGTCCGTGTAGCGCTTGGAGCAGCCAGGGATCTGACAGGCGTATGGCTTCTGCAACATCAGAGAGCAGAGTGGGTGAGTGAGGGGCCACCACCGGGCCCCAGGTCCTGCTGCGTGAGCTGTGGTGGGGAGGATGACTGGCGAGGGGCAGGCTGCAGGCTCATGCCCTGGCCCTCCCTCTATGTCCCTGGCCCAAAGGGGTCTGACTCAGCCAGCCCTGCTCAGGGGTGTGGGGAGAGTGCCTGACCTGGTGGTGAAGGAGGGGTCTGTGTGTCTACGCCACCCTCACACTGGGACCTCGGTCAGTTGCCTCTCCTCTCTGAGGCTTACTTTTCTACTCTGCAGAATGGTGCCCACTGAGGGTCCTCCCAGCTCACCCTGGCTCTGAGAAAGAACACCCTTCGCAGCCCAGAGCTGCAGAGAGGCAGTGAGTGCAATGGAGTGAAGTGTGGTGGCTGTCTTGGAGAAGAGGAGGAAGAGGATCAGGAGGAGGGGGAGAGGGAGTGGGCGAGAGGGGAGCAGAGAGGGACAGCATGGGGCAAGAAGGCATGGTTATGGGTTCAGGCTGGGGAATGGAAGGACCCCTGACTAGGAGCAGCTAACCACCCATGGTGTGGCCCCAGAGGCCCCAGACTGCTCTCTGGTCCTTCCCCGACAATCACGAGAGGCCAGGAGGGAAGTGGATCTCGGACACAGACCTGGGGCGACTGAGCATCTGTGCCCTTTGTGCCCCTTACCCTCGGGGCTCCCATCACTCTCCTTGAACAAATCCATGCCCACTGCTTCCCTTGGTTCCGCCTGGGCCCCACCTGCTCTCTGTGCCTCCAACCTCCCCCTACAGAGCTGGCCATGCTCTTCCATACCCTCTATGACCCCCTGGTGCCCTTGGACACAGCCCATCTCTGGCCAACAAAGACGCTTTGTCACTTGGGCCCTGCTCAAGTCTTCACTCCTCCTCCTGCCCCTGTCTCTGGCTCCCATCACCTCCCCTCCAAGCCCTCCTCGACTCTTCTTCTACCTCCACCCCCCACCCCTGAGCTTCCCACGGAAGCACCGTCCACCTGTGCTGCTGGGTTTGTCCAGCCTCCTTCTCAGGGAGGGTCCCTGGTTCCTCTCAGGCCCCAGGATGGACCCAGGGCAGGGTTCTGTGGGCATCACTAGATTCTGGGCTCTCCCACAGCACCCTGCTTGGGGACTCCAGTGGCTACTGGGCTCGAACTCCCCTGGGCTTCCCTTTTTTAACACAGCCAGTGGCTCTGGTTTCTCAGGGCGCTCTGGCCTCCAGTGTTGGTAGAAGGTCAGGAGGATGTTTGCAAGAGGTGGATTACGTATCAGGGATTGCTGTGCCCGCCGACCCACAAGGTAACCCTGCCCTCTGGACCCTGGTGAGGTTGGTGGGCCTCGGACCCATCTCGTGGGGAGAGGAAAGCAGAAAGAGACAACCATACCTTGGTGCTGCCATGGAGAGTTGCCAGTTAAAGAAACGGAGGAGAACAAAAAGAGAGATAGGGCAGTGAGTGGCTTGCCTTGCTGAAAGGAAAGGATGGGGTGGGAGGGAGACAGTCCTCCTCAGACCTGCCCTCCCCGCCCCCACCAACCTCACAGAGATGCAGACATACATGCACATGCAGACAGACAGACACAGGGCCCCTCTCCGTAGGCTTGACCCCCACCCCGACACAGGCACACACACACACACACACAGCCCCTCTCGCACGGGCCTCAGCCCATCCCGAGTCTCTCTCTTTTGCTCTCTGCCCTGCCCGGCTCTAGACCCTGTCCCTCGGGGATGCTGATACAAATCCACACGCTTTTGTTAAAAAGCAAACAAACAGAGCTCCGTGTGTGCAGCACACTTGCCGGAAAGAGGGCACCAGGCCCATCTCCGTGATTGTTTTTCCAGGGCCTGACGTGTGCAGAACATTCCTCTGACCCAGCTCCCCCATGTGCCCTCAGGAAACCCTGCAGCCAAGTCCCAGGCCTGGAGTCCCTGCAGCGGTTCCAAAGCCTGGGTACTCACGCAGGCTCTCAGGGTCCAGCTGGGAGGAGGAGCCGTGTAGCTCACAGAGCCTTCTGTCTGAGCTTCTGAACAGTGCTCGAGGGCAACGCCCTCCCTGCAAACCCCTGTGTGCACCTGCTGTCCCCGCTCGTCCAGGTTTACACCCACCCTGGGAGAAGCCTCTCCACTTTGCAGATGAGGAAACCGTGGTTAAGGCTTTGATGCCTCTCAATTCGCAGTCCTGAAGGATCCAGAGAAGTGGGCAAAGGAGATGATCAGCCCCATCTTGCTGATGGGGAAACTAAGGCCAGAGTAGGACAGTGGCTTACTTAGGGAGTCTGTGCAGGCAAGAACTGAGCCCTACTCTGGGTGCCTGGGACACAGCCAGATTTGACCAACATTCTGTCAGGGCGTCATAGGACAGGAAAGGAGGAACTCATATTTGCTGTGCAGACGGTGCATCACTGCCGTCGATTCCCATCTCTCTCTGGCAAGGCTGGTGGTTGAGGAAACTGAGGTCCAGAGAGGAGAGGTGGCAGGTGGAGGGCCAGGTTTAGGACCCAGGCTGGGCCACCGCTCTCCTGCCCATGGAGAAAATCCATGCTCTCTGGGGCCAGAGGGGAGGTGGGGACGGACCGGGTTTCCTCTGTAAAGAAGACCAAGACTTCATGGCGCTGACCCTCTGGGCTCTGACCCTCGGATGCTGGGGAAGCAGCCTCAGCCTGCGGAGCTGCTCACGATGTTTACGAGAAGATGGGTGCAGGCAGGGGGCCGGGCTTGGTGGCTGTACCTCCAGGGCTTCCCCAGGATCCTCTGGGGCAGTGAAGGCAGAGATAAGGGCTCATTTGGGGCCTGACCTGACCTAGCCCTGAGCAGTTCACGCGCCAAGTGGGGGCCAGAGGCCTGTTGCTTCAGGGCTGGGTCCAGGAAATGCAGTGCAGAGGGAGGTAGAAAGGGGGTAAGTCAGGGTGGGTGACCCCGAAAGTCCTAGAGGGACACTGCCAGGTCTGGGAGGGGTTGCAGAGAGGCCTGTGCTACTGGGACTGTCTGTGGCCTCTGGGAGACGTAACCAGGGGCCTGGCTGGGCTCCAAGGGCAAGGGCTAGGCATACGAGAAAGTAATGACAGCAGGGTGGTTGCTAGCACCCCTCCTCCCTGCATGTCCCCAACACAGCCTGTGTCAGTGCAGCCTGAGAGCGGGGGGGGGGCGGGGTCAGGTTCAGGTTGGGGACAGGACTCTTAGTCTCGTCCTGCCTGCTCAGCTCCAACAAGGCACCCTGCTTCTCCAACAAGGGCACTGGGCTTGAAGTAAGAGAGACTCGGGCTGCATCCCAGCTCTGCCACTTAGCCCCTGGGTGATGGTCAATGCCTTCAACTCCCCGAGTCTCTGTTTCTTTGCAAAATGAGGATAATGGACCCTAACTTGTAGGGGAAGGTTTGAGTGATATTGAGGGGAGATGTGTAGGACATGCTGCCTGGGTCCCACCTGGACCCACACATGACCCTGCTATTTTCCACCATCCCTCATCCTTTTTGGGTCTTAGTTTTCCAGCTATAAAAGAAAGGGCTTGGACCAAAATGATCCCGCTCTGACCTCGGATGTTTCATGGCCTCCAGCTCACCCTGGAGGGGCTGGCTGTACTCTGGGCCTCTGTTTCCTCATCTGCATACCTATGCCCTGGACAGGCTGAGCTGGACGGCCACTCAGGTCTCCCGGCCCCCCACCTGCAGAGTTCCCCAAACATGTGCATGAAGAGCAGGGACCCAGGCAGGAGGCCCCGATGTGGACTCGCTGCAGACCCGCTTTCCGCGGCATGCAGGGACTGGGGTCCTCCCAGGCCTTGTGCACCCCCTCACACAGGCCTTGCGAGACTATATGGGGCCCGCCCCTGAGTCAGCTTTGCCAAGTTCCCACTGAGTAGGCACTGACTCTCCCAGAGCCTGCTTCCCTCACCTGAGAGACGGCTTAGAGACCCCTGACGGGCCTTAGGAAGGGCTCTCTGAACCGCCGAGCACTGTGTGCACAGCGTGCACTCTTGGACGGCCCTGGGAAAAGCTGCAGGTTACCCCACTGTCTGGCACAAGTAAGAGAAAGGAGGTGATGGAGCGGCACCTCAGCCAGATCACTATCCCAAGGGCCAGAGTTGGGGGCTCTGCTCACCTCAACTCCTCACCCACTGGGCTCCAGGGGTAAAGAACAGCCTGTCTACACAGAGGGAGTGGGGTGGGAAGAGCAGGGAGGGTCTGCTTTGGGGTGGCTGACCACTCAGGCCTGGCGACAGGACATGGGATGGTGAGCCCACCTCTTCCTTGGGGGTGCAAGGATGCTGGTGCCCTGGCAGAACTCACAGTAGTTCTCACTTGGGGGAGACTTCACTATCTCCTCCCCAGGACACTGGGCAATGTCCAGAGAAACCTCGGGTTGTCACTGTGGGAAATGGGCGATCACTAGTGGGCAGAGGCCAGGGACCCAGTACACCCTCTAATGACAGGACTTCCCTCTCTCCCCAAACTGTCCTCCTGCCCGAAATGTCAGTCGGGCTCCAGGATGAAGGTGGGGTTTCTGCAGGCCTCGGCTCCCACCTGCATTAGACAAGTGTGGGCGAGTACACGTCCTCCCACTTCCCCTCCCCCCTCCCTCAAGCCTACCGTGTCGAGGTGGGTGCGCTGGTGCTTGGCGCGGTCGCTGGAGTTGCTGAAGGCCTTCTGACAGCCCGGGTGCTGGCACAGGTATGGCTTCTCACCCGTGTGGCTCCGCAGGTGGATCTTGAGGTTCTCCAGCCTCGAGAAGGCCTTGCTGCAGCCTTCAAACTGTGGGAGAGGCTGGTGAGGGGTGCTCTGCAGTCCCGGAGGACCCCCTCCCAACCTGGACATGCCCTCAGCATCCTCTGTCCTCCTCACTCCTCACATCCCGTCTGTCCTGCCCAAGGTCTCCAGGCGCCCGGTTAGCTCTCTGTGAAGTGCTCAGGGCCCAAGCTCTATATGGGAAGCCTTGGTAGGTCCAGAAGGGCACCCTGGATTAGAAATGGCCTCTGGGTTGCAGAAGACAGGGGTCTTTCCATCTGTGGATGGAAGGAGCCCTCTGACTTAGAAATGACCTCTGGGCTGCAGAAGACAGGGGTCTTTCTGTCTGTGGATATAGAAGGTGCCCTGTCCCCGTGGCACCTGGAAACGATGGCTGCTGTCACAGATCAGCCCGGACGGCTAAATGGCAGGGCACCTTGTAGTGCACACAGCCCTAGATTGACAGCCCCTGACCTCCCTGTGCCGTATTTCCTTGCCTGCAAACGTGAGACTATGGCTACCACTCAGGGCGATAGCAGAGCCCCAGGGGCAGGACCCTGGCTGTCAGGGGCTCTGTCCAGTGGAGTGCAGGACCGACAACTGACCGCCGTCAAAACAATGGCCACACTGTAAACTCAGTGTCCTTGATTAATCGTTTGGCTATTCAGCCATCCAATGCCCACCACATGCCAGGCCCCATGTGGGCAGTGGATGTGCAGTGGGTGCAGCACAAACACCTGAGGCCTCTGGTCAGCGAGGGGGTGGGGTGGATGGAGAGCAACCCACGCAGCACCCTCTGTGGTCCCAGGCTGCCCTGGTCCACAGCCACTGCCCAGGCCCGACTCTCCCTGGAACCCCCTAACTCCTAACCCACCTCCCTCCTCTCCATCCTGCTGCCCAGGGGAAGAAGGCTCTGATGCAGAAACTCCCTGTGCTCTGCTTAAAGCCCCTGGGGCCTGGCATCCGCACCCCTCCCTGCCCCTCCTGCTCCCACCCACACTCTGGAAACACAGGAGCCACCAGGCACAAGTCCCTCAGCAAGGACTCTCCTCTCTCTAGTAACAATCCATCCAGTGCCCCTGAGCCTTCAGAGGAGCTCGACTACACCTGGCGGAGGTGCCTACCCGGTTTCTCCGCAGGGACTGGCTGCTCCCTCCAGCTTTCCCCACTGCCGTCCTGTCCCCACGGAGCTGCCGTGGGTGAGGGGAGGCCAACACTGACCCGCACCTGCTCGGTCCCTGCAGGCCTGGTGCTGGGTGTTTGACACCATGAAGTCTGGGGTCTCAACACCCCCACGTAGAGACGAGGCTTCCTGTGCTAGCCACAGGGCTGGGACAGGCAAGGAGGACGCAGGCCCCTTGGGATGCCAACGCCCGGAGGATCTGCTAGCAGCTGCCTTCCCAGCGTGGGGCAGGGGGAGGGACCCTCAGGAGGATAAGACCAGAGGAGGCCAGTTCCCTCTCTGGAGCTGTGGGTTTCACCCTCTAGGCCAGGGCTGGGCTGCCTGCCAGATCAGAACCCCCGTACCCCACGCCTCTGGGCCAGGCAGTGTGTGCCCGGGGCTAGTGCTCCCGCAAAGGTTCACTCAGGCTGCTCTGGGGGAGAAAGGAGATGACAGTTCCTGCCTGTCCACAGTTAGAAGACGTGGCTTCCCCTTTTCTGAGCTGGGCACTGGGCCCCTTTTTGCCCCCACTTTCCAAGTTTAAAGCCCATTTTCTCAGCCCTGAGAGGTCTGCATCCTCATCTGGGCAGTACAGCACCTTGGTCACTTCCCATACAGGCTGTCTGGTTGGAGAGACAGGCAGAGAGAGCCCAGACGTGGGTCCCCTCCCCAGGAGGGCAGAGCCCCGGGAGGCACACACACCCTCAGAGCAGAACACACGGCCACAGCTGTGCCAGAGGCGGCAGCAGCATAGAGGCGGCACCCACCCGCCTGGGGATGGAGAGGCGTCACCGAGTGGGGGGCAGTATGTGCTGGGCGAGGCATGCAGTCAGTCCCATCAACACTGGTGCATTTGCCCCATTCAATCCTGGCTGAGCCCTGAGCAGTGCCCAGAACACCATGGAAGAGGAGGCAACCAAGAGGAAGGCCGAGGGGAGGCAGGCTGCAGGACATGCAGTGTGGGTAGAGCAGAGTCCCGTGGAGGCCCTCCTGTGGCTGGGTGCAGGGTACATGTTGAGAGTGTGGGGTGGGCGCTAGTGGGTGAGAAGCCTACAGGAGACCAGAGGCCAGAGAGTGGGGGCTCCAACAGCAGGACTCCACCTGGGGACCAGGACCATGAAAGCACCTTAAGAAGGGAGGACACAGGTCAGACATGCACTGAGGAAGACACCACCCCCCCTACACACACACACACACACACACACACACACACACACACACACACTGGCTGCTAGTGACGGGGGCTAGGAAAGGTGACCGGGGACTGGGGGGAAGAGGCAGGTGTGGCATCATAAATAAAGGTCACTGAGGGGCTGGACCGAAGGCAGAGGTGGCAGGGTGGGGTGGGAGCCAGGCCAGATGTGCCCCGGAGGTGAGGACAGGACCCAGAGAGAATGACCAGCCTGGGTGAGCTCCCTTCACACCTCACCCTTGAAGCCCGACCACACCTGCTGGTCGAGCTCTTTGGGGGCTGGTCCAAGGCAAGCCGCCACAGCTGGATTTTAGAGGCTGTTCTGCTTCCTACTTCCAGATGTTGTGCCTTTTCCATGTATGACAACCATAAGGAAATCCTTTTTTGGTAGTAAACAGGCCACAAGCTGGCCCCCTTGCTCTCTCCCAATGGACTTGTGCCAAGTTCATCCCAATGTGAGGTGGGCGGGGGGGCGGTGCTCAGCTCATCCCTTTATTCCTCTCTGGCCCGAGCCAGGAGGGCAGACATCTGAAGCCGAAGGGCAATAACTTCTCATGTGCTGTGTGATTTCTCTGAGTTGGGAGGCGGGGGGGAGGGTTGAAGTGGGGAACCTGACTCTGAAGATCGGTATGTCATCTCCTCCCCTTCAGGGTTTGTAAGCCTGTCTGGCCAGCCCTCTGTCCCAGCACAGTTGCTCCCAGACCAAATCTGAGCCTCTCCTCAGACACCTTCCCTTACTGACAAGTTAATTCATACATTTTTCAAAAGCCCTGTATCTGTAGCTTGTTCACAGTGGTCTGTCTGACACCACTCTCATCTGCATACACCAGGTGCCATGCTGTAGCCACAGGGAGTGATCCACTGAACTGCCCAGAACAGCACACCCCAGGCCTGGCTGAGCTGTTCCCTCCTCCTGGACCCTTTCCTTCCTCCATCCACTTAGCTGACATCTACTCCCTCTGCTCAACCTTTCCAATCTCCCGGCCCCTCCCTGGCCACACCCTGCACACATGGGCTAGGTGTTCCCTGCACACTCACTGTGGTCTGCTCTCCACGTCTCCAGGATGAGGGTTCCTGAAGGCAGGGCTGGCAGCTCAACCAGGGAAAAGGGTGGGTTAGACATGCCATCCAATGAGGATAAGAATAGGGATGCCGGGGCCTAGGAGTGCATGTGCCCTTGTGGGCACACTTCCTCCCTCCAGTGTTCATCAAGGTCCCCCATACTTGTGCCTGTGCCCTGTGCCCTTGTCCTGCCCCCGATACTTCCTGGAGCAGAGTTGCAAGCTGAGGTATAAGAAGCAGTATGTTCTGATTTTTATATTCTGGGGAGGGGGGCAGTTGAGGGCTGTCTCTCTAGGTAGAACCAGTGGTAGCAGCAGGTGGAAAAGGGATGCTGCCCATCAGAACTGGTCTGGGTGAGGATGCTGCAGGGACCTCTGGCAGAGCAACACCCCTTCAGGACCAGTAACCCAGTCATGCCGGGGGCCCTGTGGGTGTGTGGTCCCTGTTGTTCTCTCCATTCCACAACCACACAGATGGGCCACCGAGCAGGGGTGAAGGCAGGAACATTCCTGGGTTCAGCACCGTGTGTGCTGGCTCGGCTCGGCCAGATGCTGTCCCTTGCACAATCTCTAGCATCTCCACGGCCTGTTTGAAAAGTACTCCTCCCCACAGTCAGGAACTGAGGTGGGGGTTGAGGGGACCAGCATCATGGTTACAACAGACTCTGGGTGGACTGACCTAGGCTTGGGCTTGGTTGCTCCACTTGTGAACCATCCCAAGCAAGTCCCTTTAATTCCTTGAGCCTCGGTTTCCTCGTCCGTAAAATTAGGTGAGTTCTATCAAACATGGGCTGAATGAAATAATACACAGGAAGTGCGTATCTTGACACCAAGTTCCTGCCCAATATTGTCATTGTAACTATCATTTAAAGTCACAGGGCAAGTAAGTAGTAGAGTGGCATTCTGCCTAGGGTGGCCATGCCCAGGCCTGTTGCCCCTCTGCCCAGTGGAAGGGACAAGTTTGTAACATCCCACTGGTGTGATGGGCTCCCATGTCCTGTTTCTACCTTTTAACCCCTCACCTTATTCCCAGTTAGAACTGAGCTGTCCTCTCTCTACCTCAGGTTTCACTGACCCACAGAGTTAATAACAGAGGCCATTGACTGGTCTGCCCTAACGCCCTTGCCAGGAGTAGCCTCCATGTCCAATGAGAGTGAGGCAGACTTTTGGGGTAGGAATGGTTTGCAGGGGCTCCGTCCATCAGCTGTGTGGGGGCTGGGTGGGCAGCAGGGAGAGGGACCCACCACTATTGTGTTATGGGGGTACAGATGCTGCCAGAATGGAAATGTGGGTCTTAGAACAGAAATGGAACCAATAGACACATCCCTGGTTTTGGGCCTCAGTTTCCCTGTAGGGAATGGAGGATGGGCCCCTCAGGCAAGGCCACTGTGACCCAGGGTATAATGATGCTGCCATGGAGGCTGCACCAGGGGGTGGGACTTCCTGGCATTCTTCTCCCGTCCCCTGTCCCATGTTTTGTCCTGGACATACTTTCTCCCTGCTGTCAGTGCCCAGGTATACAACCCTGCAGAGCAGAACTCCTGGGATGCCCCCCCGCCAATCGCAAGGGTTGGGTATCTGTACACAAGAAGCAGGGAGGGGAAATGCTCCCACTGTGCTTGAGGGCACGAATCCTGGACTAAGCCATAGTCTAAAAAGAAGTGAGCCATCGATCTCCAACATGAGGTAGCAATGCTGGACTAGCTGTGGTTCATTCTCCTCCATGGCCCCCAACCTCGTCACCTGCCCTCCTCATTCCTGCCATGCACCCCCCTCCATCCTTCCACCTGCCCACTTCTCTCACCCACTCACTAACCTCTCATGTTTTTGCTCATTGATTCATATCCTCCTGCCTCACTAAGCTGCCCCTTGGCAGGTGGGGGCTGAGACTTTAGGGCAACAAGGACCTCAAAACCAGAGAGAATTTATTAAGCCCTAAGAAGGGGCCGATCACAGGGCTACCAGTGGGGAAGCCCAGGGGACCACTAAAACCTCATTGGAGGAGCTGGGCCTTGCTACCTAGGCAGGGTTTAGACCAGGGGCGGGGAACGTCTGCCTGAGGGCCGTGTAAGACTGAGAAATCATTTGGTCTGGCCCTGCCAAGGCAACCACAGGCGGGACTCGAAATTCAATAAACGTAGGAGCTTTTTTCATAGCAACATACATTTGTATCAAGTGAATTATATTAAGCAAATGATGTTATAAATATCCAATGGCCTTGGCAGAAAAAAGGCTCCCCATCAGTGGTTAGATAAACGGGGAAGTGGGGGAGAGGAGAGGGCGCAGGAGGCAGGGAAGAAAGCGCATGTTCTGGAGACGCTAAGGATCTGCTGAGCCAGAGTGGAGGAAGCAGGGAGAGGAGAGGTGGGAGTGGAAATGGAGTTTGGGGGGCTCCCTCCATTCAAACCCATGAGTGGTGATGCCAAAAGACTCTACAAGAACCATCCTGTGCATCCCTGACGTGGCCCAGCAAGTGGGGTGACCTGAGCTCTTCACTTGGGAACTCATGCTAGACTCCCAGCATTGACCTGCCACCTTCCCCTAGAGCCAGGAGCCTGTTCCCTCCCAGGTCCCTGCACCCAGGTCAGGGCAACGCCACCTCTTTAAACCTCCTTCACACCGTCCCCTGCTCTTCTCACCCACCCGGTCCACTCCCACAGCACTGCTCACACAGTGGTGGCACGAGCTGCTGTTCACCTCCTCGCCTCCCCACCCACTCCCACATGGTATCAGGTGTCCAGACCACACTTGCACCTATGGGTCTGGTTCAAGCCCCCTCTGGCGGGTGGAGCCTGTCCTCTCCACTTCCCACATTGCTGTGTTTCAGCAGCAGAAACTCTGGATGCCAGTCTGGCCTCCACACTTCCCAACTGGAGGGCCCTAGGCAAGTTCATCTCACGTGTCAGAGCCCAGATTCCTCATCTGTAACAGGGCACACCTGTGCCCAGGTGTGTGTGTGGTGCTCTCTGTGAACTCCACGGTACATGTTATATCCTGTGGCCCAGGGCCCTCATGACATCTGTGCCCATACCTCTTGTTCAGGGTGAATTTGCAATGCTCTGGATCCAATAACTGAACACACGACAGACTTGTGTGGCCAGAAGCCAAGGCTCACATGCCAGGGGTAACAGAGGGTGGCTACCGTGGGTGGGGAGTACCCAGGGAGGGGGAACAAAACCGAAGGGACATCTAACAGTGCAGAAACAATGTAAGAATGGGTGTCAAGTTTTCATTATTCACCTTAACTGCGGAAACATTACAATCTACCCCAAGGTGACACTGGGATGAATTCAGAGAGATGGAGTGATGTAAGTGGCTGGGTGACATCTCCCAGCACCTTTCAGGGGTGGGAGCTGTGGGGCTGCATTTATGGGGCTCGCCACATCTGCAGATGAGGAAACTGAGGCTCTGGGAGGTGACATTGCTGGCCTCAGGCCACACAGCCAGTAAGTGGCTGAGCTGGGATCTGGCCTCAGGTCTGAGTAGTGTGCCAGGCTGTTCACATGTGGCCTGCCCACTCTGGCACTGCCGTAGGGAACCCTTAGAAAGCACCAATACAAGGCTGGCTCTTATAGGCCATTACCGATTTCTAACCAGGCCACCACCCGGTTCCCTTCCCAGGCGAAGGCCAGGCCCATGACATACAGAGCCAATGCAAGAAAGGAGGCTGCCCTCCTTCCACCTGGCCGCTGCGAGAGGCAATATCCCTGCCCTGAAAGGATGATCGAGTTGACCCCGAAAGGACGATTGAGGTGGCCAGAGCAGAGAAGAAAGCCCGCTGAGGCACAGAGCGCAGAGGCTCGAAAGGGCCTGCTCCCACATGTGGGCGTGTTACCAAATAAGATGAAAATAATGGGGGAAAATACCCCAGGAACCGTGAAGTCCTAGACCATCTGGAGTTTCATAGTAACAGGCAGGGGAGAGTCAGAACCTAATTGGAAAATGTCCACTGCAATCCATTACTGCTGCGTGCAGCTCACAGAACCCAGGGCAGGAGATGAAAGACAGGGGGAGCCATCCAGAGCCGGGAAGTGGCTCTTCCCCTCCAGGCCAAGCCCAAGAGCCCTGCATGCTCTGGCTGGGGGAGGGCCGGCCACTGGACCCATGTCAGAAGCTGCCCGCCCTAAGCCTTTTGCCCATGGGTAGCAGGGCTAAGCGAGATCACTCAGGGGAGCCCAGCATGGTACCAGCTGGGCTGGGCACAACCGGGCTCTGCCAGGGCCCTGGGGAAAGACCAAGGGAGCTGCTTCACATGCAAAGTGTGGGACACCCTCCTCTAAGCTGAAGGTCATGAGGTCAGGCTGAGGTTTGTGCTGAGGTCCCACCAACAGCCTCAAACTCAAGCAAGTCACCTCCCACCTCTGTCCTCATTTCCCTTCTCTCTAAAATGGGGGCCACCACAACCGGCTGTTCGAAGTAAATAAAAGGACATGCCCAGCGCAGGAATTGGCACACAGTGGGTGCCTAATGAATGTCAAGTTTCCTCCCTGTGGCTGACATGGCCCGAAGAGTAGGAGGCCCTGGTTTCCCATGCTCTGGCCAAGGATCTCGACACAAAGGGTAAGGAAGGGTTTTGGGGAGCAGGCACGGGTGGGGACAGGGGAGGAAATGCCTCCAGTTTTGGCATTTGCCAGTGACTTGCTTCTAAACAAACACATTTCTGGTTTAAGGGTAAAATATATTGGGTTACAGCAGTCTGGCAGGCCATTCAGGGATCAGCTTCCCATTTTTGTACACTTTTAACTTACTTTGCAACAATGATTTGGATGGGAGAACTGTGTGGTGCCAGAGCCTTCTCCAAGATGTCAAACAATTCTATGTTTGGCCAGCTCGAAAGGCCAGCCAGCAGGGAGCTGAGGTCCATTCCTCACCCCACATTCTGGGAGGGGGACTCTGGCCCTGTGGTCCCTATGGGGTCTCCTCAGAGCCTGTGCTTCGCCAGTGCTTGGGGGAAGGAGGTCAAGGCAGGAAGGGGAGAGACAAATGTGGAGAGTCCTGGGAGGTGCGGCTAGAAGGTACTGGCCTACTTGCTCTTTCCTTGAGGGTCTGGTCCAGCTTTGGGTGCACAGCGCCATCTGAATAAAGGATGAGGGGACAGATGTGTGCAGGAGGGAGACACACTTACTATGTATCCCAAACTGTGTCAAACTCTCCCTTCACAAAACCTCCTCCATCCCATTAGGCCAGCACAACAACCCCCTCCTTATAGAGGCAGTCATGGAAGTCCGTGGAGTTCACGTGCGAGAGTCCCAGAGCTCAGAAGGGATGGAGCCTGGGTTCGCCTCCAGCGCTTGAGCTCTGTGCCCGGGGCCCCACTAGTGCCCTCAGCAGCCATGACCAAGGGGTGCCCTGAGACCCAAGGCCAGCTGGGAGCCCTTCGCATAGGCTCATCTCTGTAGGCTTTCATGCCATCTAGAGAGGCTGGAGGCCAAGGGACACAGAAGAGGACATAGAAGGGGCCGGAGGCACAGCACAGACATGCCCTCCCAGAGCTGGTCAGGCTGTGCTGCCCTTAATGAGGTTTCCAAGATGGTGGGGTGGGCGCTCAGGCCTTCCTCGCCAGGACCACACTGAGGCTCTGGGCTGGTCCCTTCTCCAGCAGAAAGTCCTCTCCAAGCAAGGAATGGGTTCCTGTTCCTAGGCCACCCTCCCAGGGGTGTGTGGAGTCCCCCAAAGTAGGAGGTGCAAATGGGGGCCAAGTCTGCTCACCAAACAGACTGATGTAATTCGGAGGAGCTCCCAAGGCTGAGTGGCGGCTAGACACCATTCAGGGTGTGGAGAGAAGCTAGGCTGGCAGCCAGGCCACCAGAAAGCCGACGGCACGGAAGGACTGACAGACACATCAGGCCACCAGCCATAGACCCGGAAATGCAGACACACACGTACGCGGACAACTCCCTCCTGCCAAGCCACATGCCAGAGTCACAGTGCCAGGCACCAACACACAGAGCCGACTCCTACACACAGGACTCATGTCACAGAGACACACAGGTCAGCACACACGTGCTCAAGCATATACCCTAGGACACTCAAGCCCCAGGCCCCACCATGGGCACGAACGTACAAATTCCCAGATGCCAGACATGCGGACACAGCCTAGGGCACAGCACAGCACACGCCAGCAATGGCCACAGCGTCTGCATGGTGAGCCTCTTGGTGGCTTGGGAGCACAGAGAGGAGACACCCAGAGACAACATCCAGAAAAGACATCCTCACGCCCAATCCCGCCAGTCCTGGGGCAGTGCTGCTCCAGGAAACCCTCACAGCGACTCTGAGCTGCAGGCTGGAAGGCTGGGCCCACAGTACCTCCCAACTGTCCTGGACTGCCTTGGCTTTGGGGAGGGCACACATGGCCTGAGAGAACACCCTGACAGGGCCGAAAGTCACCCTTTGGCCCCGCTGACCTACGGCCTAAGGCCCACTCCACCTACCCATGCTCCTGCCTCCGGCCATACTTCCTGCCCAGGCTGTGTCCTGTTTACAACATCCCTCTAGTCACCTGTCCAGCTTGCCCCGTCCTCAAGCCTCAGCGCCCCCACCTTCCCCATACCAGGCCTCTGGTTCTGCCTGAACCCCACCCTGATGCTGAGGTTGCTCATCTCACTGCTCACCCTCCACGCAGACCCTGCCCATGCCCTGGACCTTGGCTGGGGTCTGGCCCAGCCCCTGGGAGCTCATTACTCCTCCTCATCTCCCCTTCCCCCCGAGAGGGAATACAGAAGAGAGCAACTCTTCTGTGTCCACAGCCACCTGAGAAGAGCCACTGGGCCTGTGGGCTGAGGGGACACGTCTCCAGATTTGGACAGCGTCTGACCTGGGAGCAGAAGGTGAGTGGTGAACACTATTTCAGGAGTAACAAAAGGGTCCTCTCCAGCCTCCAACCTCATCCCTCTCCCCAGGGATCCCCCTCCCCCTTCCCACCTGCCAAAAGGACATCTCCCCACACCAGAGCAGCCCCCACTCAGGTCCAATGCCTCTTTCTGGCCCCTGGGAGCCTCAGTGTTCTCATTGCAAAATGGGGTGACATACCTGGTCTCAGACACCTGTGACAGACACAGGGTGTAGCCTTGGTACTAGGCACAGGAGAGTCAGTCCCCTTTCCAGCTCTTTTCCCGAATTCCAGGAAGAAACAGCAGGGGCCAGGTCATGGTGTGATGGACATCAGGGTCTGAGACCTGATTCCAGCCCTGGCTCTGTCCCAGGTCGCTACCTGACCTTAAATCAGTCATCTGCCTTCCCTAGGCTTAATTACCCCAGGGTCATCTGCCCCCCATTGTGGGAGGTTGGGGGGGGGGGGGGGGGGGTTAGGGGGAGGCAGTGGAATGAATGTGCACCAGGGTTGAGCAGGTGGCAGTTGCATTAAAGCCCAGCCCTGCACGACACACAGTGTCATGGTGCTGCCTGATATGGTGCTGCTTGGAATATCTTGGAAAGATATTCCAAGACATTCCACCCATCACCTGAAAGAAAAACTCACATCAGACTGTGGGAATCACTGCAGATGAGCAACATGCACCATTCCTGTCTGAGGTCATGAGGGGGTGGGAGCAACCTGCCCAGTGGGCACTTGGGCTCAGATCCCACAGGATGTGCTGGGAGCTTTGGCCCCCACCTGGTGAGGGGACTATGTTCAGACCTGGCCTCTGAGGGCAGGGGCAGGGCTGGGCCTGATAGTTCCAGGGGCGCAGGGACCTGTGGAGGCCCTGGTGGGGATGGAGGTGGAGGGAGTCACCGAGGCCTATGCTCCTGTCAGGAGGCATGCTGTGGGGGGAGAAGGTGAGCAGTCCATTCCTAGGTGCTCAGGTACAGAACCGGGTGACCACATGTTTATCAGGGCAGCTTGGAGGTTCCTGGGAGAGGTTCCTAAGTTCCCTTTAAGGACATCCAACACATCGGAATCGGGTTGGACCTACTACCTGGGGTCCAGTGGGATAAGCAGGCCAAATTGGCCTGCTTCCGCAATCTCCCGTCCTCCACAGACCGGCTCAGGGGCCCCCAGGCAGATGGCCTGCGTCAGGGACTGGGCTCATGGCGGGTGCTTAGTAATGGTGAATAGCAGGAATGGTGACAGCCCAAGTGAAGGAAGGTCAACTGCAAGTAGGAACCAATAACACAAACAGAAACACCAAACAGAATCCGGCCCATAGAGACGACGAGAAGTAGGAAGAGACAGAGGCAAACCTTACTGGTAGCAAGGGCCTCAGTCTGCAGAACACCCCTCCTCTCCGGTCCCACCAGCATCTCAGCCACCTGAGAGAGCAGGCCCAGGTCACAGAGGCTTACTGGGGCTTCTCAGCAGCCGGGACCTGCTGCCAACGCCTCGCTACCCCAACTGCCCCACTGTGCAAATGGCATCCAGCTACAGTGGGCATCTGGCTGGTTCAGCCACAGCAGAGCCCCGCTGGGCCAGGTATCCTGGGAGTCCTATTCCCCGCTGGGCCTCAGTTCTCATCTGTCCAATGGGTCCATATAGACTAGCACTGTGCCTCCACCCAAGTGCCTCAGGGAAGAGGTAACAGCAGAAAGCAGAGCAGATAGGCCTGAGTGCCTGGCTTTTGGGTTTCAAAATCCCAAGCCTCAGGGCCAAATGGAAAGAACTCTGGAGACAGAAATGAGTCACACACAGTTAACATTTCAAACAATTTTTTCTGCCATAAACCCCTCTGAGAGTGCTCAACACTAGGCCTGGCACAGAGCAGGCTTTTGTGAGTATCTGTTAATGAATGAAAGAACCAAGAAACAAATGAGCCTCCAGGGAAGTGTGGGGCAGGGCAGGGTGCCTTATAGGGAGGGAGGGCAAAGCTTCCTTGGCTCCTGCCCCCTGGAACACCAAGGGGAAGGAAGGGACACGAAGGAGAAGGAAGACACATATAAACAACAGGGTCTCTAAAAGTAGGGAGGCTCTGAGTTCTGCCCTTTTGCCCTGGGGGTGCTACACCTCTAGCAAAGCCTGTGGGACCTGAGGCAGGGATGTGACCTACTCATAATTTGCTACCCAACATTTGGGTGCTCAGAATAGAAAGGAAGTCGAGGAAAATGTTCAAGTTACATTTTATTTTTCTTACTTGAGTTCATGAACACAGCAGATTCAGCCTGACATAAATAAATGAGAGCATGGTCTGACCCCTCCCGGGGACATGGAGCAGGGAGAAGGGAGGAAAACTGTTGCGAGTTGGCCTCATGCACTCTCAGGGTGCCCTGGTCGGAAGGTGGTGCATCACTCTCTCACAGAGGAAGCAGAGGCTCCCACAGAGCCTAGGCTCGGGGCACCCAAGGAGTGAGGGCTGCCTCTGGACTGAACCAGGGCTGCCTGACGCCAAAGACCCTGCCCCTGTTCTCATTCCACAAAAAGCAGAGTGGGCTGCAGACTTAAGAAAAAGTTGGCCATGGGAAAGACATGACTAGAAGGAAGAATGAAATGTTTCAAGTCACCAGAAAACAACACTGGCAGGAACAGCCACTGCATCGCTTTTCCTATATTCCCTGGGAACACATTTCCCTTAAGACCTGAATTCTCCTATTGCTCAGCAGGGTGGAAAGCTCGGGTAGAGTCTGGGAGAGGGGCCAGCCCTCTCATGTGCCCAGGATTCCTCTGGGAATCCTGAAAGGGAAGCAATGCCTCCTGCTGGGACGGGCAGGCCCGCTGGCCCTCACGGGAGCCTTCCATCCCTTGGGCGAGTGAGAAATATGCTGTGGTCACCACACAAACTGAAAAAGAGTGATAACTAGATATTTAAGCAGGAAGGGGTCCTCAAGGAAAACACGCTGCAAGGCACTTCTGTGGGAACCAAGGTGGCAGGAGGGCATGATGGGGCACAGGCCCTGCGCCGATGCCTGGCCCGGCCACACTGCACCGCCCACTTAGAGCGACACCTGGAACCTGTTAGCATATGTCAGGAATCACGTAAAATTAAAACATTTAGCTTTGGCTTCTAAAATTAAGGAGGACAAAAAGAGAAGGATGCCATTGTGCTGAGGAACTCAGCTATACTTGGGCACCAATACTTTACAGAAAATAAATCGCTGCTTTGCACTTGGGCCCAACCACGGACCTTGGTTGCCAGCAGAGGCTGGGGACTGAGTCCTTGGCTCCATCCTGGGAGAAACAAGTTGGGAGCCTGAGTGGACCCAGGGGCCCAGGTGAGGCCTTCAATGGCTCACTGCTCATGGCAGTGCCAGGTATCTGCCCATCCTGCCCTTCTCCTCAATGGCCTCCCTGTTTCCACTCTAGCCAATAACCCAAATCATCTCCTGCAGCTGGAGAGAGTTACAAGTTGCAAACAGGTCCCTGTCATTGCTCAAAACCCACCAATGGCTCCTTATTGCCCTCAGGATACAACCCAAGGCCTCAGGCCTGCTGTTCCCAGCCTTCCGCCAGGGGGATCTGTGGGCCTCCCGCTGTGGCTGGCTCCCCAAATTCCTTTTTCCTCTGTAGACTCCAGTTACACTGACTCCTGTGCTCTTCCTGTACTTCCTTGTGCTTTTGCATATGCTGTTCCCTCAGCTGAATTCCCTCAGGTGTCAGAGCTCAGCTCCAATAGTGACCCTTCTACAGAGGCTGGGCCTTGGGGCAGGTCCAGGGCCAGACTTCTCACTGGCTCTGCTCTGGCCTTGGGGTAAAACCAGGGTGGTTGGACCAGGCTGCACAGGAACCTGAGATTCACACAGCGTCAGTGCTGGCTGGCTTTCAGAGGCCCTGGTGTTACAGGTGGGGACACTGAGGTAGTCTAGAGAAGGCAAGGCTGATTAAGGTTTCTCCTGACGCCCAACTGTGGAGAAGCATGGGACTTGGTTGGAAAGTCTGTAAGGAGGAATCTCTGAAAAGTCAGGGCCTCTAGGGGGACTTGCCGAAGGTGCAGATCTGCCTTGACTTTTCCAAACAAGTCTGAGCCCCATGTATTTTACTAGAATCTTTATGTTTAGACTTCAAAATGTCCTTGCTTAAAGGACACTACAGACGCATGTGTCTTCTCAAGGATGCTTACTCTGCCAATAGTGTCTAATAGTTAATTTTAGTTCAAGCTGTTTTTACAATAAAAGCCTAAGGAGGCAAGTGAACAGGGCTATTTGGTCCCTATATCCAAGAAGCCCCTTAGCCCTCTCTTTCACAGAAACGTGTGTCAGAGTAATCCATTCGTCCATGCTCAGGATCTGCTTGTCAGTCCCAGCACCCAACTTTGGCTCCCTTTTTAAGGGCAGGCTCTTCCTGTCTTGCATGCTTATTCTGGTGTATCGAGTGCTCCAGAGTCACCCAGGCCTGAGTTCTCATGCCCTCTCCCTCCAACTATGACTGGCAGAAACCATCTAACCTCTCTGGGAGTCATTGGCATTATGGGGATGGTAAGGAGAGTAGTGTTAGCCCCTCCCAGGGCTATGGAGGATTGGTATCAGGCACCCTCAACCCCCTGCATAGATGGAGAAGAGGGGCCAAAGCTACAGGGCACGGGGAGTCAGTGATAGGAGAGAGAAAGGGAGGAGATTCCTGGTTCTGGGAGGCAGTCTGGCAGCTTACAAAGTCTGACTTGTCCAGTGGCACCAGAGAGCAGACTGCAGTTCATTAATTCACTGGCCATTCATTCATTTCCTCACTCACTCATCTAAGTGCACATTGCCAGATGTCCAAAAGACACTGTTAGTAAAAAAAGCAAGTTACCGAACAGTAAAGGTATTATGATTCCATTCTAGTAAAGAGTATAATTATCATACAGAGAGGAAAGTCTGGGGAAAGTCTCTGAGCAGTGTAGTTAAGGGTAACTTCTCGTTTATTCTTACACTGTACTTACTACTTTCTACTTTTTAATACATTATACTTACTGCTTTATGTTTTATAAAACTGTTTTGTTGAAGTTTTTTTTAAAAAAAAGTCAAAGAGGGCAGCATACTACTTTACAGACAAATATAGGCTGCAGAACTAAATGTCCTTCTTAGTTCTGCAATGACTTTGGGTGAGCTGTCCTGGTAACAGGAGCATGGGACACTCCCTCTCCCTCTGTGGGCCAGAGATCTCTGATGTCTGGACTGATGCCTGCTCTTGCCCTATGTGATGTGAACAAAGGTCTCCCCTCTGAATTCAGCTTCTGCAAAAATATATGGGAACAATATGATGGCTTCCAGAGGGGATCTAAAGATCAAAAAGACATGGATGGTGACCAACTTTCAAAACATCTGGGATGAAGCATATGATGTGACAGCTGTGCACCTGCATCAGGAAACCTGAGGCTGACCCCACTAGATGCCCTGGGGACACAGATGACTCCTCACAGGGTTCCACACGAGGTGACCAGCGAAGGCTGAGGAGTCTCAGGAGTGGCTGGTTTAATGGAACCGTGGTGATAGACGGGCTCACTCCCAGGACAGAGGACACACAGGCAGGTCTGAGCCATACGCCTGGGCAGAAAGGAGCAAATGCTCCATCAATACCTATCTCTGAACTAGCTGGATGGGGTGTGGGCTTTGGGTCAGACAGACCTGGGTTCAAGTCCCAGCTCTGCTTCTTACTGACTGGGTCCTTGGGAATGTTACTTAGCTTCCCTGGTCCAATTAAGACTCCTTCCTTGTAGGTTTATTGTAAGGGCCAAATGAGATAAGGGAGGGCAAGGCCCAACACCTCGGGTTGGGAGAGGGCTCCACCCAGCAATACAACACGCTAGAGATGGGGGTCACACTCCATGCAGCCTACACCACTATGCCTCTGCTCCTGTCACTTTCTACTTAGAGTGTCCTTCTCCTGCCACTTCTCCTGGCAAAATCCTGCTCATCCTCCCGGCTTTAGCTCACAGGCCACCTCTTCCAGGAAGCCTTTCACTGATGTTAGGGCTAGGCTCCTCTGGGGTCACACAGCCCTGTCCTTCCCTCATTACAGCCCCGAGAACTCAAGGTTCTAAATGTCTGCATCTGTGTCCTTCTCTCCCATCAGCTAGGGTGTGAGTCAGGCACAGGATGGTGTTAGTCCCAGTGACTGGCCTCTCACTCCAGGGCCCATCAATAGACTGAGACACAGTCGGGGCTCAGAACACGTTTTCTGGCTAGAACCACCTACACAGTCAGAGTTAGCCACCCTTGTTCACTGCCCTGCCCCACCTTCACTTCCCCACCCCCCCCCCCCCCCCCCCTGCCTCACTTCAACCTCTTTGGGTAGGGAAGAGGCTCTTTTTATTTAAAATCACAGAAGGTTTGAATTGGAAGGGGTGTTTGAGGAAGCCTGTCCACTTTACAGGTCAGGAGACTGGGGCTGGGGAAGAAGGGATTGGCTCAAGGCTGCCATTAAGTCAGTGGTGACACCAAGACAGGGAGTCAGGCCTCCAGACCTCCCCTCTCCTCCACCCCTACCCCTATACCCATCCCAATCCAGTCCACCAAGACCTATGGCCTCAGGGGCACTTTCTCCTCACCCAGAGAAAGGGCCGCAGGGCCATCTCCTGCATCCTCACAGAAGCAGCTCTTGAGTCCTAGGTCCTGAGCTTTTCAACTTTTCACTGCCTGTCACAGCCTTTAATGACTGGATGGTGTTACTGATCTCTGTGAGTCCTACTTCTTACTTTGACCAGATAAGCTTCCCCCTAATGCACCTAGCCTCCCAGAACTTCACCAAGAGCCACAGCTCTCTGGTGAGCCCTGTAGGCCCACTCAAGCCTGGAAGCATAGGGCCCTGCTTCAGAATGCATTTGTCACTGCACGCACCACAGTGGGTTTTCATCATCTTTGGAATGACTAGACTTTCTGGAACACAAACTTGATGAGCTGGGCCCAGACCAGGTCTAACAAATGCTATTTCCCTGCCTCTCCCTTCGTGCTGAGCCAGACCTGGGCTGCCAGGGACTGCCAGAGCACAATGATGGTAATTTCTCATTAGAAAGATGCTTCATAAAGTCCATTTCTATTTTACTCAAGGAGCCAAAGGCAGCCCAAAGAGGCTCTCTCTGTGAGGGGGCAGTAGGAACAACTTTTGTTTGCTTCTAAATCTATGCTTATTGTGTTTTCCATGTTTTCTTCAATAAGCGTATAAAACTTCTACAAATATTTATTTTTTAAAAACTCGGTAATAGAATCTTCCTGCTTTTCGGACTACTCCCTATTGGCCTGCCTCTCTGCCTCTTTGCACAGGGGCAGCAGCTTCTGCTGAATATGACTGCCTCTCTCCCCTCCAGCTGCTAAGCTCTAACTGGCCCCGGGCCTGCGCACTTTACCTTCTCAACAACTCCAATTTCAAGGGCGACTCTTGCCCAAGGCCACCCAGGAGTGATGGCTTCCTGGGATCTGAATGCAAGCCGGTCTCATTCCAATGTGTTTCCTCTTTTCCACTCGTCTCCTCTGGGCCTCAGTTTTCCCATCCATGAAATAAAAGGGAGAGGACTGAAGGTGATCCCACAGGTCCTTCTAGCTCTGGCATGGCATGCCTGTGTGACTGGCTTCTTTCACTTAGCATAATGATTCAAGGTTCACCCATGTTATAGCACGTATCTGTGCTTCGTTTATCTTCTTAATCCTCACCCAAGGATATGTTTTTGTTAAATTGATTTGAGAGAGAAAGAAATAGAGAGAGAGAGAGAGAGAGAGAGAGAGAGAGAGAGATGTGAGAGAGAAACATTGATTTGTTGCCTTCTGTATTGAAACCTTGGTATGTGTCCTGGCCAGGAATCGAACATGCAACCTTTTGATCTATGGGAAAACACTCCAACCAATTAAGCCACCTGGCCAGGGCCATACTTCATTCTTTTTTATGGCTGAGTAATAATTCATTATATGGAGAGACCACATTTTATTTATCTACTAGAGCTCAGTGCATGACATTTATGCACTTGGCGGGGGTGTCCTTCAGCCCAGCCTGCACCCTCTTGCAGTCTGGGAGCCCTCGGGGAATGTCCGACTGATGGCTTAGGTACGCCTGCTCCCCATAGGTATCCTTAGCACTACTGCAGAGGCGGGAGAGGCTCCTGCCACAGCCACTGCAATCCCCAGCCGTGAGCCTGGCTCAGGGCTTCTGATTAAGCTGTGCTCTCCCTGTGGGAGTGCACTGACCACCAGGGGGCAGCTTTTCAGTTGAGCATCTGCCCTCTGATGGCCAGTGTTTGTTATAGTGACTGGTCATTCTGCTTTTGGTCAATTTGCATATTGGCATTTTATTATATAGGATTTGTCGGTTGATGGGCATTTAGTTTGTTTTCACTTTTCATCTGTTATGAATAATGCTGCAATAAACATTATGTACAAGATTTTGTATAGACATATTTTCATTTATTTTGAGTATATACGTGGGAATGGAATTGCTAAATCATATGATAACTATATTTAATTGTTTGCAGAACTGCCAAACTATTTTCAAAAGAAGCTATACCATTTTACATTCCTATCATCAGGGTATACCATGAAGGGTTTCAATGTCTCCATGTCCTTGCCAGCACTTACCACCTACTGTTCTATTATAGCCATCCTAGTGGCAGGAGGTAGTATCCCATTATGGTTCTGATTTGCATTTCCCTGGTAGCTAATGATGTGCTTTTGGCCATGTTTTTTTTTTTTGTGTGTGTGTGTGTGTGTGTGTGTTTTTGAGAAACGTCTATGCAAATCCTTTGCCATTTTAAAAAGTGGGTTCTTTTTTATTATTGAAATCTAAGGGTTCTTAATATATTCTTGGTACAAGTACCTTATCAGAAATGTGTTTGCAAAAAATAAAGTCATTTTTTGAGCTAAAAGTAACAATAGCTAACAGCTACTGAGTGCTTACTATAGGCTGGGCCCTGCTTCAAGTGCTTTACAGGTAATAAATGTTTTAATCCCACAATTCCACAAGGTATTCTTATGGTTGTTGCCATTGTTCTTATCACCCCTACATTACAGGTAATTAAACAGCGTCACAGAGCAGTGCATGCTCAGGTCACCCATCCAGAAGAGGGCAAAGTGGAAGCTCCAGGGCCTTAAGGGAATGTCATTGTGCCTCCTGGAGCTGATATGAGGCAGAGCAGCAAGAGACCCTCAAAGGGCACTGACAGGAGCCACGTCCTCCAGATTCTGTCTCCTTTGCCAACCTTGGGGGATCTGGGTTTGACTTATTCAGAAAGGATTCGGTTCCAGTACAGCTAGCTATACATGCTCAAATTGAGGGAAAGGGAATTTTCTCCCAGAATAATACAGTCTCTGGCTAAGGAACCAACCAATGGTAAATCTTGGACGGTGCTATTTTCAGCTGCCAGCACCAGAGGGAGCCTAGCCCATTAACCCATTAGCCAGTGAACATCCTTGGCCTTTCTCTGCATCAGCCTGGGCTAGGCAGCAGGAGGCAGTGCTGGGAATGTCTGGCCCAGAGAGAAAGTTGTGCCTGCGGAGGTCGGAGGGTTAGATGTGACTGTACATAGAGCAAACAGGGACTCACCCAGAGCCAGGTTCCAATCGCCCTTTGATATCTCAGTTCTGGGTGACCACCAGGCTGGAGATCAGAGAAGCTTTATGCAAGAAGATAGTTAATGAAATATTTTTGTTATGAACTAGGAAGAGTGGAAGTTCAGGGACAACCTAGATATTCAACAGTGTGAGCAGGCTGAGTAAGTATCCTGTGCCCCAATCTGCATGACAGACTATAATACTGCTATGAAAAATGGTGGTTATGATGTTCCATGGAACCACGGGGAATTTCTTAGATATAATGCTAAATTATCGATGCTAGTTGCCACTAATCCTCTCCACAACCCCCCTGAGGACTTGAAGCACAGAGAGGTGAATATCTCACCCAAGATGAGGGCTGGACCAGGATTCAGACCCCTCTCACTCTAAAATCCCGGCGATGAATTGGAAGTCACCCTTGCTGATCACTTCCTATGTGCTCAGCACTATGTCTCACAGAACAGGAACTAGTCCAAAGGAAACTTCCCTCCCTGGTGGTTTAGAGTGATCTGCTCTCTTTTTGGTTTTGCAAAATTTCTAGCATATGTCCCATTTACACAAAGAAATTCAAAACACCCGCCAGTCCCAGTCGGGGTGCAGGGAAGCCTGGGGACGTTGTGAGGCAGCACTTTGGGAACTGTAAGGTCCGCCTACACTCAGCACCCCACGCAGGACGGCGGCCTCTCTCAGGTTGAAGAGGAGGAATCCTTCCTCCAAAGCCAACGCCTCAGGCTGCTTCCTCCCTCCGGCCTGGTGTTCTGTCAAATGGGGTAACAATCCCTGCCCGGAGGCCTCCCTGAGTGAGAGGAGGATGCCAGGTCAAAAGTCACTCAGAGCCTGGGGACCTACTGAAGCCTCAAGAGGGGCTGCCTTCCTCAGGGACCTTGTGGATATTCACAGAGCCCCTTGTCCATACTGCCCTTCCAGGGCTCTTCCCCCTGTGAGCTCTGCAGTCTGGCCCGTTCCACTTTTCCTCCTTAGCCTGACATTATCCCCACTTCTTCTGATCTCCTTCACTGCCCCCACCTCCCGTCATGTCACTGCTTTCCCTGGAGGTGCCAGGTGATCTGCATCCTGGCCCCTCTGCTGGGAAGGTCCCAGTGCTCTCTTCAGCCCTCCACGTCCTGCTTCTTTCCCAGGAATATTCCCAATTGGCACCTTGACTTGAGGAGAAGGAAGTTGGGGCTCCAGGCTCCTGAGTTCAATCAGCCTGGGCCAGGCCTGAAAGCTCATCTCCCCTAGCCAGTGTGATCTCTACCCTAGCACTCTTACACCCAACACACACACGTGTATATCCAACATCCCACCCCAACCCTACACACACACACACACACACACACACACACACACACACACACAATGCCAACACGCATTCCCATATCCAATACACATGTACATACAGAACAGATTCTCTAAAATATTCCTCCTAACACATGCGTGCCTTAACCACACATACAAACCAATATACACACATAAAAACATTCAATGCCTCTTTACACACCCATCACACAATGGACATACAATACACTACACTCAACCATATTCTCAAACTATCCTCCCTTCATATAGGCACATACCATGTGTCCTCCAAACTCACATCCCAATACATACACATACACACTCACCAACCACACACACATCTGTGTATCTATAGAGAAGTGTGGCTGGGAGTGTGTTACTGGAGTATGTATTGGGTATGGGGTGTTGAATGTGTGTCTGGGTGTGGTGTTGGGGGTTCTGGGTATGATTTGGGTGTAGATGTATACAGGGGTCCATGGGTCTTGCAATGGGTATACATCTATCTCTACCATATACTCCCCCAACCACATCCTCAATATATATATACCAACTGCATAAACTACCCATCTCACACCAAATCCCATACACACCCCAATCACAATCCCCAATATGTACTCTGCAACTGTATACATTCCAATGACACAGCAAACAAGTCCCATACACCCTCACAGAGCTAATTATACACACATATACCCACTCTTTCCTAATCCCTCCATCTTTAACACACACCCAGGTATAGTCCATCACATTCTCTGAGCCTGTGCCCATGCCGAAACCCCTCAACTCTTCTCTACCAGCCCCTCAGGCCTCACTGCACACTCTGACCTTAAAGTGCATGGATGGAGAGCGCTTCCCCATGGGAGTGGGACCAGGCAGGTCCCTGTGATCTGCACACAAGCCCTATGTACAGGTTGGCTCCATTCGGGGGACCCGGTGGCAGGCGGACAGGTAGTCCCCACCAGCCTTCCTCCTCAGGGCCCCTGGCCACATTCCTGCCTGCTCCAGGGGTTTATTCTTCCCTTGTTCATTGGTGATTAAAATACTTTTAAGCCAACCACAAAGATTGTTGTCTTTTGTTTCTTTTCTTTTTTTTATAAAAGCCAACAGATGCGTTTGGGGACCCTCTGATTTTCCTCCAGGGTGATTTACATGACCACAACCAGCTCTTAGAGAGAAAAGCAAACATTCCAGGGCCTAATAGGAACATTCCCCCCTCCGACATCCATCCTGTCAGCCCCTTGCTGTTCCCAGGGATGCTCCGCAGGCCCCCCTCCATCCCTCCTGGAGGCCAAGAGATTGGAGGAAAAGCTGGCTGGAACAGGACTGCAGCCTCATCTGAGACTATCTCTAGGAGGATTTTTCCATATTTTATTATTATTATTTGTAAATCTTCACCCAACGATATTTTTCCATTGACTTTTAGAGAGAGTGAAGAGGGGGAAGAGACAGAGAGAAGCATTAATGTGAGAGACACATTGATTGGTTGCCTGAGCAGGACCACAAACTGCAACAAGTACATGCCCTTGACTGGAATTGAACCCAGGACCCTTCAGTCCATTGGCTGATGCTCTAGCCCAGTGGTTGGCAAACTGGCTCATGAGCCACATGCGGCTCACGAGCCACAGTTTGCCGCTCTGTTGACTAATGAGTTTGCCGACCACTGACCTAGACTCTTGATTCCAATAATTACAGGCTGTTGTTGTTCCTTGTGATGAAGCCCCTATCCAGTGGTCGGCAAACGCATTAATCAACAGAGCTGCAAACCGTGGCTTGCAAACCGCATGTGGCTCGAGAGCCGCAGTTTGCCGACCACTGCTCTAGCCACTGAGCCAAATAGGCTAGGGCTCTATTTTTATCAACCCTGAAGAGGATGTTGGCCATGCAGAGACAAACTATCCCAGCAACAGAAAAGGAGGCACCCATTTAATCAACAATCCTAGAAGGTTAAGTACTAGTGTTATCTCCATTTTATATACAAAGAAACTGAGCTTAGAGGTAATTAGCAAATTGTTCAAGCCTTCAACTGGGGACAAGTCCCAACCAAGTCAATGCAGAGCTGGTATTCGAGCTGATTCCACAGCCCAAGCAGGAGGACCAGCAACCTTCTCTGCCTTTCTTCTCTGTTCTTCCCACCCCATCCAGCTGGTCCACACTGGCACATACAGCCAACCCACCATGGAAACCTGTGCTCCAGCTCTAGGGACACCAGGAAAACACAGCCAGGCCTGGGAGGACTTGTGGGATCCAGTCCACAGCTCCCTGGCAGGGACCGCTGCCCTTGGCTTACACACCTGCTGAGACGGTGCCCCCACCTGAGGCAGCCTTTTCCTATCCATCCACTAGTTCTCCATCACACTGTGACCTATCCATGCACATACTCACCCATCCATCATCCAACCAACCTAAAAATGCCGGGGACACAGGGGTAAATAAGTAGGACACATATGGCCTCTGCCCCTATGCAGCTCATATGCTGGAGTGACACAGATACCAACCAAGTAGGCAAATAAAGAAGATAATGTCTGCCTTGGTCGGTTTGCTAAGTTGTTGGAGCACAGGCCCTAGGACAGAAGGATGGCAGGTTCAATTCCCAGTCAGGGCATGTGTGGAAGGCAACCAATTGATGTGTCTCTCACATCGATGTTTCTCTCTCGCCCTCCCCTCCTCGCAGCCCTTTACTCTTTCTAAAAAAAAAAAAGGAAAAAAAAAATCCTCGGGTGATGATTAAAAAAAATAAAAGGTATGTCTGACTTGATGAGTGCTATGGGAAGAAGCACGTGGCCTTGCCATGTGATAGGAGCACCTGAGCTGAGATCTCAAGGGTAACAACTTCCTTTCCCAGATGAGAAAACTGAGGCACAAGAGGTGGAACATCACCTGAGATCACATGGTGAGTGGGACTTGGACCCGAGCCCTTTCTTTGAGGTGTCCTGAGGACCCCACCAACCCCACCACAGCCCTGTGGGATCACATTTGGGTAACTGGTGTCGTGGCAGGCAGGAGGGGCCAGGTTATGTATGTCACTTATAAAAGTAAGGGAACCAAAGTTCAGAGAGGGGTAGTTGACCTGCCCCAGGTCACACCACAAATCTGAGGAGGAGCCAGGGTGTGACTTGTCTGATACCACAGGGCTAATCAAGCAGCTCGTTAGTTCAGCCAGGTTTCCTCTTCTGACGCCGATTTGCACTTAGGTTGGAACTTTTTGGTGACAAGGACACTGGGTGTGGGTGTGGGTGAGTCACATCAGGGGGACAGTGACATAGGCCCCACCAATCCTGACCTGTCCTCAGGCCCCAGGGGGGCCAGCTCTGAGAAGCTGGGGACACTTTCCTGAGAGCTACTGCCTCGGGGTGCTCAGGAAGGCTCCACACCCTAAGAACCCCGCTGATCCTGCTGAAGCCACCGCTGAAGGACACAGCCGTTCTCCCTGCTTCCAGCAGGCTGTGAGGCTGGAAGAGGACATTCTCCAGGGTGCAGAGTGGAAAAGAAAGCAGAGGAGGCCCTACCTGGTTTGGCTCAGTGGATAGAGCATCAGCCTGCGGACTGAAAGGTTCCAGGTTTGATTCCAGTCAAGGGCACATGCTAGGGTTGCGGGCTCGATCCCCAGCAGGGGACATGCAGGAGGCAGCTGATCAATGATTCTCTCTCATCGTTGATGTTTCTCTCTCTCTCTTTCCCCTCTCCCTATCTCTCTAAAATTACTAAAAATATATTTTAAAAAGAAGAAAAAGAAGAAGGCTGGGAACCTGGGGATCTGAAAGGGGTTGGCAGCTCCAGGTCCCTGCAGCTCTCTCTGGGAAGACTTGAGTGCTGCCCACTTGTGGCTTCTCCAGGCTCAGCGACCCGCAGGACTGGCATGCTCCAGAAAGCTCCACAGAGATTCTCAAATCCAAAAACTGACCACCCTCCTTCCCCTTGGGTGACTAGATCACTCCCTCCCCTACAAAGCAGTGTGTTATGCTAAGATGGTCTCCTAGGCACGCTGCCTCTGTAAACCTTCTATCTCAGAACTCGGTGTGTCTGCGGACTGCGGAAGGAGGCAGGGCACTGTGTCTCTGCCTGCAGCACAGAGTAAGGACCAAACGGGATGAGATGCATGCATTGTGTGTGCAGGTAGATTATGGGCGTGTGTGCATGTGGGCCGTGGGACTGAGGCTATGTTGTTGGGCTTCAGGAGACACCTCTGACCTGCCAGGCTGCTGGCGCTCAACTCTGGAGCCAGGCCCACTGGGAAGCAGCACTGGGTAGCAGCACTGGGTCAAAATGTGGAGGATTAGCTTCCACACTGGGGAGTAGAGGGCGAAGCTGCGCACCATGCTCATCCACCACCCACTGCCCGTGTGGCCACCCTCAGAGACAGCCACCTGGAGTTCAGAGGGAGTGTGCACAGCACAGGCCAGCACCACAGCCCTGCTCACCTCCCTAATCCCAAGGCAACCCTGTGGCCAGGGCTGGGACTGGAAACAAGTGAATCCATACTTGCGTCTTATTTGCTGGATACCCTGGGCACTGTACATTCTGTCACCGTGGACCCAGAACAGCCCCAGCGGCAGGCACTAGCACCAGGACCCCATTTCACAGATGGGGAAACTGAAGCACAGAGCACCAGACACTAGTAACTTCCATGTCACTCAGATACAAGTAGGAGTAGCAACTGGGATTTGACTCAAGAGACAGGTTTAGGAGGCCAGGTCATGGCACTTGGTGACCAGTTAGATGTAAGGAAACAAGGAAGAGTCCACACAGCCTATTGGGGTTCTGGAGGGTGGGGTGGGGAGTGGCCAGTACCCAGATGCAGAGCATCCACATCCTACAGCTGAAGCCAGCGTGGGAGGACAGCCCTCTGACCCTTTAGGTGTGCCTTGAAACAGACACAAAGTAGACCACATGGGCGTGGGGTACCACCAAGCAGAAACCATGAAATATCTTGTCACTCCAATCCCATTTCTTAATGCCTCCCTAATTCACTTCCTGTAAAATCAGACAGACTAAGTAAATATATACCTTTTTCAAATGAAGCACGTTATAGTACTTAAATGGTTTTTGTCAAGTTCTTTCCAGTCTCTTGCAAACTTTCTGATTTCTAAATAATCCCTTATCCGTTCCATATGCCCCTCTGAAGTCTTTGTTAACAGAACAGCAGAAAACACACAAATAAGCTTCCCTTTTGCATGAGCTTATGTTTACTCCACTTACTGCCAATCAAACATCCTTAGAAGAGCCCCAAATCAAAGCAGAACAGAGCCAAACATAAGATGGGGACCGGGGCTCTGGATGAAAAGGGAGGGCCGGGGGTTGGCAGTGCCAGGCCTGCATGAGCACTGCTTGTCAGGCTAGAAGGGCACACCGTCAAACGCACACAATGTGTACACAGTGTGGTGGGAGCCTGGGTTCAGGAAATGCAGCAGTGCGTGGAGGGGTGGGCGAGCCACAGGGACGCTCTCAAAGGGCCCAGTGTGGGAAGGGCAGCCCAGAGTCACCCTGGATGCCATCCCCTGGGGTTCAGCCTCCTGTCATTTACTATCTTTTGAAAAACCACTGATGATAGCACTTCTTCCAAGATCTCCAGACAATGCCCCAAGTCCTCTGTGTGCGTCTATGCTGTGAGCCCCAGCCAGCTGGCCTTGGTAGTCTCCCATCCACTGCTCTCCACTCTGGGCTGTCTACTCTGGCCCAGCAGACTCCTAGTCGATCCTAGAACGTGGCATTCATTCCCAGACACGGTCCCCATCTCTCTTCCTAACAAGTTCCATCTCTTGGGCTAACCTGCATGTCTACTTTCCCTGCTTTAGTGTGTGGCTTCCTCACCAGACGTGGGGCAAGGTCAAGAAGAGTGCACCATCCATGTCATGGCACCCAGCACCAGCCCAGAGGAGCTCTCAGTAATGCTGAGTGAGCGAGCAAATGCAAGGCCACCTTCGCCTTGGTGAGCCAGTTAAGACCCTGCATGTGCAGAACATTTTCTTAGTGTGTATTTCTTTGCCCTTCTATTCACAGTCCTCAGCCTGCTCCCCACTTCAGTGACGGGAGCTCGCTCCCTGCTGATGAGACCAGTTTCCACTGGTGGACAGTTCCGATCATCCGAAACCTGTCCACACACAGACATGATATCAGTTTTCCCCTAATGTCCCGAGGGCAGAAGCTGCAGTGAAGACAGAAGGGGCAATAGGGAAGATTGGAGACAGGGTCTGGGTTTGTCTGGTTGGCCTAATGGCATATCAGGTTGGCTGGCTTTACCAGGACTGCAGCACATTTTTGAGGGCCTGTTATGAGACCAGCACTGTGCTTGGCACTGGGGCAGTTGTGCAAACAGAAGGTGCTTTAAGAAGGCCTCAACCACACAGCCTGCTCAGCAGACTGCTCAGAAGCAGCCCTTGGGAGTGGTGATGAGTCTGTGATCTGATTCCAGGGTACAGCATCCACCCAGTCCACCCACCACCCATTCCAGGCCCTGCTGCCTGAAGGACCACAAGCAATATATATATACTACATTCTACTGCCCCCTGCTTCCACCCCTGGCAGGCAGCCGGGCAGCCAGGCATAGTACCAGCCAAGAGGTCAGTCCCCAACTGGGTTTTTGCTCCTTACAGAAATTCTAGCATACACTCCATTACTGAGCACCTACTATGTCCCAGGACCTGTGATAGGTATCTATAGACATTATTGAGCTTATGTTTACTCCACTTACTGCCAATCAAACATCCTTAGAAGAGCCCCAAATCAAAGCAGAACAGAGCCAAACATAAGATGAGGACCGGGGCTCTGGATGAGGAGGGAGGGCCAGGGGGTTGGCAATGCCAGACCCTTCCTCCATCACATTCTGCCATACTAGTCAAGTTATACATGAAGAAATACAGCTCAGAGAGGCTAAGCAATGTGCACAAGGTCACATAGCAAGCAGAGGAGAGGCAGGATTGAAACCAGGTCTTCCCTTCCAATAATCTCCTGGGGTCACTTTAACAAAGAGCTAGGCCACAAGGGCTCCAGGCCTTGCAGGTAAGCTGAGCATCGGGGCAGTTAAGAATATACTGCATTTATAAACGGTGAGCGACTTTACGAGCCTTCAGCTATAATTTCATCATAGACCAGGCTTTGGAAAGTCTGCATAATCCTGGAAGGCGCTGGATTTCAGCTAAAAGACGGCTGTGAACGCTAATTGGATCCTTGGCCTACACTGTAAATCAGACCAAAGTGTGGGCACCTAAATGCAATCTTTTCTCAAACAGGCACTGTATGTCTTTACATTACTGCTGGCCAACCAGAGACTTAAATAGTTTCTGTGTGACCAAGTTCATAAATCTGCCCTCACTCCATGGCTGGCAAAGGCTGCCAGAGAGGAGCCCATGCTCCCAAGGTAAACAGTTGGCTGGCAGCTGCCTCCCAGCAGGCCAAGAACTAGGGCAACAGGCCTGGGGTACGGGCCCGGCCCGCACTGGGGAAGACTAAGAACATGCTGGGCTTGGCAAAAGCCGAAGGGAGCTAGTGGACCCAGCAGGCCACGGAGTTGTCACCCTAAGGTGTGGAGCCAAAGACCCTCAGGCCAATGGAAGCCAGCGAGTTCTGGTGGGTGGAACATGCCGCCGAAGAGCAAGTGCAGAGGCTGACCAGGGAAACCGGAAGGAACTCACCCTGACCACGAACTACGGAGAGTGTGAAAATCTTGCTACACTCCTGAGAGGCTGGCTTTGCTCCCCCATTTTAGAGGTAGGGAGACTGAGGCTCGCAGAGGTTATGCCATTTGTCCTCAGAGCCAGCAAGCGGAGAAGCCACAGTTTGAATCCAGGGCTGCCTAGTTCTCAAGGCTTTTTCTACGTCACACATGAAGAGAGGATGGGTTACAGAGCTCGTATTTGCCAAACCAAAAATCTGTCCACCAGGAATGACAAGTACCAGTGTGGCTATGAGGGCAATGTGACAGAGCGCTTCAGTGTGGGATGATGCCAGAACCCAATCCTGGGAGGAGGAAGGCGTGAGCTTCCCAGGTGACCAAGCAGAGGCTTACAAGATGCTATTGTTTCCCGCCTGATGCGGTACAGAAGATCCATTAGTCCTATATCCATCATTTGCTGAACACCTGTGGTGTGTCCGGCCCTTACCAGGTGACAGAGAGCTGAGCAGAGTCAAGTGCCTGCCTTCAAGGAGCTCAGTGGTGAACAGAAAACAGGCACCACGCACTCCACAACACACGGAGATGAGACACAGAAGGAGCCTGGGGACATCAGAGAAGTGAAACCCAGCAGGGAAACAACTCAGGCCACACCTCCTGGAGACTTACGACATACAGGAACACACTCCTGCCCCCACAGCTCACTGCTCTGCTCCTGAGACAAGCAGGCTGAGATTCCTATAGCCAGCAACCCAGACCATGTGCTGAGCTGACTTAAGATCACCCAACAGGAACCCATCAGAGCCACAACCCTGCCCTTTCTCTTGAGTGCAGTCCAGCATTCTCTATTGTACCTCACTGCCCCTCAGCCAGCTAATGGGTAGGCCCCCACTCCACTCCCTTAGTCCCTGGTATACTCACTGGTATTCTTATTTTCACCTTTTCCAACAACAGCACAGCAATATGATCAAGGTGATGCAAATGAACCTTTACCACTTAAAAACTCAATTTTTCTCATTTGTAAATGGAGGTGATGATAGAACCAGGTCTGGTGAAGGATTAGAGAGATCAGTGGTTGTCAAACTGCAGATCACAAGCCGCGGTTTGCTAACCATTGGATTAGATGATAAATTGCATGTAAAGCACTCAGGAATATAAAATATCAACAACACATGGCAATTATTCTTAAAGTAACACTTTTATGATGCTTTGCTGTATATAATTTCCTAGGATTCTTACGACAACTTGTGGGGTATCATTACTGTTATTATTATTGGTGACCATTTTATAGATGAGGAAACTGAGGTTTTTGTTTCTGGACCCTTTTTCTGCAAAATGACCACATTATGCACAAAACATAGTTTTTGTTGCATTGCTTGTATCCTAAAGGTAGGAAAATCTCAGAGGCCAGGGCAGAAGTGAAAGAAGGACGCATGAGCTAAAATTGATTGATAAAGGGGGTGAGGGGGATGCCCTGAAGCAGGTGTTAACATCAGGGCTGTGGCAAGTTGTGAGGGCAGGACCTTCAGCTCCTAGACTGCTTCTGAGTGCTCCCTGGCTTCTGGCAAAAGCCAATGCTAATCCTCTAGGGAGGGAAGCATATTCAACGAAGGCCTCCAGAATGCCCAGGGATGAAGAGCAAACACATCACCTCACACTCAAAATTACCCAGCACACAGCAGACAAACAGAGCAGAACCTGAAGGAACAACAAAACAAAAAATTAGCCTTGTCTGGTTTGGCTCAGTGGATAGAGTGTTGGCCTGTGGACTGAAGTGTCCCAGGTTCAATTCCGATCAAGGGCATGTACCTTGGTTGCGGGTACATTTCCAGTGGGGAGTGTGCAGGAAGCAGCTGATCTGATGTTTCTCTCTTGTCGATGTTTCTAACTCTCTCTCCCTCTCCCTTCCTCTCTGTAAAAAAATCAATAAAATATATTTTTTTAAAAAAATTTAAAAACAAACACAAAATTAGATGCCCCCTTCTTCAAGGAATTCAATTTTTAATACTATCAGACAGAATATAAATCAATATAGGCAAAATGTTTAAAGAAATAAAGGATAGAATCACAAAATATGAACAAGTAGTAAGAGACTGTCAAAAACAACAGTGAAATTTGAAAATGATCAAATAGAATTCCTAAAAATTAAAAATATAATTGTTGAAATAAAATTTTAAAAAACAAAACAGGTGAAACAGCAGATTAGACACAGCTGAACTGGAAGAGCTTAAAAAAATATTGCACAGAATTTAGATAAGCAGCTAGAAAATAAGAATTATGGAGGCCAGAAAGAGGGCATACTATACCTTTAATCAAAACCTCAAATGCAACAAAGAATGGAAAGAGGCAATATTTGAAGAGAAAATGCCTGACAATTTTCTAGAACAGCGGGAGGAGGGGGGAAAAAAAGAAATCCAGTGAAAATTCAGAACACAAAAGCAGATCATAAAATAGAGAGAAAACATAGATAACCCACAAAAGAATGACATATGTCAACTGGTTTCTGCACAACAAAATAGAAGCCAGAGACAATGGAATAATATTTTCAAAGTGCTGACAGAAAATAACTGCCTAGAGCTGGGCATTCTAAAGACCATCTTTTAAAATAGGGGCTCAAGATAGATAGATAGAAAGATAGATAGATAGATAGATAGATGATAGATAGATAGATAGATAGATAGATAGAATCTAAAATGTGCAAGAACTAATGATGGCAAATATATTTGTTAATATGTAGCCCAGCCTGTGTGCTCAGTGGATGAGCCTTGACCCATGAACCAAGAGGTCACTGATTCAATTCCAGGTTAGGGCACATGCCCATGTTGTATGTTCAATCCCCAGTAGGAGGTGTGCAAGAGGCAGCCAATTGATGCTGTTTCTCTCTCATTGATGTTTCTATCTCTCTATCCCTATCCCTTTCTTTCCCTAAAATTCAGTAAAAATATTTTTAAATATGTAAATATATAGGTAGAGATAAACAAACATTGTCTTATAAATGGTGGAAATAAGGACAGAACTAAAATACTGCACAACAGTAGCGTATAAGTTTGGATGGAGAAATTAGAGACAGTGTTCTAAGGTTCTTGAATTACTGGGGAAGGGGTTAAGATATTAACTTTAGGTTACGTTAGGCTAATAAAGCATGACAAAATTGTAATAAATATAATCTGGTGGGGGATATTGCTATAATGGGGCAGGCTATGCATGGGGGCAGAGGGTATATTAAAACCTTTAAACCTTCCTCTCAATTTTGCTTTGAACCTAAAATTGCTCTAAAAAAATAAATTTTCTAAAAATAAAAAAGGGAGGATCATGATAAAAATTCAAAGGTAATCATTAAAATAAAAGAATCAGAGTACATAACTTCTAAATCGGCAGATGGGATGGAGTAATAAGGAGGGTTGGGGGGGGAACTTTCCCTTAATCGATAAGAGCAAAATAAAATAAGACAAACAACAACAATATGGAGCCAAAATAAACAAACAAAAAAGGAAGCACTGATAAAGCAAAAAATAGAAAGCGAAGTATAAACTATCAGAAACACATCCAAATACATTGTAATCACAGTAATTGAAAATGGATTAAACTTTAAAAGAGAGCTCGTCAGAATGAGCTAAAGAAACAAAACAACCCCACCTCCCACTATTTGCTACTTATAATAAACATACCTAAAGCATAAGGACAAGAAAATTAAAGTTAACAAATAGAATAAATATGCCATGCAAATGCTATCCCAAAGACGTCATAACCATATTAATATTAGAGTAGAATTTAAATTAAAAAATGATTAGGGGCCTGTCCAGGGTGCATCAGTGGTTGAGCATCAACCCCTGAACCAGGAGGTCATGATTAGATTCCTGGTCAGGGCTCATGCCCAGGTTGCAAGCTCCATCCCCAGTAGGGGATGTGCAAGAGGCAGCCAATCAATGATTCTCTCCTATCATTGATTTTTCTCTCTCTCCCTCTCCCTTCCTCTCTGAAATTAATAAAGAATATATACATATTTAAAATGATTAGGGATAGAGTTATCTAATGATAAAAGTTTTACACTTCCAAGAACCTATGATGTTGCAAATATAGATAGAAATGCAAAACCTCAAATCTTAGTGGGAATTTTCAACATCTCAATTATTAATAGGTTAGACAAAGAAAAAATTAGTAAAGCTTCAGAAATTTGGAATAATACAAGACTTTTGATCTATTGAACAAAAATAGAGTGTACACATTCTTCTCAAGAACACTGGAACATTTACAAAAACCTTCTTTATACAGTCATAATGACTGATATTATACAAATAAATATTCAACTACAGTGAAATTAAATTAGAAGTCAATAACAAAAAGGGAAAAATATTTCCCTATTTTGTAAATTAAATACTCATTAGGTCAATCAAAGCATTACAATGAACTGAACAATAATGTCAACACTACATATAAAAATTCTGAGAGACAGTAAAAGTAGCATTAAAAGAGAAATTTATTTTATTTATAAAAAGAGAAAGTCTGAAACTTAATGTGCTAGGCGATCCATTTCAGAAACTAGAAAAGGAACAAAAAAATAAAGTAAATAAAATAAAAGGAAGATGCTAACAAATATAAAAGGATAAATTAATGCAGTATAAAACAAAGATACAATAGAGAGAATCAACAAAGCCAGAAATTAGTTCTTATAAAGACTAATAGAGAAAACTTTCTTGTGAAGTGATTTTTTTTTAAAAAAGAGAGAAGGCACAAAAAAAGTATAATATTAGGAATAAAAAAGAAGACATAACTACAGATTCAGCAAATAATTAAAAAATAAAAAAGAACATTATAACTTACTGTATGCCAATAAATTTGAAAACATACAAATGGATAAAATCCTAGGCAAGGGAATACTGACTAGGAAGTAGAAAGCCTTAATAGTTCTATGCCAATTAAGATCATTGGGGGAAAAATGGCAGTGGAATAGATAAACACGTCCCAAGCCTTGACCCAGAGCAGACTTGGGACCAGCTGAGGGTCGCATGGGAGTGTTTGTTGGTGAGTTGAGGGACAGCTATACTCCAGGAGAAGGTAGGGAACTACTGGACGGGGCTTTCCTGACTGGGAAGCCCCTACTGCTGCTGGGTTTCCTCCTGGAACCGCCAGTTTGGATGCAGTCACTGCGCCATCTTGAAGGGGAGGGTGGATGTTATTGGAAGCCTGAGAATCTACAACTGTGGCACCCACAGAACACTGGTTCCCCAATTGACGCAAACATGCGGATTCAGAGAAACTCTACACTCCACCATGGCAAGGTCAGATTTCGCCTGGGATGAGGAGAGAGAGAACTAAATAACCAGACACCAGAGCAGAGAGACCATAGAGAGAAAAAGAAACAGCCCACATATGACAAAAAAGCAGGCATCACCAGAAAAGGAAGTAAACGAAATGGAGGCAAGCAAACTGTCAGAGAAAGAATTCAGAGAAATGGTCATAAGGTGGCTGAAAAAAATGGAAGACAAATTCAACAATATGAGTCAGAACCAAGAGGGAATGAAGAAGAACCAAGAAGAAATGAAAAATGACATTGCTGCTGTAAAGAACTCAATAGAAAGCATCAAGAGTAGGCTAGAAGAAGCAGAGGACCACATCAGTGAGCTAGAAGACAAGGTAGGAAAAAATACCCAAGTAGAGCAGCTTCTAGAAAAAAAAAATTAAAAAGCAGGAGGAGAGCCTAAGGGAACTTTGGGACAACACAAAACAAAACAACATGCACATAATAGGGGTTCCAGAAGAAGAGGAAACTGAGCAAGAAATAGAAAACCTGTTTGAAGAAATAATGACAGAAAACTTCCCTGATATAGGGAAGAAAAACCCCACACAAATCCAAGAAGCTCATAGAGTCCCAAGCAAAATGAACCTCAAAACACCAACACCAAGGCACATTATAATTAAATTGGCAAACACCAATGACAAAGTAAGAATTTTAAAAGCAGCCAGAGAGAGACAGAAAGTTACCTACAAAGGAACTCCCATCAGCTTAGTGACTTATTTCTCAACAGAAACTCATCAGGCCAGAAGGGAATCGAATTAAATATACAAAGTCATGCAAAGGAAGAGTCTGAATCCAAGTATACTGTACCCAGCAAGGCTATCAATCAAAATTAAAGGTGAAATCAAGAGCTTCACAGACAAAAATGAAATAGGGGAATTTATTACCACCAAACCAGCAATGCAAAAAATGCTAAAGGGTCTGCTGTTAAAAAAAAGAATTAGGAAGAAGGAACACAGGTAAAGAATAAAACTGGCGACAAATAAGTATCTATCAATAATAACTTTAAATGTAAATGGATTAAATACCCCAATCAAAAGACATAGGGTAACAGATTGGATAAGACAACATGACCCATATATCTGCTGTCTACAAGATACCCACATCAGAAAAAAAGATGCACACAGACTGAAGGTGAAGGGATGAAAAAAGGTTTTTCAGGCTAATGGAAATGAAAAATAAAGCTGGGGTAGCAATACCTATATCTGACAAATTATATCTCAAAGGAAAGGACATAGTAGGAGATAAGGAAGGCCACTTCATAATAATAAAGGGAACAATTCAACAAGAAGAAATAACTCTGGTAAACTTACATGCACCCAATAAAAGAGCACCCAAATACATTAAAAAACTCCTGGAGGATATCAAGGAAGAGATTGACAGCAATACAATCATAGTAGGAGACTTTAATACCCCATTATCACCATTGGACAAATCCTCTAAACAAAAAATCAGCAAAGAAACATCAATCCTAAATGACTCACTAGACCAGATGGAATTGACATCTTCAGAACATTTCCCCCCAAAGCCACAGAATATACAGTCTTCTCAAGTGCACATGGGTCATTTTCAAAGAAAGACCATATGTTGGGTCATAGGCAAAGTATCTTCAAATTCAAAAAGATAGAAATCATATCAATCATCTTCTCAGATCACAATGGCATAAAACTGGAAATCAACTACAATAAAAACAATCCAAAGAAATCAAACACATGGAGACTAAACAATGGCTGTGTTACCAGAGAGATCAAGGAAGAAATAAAAAACATCATGGCAACAAATGACAATGAAAACACAATAATCCAAAACCTATGGTACACAGTGAAAGCAGTCTTGAGAGGGAAGTTCATAGCTCTAAAAGCTTACTGCAAAAAACAAGAAACAATTGTAATAAATTACCTAACTCTATAACTCAAATAGTTAGAAAGAGAGCAACAAGAAAAGCCTAGTGTAAGCAGAAGGAAGGAAAAAATAAAGATCAGAGTGGAGATAAATGACATAGAGATCAAATAAACAATACAAAAGATCAACAAAATCAAGAGCTGGTTCTTTGAAAGGATAAACAAGATTGATGAACGTCTAGCCAGGCTCACCAAGAAGCAAAGAAAGAGGATCCAAATAAACAAAATCAGAAATGAAAGAGGCGAAATAACAACAGACCCCACCAAAATACAAAAGATTGTTAAAAAAAAATACTATGAACAAATCTATTCCAACAAACTGGACAACCTGGAGGAAATGGACATATTCCTAAAAAAAATAACCTTCCAAAAGTCAATGAGGAAGAATCTAAACATGTAAGTAGGCCAATAACTATGGAAGAAATGGAAGCAGTTATCAAAAAGCTCCAGCAAACAAAAGCCTGGGGCCAGACAGTTTCACAGGGGAGTTTTGCCAAACATTCAAGGAAGAATTAAAACCTATCCTCCTCAGACTATTCCAAAAAATTCCACAAGAATGAACACTTCCAAGCTCCTTCTATAAAGCCAGCATCACCCTAATACCAAAACCAGACAAAGATAACACAATGAAAGAGAATTACAGGCCAATATCCCTCATGAACATAGATGCCAAAATCCTCAACAAAGTTCTAGCAAATCGGATCCAGTAGTACATCTGGAAGATCATACACCATGACCAAGTACGATTTATCACAGGAATGCAAGGTTGTACAATATCTGCAAATCAATAAAGGTGATATATAACATAAACAAATTGAGAGATAAAAATCACATAGTCATATCAATTGATGCAGAAAAAGTATCTGATAAAATCCAACATCCTTTCTTGATAAAAACTCTCAACAAGGTAGGAATAGAAGGATCATACCTCAACATAATAAAAGCTATATATGATAATCCCACAGCTAACATCATACTCAATGGGCAAAAACTAAAACCATTTCCCTTAAGAACAGGAACAAGACAGGAATGCCTACTCTCACCACTCCTGTTTGACATAATACTGAAAGTATTAGCCACTTCAATTAGACAAGAAGAAGAAATAAAAATATCCAAATTGGAAAAGAAGAAGTAAAGCTGTCCTTATTTGCGATGACATGATATTGTACATAAAAAACCCCAAAAGACTCCATCAAAAAAAACAAATGGACTTAATAAATGAATTTGGGCAATGTAGCAGGATACAAAATTAATACCAAGAAATCTATGGCATTTCTATACACCAATAGTGAACTGACAGGAAGAGAGACTAAAAAGCAATCCCATTTACCATCACATCAAAAAAAAAATTAAGATACCTAGGAATGAATTTAACTAAGAAAGTAAAAGACCTATATGTGGAAAACTACAGGACACTGAAAAAAGAGACAGAGGAAGACGTAAACAGATGGAAGAATATACCATGTTCATGGATTGGGAGACTCAACATCATTAAAATGTCCATACTATCCAAAGCAATGTATAGATTCAATGCATTCCCCCTTTAAAATACCAACAGCATATTTCATAGATCTAGAAAAAACTCTCCAAAGATTCATCTGGAACAAAAAACAACCTCAAATAGCCACAGCAATCTTGAGAAAGAAGAATAAAGTGGATGGGATCTCAATACCAGATTTCAAGCTGTATTACAAAGCCACTGTTTTCAAAACAGCCTGTTACTGGCACAAGAAAAGACATATAGACCAATGGAATAGAATAGAGAATCTAGATATTGAACCAAACCACTATGCTCAACTAATATTTGACAAAGGATGCATGAACATACAAAGGGAAAATTAGACAGATACATGCAAAAAAATGAAGTTAGACCACCAACTTACACCATACACAAAAAATAAACTCAAAATGGATACAGAACTTAAAAATAAATGGGAAAAGATAAAAATACTAGAGGAATCCACAGGCAGCAAAATCTCAGATATATGCCGAAAGAACTTCTTTACTGATACTGCTCCTAGGGCAATGGAAGCTAAAGAGAAAATAAATAAATGGGACTACATCAAAATAAAAAGCTTTTGCACAGCAAAAGAAACCATCAACACAACAACAAGATAACCCACTGTATGGGAGAACATATTTGCATATGTTATCACTGATAAAGGTTTAATCTCCAACATCTATAGCCAACTTATACAACTTAATACAAGGAAGACAAATGATCCAGTAAAAAAATGGGCAACAGAACTAAATAGAACATTTTCAAAAAAAGAGAGAAGGAAGGCCAAGAGACACATGAAAACATGCTCAAAGTCACTAATTATCTGAGAGATGCAAATCAAAATGACAATGCGGTACCATCTCACAACTGTCAGAATGGCTATCATCAACAAATCAACAAACAACAAGTGTTGGTGAGGATGCAGAGAAAAAGGAACCCTCATGCATGCTGGTGGGAATGCAGACTGATGCAGCCACTGTGCAGAACAGTATGGAGTTTCCTCAAAAAACTAAAAATGAAAGTCCCATTTGACCCAATAATCCCACTCCTAGGAATATATCCTAAGAAACTAGAAATACCAATCAGAAAGGATATATGCACCCCTATGTTCATAGCAGCACAATTTACAATAGCTACAATTTGGAAACAGCCTAGGTGCCCATCAGCAGATGAGAAGATCAGAAAACTATGGTACATCTACACAATGGAATACTATGCTGCTATAAAAAGAAGGAATTCTTACCATTTGCAGCAACCTGGATGAAACTGGAGAGCATTATGCTAAGTGAAATAAGCCAGTCAATAAAAGAAAATTACCACATGATCTCACTCATTTATAGATAATAAAGAATATTATAAACTGATGAACAAAAAGATACAGAGGTAGTAAAGCATCAAACAGACTGTCAAATTACAGAGGGAAGGTTAGGGAGAGGTGGAGTAGATAAGAATCAACCAAAGGACTTGTATGCATGCATATAACCATAACCAATAGACACAAGACACTGGAGGGTGAGGGCATGTATGGGAGTGGGGGGTGGGAGGGCAATGGGAAGATATGTACACATGTAATACATTAAGAAAAAATGGAAAATAAATAAATAAATAAATAAATAAATAAATAAGGTAATTGGAACAATAACACTTTTTCACAAAGATAACATCAGGCTCAAATAATTTTGTAGCATTAGTTCTATGCCAATTAAGATAATTAGAATGGTAGTTTAACATTTTTTTCACAAATATAACATCAGGAGGCTCAGATCGTTTTGTGGCAAGTTTCACCAAATATTTAAAGAATATGTCATTCCAATGTTATACAAACTCTTCAAGGAACAGAAAAAAGCGTACTCCCCAACTCAATCTATCAGATCAATAAAACCCTGTTACCAATATCAAATGAGCAAAGTATGTTAAAGGACAACTATAGGCAAATATCACTCATGAACAAAGATATGAAAATACTGAATTTAGTGATATAAACCAAGTTGGGTAGATGCTAAGTATATAAGAGTGATTGACATAAGAAAAGTCAATAAATTTAACTCACCATATTTACAAAGTAAACATATATGTGATAATCTTAATAGATCCGGAAAGACAACTTGCTAAAATTCAATGCTCATATATTCTGAAATTTTTAGCAAATTAGGAATAAAAAGGAATGCTTTGAACAAGACAACAATGTACCCTTTCAGTACTCCTTTTCAACATCAAACTGGAAGTCCTAGCTAGTGCAATAAGATGAGAAAAGGAAGAAATAAAATTGTCCTTTTTTTCATAGGTGATATGATTGCCTATGTAGAAAATCTAAAAGAATTGACAAAAAAATTACTGGGACTAATAAGTTATAAGCATAAGGTTGCAGGATACAATGTTAACACACAAAATTAATTACTTTCCTATATGCCAGCAATGAAAAATGGAATTGAAATTAAAAACACAATACTATTTACATTAGCACTCCCCCAAAATGAAATACTTAGGTATAAATCTAACAAAATATGCACATGCTACATATGAGGAAAACTACAAAATTGTGATAAAAGGAATCAAAGAAGAACTAAATAAAGGAAGAGATATTCCATGTTTATGGATAGGAAAACTCAGTATTTCCAAGAAGTCAGTCCTTCTCAACTTGATTTATATATTCAATACAACCCCAATCCAAATGCCAGGAAGTTATTTTGTGGATATTGATAAGCTGATCTGAAAGTATATAGAGACAAAATACTCAGAATAGCCAACACAATATTGAAGCAGAAGAACAAGTTGGAGGAGTGACACTACCTGACTTCAAGATTTACTATACAGAGCCCGGCCAGTGTGGCTAAGTGGTTGAGTACTGACCTATGAGACAGGAGGGCATGGATCGATTCCCAGCCAGGGCACATGTCCGGGTTGAGGGCTCAGTCTCCAGTGTGGGGCATGCAGGAGGGAGCCCATCAATGATTTTCTCTCATCATTGATGTTTCTATCTTTTTCTCCCTTTCCCTTCCTCTCTGAAATCAATAAAAATATATTTTTAAAAATGTTAAAGACTAACTATAAAAATACAGTAATCAAGTCAGTGTGGTATTGGCACAACAATAGACAAATAGATCAACAGAACATAATGAAAAGTCCAGAAATAGACTGCCATAAATACAACTAACTGATTTATTTTATTTTTTCTTTGTTGATTAAGGTATTACATATGTGTCCTTATCCCCCCATTGTGTTCCCACCCCCCTCATTCATGCCCTCACCCCTCTGGTGTCTGTGTCTATTGGATAGGCTTATATGCATACATACAAGTCCTTTTGACCAACTGATTTTTGACAAAGGAGAAAAGTTAACGCAATGGCAAAAAGAGACTCTTTTTTAAAAATGGTGTTAGAACAACTGGGCATTCACATGCAAAAAAAATATCTAGATAGAGACCTTACACTCTTCACAAAAATTAATTCAAATGGGTCATAGGCCTAAATATAAAATGCAAAACTATAGAATCCTAGAATATAACAGAGGAGAAAATTTTGGTTACCTTGGGTTTGCCAATGACTTTTAGATACAACACCAAAAGCATGGTCCACAAAAGAAATAACTGATAAATTTCTGCTCTGTAAAATATAGTCAAAAGAATGAAAAGACAAGCCAAAGACTGGGAAACAATATTTACAAGGCATTTCTAATATAGGATATTGTCCAAAATATACAAAGAGTTCTTGAAACTCAACAATAAGAAAACAAACAACCTATTTAAAAATGGGCAAAAGATCTGGACACCTCACGTGATGGCAAATAAGCATAGAGGAAGATGTTTCACATCATCTGTCATTAAGGAATTGGCAAATTAGAGCAATAATGAGATACCTCTATATACCTATTAAAATGTCTAAAATTCAAAACACTGACAACACCAAAGGCTGGAGAGGATGTAGAGCAACAGGATCTTTCATTTATTGCTGATGGAATACCAAGTGTCTTTTACAGTCACTGCAAAAGACAATTTGGTTGTTTCTTACAAAACTAAACATCTTACCATTGGATCCAGAAATTGTGCTCCTTGGTACTTAACCAAGTGAGTTAGAAACTCACATATGTCCACACAGAAACTTGCACATGGATGTTTGTAGAAACTTCATTTGTAATCGCTCAGACTTAAAAGCAACCAAGATGTCCTTTAGTAGATAATAGGTAAATAAAACCTAACCTTGTACATCCAGGCAATGGAATATTATTCAGTTTTAAAAAATAATGAGACATCAAGCCATCAAAAGACATGGGAGAAACCTTAAATGCATATTACTAAGTGAAAGGAGCCAATATGAAAAGGCTACTTATTGTATGACATTCTGGAAAATGAAAAACTATAGAGATCAGTGACTTCCCGGGGTTGGAGGGAAGGGAGACAAATAAGCAGAGCACAGAGAATTTTTAGTGACATGATTCTGTATGGTACTATAATGGTGGTTACATGTCATTATGCGTTTGTTAAACTCATGGATGTGCAACACCAAGAGTGAACATGAATGTAAACAATGGACATTGAATGACAATGTCAGTGTAGGTTCACTGAGTGAAACAAATGTACCACTCTAGTCCAAGAGATCCACAGTGGGAGGCTGCGTGTTTGGGACAAAGGACATATGAGAACTCTCTACTTTCCAATCAATTTTTCTGTGAACCTGAAACTGCTCTACAAATAAAACCTATTTTTTTAAAAAACATATTTTTGTTGATTTTAGAGAGGAAGGGAGAAGGATAAAGAGATAGAAACATCAATGATGAGAGAGAATCATTGATTGGTTGTCTCCTGCACACCCCCACTGGGGATCAAGCCTGCAACCTAGGCATGTGCCCTTGGCCGGAATTGAACCTGGGACCCTTCAGTCTGCAGGTCAATGCTCCATCCACTGAGTGAAACTAGCTAGGGCAAAATCTATTTTTTTTTAAAGCAACGCCTTTTAACTGATAGGTGTCTACAGAAATCCTACAGGAAGCATTATCTTTAATGGTAAAATGTTAGAAGCATTTAAAATCAGCAGCAAGACAAGGATGTCTACTATTCCTGTTTCTTTTCAAAGACATAAATAAAGTATAAGGATTATAAAGAAAGAAATCATCATTCACATACATGAGAATCTGTATAGAAATCTCAAAGGAGTCTACATAAAAAGTAATAGAAATAATAAGAGAATTTGTCAGGATGACTGGGTAGAAGATAAATATACAAAAAGCAATTGTATTTGATCCACCAGGAACAAACAAAAAATAATTTTAAAAAGAGATATGCTTTATATCAGCAACAAAAACAAAAGAAACATATGAATAAATATTTAAAAGAGATGTATACAATACATATATGAAGAAACATAAAATCTTGGAGAAAATCACTAATAAAGATCATGTTTATAGATAGGAAGAATTAATATAATAAAAATGCCCATTTCTATTAACTGATCTACAGAGTACCAGTAAGTGGAATTCCAATAAAAATCTCAGGAGTTTTTAGATATATTGAAAAGTAAAGTTCTAAGAACATCCAAGGAACACTTAAAAACACTGCAGTGAGAGTATGGGGAAGGTCTTTCTATTAGTTATTAGCAAAAACTTAAAAAAAAACTTTTGTATTTAAGATAGTGTGATACCGAGGTAGGAAAACTGACTAATGGAATAAGAACACTTAGAAACAAATTCATAAATATACAGAAAGTGATATATAACGGAGTGGCATTGCAGATCACAGGAGAAAGGATGGCCAATTAGGTGAATAGTTATCTAGATAGAAAAAATTAAATTTGGTTCCTACCCCACACTATACAAAACCTTAAATGAGAGTAAAACTTTAAGAACCTTAAAATAAATCCTTTTATTATGATACAAGAGGTTTTAAGGATTTATTTGTGACATTATATTAGAGAATGATTTCTTTTTTTTTGTTTTAATCTAGTTATCTTTATTTTTTTCATTTTTCTTTTTTTTTAAATTAAATCTTTATTATTCAGATTATTACATTTGTTTTTCTTTTTTCCCCTCCATAGCACCCCTCCACCCAACTCCCACCCTTCCCTCCCTCCCGTTGACCTCATCCATAGGTGTATGATTTTTGTCCAGTCTCTCCCTATATACCCCTCACCCCTTTCCCCCTGAGAATTATCAGTCCACTCCCTTTCAATGCTCCTGATTCTAGTATATTCACCAGTTTATTCTGTTGATCAAATTTTTAACACACTTAATTTTTAGATTCACTTGTTGATAGATACGTATTTGTTGTTCATAATTTTTTTACTTTAATCTTTTTCTTCTTCCTCTTCTTAAAGAGTACCTTTCAGCATTTCATATAATACTGGTTTGGAGTTGATGAACTCCTTTAGCTTTTTCTTATCTGTGAAGCTCTTTATCTGCCCTTCAATTCTGAATGATAGCTTTGC
>JAAGEH010000030.1:15751385-16067542 GCA_011751065.1 Lasiurus cinereus | reverse complement strand
ATTTTTGACTTGATTCTTGCCTTTCTCTAGTCTGCTGTTAGGACTCTATAATATTTTTTATTTCAGTCAGTGAATGTTTAATTTTTAGTTGGTCCTTTTTCATCTTTAGTTGGACCTTTACCATCTCTAATTGGCTCTTTTGCATCTCTAGTATGTCCTTTTTCACCTCCTCTTGGGACTTGATAAATTTATCCATCTTTTCTAGCATATTCTTAAAAAACCTTATAAGCATGGTTTTGAACTCTATATCCAGTCGTTTTTTTTTTCTCCATTTCTTTTGTTTGTGATCCCTTCCCTTGTCTCGGCATTTTCCCTATGTCGGGGAAACTTCTGTGTTGAATTCAGCCTTATGAAACCAGGAGTGCAAAGCCGCAGAAGCCTCTGTTGAGCTTGGGAGGGGTGGAGTCTCAGGGCTTAAGGGACCGCCTTGCCTTCCAGTCGGCCCTGCCCTCCACGGCCCCTGAGTCTCACGTGACTGGGTAATCCCTGGAGCAGTCCTTGTGCGTGCGCCCGCGGTGCCTCTAACCGCTGCCTTTCCAGCTCCCCTGCGCACCAGGACCACACGAGTCTAGGTCCCCAGGGTTTCACCCGAAACAGGGGCTTAGTAGAGTCAGAAGTGGCACAGTTGGGAGGGTCTGTCTCCCGCCCACTCGAGAAAGTCAGTGGCACAATCAGCAATCTGTCCTTCGCGCAGTGCCGTGTGCGCCGCCACCAGCCCTCTGATCTTTTGCAACTCCCCTAAATTTCCAGCACTTCTCCCTTTTCACAGTCCAAACTCACCCTGTGTGAGTTTCAGCTGGATCTGGGGTTTAGTGTCGTAAGATAAGGGGTTCAATGCCGTTGGGAGTCTCTGTTTCCCTCCCGCCAGAGAAAGCCAGCCTGGTTCTCCGGCACCCGCTCTCTCCGTGTGTGCGTCTCCGTACCTCAGCTCTTTACAGCTCCTCTGGGTCTCCAAGAGCCCCTCTCTTTCCTTCTAGCTGTAGAACTTTCCTGTGGTTCTGGATGATGTCTGTTCTGTCTTTTAGTTGTAGTTTTGAAATTGTTGTGCGAGGCAGCAGTGTATGTGTTTACCTATGCCGCCATCTTGGATTCCCTCCTCAGAGAATGATTTCTTATAACAGATACAAAAGATATAAATAAGTAGAGAAAAAAACTAATAAATTCAACTCATTAAAATTAAGACCTTCTACATGTGGAGAAAAGTGAACCCTCAGGTACTGTTGGTGGGAATGCAGACTGGTACAGACACTATGGAAAACAGTATAGAGGGTCCTCCAAAAACTAAAAATAAAACTGCTTTATGGCAGTGATTCCACTTCTGAGTATATATATGAAGGAACCCAAAATACTAATACGAAAGATTATATACACCACTATGTTCACTGCAGCATCTATCTATACTAATAAAAGGGCAATATGCAAATTGGTAATGATGCCCTCATGATAACAACCTAACAGGAGGCTGCATGGGGCAACAAGGCCAGCAGGGGGGGTAGCGAGGGACAACCAAACAACTGACCAGCAGGCTGCTTGGGGCGACCAGGTCGGCAGGGGGTTTAGTGAGGGCTGACCAAATGACTGAGCAGCAGGCTGCATGGGGCAACCAGACTGGCAGGGGGTTAGTGAGGGACCAAAAGACTGAGCAATGGGCTGCATGGGGCGACCAGACCAGCAAGGGGGGGTTAGTGAGGAATGACCAAACAATTGAACAGGAGGCTGTGTGGAGTGACCAGGCCAGCAGGGGTGGCCAGTGAGGGACAACCAAATGACTGAAAAGCAGGCTGCATGGGGCGATCAGGCCAGCAAGGGGGGAGGTAGTGGGGGGGTGACCAGGTTGGGAAGGGGGGGCAATGAGGGGCGACCAGGACAGCAGAAGGGGGCAGTGAAGGGTAACCAGGCCAGCAGGATGGGCAGTTAGAAGTGATCAGGCAGGTGAGCAGTAAGGAGCCAGTGGTCCCAGATTATGAGAGAGATGTCCAACTGTAGTCAGACATCCCCCAAGGGGTCCTGGATTAGAGAGGATGCAGGCTGGGCTGAAGGTCCCCTCTGTGCACAAATTTCATGCACTGGGCATGAAATTTATCATAGCCAAGCTATGGAAGCAGCCTATCAAGAGACAAGTAGATAAAAAGTACAATGGTACAAATATATAATGGAATATCACTTGTTCATAAAAAGAATGAAATCTTACCATTTTCAACAGCAAGGATAGACCTAGAGGGTATGATGTTAAGTGAAATAAGTCAGTTATAGAAAGACAAACACCATATGATTTCACTTATATGTGGAATCCAAAGAACAACGTAAATGAACAAATGAAACTGAAACAGACTGAAAGGTACAGAGAACAGACTGATGGTTGCCAGAGGGGAGAGGATTGGGGGACTGGGTGGAAAAGGTGAAGTAATTAAGACGAATAATTTGGTAGTTACAAAAGAGCCATGGAGAAGTAAAGTACAGCCTAAGAAATATCATCAGTAATATTGTAATAACTATGTATGGTGCCATGTGAGCACTGAAAATATTGGGGGAATACTTTATAAAGTATATGGTTATCTAATCACTCGCTGTATACCTGAAACTAATACAAAATAATATTAAATGTAAAAAAATTAAGACCTTCTATTTCAGAAAAGCACCATAAAGAAAGAAAATATAAATAACAAACTGGCAAAAAATATCAAGAATCCCTATAAATCAATAAGAAAAAGACAAAGAGCCAATAGGAAAATTGGCAAAGAACAATAAAGGCATTTCACATAAGAGGAAACAGGAATGACTCACAAACTATGAAAAGATGCTCAATCTCATTAGTAATCAGCTAAGGGAAAATTAAGACCACCACCAGATACCATCTCACACCCACCAGACTGACAAGATTATTCAATATTCTTGAGGAACTGGAACAACAGAACTTCTATATACTGTGGGTGTGGGTGAAAACTGGTTCAACCACTTCTGAAAAAAATAATTGGTGCTATCTTATATTCTCTGAGCCAGCAATTCCATTTCTAGGCACACATTCTGGTAGAACTCTTCCACTGGTCCAAAAAGGCACATGAAGAATTTTCACAGCAGCTTTGTGAACTAGCAGAAAACTCAAACACCCCAAATGTCCATCAACAAGAGAATGGTTAAAGTTTAGATTATTCACACAGTGTAATACTACACAGTAGTGGAAATGAATGAATTAATAGCTACACACAATAATATCAATAAAATCTTAAAAACGTAACATTAAGTGAAAAATTACAAAGACCATATACAGTAAGATACTATTTTTGTAAAGATTTAAACCAAGCAAAACCAAACAATACATTGTTTATGGATGGGTATATATATATATATATATATATATATATATATATGTAATGAAACCATGTTAGGGAAAGCCGAGAATTTAAACAGAAAATGAGCAGCAGTTCCAGAAATTCATGGATGTTCATTTTGCTATGGTTTATTACTTACACATATTTGCATGTATTCTTTCGAATGTATCAAATACGATATAATTTTTTTTAATGTAAACACAAGTAAGAGCTCTGAAACTAAACAGTACTATTCAAATCCTGGTGTCTTAGCAAGTCTCTTCCCTTTCCTAAGCTTCCTTTTCTTTGTCAGTAATGTGGGGAGAGTGACACCCCTCGTGGGGTATTGGGAGCCAATCCTAACTTAGCAGTGTCTGGCATGTATTAAGCACCAAGTAAATGTTTGCTATTTTTATTATTACTATTCTATCTAATAAAGAGGCAATATGCAAACTGACCATAACTCCAACACAATAGATGGCCACCCCCATGTGGAGGGCAGTTAGGGCAATCAGGCTGGCAAGAGAGGGAAGTTAGGGGTGACCAGGCCAGCAGGGGAGGACAGTTAGGGGCAATTGGGCCAGCATGGGAGAGCAGTTAGGGGTGACCAGGCTGGCAGGGGAGGGCAATTAGGTGACCAGGCCAGCAAGGGAGGGCAGTTGGGAGTGGCCAGGTCAGCAGGGAAGGAGTTAGGCGTTGATTAGGCTGGCAGAGGAGTGGTTAGGGGTGAGCCGGGCAATCGGACAGGCAGGCAGGCAAGCAGTTGGGAGCCAGCAGTCCCGGATTGTGAGAAGGATGCCCGACTGCCCGTTTAGGCCCAATCCTAATGGGATCGGGCAGTCAGACATTCTTTGAGGGGTCCCAAATTGTAGAGCGTGCAGGCTGGGGTGAGGGACACCCGCGCACTCCAGGTACAAATTTCGGGCCTCGAGTTAATAATAAGCATGGTGGCAGGGCAGGGACTTGGGCCACCCCACCTCTCCATTCAGTGCTCCTGCTCTGCTGCCTTTCCTACCTGCTGCCACAGGTGAGGCTTTCCAGCCTGTCAGTGGAGCACTGCATGAGGCAGCACCATGGTCCCCAGACCCCATGCATCCAGGAGATGTTTATAATCTGGTGGATTAAAATCCTCAGAGGGAAGTGCAGTGGCCTCTGGACCATGGTGATTACTAACCTACCTAGTGCTAAGAGCCTCAGAGGATGGCTGGCAGCGAGCACACAGGATGGCACGGGCACCTTTGGATTCACTTGAGCTTTGGGGACAGAAAGGAGTCTCTTCCAGGCCCTGTCCAGCACTATCGCCTGGAGCTGGGCAAGGGAGGGGGGCCAGCAGGTCAAATCCTCCTGATTCAGGGGTGGGTTCCACTTCTAGCCTTGCCTCTGCTTTCTTTAGGAGCCCCAGGCAAGCTGCTTCCGTCTCTCACTGGTAGAGCAGCACCCATCTCAAACACATTGTGAGCTCAGATCAGTGGCCACCACAGTATGAGCTCCATCACTTTTAGCTCTTATTGTTCCCATGGGGACCCAGGCTCAAGGTTATCATCATTAGTTTATGGGTCCTAGAACTCAACCTGCATCATGTCTGTGTCCCAGGGCCCAGAGCAAGGCTTGATACAAAGTAGGAAGCTGCAGGGAATGTTTGCTAAATAAAACTACCAAGTGGCAGGCAGCCTGTACCCCTACACCCTGGGATGAGAATCTCACCCCTTTCCAGACCTGGGGTGTTAAGGTCCTGCCTATTAGCAGTCTTCCTGAAACTGAGCTGAACCTGCCTCCTGACACCTATTTCCCCCTGTGTTTTGAGAATGGAGGCAGGAAAATGGGGAGAAGCCCCCACCCCACTTGTACTCCTCTCCAGGGCCCAGACCCAGCCTGCTCTTCTCAGTGCTGCTTCCCTGGCCACCCTGGCCAGGAGGAGCGATGGCTTCCTCCAGCTCACAAGAGCCCCATTCACAGACACCTGCTGTATGGACACACAGATGTGCAGACACACGGTCACATCACAAATCAGCACACTCATGGCACCTCACATGACACCTCAAACTGATGAATGTGCCCACAGATACTAACATGCAGACATACACATGTGCACACATTCACCTGTGTTCTTCTCCCCTCCTCTTCCCTTCCCCCCCCCCCGCCCCTGCCTGCCACACAAAAAAACAACCCATAAGCATATATAGTTAGGGACATGGTGTTGAGCATCCAGAGATAGGCAGGCATATACAAACATAGGCCTTTGCAGGTACTTGGGAACTTCAGCAGCCAGGGAGCAGCAGGGAGCCAGGGGTCTAAGCTTCTCAGGGGGAGGAGAGCTCAGTGTTTCAAAGAAATGGACTTGACTTACCCTGAACCCATCCCTCAGGGCCAGCTCAGGAGAATACTGGCGATCACAATCTCCCCTTGGTCACTCAGCAAGCCTGACATCGGAGGGGATTTTTAAAAGTGGAATAAACATTCAATGCATAATGTCTGCTCCATCCATGCCATACAAATTATCACATAAACTGCAAGACAATGATTATGAGAGCATCAACTGTTGCAGGCCAGTTTGCTGGTGCAGAGACCTCATTGCTCCCTCCACCAGCCTGCAGCCAGCTTCAAGCCCTCCAGACAGCAGAATGCTGTGATCCGGGACAGGCCTCATCCACCTGGGGCCATCTGGACTTTGACCTCCATGTCTGTGGTCCTGGTTTTGAGTTCCATCGAGGTTACTCTGTGAGGCCCTGGTTGAGCACAGTTCTGAGCCTCAGTTTCCCCCAATGTTACTGGATCTTTGGTCAGTTTCACCTGCAACTTCCCCACCCACCTGCCTTTTTCCCAGGCCCCATTCACCTCTGTCCCTAGCCCTTCACATATTGCTGGGCAAATCCCAAGGATTAAGAACTATTGAAAGAATGAATGACTTCCTCCCCACCCTGGAAGACACTGTGGCAGATCCTGCTTTTCAGTCTACCCTGGGAGATGACCTGTATCCAAATCCTCCCTCTCAGGGTCTGCTTCTGGGACACCCACCTAAACACCATTCACAGCTAAGGAATCAGAAGTTTCAGAAAGGTAAAGTAACTTCCCCGTGTCACACAGCACACACAGCCTTGCGCTTGGGATTAGTTCTGGGGATGCTAGGAGGTCGTGGTGTGTGGTGGTCCCCAATGCTAGTGAAGGGCCTGGCTGGTGTGTGGCTGTGGTTGAGTGTCATCCCCATGAACCAAGAGGTCATGGTTTGATTCCCCGTTAGGGCACATGCCCGGGTTGTGGGCTTGATCCCCAGTAAAGGGTGTGAAGGAGGCAGCCAATCAATGATTCTCTCTCATCATTGATGTTTCTATCCCTCTTTCCTTCTCCCTTTCTCTGAAATCAATAAAAACATACTTTTAAAAAAATACGGGTGAAGGAAACAGCCCCATTTTGCCCTTATGTCCAAGCCACATTCATGGTTCCAGCTGTACCATTAATGAGGGGCGCTGTGTTCCTCACCTTGCCATGGAGTCTAGATGTGAATATAGTTAAGAGGGAAGGGGGTCTGAGTTCAGCCAGGGTTTGACCACAGGCTGCTGGGCCCTTACCCTCTCAACAAAGAGTGCAATCACTCCAAGGACAGAGTGGGTGGCCCCGTCTGACCCTGGCATCTTGTCAGGGGCTCTCATTGGACACCCTGGCCCAGCACAGAGAATTCTTGGGCCAAGATGGAAAACTACATGCAAACATAGTGCTCTCTAGCAACCTATATAAATCTGGAGAAAAGGGGTTTTTAAATCCTGGGAAACTGCAACCAAAGACACTAACCATGTTCTTGGAAAAACCCCTAGAATCAAGTAATTACCTGTTATTTAACAAGAGGGGAGCAGAGATTTAAGTAATCCCCTGGCACGAGTGAGTGCATGTTGGCCCTCCGGAGGTACAAGGACTCACACGTATGTTCACACGCACTCACACCGCTCCTGCTTCAGCCCAAGCTCAAGTCTCAGGCCTCTTCAGAGACTCCTCCATCTGACCCATCAAGTTCTCTGTTGCTAGTTCCGTCCCCTCCCTACCACCCGATGCTCTGAGCCACTCACAGCTCTCCCCTCCAGCCTTTTCTTGTGCTGATTCCTCTCCTTGGGATACCCTTCCCATCCTTTTGCTCCTGGATAATTCTTACCTCGTGTCCCTACTTAAAGCATCTCTACCCTGGATTAAGTCCTCTCCTCTGGGTACCCAGGGGATTCATCACAGGGTTTTGTAACCGAGGCCCTTGAGTCTATCCTCACTCAAAACCAGGAGCATCTCCGTGAGCATCCCTGTGCGGCCAACACAGGTGCATGGTGGTAAATGAATACACACAAACAGTTGCACATAGACAGAAGCTGTTGTTAGATGGCCCTTGCACTGACCTAGGGCACGGAGGCTAGCATAGCACCCACTGCACAGAAGGACTTCATCAGGGCCCAGTCCACCAGCCTGTTATCTCTTCTTTGAGACAAGCACAGTCAGTAGGAGATGGATGAGAGCCCAAGAGGGCCCAGGGGAATGAACAACCTGAACCCCTACTACGTGACCTGGTGGGCCACTGGGAATGGACAAGGAAATCACCACCCCACATGGCCCTCGTTGCACCGTTAGAAATACACCTGCTCCAGATTCATGCCTCAGGCCTTTATGTTTTCTCGAATCTTTTCAGGTTAGCATTATTATCCATTTTACAAATGAGGAGACAGGCTCAGAAAAGACCGAGGCTGGGATTCCAAACCCTGGCCTCCCACTTCAGGGTACTCCCATGAGGATGTGATATTCAGACAAAACTGGCCCTAATGCACACGCTAGTTGGCCTGCTTCCTTTCCCAGACAATAAGAATCCTGCAATTCAAAAAGTTGCCTGCTTTGCCTTGGCTTCAAGGAAGCTCTAGGAGAATGCAGGATTCAAACACAATAATTAAATGCGCTGGGGTTTGTTTATTTTGTGTACTTATATCCCTTTCTCTCATCTATGTCAGTTTAACTACATATCCATCTTTTATTTAAATCCCATGAATTATTTTTTTCATTGATTCTAGACAGAGAGAGAAAAGGAAAGGGGGAGGAGAGAGAGAGAGACATTGATTCCCTGCTCCACCCATCCATGCGTTCATTGGTTGCTTCTTATACGTTTTTTGACAGGAGACTGAACCTGCAACCTTGGCATGTCAGGATGATACTCTAACCCAGTGGTCAGCAAACTGCGCTCAAGAGCCACATGTGGCTCATGAGCTGCGGTTTGCCGCTCTGTTGACTAATGAATTTGCTGACCACTGCCCTTTCCAATTGAGCTAACTGGCCATGTGCCATGAATTCTTTGTTTTTTAATCCTCAACCAAGGATGTGTTCATCAATTTATTTGTTTGTTTGTTTTTCTATCTATTAGAGAGGGAAAGAAGGATGGAGAGAGGGAGGAAGGGGGAGGGGAGGGAAGAAAGAGGGGGAGAGAGAGAGAGAGAGAGGTATCAGTGTCAGAGAGAAACACTGATTGGTTGCCTCTCATACATGTCCCAACCAGGACCTGCAACCTAGGTATGTGTCCTTTTGGTATACAGGACAACACTCCAACCAACTGAACTACCCAGCCAGGGCCCCAGGAATTCTTAAAAGAAAACAAGAATTCAATAATAAGGAATAAAATGGTCTGGAACAGAAGGGAATGGACCAGAACTTCACAGAATTTTCTGGTGTTTCCTTCACCTATTCTCCTTCATGGGATGAAATAAGCTCAGAGAAGGAAAAGGGGTGGGGCCAGAGTATACTCTGGCTCTCCCAGCCTCTGCAGGCCTTGCTTCTGGCTGACAGCCACTGGGCACAGTGGGCACAGTAACTGGAGTTAACAGACCCATGAACTACATGGATTTCAACTGCACAGGTCAGTTGAAAAATTCCACGTATAAGTGGATCCAAGCAGTTCACACCCCAGTTGTTCAATGGTCAACTGACCTGTGGATGTGTTTTAATTTAAAAAAACAAACCTTCTAAGTCAAAGAAAATGTTGTCTTTATACCACTGCCATCACAAAATGTAACTTTAAGTATTTTTTATGGAGGAAGGGGACAAAGCCCAAAGTTCCGGGGCCATGAAGGTCCTGTGAGGCCCTCTCACGGCCCCCTCTCACCATGAGGACTGGAAGCTCCTATTTCCCACCTGCCAGCCCCCGGGGTCCAGGCCTACTCTGCACTTTCCTCTGACAGGATCCAAGGGAGTGTTTTCGAGAACGTTCCAGGGGAAGTGTGCCTTGCCAGGTGAATCTAATTTATACCCTGCAGTAACCACCTCAGACAGCTCCTGAAAGGCTGAAACAATGTCGGCTGGGAGGGGATCCCTGGCTGATTGCACCAGCTGGTTGTCAGGACAAACCTTCCTGGCTGCACAATGTGGAGACAATTAGAGCGCTGGTGCTTTGAAGGTAGAGTCGAGAACCTCCTGACAGAGGTGTTGACTGCAGGCGGCAGACCTTCCGTTCCTCATCCCTGAGGACCACACCTCATCTTCCCAGCCCAGAGCTGGGCTCACTGTGGGGGCAAAAGGGGAGAAACACCATCCCACCCAAGGGCAGGTGGCAATGGAACTCAGAGGAGAGGTGCTACAGGGGAAGGGCCTCTGGGTATCACTGCTAACCCTGAGTGATCCCAGGCATCACCACCTACCTGAGTGACCCTTGGCATCACTGCTGACCCTGAGTGATCCCGGGCATCACCACCTACCTGAGTGACCCTGGGCATCACTGCTGACCCTGAGTAACCCCAGGAACCACTGCTGACCCTGAGTGATCCCGGGCATCACCACCTACCTGAGTGACCCTGGGCATCACTGCTGACCCTGAGTGACCCTGGACATCACTCCTACCTGAGTAACCCCGGGCATCACTGCTGACCCTGAGTGACTCTGGGCATCACTGCTGACCCTGAGTGACCCTAGGTATTACCACTGACCCTGAGTGACCCCAAACATCACTGCCCACCCAGTGACCCCAGGCATCACTGCTGACCTGGCTACTCTACCTCTCCAGTCCCCAGTGTCCTCACTGGGAAGATGAGGTCACTGACATCAAGAGTCACTGAGACAACACAGACCAAAGAGAGCACATTCCTGACAAATGCCACGTCCTTTCTGTCCCTACACTTTAGAGTAGCTGCTTGGGGTATTCAATCATTTCCCCTGCTGCATTCTTGGCTATATGAGTCCTTTTGTCATCAATTAATGCAAAATTGTATTCTTGCTCTATCTTTGGGCCATGGTCATAAACATAGGGTCTGTGGAGGCAGAATTAATGATAAACAGCTGCAGGGACAGCAGCTAATTACTGAACATCTATGTGGAGGACTTGACTGGGAATTTCTTTCCAAACCCCAAACTAGCATGGGAACCTGGATGAGAACGTCTCCTTTCTGGGCCTCAGTTTCCAAATTCATAAATGGATTGAGCCTGATGGTTTCTAAGTTCCTGTCTGGGTCTGAGGTTCCATGAGCTGGTGGACTCAGGTTGAGGCCTCTGCTTTATCCTAACACTGCAGGTTAAGGAGGAAGGGAAATGAGGGTGAGGGGTGGGGTAGGAGGAGTGAACTAACATGTGCTGAGCACCTACTGTGCACCAGGCACGTGCAGGGCTCTCTGGGCACACTACCTATCTGGCCCAACCCAGACATGCCTCGTGGACAGCAAACTGTGAACTCCTCATCACAGCCCTGAACGTTTGCTGTAAAAACCCTCATTTTACAGGGACTCCTGATACCCTTACCAGCACACTCCATCTTGTCTGCCCCACTGAGCCAGACTTTCCCCTTCTTCATTCAATCATTTAGCAAGCACTTGTTGATCATATTACTTCCAGACATCTAAGACACAGCAGGAAATAAAACCTAAGAACATTTAGACTTCATGGAGCTTACATTTGAGTGGAGGAAACAGATCACTGCAAACACATGTCAGGGAGTATGAAGCATAGAAAGTGGCTGAAGATGCTACTTTAGACAGGTGGTCAGGAAAGACCTCCTGGAAGAGGTGCATTAACTTTATGAAAACCTCTATGGGCCTGAGTCATTGGAAGTGGGGCTAGGACAAGAGCATTCCAAGTACAGAGAATGGCCACAGAAGGAGCCTGAGATGGGGACAAATGCAGTCTGTGTGAGGAACAGGCTGGACTCACGGAGGCTGGAGTAAGAGAGAAGAGTGTGGAAGAACCTGAGGTCAGAGAGCTCAGTGTGGGTCCCATACCTGCCCCTTCCTAACTCCATTTCCTTCCTCTTCTCCTGGACCGTGCTAGGAAAGCAGAGAGATTACTATGGATGTCTGAATGTCCGAGTACGCACGATCTTAGGCATCCTGGAGTCCAAGCCTTTCATTTTGCAGATGAGAAAACTGAGTCCCCAAAGGTATCTCTTTTTTTTTAAATTAAATCTTTATTATTCAGATTATTACATTTGTTTTTCTTTTTCCCCTCCATAGCACCCCTCCACCCAGCTCCCACCCTTCCCTCCCTCCCGTTGACCTCATCCATAGGTGTATGATTTTTGTCCAGTCTCTCCCTGTATACCCCTCACCCCTTTCCCCCTGAGAATTATCAGTCCACTCCCTTTCAATGCTCCTGATTCTAGTATATTCACCAGTTTATTCTGTTGATCAAATTTTTAGATTCACTTGTTGATAGATACGTATTTGTTGTTCATAATTTTTTGACTTTAATCTTTTTCTTCTTCCTCTTCTTAAAGAGCACCTTTTAGCATTTCATATAATACTGGTTTGGAGTTGATGAACTCCTTTAGCTTTTTCTTATCTGTGAAGCTCTTTATCTGCCCTTCAATTCTGAATGATAGCTTTGCTGGATAGATTATTCTTGGTTGTAGGTTCTTGCTATTCATCACGTTGAATATTTCTTGCCACTCCCACCTGGCCTGCATCGTTTCTGTTGAGAAATCAGCTGACAGTCGTATGGGTGCTCCCTTGTAGGTAATGAACTGTTTTTCTCTTGCTGCTTTTAATATTCTCTCTTTGTCTTTTGCTCTTGGTATTTTAATTATGATGTGTCTTGGTGTGGTCCTCTTTGGATTCCTTTTATATGGGGTTCTGTGTGCTTCCTGGACGTGTAAGTCTATTTCTTTCACCAGATGTGGGAAGTTTTCAGTCATTATTTCTTCAAATAGGTTTTCAGTATCTTGCTCTCTCTCTTCTGGCACTCCCACAATTCTGATGTTGGTACGTTTGAAGCTGTCCCAGAGTCTCCTTACATTATCTTCACATTTTTGGATTCTTTTCTTGCTTTTCCAGTTGAGTGTTTTCTGCTTCTTTATATTTCAAATTTTTGACTTGATTCTTGCCTTTCTCTAGTCTGCTGTTAGGACTCTGTATAATATTTTTTATTTCAGTCAGTGAATGTTTCATTTCTAGTTGGTCCTTTTTCATCTCCTCTTGGGACTTGATAAATGTATCCATCTTTTCTAGCATATTCTTGAAAAACCTTATAAGCGTGGTTTTGAACTTTATATCCAGTCGTTTTTTTTCCTCCATTTCTTTTGTTTGTACTCCCTTCCCTTGTCTCGGCATTTTCCCTATGTCGGAGAAACTTCTGTGTTGAATTCAGCCTTATGAAACCAGGAGTGCAAAGCCGCAGAAGCCTCTGTTGAGCTTGGGAGGGGTGGAGTCTCAGGGCTTAAGGGACCGCCTTGCCTTCCAGTCGGCCCCGCCCTCCATGGCCCCTGAGTCTCACCTGGCTGGGTAATGGCTGGAGCAGTCCTTGTGCGCGCACCCGCAGTGCCTCTAACCGCTGCCTTTCCAGCTCCCCTGTGCACCAGGACCACACGAGTCTAGGTCCCCAGGGTTTCACCCGAAACTGGGGCTTAGTAGAGTCAGAAGTGGCACAGTTGGGAGGGTCTGTCTCCCGCCCACTCGAGAAAGTCAGCGGCACAATCAGCAGTCTGTCCTTCACGCAGCGCCGTGCACGCCGCCACCAGCCCTCTGATCTTTTGCGACTCCCCTAAGTTTCCGTGCACTTCTCCCTTTTCACAGTCCAAACTCCCCCCGTATGAGTTTCGGCTGGATTTTAGTGTCGTAAGAGAAGGGAGTCTCCGTTTCCCTCCCGCCAGAGAAAGCCAGCCAGGTACTCCGGCACCCGCTCTCTCCGCGTGTGCGTCTCCGTACCTTGGCTTTTTACAGCTCCTCTGGGTCTCCGAGAGCCCCTCTCTTTCCTTCTAGCTGTAGAACTTACACTCAGCCAGCTTTCCTGTGGTTCTGGATGATGTCCGTTCTGTCTTTTAGTTGTAGTTTTGAAATTGTTGTGCGAGGCAGCAGTGTAGGTGTTCACCTATGCCGCCATCTTGGATTCTCCCCCACAAAGGTATCTTGATGACTTTCCTAGAACCCCAGGCAGCTTGAGTGCAGAGCTGGAGGGAGAGTCGAGCTCTGAACCCCTAGCCCATGCTCTCTATCAAGAATGACTGAATCAGGGTCATGAGACCTCAGGGCTTTGAACTACTCAAAGTCCTCATCACACACATGAAGACGTAGAGGCTCCAGTCCAGGTGGTTCCGGGTGCAGGAAGACAGTAAGGGGCTGAGATGGGCAGGGGAAGTGAAGACTCAGATTGGTGCATGCATGTGAGGACCTTTGTCCAGCAATCCATCATCTTGCTTTCCTCATGCACGTAGATGTGATGTTTCAGACCTGTCACTAGTTAAAGTCTCCCTGAGTCTGCTGAGTGGTGCTTCATGAAGCAGACCCTGCTGGGAGAGAAGGTGATTCTGACACATGTGGACTGTGCAAGCCACCAGCCACCTCCTGCCACATGGCCTTAGCAGGTCATCTCTCTGGCCTGGGCCTTGGATCCCATCTGCCAAAGGGCACCACAGAGCTTGGTAGCAGCATCAGATGAGATTCTGGCGAAGGTTCTTTCCTGAAGCAAACCAAGCACCATCCAGTGCTCTTCCGAGCCTGGGAGGCAGTGATGGTACAGTCAGTACTCAGTAGACGTTTCCTTGGGCTGGGAGGCAAGAGACTGGGCTTGGTTCTTGAGATCACTTTTGCTCTGTGATCTTCCATGAGCCAAATCCTCTCTGTGGGCCTCAGTTTTCACATCAGCAAAAAACAAAAGTGCAAAGAAGGCATTCAAACTTGTGGCCTCTGGAGCCACCTCCTCATGTCCTGGATACCTGGTGAGAAGGAAAAGGAGCTGTGGTGGGGCATGGGAGAGGTGGGGGAAGCATCTGAGGCACAGCAAATTGGTCTTTCTCCCCAAGGCCAAACTCTCTTGACTTCCAATTGCTATGTTGGCAACTAAACCTGGTCAGAATGATACCATAAGGCCAAACTAACTCCCAAAACTTGAGGTTCAGTGGATTCTGGGAAGCACAGACTCATGATTAAATGGGAGTGCAGAAGGCAGCTTTGGGTAGTAGGACAATCACAGAGCAGGGAACCAGAGACATAAAGTAGGGTTCCAGGTGTGATACCTGAACAGGTAGCTTCCACACTGCGGATTTCAGTGACCCCTCTATAAAACAGGGATCTTGTCATGGCCCTGTGCATTCATGGAGTGCAGGAGCCACCCACCAAACTCTGCATCCTGGGGCCCTGCCCAGGGCCTGGCCACACCTAGGAAGGTGCCAATGTTACTTTTAACTCTGATACAACAAAAAGTGACTGGAGGTTGGGCTGATTAGTTGAACCTACTGGGAGCGTGCCTTGCTCCACATGTGGCAGAGACCTCCTGGTCTTACCCCTAGAAATGCAGTCATGCAGAGACCTCTGGTCCCATCATTTCATCTTCAAGAAATGCATAGCCCAGCACCACCATGCCATCTGCCTTCTGAGGTTTATGTCCCCAACACACAGACTTATCAAGGGAAGCTAAAGGGTACATGGAGGGAGAAAGAGCAAACTGTACTTCTTTTGACGGCCACCTCCCAGCCCTATGGAAATGGCCACTTGCAGGGTCACAGAGTCCCAGCATTGGGCTCTCATTTTATCATTAGCCATGGCGGAAGAATGCATGGCGAGGAGGCAGCGCGGCACGAGTCAGCGCCATAATCACTTACAGACCGCGCTGGCCTCAGGCCTGGCAGTGGAGGAAGATTTATTGTGGGGATGGAGAGAAAACAAAGAACAGTTGTGCAAACTTTACAGAGCTACATTATGGGAAATGCCTTTCCTGTTTCCCACTGGTAAATGTGCTGGACACTGTTTCCAAAGGGAATTGGGTGCAGACACTGTGCCCCGAAAGGCTTGCTGAGCTGAGCTGGCCTGGCCCATGGTGCCAGGCCTTGGCTGACAGCCAAGCCCTGCTGTCTGAGGCACAGATGACCTGGCTGCTCTGTGAACCTGAGGACGAGGGCTCCTTCCTGGGCCCCCATGGCCTCATCTGCCCACTGTCATTCCCCCACCAACATAGCTGCCACAGGACCAACATTGTAAATGCTAACACTGACTGTGTCACTCTCCTATTCAGAACCCTTCCACCACTCTCTCCACTGCCCTCAGGTAGAGTCCACGCTGCTCGTGCTGCTCTGCCATCTCTGTTCCCAGCTCCCAAGCACGTAATGTGCTCCAAGCACCAGAGGACGCCTATGCTTCCTCAGGGGTCAAGGCTGTCACATCTCAGAACTGTTCCCTTTCCTTGAAATGCCTTTCCTTGTGGTCTGCACCAATGAAGGTTCCCCTCTCCCCTCAAAGCCCAGCTCTGATGAGGTCCTGGGGAAAGTCTCTGTGACACTGGGTTAACCCCTTCACCACCAAATCTTCCCTCACCGGGTGCTAAACCCACCCCCTGCTTCTAGCATTGAATGTGGCACATCAATAACGTGTGCATCAATAACGCTGTGTTGAAAAGTTGGCAGGAGGGAGGGGGAGACACTACAGATGAGCCCAAGGCTGTCTCGTGGGATGAGGGGGAGAGACACAGGTTCTGGGTCTTAGAGTGTCGAGGTGACCATGCCCATGGGCTTGGTTGACAGAAGAAGACAAAACACTGAGGCCTGTCACAGCAGCAGTCCAAGTGAGGCACACAGAGTCGGCTCAGCTGGCCCATCCGCCATCAGCGGAGACATAGCCTATTATTTCTCCATGAGAAGTTCACCACTGCCAGGATGTCCCTCTTAAAAAACATGGTCTGGACGCTTTCTTAGAGACACTGTTGATTTTATCTGACTTTCTCATTCCAGTAAGAGAATCATTTCAATTCCATTTATATTTAATTCAAAAGCTCTCCCCCTTCCCTTTTTTATTATTTTAAATTCAACTCAGAGGATTGTATGTTTTTATCCTTAATTTTTTTCATATTCCATAAAGCAGCATTCACAGAACTTGGCCAGGGTTCTTTAAGTGTGGTGCTCCCAGGAATTCTCATCTCTTCGAGAGCTTGGGTTTGATGACTCAAAAGCAAAAAAAAAAAAAAAGAAACAAGAGTTCCTGTTTTCAAGCATTTTCAAGTATTTGCCAGGCATGAGGTAAGTGCTCCATATACATGATCTCATTTAATTCTCACGACACTCCCCCCTTTATACAGAGAGGACACTAAGGCTCAGAGAGGACTTGTGACTTATTTGGATCTCACAGCTGTTTGAGGAGCAGAGCAGAGATCTGAAACTGAGGGGTTATCCGATGTACTTGGCTATTGGTCCACCCTAGCTCACCAATTCCTGGCTCATAATGTAAATAAGATGGGAAGGGAGGGATCAGGGATAGAGAGGAGGTAGGAGTGGGGATCAAAAGGTGAATAGGATGGAAGTTGGAGGTGGAAGTAAGGGGATGGAGGATGGGGTAAGGATGGGCTGTAGGGCAGGGAAGGAAGAAAGAGCAGGAGAGCTGCAGGCAGAGGCCTAAAGGCCAGAAACTGAATTTGGGGGAGCCTGATGCTAAACCCATCTGGGAAGAACACACCAGGCAGGAGCACTGGATTTGGAATTGGGAACTCCATTTGATCCCCTCCATGGAGCACTCTGCAGTGTGCAAAGCACAGCTCCTCCACCCCTTACAGAGATTCCTCTGCGGTGAGCAGCACAAGCCCCATTTTACAGATGCATATACTGAAACTCGGGAGTGAAGAGGCTTGTCCAAGATTGCATAGCTAGTGAGCAACAGAGCTGGGACGAGTCTCCAATGCCACCTATCTCCAGTTCCTCTGCCTTCCCAGGCATGCCATTTCCACCTGGGCACTCAGTTTCCCACTCTATACATAATGAAAGGGGGCCTTAGGGCTCTGACCTGACCGTGAGGCCAGAGCTTCAGAAAGCTTGAGTTTGATTTTTTTTTAAATTGGGGGCAAGAGTAAGGCATCCAATATAAGCCAAGATCTGTGGAGCTGGCGTCTCAGCTTCAAGAAGGGAAAAGGAATTTTAATCTGTTGGGTCCCACTGAACTCAAGAGTGGTATGCATTATCCCATTTTATAGCTCAGAAAACTGAGGCTCAAAATAGTCAAGTCCCATCCAAGGTCACATAGCCTGTCCGCAGCAGAGCTGGCACTTAAACAGTGTTTTCTGTTCGTTTGGGGAGATTGGTGACAGCATGGCCACTATCCAGCTTAGACTCTCCATTTTATCCTTTTCTAATGCAAACTGCCCAGACCAGTCAGATCCATCCATTGTGCCTGCACTGAATGCCAGGCACCATGTAAGCACCTCATATAGAGTATCTTACAGAAGCTTGACCACAGTTCCCTTCCCTCTACTCTTCAGGTTAATAAGACAGAAGCTTGCAGAAGCCAATTTGCACACAACCACAGGCTGATAGATAGCAAAGCCAGATTTCAAGTGAAGGCTGTTTTTGCAGAAAAACTTCCAAGCACCAGATTAGGGGGTGGACATGACCATCTTTAAGGTCCCTCTAATTTTATGACTTCACTGCTCTGGAGGATAGTATCCAGGCAACCTCGCACAGCCTTGGAGCAGGGATGTCAGATGGCTACCCATTCCTCTCCTCTGCTCCACAGCCAGACCAGGTGTCAAAGAACATGTGGTACCCCAGATACTCAGCCACAACAGGAAGCACTGTTACACTTGGGCAATGTAATCTGAAAGAGCAAGAGACAGAGAAACGGGAGCAGAAGTGGGGACACTGGATTGGGTTGTGAAAGATGGCTAGAAATTTCCTGTGCTAGGAAAGGCATTCCAAACAGAGGGACCAGCAAAAGCCAAGGCCCAGAGGAGCAAAAGAAGCTGGAGTCCAGGAGGAGAGGAGGCCTTGAGCAGGGAGGGAAAAAAGCAGGCGTTCCAGGGCTACCATTAACTCTTAACTCCCGGTGGCATGGGGCCACTGGTACTGCCTCCCCAGCTTCGGCTTGCCCGTCTAATAATGAGTAGATAAGAGGACTGATTGAATCCCAGGAGAGACCCCAGAAGGGCTGTTAACGAGGCACATCTGGATACCAACTTGAAGGCTGCCTTTGCCCAAATCCTTCCTCCCTAGAGCGAGGTGAGGCTCAAACCCCCATTTCCAAAGCAGTGGGCTTGACAGACAACCTGCAGGGGCTGGGCTAGCCTGGCCTTTCTAGGCTCATTTACAACAGGATTCTCCAGGGTTTTCAATCACGTTCCACTTTGCAGGTTCTTAATCTTTCCAGAACCCCCAACCTCCACAAAGAAAGCTTGTTTTCAGGTGACTTATTTATTTTATATGTGAAATGTCTTGCTCCTCATCCCAGGAGCACCCTCTCCTCCAAGACAGAGCAAAAGACCTGTTGTATCAGCAGGCAGGGACCTGCCGCAGGCCCTTCTGGTGACTGGGGCACAGGCTTAGGAAAACCAGTTCAATGCTGATGTCTAGTGGTTTCCCTACTCCACCATGACTCCCTGAGGCCAGACTGGCTTGGATTCCCTTCTGTGACCCCAACCCCTTCTCCTTCCCCAACCCTCTCAGCACCCAGGGTTTTTTTTTTCTCAGGATGGGTGGGGCTGTGGCAAAGAAACAAGAGCAAGCCAGTCCCAGGGCCTGGCACACAGATGCTCAGTCACAACTTGCTGAATGAGTTTCAGATCTGAATATTCTCTTGATATTTGTAAGAAAGATTGATGATTATTCTCTGCCTGGAAGATGGCTTGGGGTCTTGACGGGTGCACAGTCTCTGGAGTCAGGTTGCGACCTCGGTTCAAATTTAACCCACAATATACTTGGGGCCTGGACTTGAGCATGAAATGGACATCCCTTTCCCAATCTGTAAAATGGGGATAATAATTCCAGTCTCCATTCCCCCACCTCCCCCTGCCCTAGCACCCAGGGTCTTGTTCCCAGGGGTGTGGAGGGCTGGGGCAAAGCAAAAAGAGGAAGCCAGAAGCCCCAGGATTATGGGGAATGAAAGCAAGTTTGGCCTGGGCTGGCCCTCTGGGAAATGGGCAAGGAGGTCCAGCCAGGTGGCTAGTGGTCCAAGTACCTTGGCTGGTTAAAGTCAATCAATAATGACCAGCTTTTGGTAGGATGCATTCCCTGGCCCCAGGTCCAATGGCACCAGAAACAGAGTGTCCGTAACAGAGGGATGGGGACCAGTGGCCAGTGCGCTGCAGCTACGGAGGGACCCGGGCAGGATAGAAGGCCAGCCTGGAGGCTCTAGCTATGCATGGGCCTGGGGCCACTAACCAGAGCCTCCTTCCTGTGCCTCTCCCAGCACCCCTTCTACTCTAGTCGCCCTGGGCAGACACTCGGCGTAGAGCAGGTGCTCTGCATCGCTGGTGGACACCTCGCAAGGCCAGCGGCTCATGTGACAGGCCTGCCCACCTCACCAACAGCGGAGGCTGCTGGAATTAGCTCACCTCAAGGCCAGCCTTCACACTAACTGCCTGCAAAGCCTCAGTTTCCTCATTTGTGAAAGAGCCATAAATGATCCTGCCCTAACTCCTAGGGCTACTGTAAGGGTGTCCTGAGATGATCAGTGGAAGAAGGTGATGTGGGAAGAACAGAATTAACTAAGCACCTCCCTAGGTTGTCTCTTTTAATCCTAATAACAGCAATCCTGAAAGGCAGGCACTATTATCACCCCATTTAATAACCAGATGTGCTTCAGTTCAGAAAGGCCACGTCACCTGCCTGAGGTCACACATCTGGTGAGAGGCAGGGCCAGGCAGGGACCTAGGTCTTATGACTCCAGACTAGACTTTCACACAGTTCCCACACAGCACTCACAACATATTGGTCAAAGATCACAAAAGTCCGGGGCTGTTGTCATTATTATCTATAATAATAAAATGTAATATGCTAATTAGACCATATGATCTTCCAGACAAAGCCGGGGCTGTGAGGGCTGAGGCAAGCTGCCATGGCTGAGATGGGCAAGCCCCTTGCACAAATTTCCTGCATTGGACCTCTAGTTTCTTATAAAACCCAGGCTATGAGAGGTTTTCCTTCTCATTCTGCCTCTCGTTTTCTCGATGTGGAGAAAAGCAAACTATACAGTTGGCTAATTCCTTCAGTCTCAGACAATCAGAATTCCAACTGTCTGGGACAGCCAACCTAAGAAAGCAAGAAATTAATCTTTTCAAAGCTAAGGTCTTCAAGGCGTCGCAGCAGTATTTGGATTGGACGTAATCTTGCTATCGTAACGCAGATGAAACCCCAAATGTAATAAGGCTAAGACAACTCAGACCACGTAAGAAACATAACAGGATATTGCAAAGAGATCAGGGGGCTTCCTCTGGGCGGCAGGACCAGCCAGGGGAGGGTTAGGTGGGGGATGGGTGGTGTGGTCTATCTGGGGGCCAGCTAGGGGGGTCCTGGTCCCAGGCCTGGCTGAGGACGAGGCAGCGTGGCAGAGGGGAGCTGGCTCCTCCCCGACACCTTGAGGCCGCCTGGTGCGGAGCGAGGCTTCACACTTAGGTTAAATGTAAACCAGCTGCAGGACCGAGTGTTACAGTTGGATGGGGTGGAGAAGGCTTACCTCATGAAAGAACTGTGGAAACGGCTGCTGGAAAGATAATAAAAGGATTAACTGCTATTTTAGTGGGCCATTTACTCTTCAATCTAAGTGTCTCATCTATTTCCTGTTCTCCAGAGGCTCCGGGTCCAAAATTCCTTTGTCTATTACAGCACATGGTAGCAGAGGCCTGTCATGAGAAATTAATAATTTTACAGGGAAGGGTGATTTTATTTATCTGGGTGCAGGCTGGAGACTGCCCCTTCCCAGGGGTTGCCTGCTGCGCCAGCATCTCAGGAAGGGGGAGCACTCCCATTGCGGGCAGGGAGGAGCTCAGAGGAGACCTCTGCTACCATCTCCAGATGGGGGGACCCAGGACCTCACGACCCCAGAGAATAATCAGTTGAACAGGACAAAATCTGCACAACAAGAGCACCACCATTTAGAAAGATGTGTGTTCAAATTCCACTCCAGTGGTTATCAGCTGTATAACCTTAGGCAGCAGATATTTATTTATTGTTGCTAGTATTATTGCTATCATGATAACTAGTCTCTATTGTTGTTGTATCTCTAGCTGTAAAATCGGGGTTCTAATAGCATCTACCCCATAGGGTAGTTGTGAGGACCACACAGAGTTACCGACTCAAATAACCCCTGCACCCAGTCAGCACTCAGAAGCTGTTTTTAATAGCAGCAAGTAGAAGGCCAGCAGGACCCCCCTGAAACTTTTGTTTCTTTGCCTGTATAAACTGTTAGTTCTATAGGAGTCATATGAAGATTAAATGGGTGAGTACAAACACAGCTTTAATATCACCTCCTCCTTGAAGCCCTTCTGGGCCTCCCCTCCTTGAGCCCATGCAAACTCCATCCCAGAACCTGTCACTGATCTCCACGCCATCTCCCACCCATCCCTGACCATAAGTGCCCCCAGAGCAAGGACCGGGACAGGTCTGGGTCTGAGTGCCCAGAGTCAGGCGTGAGCCAGGTCTAAGCCAGGGGTTTCTGTGGAGTCTGCTGAATCAAGTGAGATCCTGTCAGCTTGGCCCAGAGAGGCATCCTGAGACTACACTGAGTAGTCTGTGTTTCTCTGACCCACGTGTTAGAACTCTATTTACCAAACTGGAAAATGGGCAGGAAAGTTTCAATCATCTCCAAGGACCCTAATGTGAAACACGAACACTCCTGTATGCTGTGATTCCACAGTGGAGGCCCTAGTGTGAGAGGGCCCTGACCACACCTGGCCAGGAATCAGATCATGTAGCCTCCATGTAGACCCAGACACCAGTGGGCTCACCCACAGGAAAGAAGACATGAAGGACTCTAGCTCCAGGGTCTCAGAGGGAGACAGGCCCCTCTGTCTGCCAGTAGCCCTGGCCTGTGATGCCTATTGGTCCTCTCCTTCCAAGCAGGAACATGCCTTTCAGCAGCCATGTGTTATGACATCCCGAGTGAACTAGAGCATCCCCAGAGAGTGGCCCTGACACTAGCTCTTCCTCCAGCATATTCTTGGGCCAAAGACATGTAATAAACTCAAATTCTCAGCCTGCTCACGCAACACCAGCACCCTCACCACCGGCTATTCACTGCCCCTCCCTTGTCTATAAAGTGAACTCCTTCTCATCCTCAAGACCCAGCCTCCTCAACGCTGAACAGGCTGGGCCAAGCGATGCCCAGCTCATAGCAGCACAAGCAGATGGGGACCAAAGGACAAATACCTGGTTCCAGTAGAATGGAGTTTATGCTGCCAGTTGCCAATTCTTCCTGCCTCCTCCCTGATCCCTACAAAAGCTACCCTGTTCCCATTGCACCCCTTCCCAGGCTGAGCACCCTATGAGGCAGAACCCAGTGACAGCACGCAAGTGTGGAGGAACTCAACCTTGGCTCTGACACTGCTGTAGCCCAGACACACTGCTCCCTCCCTCTGTCTCACCAGTGTCCCAAAGGGTGGGCACTGGTGGCTCCACAGCCCTTCTACTCTAGGCAGGCACTTTTTCTAGGGGGCTGGCTGGGCCTTGGTGGTGGGCACAGTGGCTCAGCTGGGATACCAGGGACTAAGTCTACATTCCTCTGATATGGATTTCCACCACATTGAGAGCAGACGCAGAAATGATCAAAATGGCCAGAGGCCCACATGTTTGCAGTTGTTGTTGTGTGTGTGTGTGTGTGTGTGTGTGTGTGTGTACCCCAGCAGCACTGCAGGCGCTCTCTAGGGCCTTATCTGTTAACCCTTGGCCATACCCCCAAACCCTGCCCTGGGGACCCATAGCTTGAGCTGGATGCTCATGAAGACCTGATGCTCCTTACAGGGTCAGCCAAGCTATGGCCTTCCCAGGAGGCCCAGGACCCAGCAGGACAGCTTGTGCTCCACGACTCTCTTGGCCATCAGCACGTGGGACACTGCACATGTACATGTAAGGCTGGCAAGCCTGCTCTGACCTCAGAGCACATGTGTCACCACCTACCGTGTGTGTGCACACCAGGCTGTGTAGCATGCCTTGGGGTGGGGAAGGGGCACATGGCGAGTACGAGGGGCCCTCTGCCAAGGTTCCCAGTGACAGGTGCACTGACCATATCTTGACAGCGGCCTACATCCATAGCATTCTTCTCCCCTCTTCACTCAGCCACAGCAGGTCTCAGCCAGCCCCCAGGTAAGGAGGCCCAGGCATGTCTCTCGGGCAGTGAGGGTTGGGTGGACATGGCCTGGTGGCCGTGGGAACTCACCATGCACTTGTTGGGCTTCTCGCCTGAGTGCACCCTCATGTGGATGAGCAGTTTGTAGCGGGCATTGAAGGGCTTGTAGCGGCGCACGCAGCCTGCCCAGAAGCAGGTGAAGTCCTCGCCCTTGCGCTGGTCGATGTGGCTCTTCTCGATGTGCCGCACCAGCTCCTCCTGCTGCTCATAGGCTGCACAGCAGTCCACCCACCGGCATGCCTGCCTCCCAGCCACCCTCCCAGCCAGGCCCAGCCCCAGGCCTCCAAGGCCTAGGCCTGAAGGCACCTGAGGCAAAGGGTAGGGGGGTGGCAGGCCAGGCTGGTGAGGTCCGAAGAGCTCTGAGAACTCGTCCGTGGGCTCCTGCTTCAGGAAGCCTACCTTACGGCAGGATTCCACCTGCAAACTGCCCTCATGACTCTCAGTGGTTGCAGGGCTGGGCTGGGCCCGCTTGGGAGGGCCCCCCAGATCTCCCGATAGAGGGGGGCTCCGGAGTCCATTCACACAAGTGACCAGAGCAGTCTGGGAGGAGCGGATGATGGAGGTGATGTCGGAGGAGGCACAGGGTGAGGAGGAGGCTGAGGAGGTGACGGGCAGGCCCAGGAGGCAGCAGCGCTTCAGGCTGCCCTCAGGGAGGTGGGCCTCAGGTGGGGGGCCCAGGCTGGAGCTTGATTCGCTGCCTAGAAGGTAGCAGGAAGGTGCGGAGTGTGCAAGGCCTCGGCCTGGGTGGTCCAGGTCTGTGTGCGGGCCAGAGGCTGGTGGGACCCGGCAGTGGGCCGATAGGGGTACCCGAGCTTCCATCATTGCCCGGTAGACAGGCAGAGACTCTTGTTTGATGTGCTGTGTAGCCGGGAGGCTGCCATTCACATATGTGGCCTGGGGTCTGGGTGACCTGGAAGACAGGGGCCAGAGAGGCCATGAGAGGGTGGGTACTCACAGTGGGGAGACCCAGGAAGGGGGCAGCGCGGAACCTGAGGGCTGAGGGCTGAGGAAGCCCAGAGCAAGGATGGAAGGTGAGGAATGGAAAGCGGTGGGGAGGGAGGGAGAGCAGTGGGAGGTACAGGTAGGAAGGCAGATATATGCTGTCTGGCCAGCAAGGAAGAGTGTGGAGGAAAAGGGGAGAGGGGAGGAAGAGAAGTGGGGCTGGGGAAAGGTTCAAAACAGGCAGGAGAATGTAGAAAAAGAAACCATTTCCTCCTTTTACCAAATCCAGCCCACCCCCTCCTACCCTGGATCCCATCCCACCCTGCCTCCCAGGCCACCCCCCTCCAAACACACACACACACACACACACACACACACACACACACACACCTTCTAGTGAGTGTTCTGGAGGGAGAAGGTCTAGGCTGACATTTGGAGGGACAGTTTGTTTTAAATTCTGCTTACATGTCCTTTAAATCTTTATTCATTTTTTTAATCTTTCACAATTTCTAAAAATGTTAACTGTGATGTTTTGCCCCAAGCAAGGTCTTCTTTGACACTGAGAATATTAGTGGATGGGGTTTTCAAAACACGATCCTGGTGGAGAGTTCATTCCAGGAATAACTAAGAAAAAGCTTCTTGGGTGGGGATGTCCCCAAATTTCAAGCCCAGACACTGTGATGGTGGAAGCTGTGGGCAGGATGGCCAGGCAGGGCAGCACACGGGAGGCAGAGGGCCTGGGTTCAAGGCCAGGCTTGGCCATTCCCAACTGTGCACACTGAGCAAAGGGCTCTGGGCCTTTCTCCTCACCCCCACCTGGGGGTGTGGACAGTGTGATGGGCAAGGCTGGATGGCTGAAGTGGTATCTTCATCATCCATATGGTACATGCCATTCTAGAGAGAGCATCTCCTGAATGTGGGCAAGTATGTGCAGGTAGAGACACAGGGGACTGCTGGTCACCTGAGGACTCTGAGAAGGGGAGAGGCCAGCAGCTGGTATTTGGCCTCGGGTCAAAGAAGCCCCCACCAGCCGTGGGCATGACAGGAAGTCTGTTTATGTGCCACCCATGTGTCCTCAGACCCCGTGCCGTCAGGTTACCTCACCTGTGAAATGAGGACCAACCCTCTCTACCTCAGAGGGTGGCTGCCAAGATCAAGTGCGAACAGATGCTGTGAGACCATCTGGAAAGAGGATGGCAAGTGGTGCCATCCTCTCTGTTTCCCAGTGTTATTGCCTGCAGCAATGGCCTGCCCCACTCCAGCTCTGTAGCTCTGGCATCCCCAGCTCCAGTCACGGGAGGAGGGGAGGGGACGGGAAGCCAGGCCAGAGCCAGAGCACTCAGCGAGCATCACCTCCAGCTCCAGCACCACAGGGCCAGGAAAGGAGCCAGGAGGAGATGGGTCTCAGGGCAGGGTGGGGGGCAAGTCCAAGAGGACTCCGGTCTTGCCCACAGTCTTGAGCAGCAGGCCAGTGGCAGGGCTGAGCCCAGAACCCAGGCTCCGCTCCTCCTGACTGTGTGCCTTTCTTCAATACAGAACTGTGGGAAGACTTGAGGGAAAACTTTTCTGCTTTCTTCTCAACTACCCTTGAACAACCCCTGGTTAGCTCACCAGTGGCCTCTCTTCCCAGCCAGGAACTCTGCTACCCAGAGCACAGTAGTGGAACCAGGAGCTGGATTCTGAGGTGGACCGAAATACGTAACCCCTCTCCAGGACTGGGGACACAGGGTCCACCTTCACCAGCAGAAAGCTCTGAGCAGCTTAGAGATCTATATCCAATTGTGACCGGGGAGCGTAACAAGATAAATAAAAGCACAGTTGTTCCTTGCATAATTGCAATCCTGGACCTGGCACAGGGAGGCTAGGGCAGGGAAGGACAGCCAGGTAAGCCTCTTTTTTGAGTAATCCCTTTAAAAACAGTCAGGTTAAAGCAAACCCCACCAGGAGAAGAGGCAGCTATTGTTTCCTGTGACTGAGTCACCCCAATAATCGAATAATCGACAGGAAAATCTCAAATGACATCAGAGTGGACGACTCTTATCCTGGGGTTCCACAGCTCCAACTGCCAGCTGAGCAACCCCCGCCTGCCTCGCTGTCCCTGTGCACCCAGGCAACTCCCATCACCACTAGAAATGGTGAGCGTGAGTCCCTGGATGAGCCAACACTGTGGAGCAGCCCCATGCGCCAGGTGCTCTTCCGAGGGCCGCCCCAACACAGAAGAATGATGCGAGGCACCTGCCGAATGCATGTCCAAATTCTTCAAGGGAGAGACTACCATCTGTGCTACACTTAGGAAAACTGAAGCAACCTGCCCAAGCTGTCAGAGGCGGTCAGGGATAGAGCAGGAATTTGAACCTGGATCTGGTTAAATAAAAGCTAGGATTTTCCCACAACACTCTACTGGCCTGGGCCCGGCTTCCTCATCTGTAAAACGATCTAATTGAATGATCACACATTTCCCTGCAGCCTTAATGCTCTGAATCTCAAGGCTCTACCATCCTGGACCCTGGAAGGAAGTTGCCGAAATTGGGAAAATCAGTGTTTCTTCAGCAGAGACTCAAGGAGAGAAGAGGATGATGTGGGACCTCATGGGGTCTGCGTACCTGATGGTTCAAGGCTGCAGCCTGGGCTGAGGGTCAGCGAGCACTCCACAGGCTTTTCACACTGTGCTGGGGGCTCCAGACAGCTCAAAGCCCAGGCAGGCCCCTGCCCTTCTAATGGGGAAACTGAGGACCAGCCCTCTGAGGAAATGCTGAAACTCTGCCAAGGGATGGTAGCCTTGTGTCAAACAGAAGAGAGCGCAGGGGTCTGCATACCCGAGACGTGAAGGTACAAAACCATGTGGCACGTTCAAAGCAAGGCCAGGAAGCTGGCGGCAGGCAGGCCTAGACCCATCACGGACACCTCCTGACGCCGTTGGGGGCCTGCCACGCTCTGTGATCCCGTCCTCATCATACAGGTGAGGACTTGGGGTTTGAGAGCGTCAGCATCTCATCCTTGGTCGCCCAGAGAGCCAATGATGGAGCTAGGACTGGCTCTGCAATTAACAGCACATTCTTCTGGCTGTGGTGAGGATGGGCAGTCATTTTAAGCACAGATATGACAAAATCAGAATACTGCTAACATTTCTTAACACTCCTCACCACTTGCTGAGTGACCTCTGGCTAGTTTTAGAGCCCCTCTAGCCTCAGTTTCCCCACCCTATGGCAGCTGTGGGCTGAATGAGTTACCACAAGTAAAGTGTCAAATAGTAAGCACCCCAGGATTGTCACTTATTAGGGATAAGGACCTGGGCCTCCTGGGATTGTGCCGTTAAATGAGAGAATGTGCACAGGAAGCAGCCACTCAGAAAGTGGGAGCTATTTTACTGATATCAGAAAGCTGGGCTGGAGGCAAGGAGGCAGCTCGTGCAGCTGCTGCAGGAACCCAGGCAGTGGGGTTAAGGGGCCAGAGATCAGGAGAGAACAGCAAGAATGGAGAAGAGGCCCCAAACACAGGGCAGTCCAGTGGCAGGGAGAAGGACGAGCTCTGCCTGGTGTGGGAGAGGGGCGGGCCCTCTTTTCCTTTAGGAAAATGAGGGAGTCTGCAAGTGCCAGGTCAAATTCAACCACTTCCTCCCTGGCAAAGGTGGCAGCAACTTACTTAGGTTGATGCTGGTGTAGGGTTCTGCGCACAGACTGTCCTGTGCCCGCAACTGTCAAAAATGGCATTCCAAATGACAAATGATATTTGATTGCCTCTATCAAAAAGGAAAATGGGAAGGAGGACATCTGTAATACTTTTGACAATAAAGAAAAACAAAACACTTGCTTAGCTTTCCCTGGGCTCGCATAGCGTCTACTCTGAGAGAGGCAGAATTCCACTGGAGAAACTGAATACTACTGGGAACCTCCGTGATAATCAAGCGGATACATGCATTTGGCTGTTGCCAAGCAGTGCACAGCTTGACATCTAAAGGGTGTCTGGTCCTATTGTGTACTGAATTGATGTCCCCCTAAAATTCGTATGTTGAAGCCTGAACCCTCAATGTGACTGTTTTTGGAGACAGAGGCGAAGGGAGTGATTAAGGTTAAATGAGGTCACAGGGTGGGGCCCTAATCCGAAAGGACTGGGGAAGAGACACCGAGGGTGTGCACACCAAGGCCGAGTAAGGACACCAGGAGCAGGCGGCCGTCTGCAAGCCCAGAGAGGCCTCCGGAGAACCCGAACCTGCTGACATCTTGATGTTGGCCTTCCAGCGCCCAGAGCGGTGAGAAAATAAATGTCTGTTGTTTAAGCCACCCAGTCCGTGGTGTTTGGTCATGGCAGACGAGCGGACTAATGTTCTTCCATAAATCAGAAGTCTTATTCACATCAAGGGAGACCATGGGAAACCTAATTCTCAATGGTTCCACAAAAAGAAAAAGCTATTTAGTACTATCTCCCCCTGTGGACTCCCACTGGGAAGTTAGCTCCATTGGGGAGCTCTCTGCTCCCTCCACCAAGCCACCCCAGCATCCACAGTGTCTGGCTGGTGAAGAGATAAGCTGTGAACAGGCAAGTGGACCAGTTTTTAGAATCTCTAACCTGTGAACAGGCCTGAGGTCAGCAGTCCCACACAGTGGAGTACAGGGGCCCATCTGAGGTTGGCCTCCTCCTGTCAGCAAACCAGAGGGCCCAGGGGCATGGGTGGGACCCCAGGAGAAGCTGCAGGAGGCAGATTTCAGCCTGGCATGCCATCTCACGGGATACTTTGCAGAGGCAGACTGGGAACATCCTAGCACTGAGTGACGCCTGTTATCTACCAGGGTCCCATGGGGGGAAGGCTTCCCGGGGCAGGAGATGGCCCAAATGGAGGAACCCCCTCCGCTCTGTCAGCAGTCCCGGGTTTGACAATGTGAATTCTGAACTGAGTTTTCCTTTCCTGACTTACTCCAAATCTTCCTCTTCTAAAACGACTGGTTCTCTGTGAAAGGCCACCTCAGCTGCTGCAACGGGGAAGCACACCTCAATAATACCATCTCTGCCTCTCACGAGGCCTTGTAATTCCAGAAGTGCAGGGCCTCGCCCAGGCAGCCAATCTTGTGCTACTGGGCTCTAGCTGGTCTCTGGCAATCCTGTGCCTCAGTTTCTCAGTTTTCCGTGCTCAGCATCCCATAAGCCACACAGACTAGGTGAGGTCTGGAGGCCTCCAAGGAGTGTCCACAGAGGGCAGCTGATGGTAGAGATGGAGCACATACCTGCTGGGATGGGGGAAATGGAGCAGCCTCTCACAGGCTGGGGGATGGCCCCTGGATGGGGGGGATCCCGCCGAGAGAAACAGGCCCTGACGGCAGGTGGGGCCCAAGCCCTCAGCAAGGTCCAGGTCCAGCAGGCTCTTCTCGGAGCCTGGGGTGCAGTGACCGTAGCTCCCATTCACTAGGCAGAGAAAGACAAGAAGAGGAGACAAAGTAAGTGGGGATAGTCATTGGGTACAGCATGATACAGAGCACCCCTGAGCCCACACTAATTGAAACCCTCCTACATCTGAGGCACAGGGACACCTCATTTAATTCCCCTAATCACCAGCAGGATCCATATTAGCATCATCCATTACTCTAGGTGCAGGAAAGACTTGGAAACTAGATGGGCATGCTCCTGTCTCTAGGAAGCTCAGTGTTTCACAGCTTTGTATCCTCATGGTTCTTTGACAGCCTAACCATCTGCCTGACCCAGCTGCTGGGTTTCTATGAAGAATAAATTAAGGCAGCAGATGTGAAAGCCCCCGAAAAACTACATAACATGTAACAAAAATGTCAGGCATGTTTGTTAAGTTGCTTCCACTCCCTGAGCCTCCGTTTTCTCATCTATAGTGTGAGGAGGATTAATCTGGAAACTACTTCTTACTTAGGCTTTCTGCCCTGTCACCTGGCCGAGTAAGGCTAAGGAGGAATGACATACATGGGCTTGGGGTCCTATGTGTCTTGGTGTGATCCCTACTGCCCCAACCAAGCCTGTAACTTGGACAAGTCCCTCCCTGATGTTGACCCTCCCCGAGGCTGACCCTTGCCCTGGGTGGAAGATGGAAACAGCCATGCCAGTCCCCAGGAGATGCTGTGAGGTTCCAAGTCCTGGGGTGCAGGGCCCCTAGCACAGTGCCAGGAGAAGAAATTGTTCTTACTACCATATAGCACTTTGAAAAGCGTAAAGTACCCTAGAGAGGTAATAAAACATTAACAGGCCCAAGTATTGTCCAGGAACTGTCAACACTGAGCAAGACACACCATTAAGATGAAAAGAGAACTGACACCAAAACACCCCTAAAGTAAGGACAGAGCGCCATTTGCCGAGTAGTGTGTGCAGGTCCTGGGTACAGATCCACTGGCCTCTGAGGGAGGTAGGGGTATTTTTGTCCCCACTGTACAGAAGAGAAAACAGAGGCTTGGCGAAGCTAAATTTGCCCAAGATCACACAGCTAGTAAGAGTCTGGGATCTCTGACCTGAGTCAGCCCCAAACCCCACATCGTAATCACTATGTAATAAAAAGTGTCCCCTTAGCCAAAAATCCAACCTCACCTAATTCTAGCCCACCCCCAAGACCAGACACTCTGAGCTAATTCAACATGTGCCCACAGCTCTGGATAGGCACCAACATTCACCTGCCAAGCACTGACAGTTTGCAGATGAAAACATAATGCTCTCAAGGTCCTAGGCCAGGTAAGGGGCTCAGACAAATTTCCGGGTTCCCAGGCACAGGCAAGCCTGCCCAGATGAACATTTGCTCAGAAGCTGCCCTCTGTGTCACCTTCCCAGCTAGAGCCTGGGCCCGTGTCTTGCTGTGAGGAACACTCACTCCCACTGGCTCTGGCTGCTGCTCGGCCAGCCCCTCACAAGCTTATTTTTTAATAACTTGGTTGTTTTTTAATTAAGAAGAAATCCCTGGTAACAAATGTGAATGGCCTGAGCTAATGAGAGCAGGCTGCCACGCGCTTAACGCCATCTCTGCTTGGCGGTCTCTGCCTTTTCCAAATTGTTTCTGCATGCGATTTTATTGTCCCGTTGAGGCAAACCATGGGACTAGGCCTCAGAAAACTGTGGATAATTTTATGACCATTAATAGCATTTGGAGCAGAGAGAGCTTAATCATCGCACAGGGCTGTTCGGCCAACGTCTTTCTCCCAGAGTCTTTGGGTTGGGCAGGCAGTTCTGAGCTTCCTTCAAGGACCCACCAGGCCCACTGGGGACCTCTGAGTCATTTACCCCTCATTCACATATGAGAATGTGTGAAACAATGGACCGTGGCCCCTGGAAAGGCATCAGGGAGCCCAGCATTCTTCAAGTCCTTATTCATCAGGCACTTCCTAGGTGCCAGGCACATTCAGTACTTTCAAGTATCCAACCCTGTGATGTGGCTCATTACAGCCATTTTCCAGATGAGAAAAGTTGAGGTTTGAAGAAATTGGGACCTTTGACGAGGACCACAGGTCTGGGTTTGACTTGTTTGGCCCCACCCAGATCTCTTAGGCTTCGAAGCCCAAGTTCAGTCCTGCCACCCCTCAGCCAACTAAACAACTGGGGGCCCCTGAACAAGCATCCTCACCATCAACCCAATGACTCCTAAACCCTATGCTCATCTGTAGATCACTCAATCTACAGATGAGCATAAGGGCTCAGGGAAGTTTAATGGTTTACCCAAAGTCACCCAGAGAGTACAAGTCAGGGGCCGAGTTGAGATGTGAGAAGAGACAGTCATTGTTACTCGATGAACAACTGAGGCCTGTTGGTTCTTCTCTGCTGAATACACTATATCTCTCTATATAAAAGCCTAAGCGACCAAATGACCAAATGGCCAGTTGCTATGATGCACACTGACCACCAGGGGGCAGATGATCAGTTGCTATGATGCACACTGACCACCAGGGGGCAGATGATCAGTATGCTCCCAGAGCAGGAGCACTACTCAGCTGATTGACAGGTGCCAGATGCCCCCAGGCTCATGACTGGCAAGCACAGCTGTGGCAGCATGAGCCTCTCCCACCTCTGCAGCAGTGCTACCGAGGGGCGGCAGCAGGTACAGTGGGGCCAGGATGAGTGGGAGTGGTGCCAGGCCTGGGCTCAGGCTCCTCCTTAGCCTCCTGGTCTGCGGGGATCAGGCTGAAACATCCTTCAAGGGGTCCCGGATGGCAAGAGGGGCACAGGCCAGGCTGAGGGACCCCAACAGTGCATGAATCCGTGCACTGGACCTCTAGTAATAAGTAAGGAAGCCAGCTCTGAGAGGGTAAAAGAAAGGAAGGAGCCCCTTGGGTCACAGTTTGGCACTTCTCATCGGCTCCAAGCCCATTCGAACGTTGTCTTGTATTAACCTTCCCAGACTCCAGAGGAAAGCCTAGGCCTTCCGCCTTGCAGAGAGGCATAAGCACCAGACCTGGCAAGTAGCTGTCCGAAGTCACATGCCAATTGCTGGCAGAGCCAGAACCTTAACCCAGATTCCCAAAGCCTATGCCAGATCCTACCTTGGGCCACCTGCTTTCTCATAGGCTGAAATTAAACCAAAGACTGCAATATGTTTCTCAGAGATGCTGCCACTACTGTCACTACTGCCCACTCCAAGCCCACATCAGCCAGGGGACTCCCACTGTCCTCCCACCTGTTGGCATCTTGCCTCTCTGTCCCCAGGGGCATCACGGAACCCACCGCTGCTCACTCTACATCAAGCATGTCAAACTGATGGCCCGCAGGTCGCATGTGGCCCACAATGAATATATTTGCAGCCAGCCAATGTAACAGTATGTAAGAAATGTTTTAATAAAAATGCATACCTTAATTTTTACAATATTCTGTCATACATAATTATGAATAACAAACTACAATGTTCACTAATGACTGATTACTATAATTGTGTTGCATTCATTTCCCTTACGCACCTTATGTGCAGGTGCACCATTTCTCTCCCCTAACACTAGCAGCGAATATTTTAGCAGCCAATGGCCACGCCATTAGTCTTGGACTGACTTGTTTGGTGTGCACAACAGGAAATATTTCAGAGAACAAGAAAAATAGGTTTATTTGCATTAGACTTATTAATTTGTGAAGTTATTCTGTGTCTGGTAAGTTAATGTTTGAAAAAATATTAATTTTTATTAAAATGTCCTATTATTTTATGTTAATGATTACTCATTTATTTCAGTCCTTTGTATTCAGCATGTCTCTATTGAAATAAACCTACATTTCTATGAAAATTGAAGGTTTTGTTTTTGTGTGGCCCACATGAACTTAAACCTTGTTTATTTGCCCGTGTTAGCTTTTGAGTTTGACATGCTTGCTCTACATCTTCAGGGACCAGGACTGGAGTCTTTCTCAAGAAAGGCAGGTGAATGGGCTGCCTGAGGCAGGCTGGGGATACCCCGGGAAGCGGCTGCACCCAGCAGCCAGGACTCCCTCTGTGCCACAGGGGACCACACTGTGGACCTGACTTTGCCCATGTAAATGTAAATGAAGTGTTTGTTTTTTTGGGGTTTTTTTTTTTTTTTTTGAGGATTGGAGGGTCAGGAGGTCCTGTGTTCATTTTTACAAGTTGGTGAGAAAATCTAGACCATCAGGACTGGGACTCACTGACCATCTATTTCAATAATAGATGAAGAAACTGAGGCTCACACTGCAAATCCACAACAGAGCCTGGACTGGCACCCTCGGGGCTAGGTAAGAGTTTGGTTTCCCTTCCTCTTCAAGTCTCAGTTTTCTTATCTGTAAAATGGTGCTAGCACTAGTTCACAAGATTCTGGTGACAATTAAGTGAGATGATGAACACAATCTGTTTGGCATGGTGCCTGGCTCACAGTATAACGGTGTCCACAATGATAATTATCTCTTCCATTTATCCTTGAGCTAGGGATAGGGCCAGGAGGCAGGGCCCTGTATAAGAAGCATTCTAACCCCAGGAAGGTTAGGCCTGGATAGCCTTGAAGCCAGACTCAAAAGGACAAGCCCCCAAGGCTCAGGGGTCAATGAATGCAGCAGCCTGAATGAGGTCACAGCCAGCAAATATGAAGCAAATGTCTCCAGTTACATACCACAGAGCTTTGCAAATTACCGTAATGACTTGGCTATAAAGCCGTACCACATATAAGGTGACTCCCCACAGGAATTTTAATGTACATCGAAACCTGCCAAGTCTGCATGAGAGGGACAATGATGCATTTAGCATCCCAGGCCCAGATGCCGCCTCCCTGTAGTCTCAGAGCAGCCAGTGGCCGGTCTAGGTCGGCCTACACGACTGCTCCCCGTTCATGGATAAGCACAGCAGACTTTAGTGCCCACCAGGCGCCAGACTGGTGACAGGGCACCACACCTTACAGTTTACCAAAGATTTTGCAGCCCTCACATATGAGCTTCACTACAACCCTCACAAGTAGAGTAGGGAGGGCTGGGGGTAAAGGGCAAACAATTTGCCCAAACTCACTTCAGCAATTGTAGGGCTCAGGTTTACACCGGATCCCCTGACTCAGCCACCTTGTCAGCAAACTTTTGGTAAAGGGCAAGACAGTAAATATATTTTGCAGGCCATACAGTCTGCTGTAACAATGATTCAACTTGGACCATAAAAAGCAACCACAGACAATATGTAAACCAATGAGTGGGGCTGTGCTCCAATAAAACTTTATTTAGAAGAACAGCTCACTGATCCCAGAGAGTGGGTGACACAGGGCCCCACTCCTCAGGCCCAGGGGTGGAGCAGTTCTCTAAGGACACACAGCCCAGGCTGCATCCACACTCCTGGCCCCTTCTGCTTCACAGCACTACTTCATCATCCCCTCTCTCCCTTCCCCACCAAACCCAGAGGCCTGGCAACCACAGACTGGTGGGATGGGCTGAGGGCCACTCACTTAACCTGGAGCCACCTTGGGGGATTCACAGTCACTGGGGAGGAGAGGCTGTAAGTTTGGCAGGCCCTCTGGAGCTACAGAGTCTGCTGCTCAAGGCCTCATGCCAGGTTTACGCTCACCCGTCATCTCTCATCCCAGATCACAAAAACTCCATAAATTATCCTTTAAAGCTAAGCTAGGTTTATAGGGACTCAGGCCAGTAAAACCTGAGCAGGCTCACCTCAGGATGCCACTGCGAAGAAAACGGGGCAAGCCCTCTGCTCTGTCCCAGTCCAGCCCAGGGCCGGTTTCACATGTGGGTGTGCAGGTATCTATCTATATAAACACATATTCTGGCCGAGTTTTTCCTCTATGTTCTTGTATTGCTACCAAATTAGCACATAATTGTTGGTGGGAAAAGTTAGAAAATACACCTTGGCAACTAACTATTAGAAAATAAATGTCACCTATATGACCAACAACAGAGAGAGCCACAGCAGACATGATGATACATAAACCTATTTCCATATGCCTCTCTACATATTTGACCAAAAAAAAAAAAAAAAAGAAAAAAAAATTTTTTTTCTGTAATCTGTTTTTTTTTTTTTTTTTTTTTTTTTTAGTGTAGCATGAACACTAAAGTTCATACGGTGCCTATTACATGCCAGGCCCAGTACCAGGCTCTTTTCATGCCAGCATTTCTAATGCCATTTTCCCAAGGAAGAGTGACTTGTCCAAGGTCTTGCAGCTGGTAAATGGTACAAGCCCAGCTCTCTCGGACTTAGAGGGCAACACTGGCCCAGACCTTGTTCCATGTCATTAAGGAATTCAGAATCCACGCAGCTGATTACTTTCTTAGTGTACTGGTCAGCTTGAGCTACCATCACAAAATACCATAGACCAGGGAGCTTAAACAACACATTTATTTTCTCATTTTTCTGGAGGTTGAAGTGTAAGAGCAAGGTTCCTGCTGAATGAGTTTCTGGTGAGAGCACTCTTCCTGGCTTATAGATGGCCACCTTCTCACTAGGTCCCTCACATGGCCTTTCCTCGTGAGTGCATGCAAAGAATGAGAATGAGAGTGCAGTGTGTCCTGGTGTCTCTGTATAAGGACACTAATCCTATTGGGGATTCAGGGCCCCACCCTTAACCTCATTTAACCTAACAAAGGTCCCATCTCCAAATAAAGTCACACTGGACGTTGTGGCTTTAACATATGAATTTGTTCAGCAGATGAGAGGAGGCACAAACCACCAGCATTCAGTTTGTAACACCTGTTATTCGTCCCCCTCACAACAGGATGCATATTTCTATATCTATCTACTAGAGGCCCAGTGCACTAAATTCGTGCAAGAGTAGGGTCTCTAGGCCTGGCCAGCGATCAAGGACAATTGGGGCCTCTGGCTGCCGGCTAAGGCCTTCCTTCACTCCACGCCACCCCATGGTGGTTGGCGCACATCATAGTGAGCAATCGAACTCCCAGTCTCCTGGTCAAACTCCTGAGGAGACACTTTGCATATTAGCCTTTTATATAGCCTTTTATATACAGATATGGGACTTGAAAAGGAGAGACCATATCCTATGGCATGTAAGTGCAGATTCTGGGGTCCAACCATCTAAGTTTGAATTGTGGTTTTGTCATTTACTAGTTGTGGCCTTGTATGTGTCACATGACTTAGCATCACTGTGCCTCAGTTTATTGAAATGGGTTCATTTATCATATATAAAGTACCCAGAAGAGTATGTCTGGCACGTAGTAAGCACTATGTCAGTACTGGCTCTCGTGGTTGTTCTTTTTAATCCCACTCCAGGTGGGCTTCAGAAGCCTGCACTGATCAGCATGATCTCACCTCCCCAGCCACAAGGCCACAGGGGCCGGCTCTGAGACAAGCACACAAGTTAGTTTAATTAGACCAAGCCTGAAACTTCTATTTGATGACTGGGGTAAGAACAGCCTCTTCTCTGCTGTATGTGAACGAGGAAGCATGTGACCCTGGTAGCTAGTAGAAGCTAGCTTGTCATCCCAAGGGAAGTCGATTGGAGAACAATAAACCAAGGCATCTCAACCAACAGCAAAGAAACTAAACCACAGCACTGGTTGCACCAAGAACCTCTTGTGTGAAGAGTAAAGACAAGCTTGTACTAAGCTTGTCTCAGATGTATTTTCTGCTACTTGCAACCAAAAGCATCCTTATTAATACAATTTCTTCCATAAAACAATTTCTATCCACTCTGATCATCTTTGTTTTTAACTTTAGTATTTAGTCCATTTATACCCTTTACCTTTAATGTAACGAACTTATATTTGGGTCGAAATCTACAGCCTCACAGGTATAGATTACTACTAGTGTACCTCAGGGGGAACAGAGATGCCAGGCTGAATCAAAGAGGGAACAGCACAGGCAGGGCCCCAAAAGCTGGTGGAAGCACTGGGCATATTAGTTGATTAAAGTATCTCCCAAGGGTGGGGGAGGGTGGCCTAGTAAAGAAATTCTGATATTCCTTAAATTCTCAGGTTCTGCATTTTATCATACTAAGTCAGCATGATTCCAAAATTTAAGATTAGGAAGTTCCGTGCATGTGGGATTTTAAAATTCCATGATTCTCTCGTTGTAAGATGATGCAATTTTACAAAGCTAAGCATTTATATTACTACTAGAGCCTCAGTGCATGAAATTTGTGCTTTGTGGGGGGCCAGGCATGGGAGTGGGGATTCTGATAGTCACAAGGACTTAGAGCCACTCTTGCAGTCCAGGAGCCCTCAGAGGATGTCCGACTGCTGGCTTAGTGCTGCTGCAGAGGCACAAGAGGCTCCTGCCACTGCCACTGTGCTTGCCAGCCATGAGCCCAATTTCTGTCTGAGCTGCCCTTCCCCTGTGGGAGGACACTGGCCACCAGGGGGCAGCTCCTGCATTGAATGACTGCCTCCTGCTGGTGAGTGCACATCATAGTGACTGGTCATCCTACTGTTTGGTCAATTTGCATATTAGCCTTTCATTATATAGGATTAGGGGCCCAGCGCACAAATTTGTGTACCTTGAAAGAAACTGTGGGCCACAAGGCTTCAGTGGGCACAGGGGCAGGTCTCAGCCCATTCTCCATGCCCCTGCCCAGCCCTTCCCGCTGCGGCCCCCAGTCTCCTCTCTGTTGACAGCCCCACTCCCACATGATGATGGTGCCGGTCCTGCTCACACCTGTTGACAGTGCAGAGCGATTAGGGTCGGCACCAGCAACGGGTGCAAGCTGCAACTGCTGCCCCAATTGCCCCTTAGGAGCAGGATGAGGTGGAGAAGCCCTCAGAGGTGATTGGGGCTAGCAGCCACCACTCACACCTGTTGACAGCACCAAGCGATTGGGACTGGTGCTGGGTGCCAGCAGCATGTGCAAGCGGCAACTCTGGTGCTGGCTGCGGGTGTGAGCAGGGCTAGTGTCAGTAGCAGGTGAGAGCGAGGCTGGCACCAGCAGCAGGTGCGAATGACTGCTGCCAGCCTCAACCACCCCTCTGGAGCAGGGGGAGGTAGAGAAGCCCTGAGGGGCGGTCGGGGCCGGCAGCCACAACTCGCACCCGCTGACAGCCCTGAACGATTGGGGCCAGCACTGGCAGCAGGTGCAAGCGCTGGGCAGGACTGCAGTGCGAGAGAGCAAACAATTTTCAATAACCATCACAGGCTCGCCCCAATGACAATGACCAGTCCCCACCTTGGTCTGGCGCCCCCACTTATCTGATCCACCATCCACCATGGCCGACATCCACCATGTTCCGCGCTCTGCCCCCTGCTGCAGATGCTCACCATGTTCTGTGCACGCCCCCTGGTGGTCAGCATACATCACAGCGACCATTTGTTTGGGTGTACGGTTATTCTGTTGTTCTGCCGTTTAGTTTATTTGCATATTAGGGTTTTATATAGATAGATAGATGGTTCTATGATTCTCTGATGTCATGAGATCCTCTCATTCTGAGGCTGTAAAGTCCCAGACCTCTCTGATGGGAGGCCCATCACTTGCTAGGATACCCTGAGCCCCACAGAAACCCCTGCCTGGCCCAGATCATCAGGGAGCAATAGTGATCATCACCAAAAACTCTTTGTTTTTGTCCAAGCCCAAAACAGCCAGAAGAGTAATGGGATGACAAGAAATCCAGAGGAAATGGCTGTTGAAATCTATAAAAACTTCTCAAAGACAAACATTTCCATCTGTGTTTTTTCAGTAAATACAGAACCATAAATGTTTATGTCAGGCATATATTTATTATTTCATGTTTGGCCCCCTTTTTTTAACATCCTCCACTTAAATCAAGCTAATTAGTTAACTTCTATTCATGCCCATGTTGCCCCCCTCACATTCTAAACCCTCCTCCCCCCCCACCCCGCAACTGCTAAGAAATATAAAGTAAGAAAGAAGACATAAAGACAAGGGGGGAATGTACAGCTCCAGGCAGCTGGGCAGGGGGAGGGACATGAGACGCCAGCATCTTAAAACCCTCTCCCTCCATCTCAGGCCTCTGGGGAGGATTAGTTGTTCTGACTGAGAAAATACCACAATTCTTTGCAAAGACACCTCGACCTCCAGGAAAAGGCCCATCAGTAATATAACATAGAGCAGGCAGTAAGAACAGTTCCTTGTCCTTCAGAGAGGCTCTGAGTTTCTAGACACTGGAATAGACAATTTGTTCCACAGTTTGGCCAGAAAGGCTGGAAAAGCCTACTTGGGAAGTCATAGAAGTTGCTTTGCCTTCTGAAAAATTCCCTCTCTCTGGGCCTCAGCTCTGAAAACACTCAGTTCCCAGTGCACCTCCTCCAGGAAGCCCTCCCTGACCAGCCCTGTCCCACAGAGCTTTTTGTTCTCTTCCTCTGCCCTCCCTGAGGACCTACAGTCAGTGTTCCAGTCTGCACCCTCACCTGCCAGGGCACAAGGGACATACAGAAAATCATTTGTGAGGGGTCAGGCATGGGAGTGGGGATTCTGGTGGTCACAAGGACTTGGAGCCACTCATTTAGTGAGGAGGAGCCAGAGATGGACAACTCATGGCCTACACTAACTTTTAAAATCTTGCCAGGTATTCAAATAAACTGCAAACCAGCAACCTGGTCCTCTAAGCCTGAACACAGCCCCATTTTACACATAAACACAGAGTACTTTTTTCATGATTTTAGCATATACTGAATTTTCCAGGAATGGAACTACCATGTAAATTGAGGCAAGACTGTACTGTGTTTTGTTTGGAACTTAAACAGGAGGTGTTCGCCATTTCAAAAAATCACGTCACCCTCAGTCACTCTGCTCGTGACGTCTGTGTGTCTAGCTGACAGGTCCGGGAATGCTGCACACAAGGTGCGAGCTGCTGACGACTCCGTCCTGTTTCCTGAGGAACGCACATCACCGACGGTCCTTCCCCTTGCACTTCTCCTTGATAATTCCATGGAAACGTTATGTGGGATTTTTAAGAATTTGGTGCAAGCTGTTTACATTCTCTATGAATTTTACTTCAGGGTGGTAAAGGAGCCCTGTTAGAAAAAGGAAGCACTCTGAGAACCATTGGCGGAGGCCAACTCCTCGTCTTTCAGAGGGGGAAAGAGAGGTGTCCTCCCAAGTAATATCGTGGGTGATATGAGAGAGCCCGGCTTTGGTCAAGTGCGTCTGACTCGACAGTGTAGAGACACTCCATGCAGGCCCAGGTCTTTTTTTTTTTTTTTGTCTTGTCTCTTTTTAAAAACCTTTAGGTTACAGCTGGCATTCAGGTGTACCACATACTGGTGAGACATGTATGTAACTTATGAAGTGATTTTCTTAAAAGTTAGTATCCACGTGGGCCCCTGTCTTGATGTCTTTGAATCCCAGGGTCTGTTTCTAGATTCAGTGACACAAAGAGAGCCCCGAGCCCAGAAGGACACATGAGAAGGAAGGCACAGGATCCCCATGCAGGCTCCCCAGTGAAGGCGAATCAGCAGCCAGGCGCTGTGCTGGGGCCACAATTGGGGAGGGGGTGCCAGGCTAACTCTAGAAAGCCCTGGATGGACAGGCCCCAAAAAGGTTCTCGGGCAGGTGCAGTCTCCTGCACTGGCTGATCAGGGGTTGAGACCATGAGGTGGAGCTCACCTCCCCTTCCTATCTCCCCAACCCCAGTCGTTCTCCTTCTCCTGCTGCACTCCTGGTCTCAGTCCTTCCTCACCTCACCCTGAGCCTCCATTCTTCCCACTGAATAGCTCTCAGTCCATCCTCTTCCCCATCTGTACTGGCTTTGCCTCACTTCAAACCACCAGAAAACCTGAGCAATGGTTTCTTCTCCTCCCTGAGTGCGACCACACATTCCACCACTGCCAGAGTGATCTTCCCAAAGCATAAAACTGGCCCACCTGTCCCTGCTCCTGACCCACCACGGCTCTCACTGCCCATAGGATACCCTCTGAACGCCTAAGCCAAGCAAGCAAGACGCCGTACCCTCTGTTGTCCCCACTGTCCAGCCTCCTCTTCCCCGCCGTTGGTCTCAACACTCCCCTCCCTGCAGCGGTGCCCAACTGCTCACAGCTCCCCAGACCTGCCCCGCTATTCCCCCACTTGCTCAGCCCTTGCCTTTGCTGGTCCTACCACCAGGCTGCCCTCACTGCTTCCTCTGTGCTTCCCAGCCCTGAGTGTCCCCATCAGAGTGCCACTCGCCCTGTGTAGTGCAGTTCATGTCTAAGTGTGTCAAATGCCAGTTTGAAAGACAAATGCAGAAAAGAACGTATCAGGTGAGAGTTAAGCAAGGCCTTGAGTGATACTTGAACCTTTGCTGCCAGGAAAGATGGACCTAAAAGGACAAGAGAGACAGAAGCTTTCTCTCTAAGATGCAGCCCCAGCGGGTCCACTGGGTCGCAGGCCCCACTCCATGACAGCTCCCCTGGAGAGATGGGGGATGGAAATGTACCCAGCATTTCCATAAGCATGTTTGAGGGAACACGAAGCAGCACCTAGCAGTGTGTTCAGGCATAGGCCTCTGGAAGGCTGGAGACTATAGGCTTAGCCCAACCTAGCCCAGCCTGGGCCCTGCTCCGGTCGGCACCGGCCCACATAGTACCACACTGCCCTAACTTCTGAGGCTGCACGAGGAGGATTTCTAGGCAAATACAGCCAATGGGGCACCCCATTCAGGGACACTCACAGCTGGGCAGCTCCAGAGGAGAAAGCCTGGCCACAGGTCACATTTCGCCTCCATGGAAAGGTAGTCTGGTTCTCACTAAATCAATACTCGTGTGTTTTGGTCCAGTCGCCTCCACATTCAGTCCCAACCCCCTTTCTCACATTTCGGTGTGCGAGTCCACGGAAAGGCCCCCTGGGCAGGGAAGCACAGCCCAGTGTTCCAGTCTTCCCTGAAGATTCACTACATGTTCCCCAGCCCTTGGGACTCAGTTTCCTTTGCTGTAAAACAAAGGAAGTGGACTGAAGGTGGGGCTAAATGTGCACGTTCTCTTGTAGCCCCCAGAGAGCCATCATGAATCTTCTGTCAAAGGCCTCATGACCCAGAGGAGGGGCTGGTGTTGGACAGGCCCCCACATTTGGGACACCTCACTACCTGACAGGCCTGCTACTTTCCACAGGAACCCAATGCTTCCTCTGGAATAGCCAAAGACAGACAGACACCTGTTCTCCCTCCCCCAAGCTCCTACTGTGTGTACAGCCTGGTCTCTGGGACACAGAGATGCACCAGGCACTGATGCTATTCTCAGGAGCCTGCAGTCTGGTGAGTGACTCAGACCCTTAAACAGAAAAGGTGGTAAAATTACCCCTCCCCCAGGAGCATACTTCCCTTCCTCCATTGCAATCACTGCCTCCATGAAGCCTTCCCTGACCCTGCCACCTTCTCCCCACGTGGCTGACCACTCACTCCCATACATGCTGGAATCCCTCTCCTACAGCCCTTACCATGTAATGCAAGTGTGTATCTGTACCTCAGAGGACAGAGCACCGTGCCATACGTTTCATCTAAGCTTCTCAACAGTCTTGCTAGATAAGTCATTTTATAGATGAGAAAACTGAGGCCCAAGAAGGTAAAACGACTTCTCTTGAGTAACACACATAGAAGGAAGCAGATCTGGCATTCAATCCCAGGGCTGGTCATTCCAGAATATAGTCCTTGGCTGGGGTGACAGTGGTCATTCCATGCCTCACCACAGCCCAGTGTTCCAGGCTTCCCTGAAGGTTCACTACATGTCTTGGGCTGCCCCAAGGCACAGATTGCTGGGGAACAGCACACTTCCTGAGTGGCATGCCTCAGCCATTCTATTGTAAAATGTCAGGGTACAATGGCCCCAAAAGATAATCTCAGGTTCCTAGTTTACAGAAAAGGGAGACTGAGGTCCACAAGAGAGCAAGAGGCTTATCCAAGGTTGCCCAAGCAGGAGCCAAGTCAGGCATTCGCTCCACAGTGTCTTGTTGATGCCTCTTAAAGGCAGCTAGAGAGAGTAACACTCTCTTTGGCATTCTGGAAGAGATGGGACTTTTATATAACTTGGGTTTTGAGAGTTTCTCAAAGGTTCTCCATCAGTTCTGTAAGGCAGAGGTCATCATTAACCCTGCTGGAGAGAAGAGGAAACTGAATCTGGGAGGTGATGGGGCCATGCCAGGACTCAAGCCAGGTGTGTCTGGGGTAGTGGTCGGCAAACTGCTACTCAAGAGCCACGGTTTGCCGCTCTGTTGACTAATTAGTTTGCTGACCACTGCTATACTAAATGTTACCCTGTAGTTGGAAGCTGTGAGGATTAGGCAATTGTGGCATACTGTGTGCAAAGAGGTAAAGGGTAGTATATGACAGTGGTCAGCAAACTCATTAGTCAACAGAGCAGCAAACCGCGGCTTCGGAGCTGCATGTGGCTTGCGAGCCACAGTTTGCCGACCACTGGTCTGGGGTAAAGCCCTGGCTCTCTCTAGGATGGGCTGACAAGTTTCACCACACATCACATGTACAAAGATGACCTATCTCATCAGTCCTCACCAAGGCCTAGGGCAGCTCTGACCTGTGCTTCTGATGCCAGCTCAGGGCCCAGCATCTTTTCTTCAGACCAATTCTGTCATCACAGTGTACCACCTTGATAGATGCCTTGGGTTAGAGACCAGGGTGACTAGAAAATTGGCCAGAGGGCCGCCTGGGCTCAGGGTGTGATTTCCCCAAAGTCTGTCTGCGTTCTTCTCGCTCTTCTCACTGCCAGGTTTTGCCGGGTGAGCTGTGGCAGTTCACTGCCAAGCACGGGGACCCTGTCAGCAGGCTGGCCATGAATGAGTATAGTGTTTGGGACCAGTCAACAAGATGGATGTTGTTTCGTTTCGGCTCCGCGCACCGTAAACATTCTGGGGCAGACGCAGCTCCAGGTGGCTTGCTGGCTCGCGCTCGGCAGCTGGGCTGGTTTGCAAAGGCCCATTAACAGGGACATAAACATGGAGAGCTGGGGGATGGAGGGCAGGGAGGCCACTGGGGTCTGTCCCACTTTTGGAGACAAGAACACAAAGGAAGAAATCTAGGAGCCAAGCTGGAGGTGAGGCAGCCGAGCAAGGAGGAATAAGCCCCCATCTGGTTCCAGTCCTCATTCTTACACAGATTCTGCGTAATCTGACAAATCTCACACCTCGACCACGCTTAGTTTCCTCATCTGGAGAAACAGGAAAGGCTCCACTGCTAAGCTGCAATAAATGAGCTGATAGTACCAGTAGTTGCCTGAGTACAAGGACTACATCCGATCCATTTAGGCTCAGTGGTTAATAGCATCGAATTTAAAGACAGACATCTACCTGGTCTGGAATCCAAACTCTGACATTCACCTACTGGTGTGCTCTTGCCAGGTAATCTAACCTCTCTGAGCCTCCCTTCCCTTATTTGTCAAATGCAGACTGATTGTAGGTGCACACGGGGTTGTTGTGAGGATCCAGTGAGATAATGGCCAGAGATGCTCTGATCAGGGTCTAGCACACAGTAAACAAAAGTCACTCTCATTCTGTTAGTATTTGTATATCCCAAATCTCACACAGCCTCTTCCGGAGAAGCCGGCTCTCAGGATGAAGTGGATGGCCAAGGCTGGGCAAAGGCCAGGTCTTCTGGGATTCTCCCTTCCTGGTCTAAAATGAGATTTGAGTCCCAGACCAAGAGCTTAGCCTGCCAGGCGCCCATATGTGCTTCAGCCTGGCCCCAGACATCAAGCCCCAGGCCCATGTGGGAGGCAGTCCAACTCGACAAACATCAAGTCTCCAAGAGCCAGTTGGCTAAAAATCAATGTGTCAAATGACCAATTCATCAAAAGCCAATTAGCCACAGATTACCACGCCAAATGGCTACATTCCCAAATTAGCCAAACAGTTACCCAAAACTTGTTTATTTGAACCATTTATAAAGATGACAACAATTTGTGCTACAGGAGATGGTTCTGGTTTTAGGGAATTTGGGAAAAGGATCTTTGCAGATGTGATGACGTTAAGGATCTTGAGTTGAGGAGATCTTCCTGGATTATCCTAATGGGCCCTAAATCCAATGAGAAGTGTCCTTATGAAAGACAGAGGAGGAAAGAAGACTACGGAAGCATAGACTAGGCAGCAGTCGCCAACAGGTGGTCCGAGGACCAAGGTCCGAAAGGTTGGCGACCACTGGACTAGAATAATGTGTCCACAGAATGCCAACAACCACCCGAAGCTGAAAGAGGCAAAGAAAGTCTCCCCCTGAGTCTCCAAAGCCAGCACCTTCATGCCAGGCTTCTAGAACCATGAGAGAGTAAGTGTCTGTTGTTTTTAAACCACCAAGTTTGTGGTCACTTGTTATAGCAGCCACAGGAAACTGGTCTACATTTTTAAATGATTATTTTATGCCATTTGCTATTTTGCCAACTCTTACCTTTCTTTAAGGACTCTTTTGTTAATTTCTCAAGAAACTTGTTAACTTTAGTTTGTTTATTTCTAGCAATTACCATACAACTGTGATATGGCTGTTTATGCTACTTCTTCATTTATACGAGTATATTACTTTGCCCATCATTTTGGACTTTTTATGGTTTACAACCAACTTTTAAAAAATTCCTTCTTTACAATTTCATATTTATGGTTAAAGCATATAAAATTTGATATCTACTCTTTTTTAATAAAGTATAGTTGACATATGATATTATATTAGTTTCAGGTGTACAACACAGTGATTCGACATTTATATGCCTTACGATGTGAACACTATAGTAAAGTCTAGTACCCATCTGTCACCATACAAAGTTATTACAATATTATTGCCCATATTCCCTGTGGTATACATTAGATCCCTGTGACTTATTTATTTTATAATTGGACGTTTGTACCTCTTTTTAAAAAATTAATAAAACACAGCTATATATAAAAAAGATAATCCATTGTGACCAAGTGAGGTTTATCCTCAGAATGCAAAGTTCTAGATCTGTCAATATAATTCACTAAATCAAAAGACTAAAGGAGAAGAGCCATATGACCAGCTCAACAGATGCAAAAAAATAAATAAATAACAACAAAACTATTAATAAAAATTCTCAGCATGCTAGGAATAAAAAAGAATCTTCTCAGTACAATAAAGCACATCAATGCTAAGTTATAGTTAATATCATGTTTGATGGTGAAAAACTGAATGCTACCCCCTAGGATTGGGAACAAAATAAGAATGTCCGTATCAGGACTCTATTCAGTGTTATATTAGAGATCCTAGCTAGCATACGTAGGCAAAGAAGGAAAAAGGCATGGAAACAGGAAAAAGAGGAGCCTGACTCTTTATTCTCAGATGACATAATTGTTTACATGGAAAGTTCTAAAGGATCTCCAAAAACAAAAAAACATAAAGAGAATAAATTAATTTAGCAATGTGGCAGGATATAAAGACAACATAAAAATCAATTATTGCAATTCTATATACTAGAGAAAATAATGGGAAAATTGAATTCAAAGAGCAATACCACATAAAGTAACACTAAAAAACATAAAGTGCTTAGGAACAAAGTTAACGAAAGTTGTGTAAGACCTTTACACAATGAAAACTACTAAACCCTGTGAGGGAAAAGTCAAGAAGACCTAAATAAATGGGGAGAGATGTTATGTTCATGAATGGAAAATTAAATAATATTAAGATGTCAATTCTATTCAAGTTGATCTATAAACTTAATGTCATCCCAACCAAAGTTCCAGCAGGCTTTCTGGTAAATCTTGACAGGTTGACTCTAAAAAATATATATGGAAATATTAAGGGCTTAGAATAACCAAAACAATATTGGAAATGAAGAACAAAGTTGTAGGGCTCACATTATCTGATTTCAAAACTTTTTACAAAACTTTAGTAATCAAGACAGTGTGGTGTTGGCATAAGAATAGACATATAGATCAGTGGAACAAATGCAAAGTCTATAAATCAACCTATACTAATAGGGTCAATTCATTTTTTCACAAAGGTGCCAAGACAAACCAATGAGAGGAAGAGTCTTTTCAACAAATGTTGCTAGAACACAGCTAGTTTCAACATTTGTTGAAAAGACGTATTTCCCTCATTGAGCAAATTTTGGATCAGTCCAATTCAACTTTTCCCTTTTTGTTTTCTGCTTTTTGTGTTCTATTTTGAAAACCTTTGCCTGCCCCAGGGTGTGCTCTCTTCTAGAAGTTTTATGGTTTTAGCTTTAAGTTTAGGTTGATGATCTTTGTGAATTGATTTTTGTGCATGCCTGTGACTGTCTCTCACATCACTAGTGGAACCACCTTCCCTTATAGTAATCTAGGCAGGCCCCAGGTGCCCAAACTGAGTGACCTTGGACTTGGTCTCACTGACTTCCTTCTCTAGGGCTCATGACAATGGATGCTCTGTCCCTTTGCCCTCTGATAGAACCACTATATGGGGCAGTTCTTGGGAATGACAAAGAGGGTAGGGTATGGTGCCAAGATCCAGCCCCTCTACTACAAGCCTATCTTTAGCAAAACCAGGCCCTGGACAAAAACTAAAGTTCCCATTATTGTAGCTAGTAATGTCATTAATCCAGTTAGAGTCAAGTCAAATAAACAAACAGCAGATACAACTTATATCTTTCCCAGGAGCCAGCCTCTCTACACCCGTCTCTGGAGCTCTTGCCAAGTCCATCCTCACTAGCCTGGCAGCCACATGCTCTGCACACTGCCACCTCACCCCCAGGGATCCCCATCTCAGCTTCAAACACTCTTTAGTTGCCCCATTCCCCATGCTGGATGGCCCCCACCTATACCCAGGAGATCCTTGAGTTGGCTAAGTTTTCTGCCTCCTTATCAGCACCTCATTGCTCTGCCTCTACCACACCCTCTGTTATGGACTGAATGCTTGTGACCCTCCCCCCAAACTTATATATTGAAACTTCACCTCCAATGTGATGGTATTAGAAATTGGGATCTTTCAAGCAAGGTAGTATTAGGATTAGATGAGGTCATTGAGGGTGGAGCCTGATAAATGGGATTAGTGCCTTTGTAAGAGTCATGAAAGCTTGTTTTCATCAGACACTGAGTCTGCTAGTGCCTCCACCTTAGACTTTCAGCCTCCAGAACTGTGGAAATAAATGTTTGTTGCATTTTTGTTATAGCAGCCTGAACAGACTAAGAACCTACCTCATCCTCAAACACTCCTCTGGAGCTTTGTATCTTCCAGTCTCTGGCCTCTCTTCTCCCAGGTCTACACAGCTCCATGTCATCATTTAAGTCTTGGTAAGAATGCTACCTCATCTTGGAGGCCTTCCCTGACACTCTGGGAATCTCACTATCACACCATCCTGCTTGACCATCTTCACAGCACTCATCATTATTTAATACCATCTTGTTTCTTTGTTCACATCTTTATTTTCTACTCTCTGAGAACATAGATTTGATCTGTTTTGATCACCACCCAGATCCAAGAATAATGCCTGGCTCATAATACAAATTTAATAAACATCAGTCCTATGCATGAATCCTCAAGATCGTGCTTAAATGACATCTTCTTGGTGAGACCTTCCTGTACACCCTTGCTCAGCTCCCTCAGAGGTGCAAACCTCACCACCTCCCTCCTCATCTCTCTCTCCCCCTGGTGCCTGAGGGCAGGGCCCTGGTTTGTTCATCTCCACACCAGGCCCCTAACACTAGGTACTGGCCTGCCACAGGAGCTGAATACATTTTCTTTCTTTTTTAAAGATATTTTTACTGATTTCAGAGAGGAAGGGGGAAGGAGAAAGACATGGAACGTCAATGATGAGAGAGAATCATTGACTGGTTGTTTCCTGCACTCCCCACAATGGGGATCAATCCCACAACCTAGGCATGTGCCCCACAACCGAGAATCGAACCTCCTGATTCATAGGTTGACACTCAACCACTGAGCCATGCTGACCAGGATGAATACCTTTTCACTAAATAAATAAATGAATGCAATTCAGCTTCCCCACCTGCGTTAAATATGGGAGGACTTTTTGTAAACTGTAGAGTGCTATACATACACATACATACACATACACTCCAGGACCTGACAGTCCCAGGGCCTTAACACAGTCTGCTGAACTGAATTCTGGGCAATTTCTGCCTGTGCCCTATCTCCGGGTCCCATAACCACAGCCACAGCTGGCGTGAGTCTTGAACCACTCATTCATTACCTGAGCAGCCCAGGAGGCAGAGGTTAAAAAAACCACAGAGCCGAGTGCCCTCCAGTCCTGGGAGGGGGAGGTGCAGAGAGCCGCCTGAACATGTGAGCAACAGATGGTCAGCCCTGCGATCGGGAGGGTTCTATTTCAGTGACAATTCATTTTTAGTAATTATCCCTCTCTCCTTTAAAGTCACCTAAGGCAGCTCTCGTGGGCACAGTGGACCTCTTCCCTGGGCGAACTTTCAAGTTATTTGCACTTTTGGAGATGCGTAGAATTAAAAGCAGATGTGCCAAATTGAGCCTCCCGCTTGCTGCTCCATCTCTGACTTTTTTCCCTGCCGGCCCACTGTAAATGTTTTTAAAATGGGACCCCGGTACTAGACATGTCAAACAGCTGAATTCAAGGTAGAGGAGGCTGCCAGCAAGGAAGACGGATGAAATTTAAAATCTCTTTCGACAGATTAACTAGAGACACTTTGAAGCCATAAATCATGCAGACAGTCTAGAAGAAGCTAATAATGGATTTCGGTTTTGTTCGCATTTATTATCTCAAAGAGATAGCAGAATGCAGGGCCACTGCGCCTGGCTGGGAAACCCACTGGGGACTTCCGAAGGCTGATTACCAGCCAGAGAAGAGCTGGGACAGGATGGGAGGAGGAACATAAAAACTAGCTGTGTTCCTGCTGTGTGCCAGGTACTGAGCTTGGCATAATTTGTTTTGTTTAAGCCACAATGCCAACCATGTGAAGAAGACAATACTGTCCCCACTTTAAGGATGGGGACTCAAAGACGCTATAAGAAAACTTGTGCCAGGCCATAAGGTTCCTGAATTCTAAAACTCTTCTCTTTCCACCCAAGAAATGTAAGGAAGGAGATGGTCCAATATGAGAGCACAGAGGACCTGGGAGACACAATCAGACAGTGAGGTAGGAGCTCCGGCACCCACCTGTGCACTTCCCCACCATTCATCCTTTAGCTACACTGTGCCCTCTACCTGGGGGGCCTTCAATGGTCATTTTCTGAGCTCCTGACAGAACATGGCCTGGGTCTCTGCTCTCAAGACGTGCCCTGAATTAGAAAACTTGTTCCAGGACATACAGTTCCTGGATTAATAATGCGGGTGTACTGGTTAATAATGCGTATTTATTTCAATAGAGTTACACACATGTTGATATATATGCGATTTGATATGTATTCTATTTTGTTGTATTGACAGTAAGCTTCAAAACTTTATATGTCCAATTTGCTGAAGGTGTTAACATCATAGATATTTTTACACTTAAAAATGTTGAATTTCATGCCAAAAAAAGAGCATTTGTGGGAAGTTTTAATTCATTACTTTATTTTGAAGAAAAGTACAGTTGAAAAGTTATCGTATACTTCGGGAAGCTTATGGTGAACATGCTCCATCTCAAGATACTTGTGAACGCTGGTTTAAATGCTTTAAAAGTGATGATTTCAATGTGAAAGACAAAGAACTTCTAGGTCAACCGAAAAAGTTTGAAGACCAACTATTACAAGCATTTTTGGATGAATATGTGTGTCAAACTCAAAAACAACTTGCAGGAAGATTAAACTTTGCTCAGCAAACGATTTCCGATCGTTCACAAGCAATGGGGAAGATTTTAAAGGAAGGAAAATGGTTGCCACATCAACTGAACGAAAGACAAATGGAAAACCGAAAAGTCATCAGTAAAATGTTGCTTCAATGGCACGAAAGTCTTTTTGGCTTCGAACTGTGACTGGCGATGAAAAGTGGATTTAGTTTGAGAATCCCAAATGCACAAAATCATGGGTTGATCCAGGTCAACCATCAACATCGACTGCAAGGCCAAATCGCTTCGGAAAGAAGACAATGCTCTGTGTTTGGTGGGATCAAGAAGGTGTGGTGTATGGATGAGCTTCTAAAACCAGATGAAGTCGTTAATACTGATCACTACCGACATCAAATAATCAATTTGAACCATGCTTTGATCGTGAAATGATCAGAATGTGCCAGAAGACACAGCAAAATAATTTTGCTTCATGATAAGGCATCATCACACACTTCAAAACCAGTTAAAGACACGTTAAAAGATCTTGCCTGGGAAGTATTAACCCACCCGCTGTATTCACCAGATCTTGCTCCTTCAGATTACCACTTGTTCTGGTCAATGGCACACATACTTTCTGAGCAGCACTTCAAAATGTATGAATAAGGGGAAAACTGGATCTCTGGATAATTTGCCTCAAAACAAGAAAAGTTCTATTGGGACAGTATCCACAAATTACCTGGAAGATGGTGGAAATGTGTAGCTAGTGATGGACATTACTTGAAATAAAGCATTTTTTAAAAATACATTTTATTGATTTTCCACAGAGAGGAAGGGAGAAGGATAGAGAGCTAGAAACATCGATGAGAGAGAAACATCAATCAGCTACCTCCTGCACGCCCCCTAATGGGGATGTGCCCGCAACAAAGGTACATGCCCTTGATTGGAATTGAACCTGCGACCTTTCAGTCCGCAGGCCCAAGCTCTATCCACAGAGCCAAACCAGTTTCGGCAGAATAAAGCATTTTTGATGTTTCTCTTGAAATTATCATGTTTTCTTTGATTACAAAAACAGCATTATTAACCAGTACACCTGATACAGCATGTTTATATTTGTCTTACTTATCCCCAAATTTATTTATCTCAAATGAGTATGACCTTATTCATTCCTATGTCCTCCAGTGGCCACACAGGAAATACTCAATGCGATTGAGTGAATTCTCTGATGACCCAGTACCCCAACACCAGCATCCTGTCTACCAAGAGCAGGGGAGGAAGCTGATATTACAGAGCACCTCACTGATTCATCTGACTCACATTTTTTGAGTGCCCAGCACCACGGATTGAACTGTGAACCAGACATAGTGCGCCCACACGGAGCTTATACCCGAGTACCAAGCACTCTGGAAAACACTAAGTTAACCTTATCAACCGTAGGAGAAGGAGTACTTACTGCCACCTACCAAACATGGAACCTGAGGCTCAGACAGTGAAGTAACTAGGCCATGATGGAGTGAGATGCACAAGTAGGACACCCCCAGCCACAGACCCTCCCTGCACCATCAGGGCCCTGCCCAGCACCAACCCAGCACTTCTACATGCATTTACTGTGTGCTGAGCATCAAGACAATGCTGCCAAGTGAAGGATGAGGACGGGATGGATTTAATAACCAAAGGCTCACACAGAGGCGCAGGTAATAATCCCCTGAGAGGCCAGAAGGGGTGCCATCGAAGAAGGCTTCCAAAGCAGAGAATTCAGTCTTGTTTGCAATTCTTAATAATTCTTTGTCCACAGCAGTGGGCCCTAAACTCTGACATATCAGAATCACCTGGGGAACTTTTAAAAAATATCCCTGGGGCCTGCCCTAGATACATCAATCAGAATCCAGAGTGTGTGGGCTGGGAAGCTACACTTTTATGAGTGCTCCAGAGTATCCTGCTGAGGCCTGCCTGATGCCAGTGCTCCATATTATTTGGCCACCATCAAACTTCAAGAGAAAGTCTCACGGCTTTGACCTGGCAGTGGCACATTCAATGTCCTTCACAGCCAGCTCCAAACCATTGCCTCTCTGGTCTGATCTGCCCGGGCTGCATGCATGAGTACACACACACACACCATTGAGTCAGACAGTCCAGGCCTATCAGCTATGTACCACTGGCCCAATATGCTTGAATGTGCAACCTCCTCCCCTACCCCATGCTTCACTCTGTTCCCTCTCCTGAAATGCCTTTCCATCAGCTTCGACTTGGCAAACTCATTCCTAGGGCTTCTCCTGAAGCCCTTTCAAATCCCCTCTGTACTTCACAGCCCAGGAATAAACCCCACCAAGTCCCAGCTGGCTGTCCCATCACTGGGAGGCTGACTCCTTGGGGCCTCTCTCCAGCCTTCCCTCATCTAGCCTGACTTCCTGCCCAGCCTGGCTCAGAATGGTACCCTAGAAATAAATGAGGCATGCGATGGTCTTGGAGAATAGACCTTGAGCCAAAGATAAAGAGGGAGAGAAGTTCCTTGTTCCTCTCTCCCCACTTTGCTGCAGCCACACTGGTCTCGGCCCACACCAGGAGCTTGCTCCTCCTGCCAGACCTCCGAACTGGCTGTTTCCTCTGCCTGATGTGCTTTGGCCTGGAGAGTTCATCAGGATGGCTGCCTCTGGTCATTCAATCTCACTGCCTGTGACAGGCCTCCCCTGACCTTCCCCACCCTGCTCAGTCACCATTCCCTCATCAGCTTCGTTTTTCTTCTTAGAATACTGTGTAGGTAATGGTATATGCTATTTGTTCATGGTCTGTCTGACCCATTTGAACACAAGGTCCATAAGGGCAGGAGTTCCTTTGGGCTCAATTGCTAAATCAAATAGACTTGATCATTCTTGCACATACACACAAGCCATCTTAGACCATTCAGTATGTGAGCTTTGAGTTTTCCTTTCAGAGATACATACAGGAGTAAGCAAAAGGAGGCTTACAGTTGTGAGCACATAAAACACAGAGTATAACCATAACCTACTTGTCTTTTTCCATACGAACAACTGTAAACCTACTTCTGCCCACCCCTGTATATGGTGATTATACATGTTTATTTGTGGTAAATTTTAAGGGGGGAAAAAAAACTCCAACTGACCCACCGTATTCACCAGACCTTGTTCCTTCAGATGTTTTTAAATCCCATACTTCCATCTTTCAGATGACTTAGATTTTGGTATGTTCATTTTTTTTCACTACACCTATGTGTATGTATACATACACGCATATACATATACAAATATTTAGCATTTTACTACATATTGACATTTGTTTAGTATTTGTTACATTGAATATCAAATTATGCACATTTTCCCCTTGTCACCAAGAATTCTTTAAAAAAATAAAAAACCCTTTTGAAGAATGGCTGCATAGTATTCTGTCAGGGGACTGCACCATAATTTATTTAGCTCTCCCCTGTTGTTAGACAGTTAGGTTGCTTCCCATTTTTTGCTATCATAAATAGCGCCATGGTGAGCATTCTAGAACATAAATCACTGTCTGCATCTCCAAATGTTTCCTCAGGGTAACTTTCAAGAAGAGGAATTCCTCGGTCAAAGGGACTCACTATTTTCCAGGCTCTTGGAATACATGGTCAGACTGCCCTCCATCCAGAAAGACTGTACCAGTTCACACTCCCCCCAGTGACTGGTGAGGGGACCAATGTCATCGCACATCACAGCAATGAGCAACAGACTTCCCTTCGTCTTTGCAAATTTGTGGGACTGAAATGATACTTTTATTTTTACTACTAGGGGGACATATGTGAAAATATTCTTGGCTATCTGTATTTCTTCTCTGTGACTGCTTATTCCTGTCCTTACTCGAACATTTTTCTTATCATTCTGGGGTTGCTTTTTTAATGTATTAAAGATACCAGTCTTGCTCTCTATAGCAAACATTCTTCCCAGTTTGTTTATTGCCTTTTATTGATGTTTATAAATTTTTATATGTAACTGTGTTCTAAGATTTCACATAGTCGTATCTAACAGTCTTCAGTTGAGATTACTTCCATGGGCTTTATGTAAAACTAGTCCTTTTCCAACCAGACGTAAGATAAATATTTCCCTAGAATGCCTCCTAATTTTTTGTGTGGCTTCATTTTTCACTCTTAACTCCTTAATCCATCTGGAATGTATTTTGCAGGATAATGTAGGTGAGGAATTAACTTTATTTTCTCCCCAATAGTTAACCAATTGTCCCCATCTGTGTTATTTTTCTTAAGACCTTATGGCAGGATTTCTACCATCTCCCTTAGTAGCACCACAGTGTAGTAATAATCACAGTATCACATGTATGCACTTATATTTTATAAAACATTATTCATTCATCATTTATTCATCACATTTTTGTTGAGCGCCTGCTATGCACTAGGGACCGTTCTAACTGCTAAGAATATAGCAGTGAATAAAACAGATAATAATCTCTGTTTTCATGGAGCACCCCTTATAATGCGGGGAGGGGGTCAGAGTGAAACAAAGAAATAAATAGTCCAGAATGTTAGTGAGAAGGAAAAAATAAAACACAAAGGGAGATAGGAAGCACCTGTGGGGGGTCTGGCATAGGATGTTTAGGGAAGGCCTCACTGAGAAGTGTCACTTGGGTAAAGACCTGAAGCAGGTGAGGGGTTGAGCCATGTGGATGTGAGGGCTTGAGGGCAGGACATTTCAGCGGAGGAAACAGCCAGTTCCAAGGCCCTGAGGCAGCAGGAAAACTAACATGCTCTAGGATCAGCAAGAAGCTAGTGTTGGCTGGAGGGGAGTAAGCCTAAGGACACAAAGGAGTTGAGATCAGAACAGAATAAGAAAGGTATGTGTGTGTGTGTGTGTGTGTGTGTGTGTGTGTTTCATGCAGGGCCTCATAGGCCTTTGTACAGAGCTTTCCCTCCACATCTGGGCAAAATGAGGAGTTTTGGTGAGTTTTAAACAGAAGAGCAACATTATTCATTTTTAAACACAGGGTTTGTCTAACCCCAGCACTACTGACATTTGGGAATGGATAATTCTTTGTTCTGGGTGCTGTCTTTTAAATTGCAGGATGTTTAGCAGCAGTAGCTCACATACACACACAGTTGTGACAATTAAGAATGTCTCCAGACATTGCCAAATGTCCCCTGGAGGGGGCACAATGGAGAACCACTGCTTTAACAGGGTCACTGGCCACTGTGCCTTTGCCAGAGATACAAACCAGCTCAGAAGCTGTTGCAGTCAATTAGTAAGAGATGATGGTGGCTTTGGCCAAGGTGGGGAGAAGTGGGTGGATTGTGGATATGCTATGAGAGTGAAGGCATCTTGGATTTATTGACAGATCAGCTACAGGGAGTGAGAGAAAGAGTCAAAGATGACACCAAGGTTTTTACCCTGAGGACCTATTGGGATGGAGTTTCCATTTACTGAGATGGGGAGACTCTCAGGAGCTCAGTTGTGGTTGGTCATGTACATGTGAGACATTTTTTTAGACATGCAAATGGAGATGCTGAATAGCAACTGGATTTACAGTTCTGGAGTGTAGGGGCCAAATCAGGGCCAGAAACATAACTTTGGAGCAATAGCAAGTTGATGGTATTTGAAATGCAGTGATATAGAATGAGACCACCCAGGGAGAAGTATAAACAGAAAAGTAAGAGTTCAAGGACTCAGTCCTGGGCACACTCATGATTAGAGGTCAGAGAGCTGAAGAGGAGGAGCTGGAAGAGTAGAAGGAAACAGGCATGAGAAGTGTCCTGAAGCTGTGAGAAGGAAGTATTGCAAGTGATCAGTTGTGTCCAAGGCTGCTGCTAGAACAACGGAAATGAGGACTGAGATTTATCCACTGGACTTGGCAACATACAAACCTTCACAGGACGGTTGGGGATGAGTAAGGGCCTGATTGGAGTTCATTCATGAGGGGATGGGAGGAGAGGAACTTGAGACATTGAAGTGTGGCAGCTCTTTTGTTTGCTCTAATGGGTTCCCAGGCTCCTCCTGAGCTCTCTTGCCATCCTCTCAGCTCGCCTCTTACTGCTGTCACTGTGCAGCAGATGCGGTAGGCAGGCTTCTCTGCTTCAGGCAGGTGCAGCCTGACAGTGCTTTCTACAAAGCAAGGACATGTACATCCACTAAAGGTGCGTGGAAGTTAATGCTTCGGAGCACCCCTGACAAGGGGTATGGGCACCCATGATGACACTTCTCCTTTGGCAGTGCTCTGAGATGCCAGCCGCTCCAAAGGCATAGCAGCTCAATAATATACTCTTGATGGACTCTTCCCCAGCCCTGCTTCATGACGCCCAGCTCTCAATTCTACTCCTTGGGATCACCTCCCAAGGAAATTACCTGCACCAGAGCATGAAAACCTTTGACTTCAGGGAGCCAAGATAAGACAAATGGCAAGGAAAGACAGGAGAAAGAGGCTGGAGGTGGATACAGAGTCAAGAGAGGGTTTGGGTTTTAGTTCAGGTCTTTTTTCTTAAGATATCAGAAATAATAGCAGACTTGTACATGGAATGGTCCAAGAGGGAGACAAAAATTGATGCAGGAGAGGAGAGAACGCTGGAGGAGTGGGTTCACAGTCCCATTTACAACACTGATCATGTGCTGGGCCACAAAACAAGTCTCAATAAATTTTCAAAGGACTGAAATGAACAAAACATGTTCTTCAACCATAATGTAAAAGATAATTAGAAATCTTATATGTTTGAAAATTAAGAAACATGCCCCATAACTATGGGTCAAAAATATCATGGAATTTAGAAGATATTTTGTACTGATTGATCATGAAAATTCTACATAGCAACACTTTGTGTGGGATGCTGCTAAATCACTACTTAAGAAACATTTGTGCTTCTTAATGTCTTAAATGCCTTTGTTAGAAAAAAATGTTCAGACTTATTGAGTTAAACATCCACTTCAAGGTATTAAAAAAAAGAGCAAACTAAAGCAGAAAGAGAAATTATAAAGACATGGACACAAATCAATAACATAGAAAGTATACACATAATAGAAAAGATTGATAAGTTAATCTAAAACTGGTTCTTTGAAAAGATAGTAAGATTAACAAATAACTAACAGGATAGATCACAAGTAAGAAAGAGGGAAAATAAATAACTAAAATATGGAATAAAAAATAAGCCAACACAATGCTACAGGCAATAAAAATGTTTAGAAAATAGTATAATATTTTTATACCAGTAATTTTGAAATGTAGTCAAAATGAACAAATTCTTAGAAAATACAATGTACCAAAGTTGACTTAAAAAGAAATAGAAAACCAGAATAGTCCTAAAGGTATAAAGGTAATTGAATAAATGTTCTAAAATCTTTCCACAAGAAAACTCCAGCCCAGATAGCTTTTCCAGTGATTTCTACCCACAGTTGAAGGAGTAAGTCTAACCTTATACTTACTCTTTCAGAGACTAGAAGAAGAGGGAATACTCCCTAATTCATTGTATGAAGCTAGTAAAAATCCCAATATTAATACTCAAAAAGGACAGTCTAAGGAAAATAAGTTACAAGTTAATTTCGTTCATGAAGATAGATGCAAAAATTCTTTAAAAAACATAAACAAGTGAATCCAGCAGCATGTACTGGAAAAAGTACATCATGACCAGGTTGGGTATAGTCAAGGAATTCAAAGTTGATTTAACATTATAAAGTCATATAATGTAATTTACCACATTAGTAGATTTAGAGAGAAAATAATATGAATGTGTCTATAATTACAAAGAAAACATTTGATATAATTCAACATCCATTTGTGATTTTAAAAGAAAACTGTGAGCCAATCTGGAAAAGAAAGGAACTTCCTTAAGTGATAAAGGATGTCCAGAAAAGCTAACATGACAGTGATAAAATATTGAACACTTCCCCTTTGATACTAGAAGCAAAACAAGGATGCCCTCCATCCTCATCTTTCATTCTCCAAACTCCATTATTATGTTCTTTGCAATAATATTGTAATTACATTCTGGAGGTCCTATCCAGCATAGAAGGCAATAAAAAGATAAAGGATGTATGAATAGAGCTGACCTCCATCCACACCCAAGTTTCTCTGATTCTAGGGCACACAGAGCACTCCCACCTCTGATTCCAACCTTAGCTTAACCTGTCTTCAATCCTTCTCCTATTCCCTCACCCAGCCACTCAGCAAATGCCTGCTGGGCCATCTGTGAACCTGCTCTGCCCCTGTGGTGTGTTTCTGACTTCCCTTCCTCAGAGACTGCATTCTGAGGGTAGGGACCACTCTGGTATTGTTCCTTGTGGGCAAGACCGGGGCTGCTCCACCTGTTCCACAGCCGCTCACATACTGCTGGGCCCAGTAAGTGCTTGCTGACTGGTGAGTGAGAGAGTCAATGGAGTGTGGTGGAGGTAGCGGGATCCTATCTCCTGGGCAGAGCCTTCCAACTTCACCATCATCTACCAACTTCTTCCTTTCTTTTTAAGAGACCATTCCTGCTGCTCTGCACTGAGCTGCCGTGAACTGGCTCTATGCTAGGGGGTACTGGGGACACAGAGGGCATGCTAAGACCCTGTCCCTTCCTGTGGGCCTAGAAAGGGCCAGGATGGTGGGGGTAAGAAGGTGCCTGACCCAGCCCATAAGGTCAGGAGAGGCTTCCAGGTGGAGGGCTTTTAAATTGGGCTCTAGACAACAAGTTCTGGCTCCTATAATATGTGACACTATGAACCCTCCCCCATGAAAAAAAAAATGCATGAATCATACCCTGAAGCCCACCCTGTACCCCTAGGTTCTAAGAACTTAGACGGTATCCTGAGAATAGCAAATCAAACTGTTCCAGGTGAATGATCAAACGTACAACTGAAGTTCATTTGCTGTCTACTTTCACCTGCTTATGTTGCACCAGGATCCAAAATATTCTCTTCCTCCCCTCCCCCCGCTACACACACACACACACACACACACACACACACACACACACACACCAGGCCAACGCTGACCTCCCAGCTGGAAAATGCACCCTCTTCCACTATGCAAGAGCACGCAGGCCTTGGCTTGTAGCACTGCGCACAGCACTCCCGACAGAGGCCTTACAATAACTCCATCACCTGGAAGGAAATGTCACCATCCCACCACAACTACCAGAATTGCTGAGCACTCACCATGTGTCAAACAATGATGGACAGACAGGCCAGGAGGAGAGGATGATCCTGAAATAGGAGGCATGGAGAGAGGACATGGGCATGAAAGAACCTGGTGTTTCAGGGCCTAACTGAAGGATCCAATGCCAGGACACTGACTCATGTGCTTGGGAAAAGCTGGTCGCTGGGCCATATCCCAGAGTGTGGACACTCTCCTGAAGGTAGGGGAGATCCAGGATCTAATGTGAGTATAGGGGTAACTCTGGTTGGGTGTGAAGATGAATCTTTAACCATGTTTTTGACTGCATGCTGTCCAAGGGGTGCCCTGCCTGAGAGAGGCAATATATATGGGAGGGGGATCAAGCAGGGCATTTGTGGGGAAAGGGGGTTTTCTAGTTTCTTTTCATTTTGACAGATAATAACCATAGGCCTCCTTGATGCCCAAAATAAAAAATGTGAATGCAAGGGTGCCACCTGCTCATTACCATCAGAGCTGCTGAAATGAGTGTTGCTGCAGGAAGAAAAGACTGAGCAAAATAGATATTGGCCCAAAGAAAGGGCTTCATCCAGGTCAGCCCAGGCCCAGAACATCAGGGCTCCAGGTCCCTCTCTCAGCTGACAGATGACGACTAGACCTGCACAGGGTTAACCAGGGGCTGCTGCAAAGTCATAGCATGTGGCCACAACCGTCCTGAACCTGGTCTGTGCTCTCCTTTTCCCCAGCCCGGCTGCCTCCAAATCCCAGAAGGGCCACTGAGTCATGTGGAGTATCCATGTCCCAGCTGCACAACACTGTGCGCTCTTGGCCAGCTCACATCACTGCCGCCTCAGACCAGACAGCTGTCAGTAAGACCCTTTCTGACTTGAGTCTCACACATCAGAGGACAAAGGAGGAGCACAGAAGGACTGACATAACACTGGGAGTGACCCTGGAAGGGAGAGGTCAGGGAGGCCACTGGAAGAGGTGGGCCTGACCAAGGAGCTAGAAAACAGTAAGAACAGTAGGAAGGGGGCTGCTGGGGTCCCAGGTTTGCCTCGACGCATGAGGAAACTTCAGGCAAGTCACAACCTCTCTCAGTGCCTGGCCTTCCTCATCCACACAACTGGGGCAGGGAGTGGAGGGCAAGGGAGAGAGTGAGACCAGTTGCTCTGAAGTCCTTTCAGCTTCACACTGACAGAATAGCCTCACATGAAAGTATGAAAACCAGGACCCCATCACTGGAAACTTCTCACTGAGCCTCAGTTTCCTCTCCTATAAAATGGGGACAACAATACCACCTCCTTAAGGTTGTTCTAGAGATTAACCTTCACCAAGTGACACAGAGCAGCCATGCAAGGACCGTACTCTCCAGCATTACACATATGATGCTGGGGAAGGCCGGGGGGCAGTGGGTGGGGAAGGGGTGTGTGGCCAGTGGGCTCCACCAGGCCTGGCTGCCTCTCCTAACTGCACCGAGTCTGCTGCCATCATGTCAGGTGCTGGGGAAACTTGTAGCCAGCTCCCCTCTTTATTCAGAGGTGTTCTCCTTGGCCCCCCAAAGGCTACTCTCCTTTCCTGCTCCCCTTGGCCCTCAGGGTGACAGCTCTGAGAAGGCCAGTCCATCTCCTCGGGGCTGGCAGGACCGCCCTATAAATCAATCAATAAATTCCAAGCAGACGTGCACAGTTGTTTGGGTTGGAACCCTGGACCTTTTCTGAGGCTGCCACGAAACCAGACTCTCTCAGGTGATTCACAATTTGACTGGGCTGGGCCCGGATCCACCAGAGGGTGACGATAATATTTTCTTTCCTGTCTTACCTCGGAGACAGGGTGGGGTTTTTCCAGCCCTCTATCCTGGGCCAACAGCAAATCCTGGTTTACTCAGCGCATATTTATAGACCCCTGGGCTCAGGGAAGCCAGTCCCGAGGACAGCCACAATGCTGCGGGCTTCCCAGCCAGCAGACGTCTCCCACAGGACTCCGTTTTCCTCCCAGCTACCCCCCAAAGCCCTGCCTGAGGAAACCACTAGAATGTGAATGTGGTTAAAGCTGTGGCTTTGCTGCTGATGGTCCTGAGTTCAAATCACGGAGCCTCTGTTGATAGTTTTGTTTTATAAATAGAGATAATATATAAAATAACTAATGACAATGAAGTGAGGTTTAAATTAAAATATGTGACAAGCACATTTTAGATATGTGATAAATCATCACCATGCATGTTAACAATATGAGTGGTCAGAGAAGGGGTGCAGCAAGCCCTAAGACAAGGTCACTGAACAGTCAGAGGAGTTCAGACATCTGGCTCCAGAGTCCATGCCTGTTCTCAGCTTTCTCCATCATGTACTGGGTGGACTACCCTTCTTCCCCCCTTCTTCCCCCAAATACAGGAGGCACCAGGGCAGCCAGTCAAGGCCAAAAAAAGAAAAGAAAAATGTGCCACAATGGGAGGGAAGGCCTGTGTGCGGGACCCAACCCTTGAAGCAGGGATGTGACCCCACAGTCAGAGTCGAGGAGCAGAGCACCACTGAGCTGGTTCCCGGGCATCAGGCTTCAGACAGGACAAACATCGACTCACCTTTCTAAGGTCCCACAAACCCCTTTATGAAGAATGCCCAGGAGGAGTCTGCATCTAGAACAAGTTAGCAATCGAATAGGATGAGGACAGGGCCATGAGTCTGGCTTAAAAACAGGCCAGTTACTCCTATACATTTTTTGGCTAAAATCCTGACCTGCCCTTTCGTTGGTCTCCATTTTTCATCTAATAGCAGGATTTCAGAGGATCCTGGTGCCCTTCTCTGGGGCCTGGATCTGAACTGCCTGTTGGACAGCTGTGTGAAACCCAGTAACCACAGCCATTGCTGAGCACTTACGTGAACTATCACACACTCCCCACCACAGTCCCGTGAAGCAGGGAGCACCGTCACTGTGCCCACTGCATGGAGGAGGAAAGTTGTCATGCAGAAAAGTTAAGTACCTGGCCCAAGTTCATCAGGGAGGTAAAGGCTGGATCTGAATCCCAGGCAGTCTAGCCCCTGAGCACTCTGCTGTCCTGTCCCCCTACACACACACGTGCACTCACTCACTCATGCCTGTGCTGAGGCAGCCTCCAGAGTCGGGACTAGATTTGTCCTAGGGGTTAAACTACATCAGATGACAATTTCAGAGTTGAACCTGATGCTGCCTCCTCAGCCTCAGGAGTTAATGGGATAGCCAAGTATGGCGCATTATGATGAGATGCAGGCAGCACAAGACTCAGCCTGGCCCTCTGCAGCCTAACCTCTGCCCACCTCTCACCATGACCTGCTTTCAGGTACAGTCACACCCAACCACCTACAGAGCAGTCTAGCTCTCTGCTGGCCCTGGGCCTCTGCTCCCTGAATCCTCTCTGCCAGGAATGTCCTTCCTCACCCCTTTCTCTGGCAAATGCCTACTCATCCCTCAGAACTCAGGTCAACAGCCACCTCCTACAGGCTATGTCAGTGCCTCTTCTCTGCTGGCCATTCGTGGCCTCTCTCCATTCCTGTTCTGCTCACTCTGGACTGACAGAGCTGTTACACACTCTCCCCCACTACACTACACCTGCTCACTCTGGACTGACAGAGCTGTTACACACTCTCCCCCACTACACCAGGCTCTTCCAGAATGATGTTGTACCTATTCACCTGGGGTCCCCAGATAAGTCTGGCCCAGAGCAGGTGTTCAGTGGATGGTTGTGGCATGCATGAGTCTGTAACTCAGCAGATCGATGAAGCAGGGATGGGTGATCAGGACACCTCCCTGAAGCCCTCATGGCTCTGCAGGTCCCCCATGACCTCTACTCCCTGACAGCATGTCACTCATCCACCTCCCTTACACTTCCTCAGGGCACCTATACTGACACCTTCTCTGGGCTGGGCACAGGGAATGTGGAAATGAACCAGAGGGATCAGGCAGACTGTAAAGTTCAGGCAATAATGTTCTACTGGGTTCCCCCATCAACCACCAGAGCTGGGAGGGCAGGGCCTGGGACTCCTGCTGGCCACCTGCTCAGCCACACAGTGTGGCCTGGCCAGGCAGGCCAGGCTGCCAGAGCGAATTCGCCAAAGAGATAAAAGCCCAGGAAAAAAGAGTGCACAAGGGAGGGAAGAGAAAAGGAGAGAAGGGGGGAAAAATATTAAAAAGAGGCTCTTTTGGTATTTGTTTTCAAAGCCACTGACAAAAACCAGATTTGAAGTTTGAGGGGGAAAAGGGATTTGGGCCTTTCAAATCCCACTCTCCACTAATTGACTGCAGTTTCCTTTGAAAGAGCCCCCAGCTCTTCTGAACAATCAGCGGCCCAGCTGGTACTCCACAACTGGCAGCATCCAGGCCTCCTGGCTCCAGAGGGTCGCCCTGCCTGAGTCAGCTCTGGACAGACAGACAAATAGTCACTGGGGCACTGGGACCCTCAACATGAACACTTAAGAGTCAGACCTTGTGCTGTGCTCTTTCCATGGAAGGAGGCCAGACCAGCACTCAAACCCAGGTCTGCCTGACACCAGTGCTGATCATTTTGCCATTCTGTTGCCTGCCTCTCACGGTGCTTGTGGCTTCTCTGAGGCCGTAGGGAGCCACAGCAGGTTCATGCACAGACTCCTAGAGGATATGTTTTCTGGGAGGAACAGCAAACTGTTCCAAACTGCCTGATCCAACATCCTTGAGGCGCTGAAATCTTTACAGGTTTAGTTATTCACACACACACACACACACACACACACACACACACACACACACACACGTGTATCCCCAATGCTCCCTCTGTTCTCACTCAGTGAAAACTGCTCTGTTCTCTCTTCTTCTTCTTCCAACAAAGTCAGGAATGCCTCTGGACTGAAGCCTGATCACCCCCTGCCTCCTCTTGCCTGGCCTTGAAGCATTTGACCAACAGCTTCTCTTTGGTGCAGTTTAGAAACAAATGTCCCTCCTTCCCCTTTGCACTTGGAGACACCTAAACACAAAGGCTGGAGAATCCCAGAAACCCAGGCCTGGGAAAAGCCAGGGGCCTCACCCAAAGGCAGCTCAGACCATTAACAGTCCCCTACCTCATGTCTCACCCAGAAGGGCAGAGGAGTAGAGGGACTTTCCCAAAGACACACATTAGTCCTGGCGTTGCAGGATCTAAACCAAGACCTGAACATGAGCCTCTCACCTTTTCCCCTGGCCCCACCCATCCATCTGGACAAAGAGCCCCACTTGCCTTCCTGAGCCAAAACCCAAAAGGGATCTGTGAGCAGCAAAACCAGAATGTCCTGGGAATGTCATGTTGCCACCACAGATGAACAGGGCTCCCCTCCTTCAGCAAAGTCAGGCCTCCCAGCTTCTGCACATAGGTCCCTCTGCCTGAAAAGCCTTTCCCTTTGAACTCATCCGAGGAGGTTTGCTCCAGGGCTCACCTCCATCAGGACATACTCCTGGCCCCTCTTCTGTCCTGCCATGTTTTGCTCTCTCGTGCCCTGAGTGGTACAATGTGGAATGACTACCCACCTGTTGACTCCCATGGACTAGCTCCTCTGGGCAGAAACAGCTTTCCTATGGCCATGCCCGGTGCCCACAGTATGGGCTCCAGCCATGTCTAGTGAAAGAGGGAGGCAGGGGGGCCAGAGGGACTGAGCACTCGGCAGAGTCCTAGGTGCAAGTGCTGACTATGTGGTCTTGACGAACCCCCTCCCCATCTCTGGGGCTTGGGCTCCTCACCTGAAAAATTGTGGGTAACAAACTACCCTGTGGGCATATGAAATGAGATTGAGAGTATGGAGATACTTTATGAATGATGAAGCTTTAAATAAATAATGACAATGGGGAAAATCTCGGTGGTAAAGTGAGAGGGACAGTCCTGTCTTTCCGACACGTCTACCTCTTCTCAAGCCTCTTGAGAAGGAATGGTTTGTCTGCCAGTATGTGTTGGGCATTGCTACAGCTGGCACCTCAGTTAATGGGATGCCCAATATCTCTCTTTCTCAAGGGATCCCCTAAAGCCAAGGAGTGAGGTGCTTGGCCCAGGTCTCACACTTGGCTAAGGGCATCTCACTTCATAGCCTGCATATTTCCATGCCTCCCAGCCCAGAGCTGTCAGGTACCAGGCCTCACAGCTGTTCCTGGGACCAGCTGGCCAGAGCGAGGACATCTCCGCAGCCCACAGGCCCAGAATCCCTTGAGCCAGACCCCACCCACCCATGCTGGTGAATCCCCAGGCAGCACACTGCCTGCTTCTGTTCCCTATTATGAGTGAGGACCGTTGCCCGTCAAATAAATCAGGCTTATGAAGTCTGATGAACAAAGATTCTGATGGTGGGATACTGTAATTATAAACATCAGCAGCTCAGCAATCCAGGATCAGGGGGGCGCCTCGCTTTGATGGGGGCAAGCAGCAGAGCAGCTCGATTTAGATTGTTCTAGACATCGCAGGCAGGAGGAGCCAGGGGCCTCTGCTCCAACTTCCCAGCACTCCATTAGGGAGTTTCAGGTAGCTGCATGGCCTTCCATGGGCACCCCACAACCTCTCCAGTCCCCACTTCTATAATACCCCACTGGAACTGCTCACTGCTATCCACACTCGCCAGGCCATTTCACATTTCCAGGACGTTGCAGAGGTTAGTCTATAACTAACGAAGTCCTATCCATCCTGTAACACCCAGCTCAAATGCCTTCTCCTCCAGGAAGCCTTCTGAGTGTCCCACAGAGTAAAGCACTCCCTCCTCCTGTTCTCAGGCTTGTCTCTCCAGCTTCACAGGAGCTGGGCTCCACCTTTTCTCCTCTCTTTGCATACGCCAATCCCTCTGCCTTCCTTGCAGCTTTAACTCCAACTCACCTTTTTCATCTCAGATCAGATTTCTTCTCCTCTAGGAAGTTTCCCCTTATCTGCCATCTGCCTGTCTTGGGTGCTACCCCAGCCATCCAACTCTGTGCACTTGTCCCCTGGACCCAATGGTCAGTTTGCATATTTGTGCCCTATCCTAACCGTGGTGCCCAGCTCAGGCCTAGTCTCCCATAGGTGCTCAGAGAATGTGTGCTGAAGAAATGTGTTCAATCACTATCAAACAGCCAGGAGGAAGGACAATCCAAGGCCCACCAACTGTGGTCTGGGTCCTCAGCATTCTGTCTTCTCAGGATGACCAGAAGACCTGGCTTCTAATAACAAAATAAGTGAAACAACCAAGAACTGTCAAGACCCAAACACAGTGGGCTTCATATGGAAGGAATCAAGAGGACGAAGGAATGAAGTATCCATTGGAACAGACACTTTGTTATCCAGACCATAAATCTGATTTACACTCAGGTTCCTTCTTTACAGAAGTTCTGTAAAGTTTTACCTTTACCCCAGCAAGCCTTGGAAACAACCCTTTAGAGCAGTGGTCAGCAAACTTCGGCTCGTGAGCCACATGCAGCTCGCGAGCCATAGTTTGCCGCTCTGTTGACTAATGAGTTTGCCGACCACTGAGATAGGGGCTTAATCACAAGGAACAACAACAGCCTGGAATTATTGGAATCGAGAGTCTAGGTCAGTAGTCGGCAAACTCATTAGTCAACAAAGCAGCAAACCTCGGCTTACAAACCGCATGTGGCTCGTGAGCCGCAGTTTGCCGACCACTGCTTTAGAGCAACAGGAAATCACCCATTTAATGGATGTTCCTGTCCTCCAGGTAACCCTATAAGCCAGTCACCTGAACAAGGTGCATGAGATGGGACTTAGAGACCTGAGTTCAAGTAGTATGTCTGCTATACACATGGGTGTGGCTTTGACAAGCTACTTCTCCATCTGGGCCTCAGTCTCCCCATCTGTGCAATGACCACAGGTAAGGAGGCAGTCAGGCCACATATAGAGCTTATGTTCAAGGAAGCAGCATAACACAACGGCTGAGGGTTTGAATCTTCTTAGCTCCATGACTTGGGCAAGTTAGTAAAGCTCGCTCTGCCTCACTCTGCATATCTCTAACACAGGGAACTGTGCCAAGATGGCATGACCTCCGAGGGCTGATGTGAGCACTCAGAGGTTCAGGTTGGAGAAGGGTGTAGACCAGCCCTTGACACGCGATGGTGAGCCCTCTCCATTCTGCTCCTATGGGTCTACTACCCTCAGCCGTCAGATGCTGACAAGTGGAGATAAGGCCCTTCCAAATCCATTGTCCAAATTCATCCCTCAGACAAGCTAGAAGGAACATAATGTTACCTCCACATTATAGATAAGGAAGGTGAGGCTTAAAGAGGGGTCTTAACTTGGATTTGCATTCAATTCTATGTGATTCCTTCCACTTCTTATTCAATCCAAGCTTTTTTTTTACCTGCCATGCATTTGGTCCTGAGTGAATAGGGGGCCAAGGCTGAGGTGGAGAGGAGTATTTCATGGAGGGAGCAGCATGCGCAAAGGCCTGGAAGTGAGTGGCTCGGTCTGGGCGGGGATTTGTAAGAGGGGCTGAAACAGGAGGGAGGAGTCAGAACATGTCAGGATTTCCTTGTGAGATGCATTATGAAGCTAGAACCATGGAGAAATGCAAGTGAAGACCACAGTGAAGTGCTATGTTGTACTCATTTAATAGGCAAAAAGTAATATGACCGTACCAAGTGTAAGAGAGATTATAGAATATTTCATGCAATGCTGTAGAGGTGTTACTGGTCCATCACTCTGTAAATTTGCTGGGTATTATCTTCAAAGAAGAATTCACCATCTCTTCAACCCAGGAGTTCCACAGCTTAGTGATATTTAAAAACAGGAGTTATCAAAGTGGGGTCTGCAGACCACAGAAATCTGCAAAAGCTACAACCATAGCTTTTTTCCTCCTTAGAGAGCCAGTTGTTAAACATTTATTTGTACATTATTGGATATAACCAACATAAGCAAAAGATTTGGGAGTCCTCAGTAATTTTTAAGAGTAAAGGGTCCTCGGGCCAAAAAGTTTGAGAGCCACTGCCCTAGAGAAACTCTTGTTTACATGCACCAGCAAATGTGTACAAGCATCTGCATAGCAGCACCACTGGTAATAGGTAATAGCAAAATGAAAACAAAACAGAAACAATCCAAACACCCAACAAATGGAGTAGATAACAATAAGTATGGGACAGCCAAACAATGGAATATTACACAGCAGTGAAAATGGATCGATTAGAGCAGTGGTTCTCAACCTTTCTAATGCCGCTTACCCTTTAATACAGTTCCTCATGTTGTTGTGACCTCCAACCATAAAGTTATTTTTGTTGCTACTTCATAACTGTAATTTGCTACTGTTAATGAATTGTAATGTAATAACTGTGTTTTCTGATGGTCTTAGATGTCCCTGCTAGTGGTTCTTAACCTGTGAGTCACAACCCACAGGTTGAGAACTGCTGCTGTAGAGCCTAAGACCATCGGAAAACACAGATATTTACATTACAATTCATTAACAGTAGCAAATTACAGTTATGAAGTAGCAACAAAAATAACTTTATGGTTGGAGGTCACAACAACATGAGGAACTGTATTAAAGGGTAAGCGGCATTAGAAAGGTTGAGAACCACTGGATTAGAGGCACTTGAATGACCAGTAACATAAGGCTGCATTTAAAAAGTGAGTCCTGGCCCTGACCAGGTGGCTCAGTTGGTTGGAGCATCATCCTGTAAAACAAAAGGTTGCAAGTTTGATTCCTGGTCAGGGCACATACCTAGGTGGTAGGTTTGACCACCGGTTGGGGCATATACAGGAGGCCATTGATCAATGTTTCTCTCTCACATCAATGTTTTTCTTTCTCTTTCTCTTCTTCTCTAAAAATCAATAAAAACATATCCTCAAGTGAGGATTAAAAAAAAAAAGTCCCAGAATCTATATAATAAAAGCTTAAATGACTATTAGGACTGACGACCAGAACGCCTGGTCTCTATGATGTGTACTGACCATCAGGGGGCAGACACTCAATACAGGAGCTGCCCCCTGGTGGTCAGTGCACTCCCACAAGGGGAGCGCCGCTCAACCAGAAGACAGGCTCATGGCTGGCGAGTGCAGCTGCCAGGGAAAGGAGCCTCTCCTGACAGCAGGCAAAGCAGCCGGGAATGAGTGCAAGTGGTCGGGCACCTGGCCACGATTCAGGCTCCTCCCTGCCACACTGCTACATCCCCTGAGGGGTCCCAGACTGCGAGAGGACGCAGGTAGGGCTGAGGGACACCCTCTCCCAACCTCCCTCCCCCAGTGCACAAATTTCATTCACTGGGCTTCTAGTATAGAATAAAGTCAAAAATCCACTAAAACCAAACAATATATTGTTTAAGCACACACATATATGTAATAAAAACTGGTTTTGATCAAAACTATTTTTAAGAAATAGAATGACAAACAAAATTAAGGTAGGCAAGGATGAAAGAAATAAAATGTATAAGAATTGAAAAGAAAAACTGAAAACTGTTATTATTCAAAAATGATAAATCAAATATAATCTAGAAATAAATTAACATTAATAAGCAGATTTGACAAAGTCAGTATACATAGGATGAATACTCAAAAATCAATTTCATGTCTATCTACAATAAATAAAAGAGAAAAATTTTTAGATATTTATGATCATATCAAAAAATACCAAATACTTAGGGATAAATCTAACACAACATGTCTAAGACCTCTACCTAGAAAATTATTAAACATTATGAAGACCTAAATGAATCAAGGGATATACATATTCATGGGTCAAAAGATTACAAATATGAATTTGGAAGTTCCAAATTTATTTCCCCAAATGTTTCTAGAGATTCAATGCAATCCAAATCAAAATCCCAGCAGGTCCTTTTTATGTGTGGAAATTATCAAATTAATCCTAAAATGTATATTAAAATCCAAACAGCCAAGAATAACTAGAGTAATCCTGAAGTAGAACGAAGTTGAAGAGCTTTCACTACTAAATATCAAGCCTTATTGTAAAGCCTCCATAATTAAGACTATGAAGTTGGTATGAAGATAAACAAATAGACCAATAAACAAAATAAGAGAATTCAGAAATAGACTTAATCACTTAACTGATTTATGGCAAGGGAGAGTGGAGAAAGGGCAGTGTGTTCAATAAAAGCTGCTGGCTAAATCTGATTTCTATTTTTTTTTCCTTAAAAAAGGACACTTGACCCCTACCACACACCATACACAAAAATCAAATCCAGATGGATTACAGATCGAAATACAAAGTGTAAAACAAGCAAGCTTCAAGAGGAAAATATAGAAGGCTATTTTCACAATCTGAGGCAGGCAAAGATTTTTTAAATAGGATACAAAAAGCACTAATCATAAAAATAAGGATGAGTAGACTGTTTTAAAACTAAGAGCTTCTACTCATCATAAAACACAATGAAGAGAAGAAAAGGAAGAGCCAGCGTGGGAACAGGTATCTGTAGCACACCTGACTAACGGGCTAAGATCTAGAATAAAGCTCTTGTATACATTAAAAGGCAAATAAAAAAATGTTTAAGGGCTTGAAGAGGCATTTCACAATAGAGGCTATTCAATGGCCAAAAGAACATATGAAATGGTGCTCCATATAGTGGACCATCAGAAAAATGCAAATCAAAACCATAATAGTACCACCAACCACCACCAGAAGACAAGCAACACCAGAGTGAGCAAGGGATGACTAGCCACGGACCTTGGCTGCTCTGTGGGTGGGAGTGTTAAGACAGCATGGTCACTTTGGAAATCTACATGTTATTACAGCCTGAAAATGAACAGACCCATACCATATAGCTCAGCAGTTTTATTCCTACACTGACACCCAACAGAAGTGTAGGGACAGATGTATTCGTAGGAAAGTTAGTCATAATGATCAAAAACTGGAAACAACCCAAATGGTCACCCACAGAAGAAAAGACCAATAACCGATAATACTAGACATCAATGAACATGAACAAGTCCTACCTATACCCAGCCACATAGAGAGATTTCAGAGACATAATGCTATACACACAGAGTATCTACAATATGACCCCAGCTACATAATAAAGTTCAAAAGCAAGCAAAACCACTCTGTAGCCCTGACCAGTTTGGCTCACTGGATAGAGCGTCGGCCTGTGGACTGAAATGTCCCAAGTTCGATTCTGGTCAAGGGCAATGTACCTTGGTTGCGGGCACATCCCCAGTAGGAGGTGTGCAGGAGGTAGCTGATCGATGTTTCTCTCTCATTGATGTTTCTATCTCTCTATCCCTCTCCCTTCCTCTCTGTAAAAAATCAATAAAACAAACAAACAAACAAAAAAAAACCACTCTGTAGAACTAGGAGCCAGGCCTGAGTTTCCTTGGGGAGGGAGGCAGGGGACAGACACTGGAAGGAGGTGTGATCAAAGATAAGGAGGTGCGATCAAAGGTGTTTGGGGTGACAGTAATATTCTATTTCCTGATCTAAGCTATGATTACACTGTGATGATCATCAAACCGTAGACTGAGGATGTATGTACTTTCTATATATAAGGTATACTTGAGTAAAAATACAGGAACAAAGTTAGTAAAGTGATTATCTCCAGATTGGAGGCAGGAGACCAGATAGAAGAGGGCACTTAGGAAAATGTATTTTCTTGTTAGTGTTCCAATGAGGGGGAGGGGTGAGAGAGGTGGGCAAATTAATGGACCAAAGAAGACAGTGACACAAACTAATAATTGTGCTAATTCAATTCTATGTATTTAAGATTAAAAACATAAATGTACATAAAGGACCATACTCCAAGAAGAAAACACTGTAAGCCGAACACAACTACATAACTCATGGAGCAGGGGAACAAGTAAATGGTGTAATGCCCTATTAAAGCTAGAAGAAAATAAACATTATTTTCTTGATTTTTATTCAGCATCTAGAAAAAGGCAAATCTCCAATAAATAATTACTGAAGAGATGGATGTTCCAGTTATAAGATTAATGATTAATGAGTTCTAAGGTTGTAATAATATATACATGGTGTGTGTGTGTGTATATATATTATATATATATACATTATATATATATATCATATATATATATATATATATGATATATATATATATAAAGCCCATGACCCTAATTCTGTAACAACCAAAGATCGGTGTGGGTGGGCAGGGTGGAGAGCAGGTGGGCAGGGCTGCGAGCACAGTAAGGCCTTGTGGGTGAGTAGGGCCTCTAGTAGTTAATAATAGCATATTGAACATTTGAAAGTTGCTGAGAGAGAAGATCTTAAAAGTTCTCATCACAAGAAAAAACTTGTAACTATATGAGATGATGCATGTTAACTTGGTAATCATTTCATAATATATACTTATATCAAATCATTATGTTGTACACATAAAATGAATACAGCATTTTATGTCACTCATATATCTCAATAAAATTGGAAAAACACAAATGAATGGAGAAATGTATAGGTAAAACAGGACAGGTCTCACCCCACCCATCCACCACCATCCTCTCCCCATGCTTACATTTCTTTTTGGCAGGCACCGGCCTGATAGTGCAGCTTCTATTAAAATCCCTTCACCACCCTCTCCCCAGCATCACACACTGGTCCAGGGAGCTCTGGATGTTGGGCCAAAGGAGTTAATTTCCTTTCAGCCCTATGGCGTTTCTCGAAAGTGAGTCCACTTTTTCACAGCCTGAAAGAGATGGCGACATTTTTAACAGTCCAGTTCTGGGCTGGATCTGTCACCACGACAGTAAAAAATAAAAAATTTTAAAAAATAGTTTAAGTGCATTGTGTACTTGGAATAAACAGTTTGCACAAAACTATTCATTCCACATAAGGGCACTGTGAAAAGCCCATAATCAAGGCTGTTACTGGGCAGAATGTGGAAGTCGTTTTCTACTCTTAAATAAAGAAAAGGTTCTCATTTTAAAATTAACTCAATGAAAACTATTAAGCAGTTGGCCGTGAATGCCTCAGTATTTTTTCCAAACTGATACTAATAAGGGCTCCCACTCCCAGCCCTGTCTAAACAAAAACACAATATTAACCACATAATTTTCAAGAGCGCTTCCCCACTGTTGTTGTTCAGAAACGCGTAACCAGAAGGAGCATGCAGATCCAACCAAAATTGAAAACCTAGTCCCTGGGACACTGTCTCCCGATGGGTTTAGGTGGGGCAGCTGCCTCTTAGTGATGCAGGGCTGGTAACTGGAGTCCTGTTCCCTCTTTGTTCAACCATCAGTTGATGCATGAGTTGTGCTAGGCCCTGGACTCTACCTGAGTGGGGAGTGGCTCAAAGTGAATCAGACAAATGCAGGTCTCCATGGCCTTCCAGAGGAATGTGGTCTGCAAGTACCGATAGTGCACCAGTTGTAGGGCAGCTGATGAAAGAGAAAGACTACAGGACTGGAAATCCATTAGACATGGATTTAAATCTCAGATATGCCTCTTTGTAGCTTGATGGTCTCAGTGTCTTCATCTATAAAATGTGGCTGTTCTGTGAATTTGTATGTCCCTGTGTGTAAAGAATCAAACACACCCTTGGCATGCAGCAGGTGGTCCTGTGATGCTGTGATGCTGACCCCTTTGTCTCTTCTGTGCTCGCTCTGCTGTGAGGATGCAGAGATCAGAGTTGACCACTGCTACAGGAGAAAACCACTCATCAGAGCAGAAGCGCAGCATGCTGTGGGAGCTCGGGCAGAAGAGGTTGGATCTGAGGCTCAGGGGTGGGTCCCACATGTGCCATTCCTGAAGGGGGATCCTGAGCTGCCAGCCACTCAAACCAGTGCTGACCAGGAAAGGGGGTGACAAGAACAGCTGAGGCGGCTAAGCCAGGATGACATGGCCAAGGACTCTCTGGGATCCCCAGACTCTCCTGGGAGAGTTTATATATCCATGTCCCCCAGCCCCTGTGACTGTCAGCCCCCTGAGGGCAGGGATAGTATCTGACTCATCTCTGAGTCCTTGGTGCCCAGCCCACCTGGAAACAGACCAAAACTCAGCGAAGGTTTATTGGTAAACAAGTAAGTCCTAGATAACATCTGCTGTATGTTTCCTGTGATTCAGGAGGACCGTCATCCTGAGTAGAAGCTTTGATCCCTGTGTAATACAGGCCTCTCACGTCTCCCCTTAAAACTGAGATCCAGGGAGTCATGGGGCTAGGGCGGAGGGGGGGGAAGGCGGGGAGGTGGTGAAGACAGACTACCTTCACCTAAAAGGAAATGGGGCAGGGGGCATCAATGAGCTTCCTCTTCCCCATTTGTAAGTGGGGTGATAAAACAGCACTCCTGCCTCTCAGGGTTGCTAAGAGGATTGAATGACAGACAGCAGTGAATGACAAGTGGTGGATATTCACGAGGCTTACCATTTCCCTCTCTGCTGTCTCTGTCTGTATCTCAGCAGATGCTGATTATAAACTCACTGTGGGCAAGGCTCTGGGGCCCATAGGGAAGAGCCCAGGCTATAGGTCGGACTGGAAGCAAGTGTCAGGTCTTAAGAGGAGGGGAAAGAAAAGGACACACAGTGCTTGGCATGAATGGGAGCTTAGTAAATGGTGGATAAACAAATGGGAACAAAGAACGAAGGAATACATTCACACATCTAGTCTTGAGGTGGTTTGCTATACCCTGTCCCAAACCCACACTCTTCCCATTAACGCTCACCCCTGCCCTGCAAGTGCCTGGAAGTCCCACTCAGGTCTTTGCCCTCCTTCTCTGTCTCTACTTGTCTCTTCCTGAAGGAGTCTCTCTTCTGTCTTTCAGTCTCTTTCCCCGGGGCTCTGACTTTCTCTGTCTCATCCTATTTTTCTCTGTAGGTGGATCTATTTCTCCTTCAATCTCGATGGCTCTCCCTCTCCCTTTTTTTCTCCTCTCTCCTTCCCTCACCCCATCGTCCTCCTGCCTTCCCAATTCCCCTGTGAAAGCCTTGCTTCCCACAGGCACAGGTGTGCCTGCAGATGTTTTATCCAGAGACCCTGCTTGTAAGCGGTGAGAGAAGATGGGGTGAGACAGACACCCCTGTTGAAAGGGGGCGTGGCCCAAAGCCCAGCTGTGAGCCAGGTCACAGTCAGGGTTAGCCTGGGTATCCCTGCCATGCTCCCTTACCAGTGCATCACACCTCCTCCCCATCCCTGTGTCTCTCGTGGCCCAGCCCTCCTGGGTGCCACAGTGGGCAAAGAAGAAGAAGGGCACCCAAGGAAGAGGTCTGCACCTGGAATAGACCCTAATGAATGGGCTTCATTTTCACTAAAGGGCGGGCTCCCAGCCCCAGTGCTGCCTCCTCTTCCCTCCAGCCATGGGGCAGAAGTGGAGGGCTCTCTTTGTAGGGACAGCACCAAATTCTGCCTGCCCTAAAACTGAGACCAAGACATGCCAGACACCCCAGCAAAACAGCAGTGCTGGCCACCTGCATACGTGAGCCTGGCACTTCTCAATTCCCAGGGTCCTGACAGCCCAGCCATCCACTCAACAGATACTTCTGAGTACTCCTCTGTGCCAGGCAGCGTTCGAGGTCCTGGCAGGGACAAGATGGACTTAAGTCCTGCTGTGTGTAGCTGACATTCTAGTGGGGAAAGTACACAATCAGAATACATAGGACAGTAGTGAGGGGGGCTGACAATACCATGAGAGGTGCGGTCTGGGGGCCAGAGTAACCCCAGCTTGGTTTTAAACACATTAAATCTGGGGTGCTACCTGGACATCCTCTTGGGGATACAGGGAAATAAGCTATAGTCTAAGCTCCAAGGAAGGTCTGGGCTGAGCATACAAATGCGGGAGTCGTCAACAAATAATGTCTTCAAAGCTACAGCCAGAATAAAAGAAGGAGCAGGAGAAGCAGAGAGGTGGGAGATGGGACAGTGTGGTGTCAGAGAGGAGGACAGTGAGCGTGGCTGAGCAAGGATGGTGGCCTGGGTGACATAGAGGCCACTGGGCCTTTACAGGAGCAGCATCAGAGCAGTGGTGGACATGAAACCTAGTGAGAGCTCAGAAGAGCACAGAAGAAAAACAGGACATAAAGTACAGTCACTCTTTCAAGGGGTTTTGCTCTAAAGGAAATGACAGAATGAAGTGGTATCTGAAAAGGGAAGTGGGCCGAGAGGTTTGTTTTGTTTAGTAATGTGGTAGAAATAACAATTTGCTTCTGTGGGGACAGGAGTGACTCAGCAGAAAGGAAGTGCTGATGCTGCAGGAACAGGCAGACTGCTGGGGCTGTGCCCTTGAGTAGGTGAGCAGCATCTGGTGCCTGGTCCCTCTGAGGCCCACATACCACAGAAGCTGGTGGGCTGGAGACCTGTCTTCATTTTCAGATGAGGACACTGAGGCTGGAAACATTAACCTCCAGAACAGGTACCACAGGGTTTCCTTCCCCACCTCTCCTGCTTAAAAACCTCTTATACCCCCAAGGTGGGGCAGGAATCTGCATTTTAGCTCCTTAAATGCTTCTCATTGAGCACGCTGAAATTTGACAATCGCTACTCCAGACCAGTAGTCATCAAACTTGTTTGATTTCATAACCCTATCAGGAGAAAACATAGTCATGTATAAATCACAGACATAAACAACTATTCTTATATGTATTATCAGAAACACTCTACCACATGCTAGAATACGGCCTTAGGCAAGTTGCCCAAGTAACCGCTCTGTGTCTCGGTGTCCCCATTCATAAAATGGGAGATAATAAGAGCACCCGCCTTGTGGGATTGTTGTGATGACCACATGAGTTAAAACACATGCAGTGCTCAGAACAATGCCTGACACATAAGATCATTATCATTCCTATCACACCAAAAGTGAGACAGGCTATAAATATGAACGACGTTCTAATATTTCTCCTCATCCCCATGGATGGTTTTGATACTCCAGCTGCATGATCACAGGTCCATCCAGTGAGGCCCTCAACAACAAGAACCATGTATTTCTTATTCATCCTTTATCTCTGATGCCTAGCCAGGGGTGTGGCACAGGTAGTCTAAAACACTGGTGCTGGACTGAAGAACCACCATTTGTTAAGGCCCAACCGTGAGCTGTACATCATTCAATCCTTGCAACAACCACTGAGGTGGGGATCAATATTCCATTTTACAATGGGAGAGACTGAGGCTCTGAGGAGAATGTGGTTTCTCTAAGATCACAGAGCGGGTTACAGCAGAGCTGGGGCCCATACCAGGACACCTGGGTGCCCCATCCCATGGCTAATGGCCTCTCCCCATCACCAAGGGTGTAGTCAGGGTATATGCTGGGATCGGCTGCTTGGGGACAAAGGCTGACTCTCAGCCTGATTGTCCTCCTGCCCCCAGCAGAAGAGGAAGGAATAGCTGGGAAGGTGCACGAAACCTCACAATTAGCAGAAGCGCAGAGGAAAACAGAGCCTAGGCAATCAGCAGGAAAGGCGGGAGGCTCAGGGAGCCTAATCTGGCAGACCCACCCGTCCCACCCCAACCCCAGAGCTGAGCATAGCCTGAGCTGAGCAGCACCTTGCCTTTGGGAACCTGCACCATCCCTTCACCTCACGCCTCCCTCCAAGCCAAGCTGCAGATCCGCCGGCAAGACTACATTAACGGATTTCTGAAATGTCACCAAGAACAAAGCTCCCCTTTCTGCCAGCCCCTAGTATTTACAAGCAAGCACAAATCTGTGAGAAAATTCAATTGAACGCAGATGGCAGGAAATTCCTCTAAAATGACAGTGGCCAAATTCAAACCACAAGACATGAAAATAACCCAACATACTAGACATGAAGAACATATCTTATAGACTTCTCCTCGTGCGATTTGCAATCTGTGATTGATTACCAGGAAGACAGACTGCAGATTTATTGGACTTCTGTAGAACACGGATTCCATTTGCAACAATTAAACCTTCCGTGGTTGAGAAAGGGGTCGGAGGGGGCTAACGGGAGATGGTGAAGTTAAGGAATGTGGTGTGAGGCTGATAACGGCTGGTGTTAGCACCGTGGAGCTGGGCGTTTGCGGCTCAGGTACTGGCTGGCAGGGGAGGGTCCGGGTGTGCTGTGCATCCGAAACCCAGGCACACACCATTGGGTTGGAAGTCCAGCTTGTGACTATTGGCTGGGCACAGAGGCATACTGACAGGTTTCTGAAGGGATGCATTTATGGGTCTCTGTGGTTAGACCAGAGCTGTAGAGGGATCCTTACCATGGCCAGTGGTTCTGGAGGTGCGAAGGGGGAAATGGACAACAGAAGCAGTGAACCAAGAGACAGTGACAATGCCTCTCCCCAGGCCTTGGAAAAACAATGACTAATAAATCACACCATCTCTTTCCTGCTGAGCTCAAAATCCTTCTCAACACGATGCTCCAGGCAGCACTAGTAAGTGGCCAAAGCTGGGCTAAGAGCAGAAACCTGTTGGCCAGCCCTAAGCCCACGCTGTGGGCTAAAGCACCAGAAGCATGCATTAAATTCGTACTGATTTCGATGGGTGCGATAAGCTAGAGCAGTGGTTCTCAACCTATGGGTCGCAATCCTTTGGGGGTCCATCGACCCCATCACAGGGGTCGCCTAAGACCATCAGAAAACACAAATATTTACATTACAATTCACAACAGTAGCAAAATTACTGTTAGGAAGTAGCAAAGAAAATAATTTTATGGTTGGGGGTCACCACAACATGAAAACCTGTATTAAAGGGTCCCGGCATTAGGAAAGTTGAGAACCACTGAGCTAGAGGCTCCAGCATGTGTCATGGATCAGCAGTTGAGGTGAGTGCTCACAGTTCAGAGGTTCAAATCTGTGCTACAGAGCTGATACCCACCATCTGGAAGATTACACCTCCCATTCCTCGGAGGGGCTCAGATCTCTCCGAGGCAGATGGGACGGGGTTGCATGTGGATTAAAGATGGCCACACATTATTTGACAGTCCTCCTAGGAAGAGATGGGTCTGTGCCCCGCTCTGCATCGGAACTGGCTTGTGACTGTCTTGGCAAATGGAGCATGGTGGAAGTGGCGCTGGGCCTGTTGATAAGCACACACTTCTGAGGACAAGCAGCTTCCCTCTTGGTCTCCTGGAGCCCTGAGTCACTGAATGAGAGGTCTGACCACCCGGCTGGAGACACCTCATGGAGACCACAGGGAGAGGGAGAAGGGCCCAGTTGAGCCCAGCCTTCCAGCCACGCTCACCCATGTGCTAGCATAGGATCAATCTGTCCTGACTCTCCAATCAACTGAATACCACCAAAGTGAACCCAATCAATATCCCATGGAGAAAAAGGATCACCCAGAAGAGTCTTGCCCCAAATTCCTGACCCATAAAATTGTGAGGCTTGTGAAATATTTAGTGATTTAAGCTGCTAAGTTTTGGGGCAATTATTATTTGGATCATCCAACCTTGCCCCCTTCCTCCCCATCCTCACTGTTCCCTCTCTTTCAGACCCATCACCTCAGCAGGGAGAACCACCCTGGCCTGATTCTCAGCTTCTCATTCAGTCCGCTACTAGTCACACTCGCCCTGGACTCCAGTGACCTTGCTATGCAAAGGCTCTGATCACACCCACCCTCAAAGCCAGTGGAGTCTGGACCACCTCTCCAGCCACCTGGCCCACCGCTCCCCTCCCCGCTGCCATGCTCACCATTCCCCAGATGGAGCTCACTCTCGAAAGGCCCCTATGCTGCTGTATATGCTGTTCCCCCTACCCAATGCCCTGCTCCCTCTATTGTCTGCTTGGCAAACTCCTATTCAACTTTCAGTGCCCAGCTCAAATTCAGTGTCTCTCTCTGGGTTTTTTTAGCCTTCACCAACCTGTATTATTGCCATTCTACCGTAGGTGGGGAAGCAACTTGAGGAGAGATCAGAAGCTCCTGGGTTTTTGTCTGCCTTGTACTAACATGATAACTGGCATAGGATCCAATAGAGTTTCACTGAATAAGCTAATAAATTAATAAAAGCATGATGCAGGAAATTCAATGCAGATCCTGGCATCAAGCTCTCTATAGGAAAGTAAAACATGAAAAGATGAATTTTCAACAAACAACTCCAACAAGCACCACAGCACTGATATGGACCCAAGGTCAGAGAAGCCACTGCCAGGGAGGACTTCCTGGAGGAGGAGACCATGCTGGTATCCACGTTTCCTCCACCAGAAGTTCTCCCAGAGAGTCCTCTGGGCTGAAGCTGCCCCTTGCACTCCCCCTAGCAGCACTCACCTGACTACATCACGGGGGCTGCTCACTTGTCTCACTGCTGCATCCATGGTGCCCAGCCAGGGGCCTGAGAGACAAGTTGACCTCTCCCATGGCATTATTACTAGGTTCACCTCCTTCTGAGTGACAGGGACCAGCACAGGGCCTCACTCAGAGCCGATACTAAGGGATTATTTGTCAAAATGAACAAGGAGGCAGTTAAGAAGGCATTGTGAGCAGGAGGAAGCTCAGAGAGGCCCAAAGAATGAACCTAGGAGCTGCTGTGGGGCACTGATCACACCACTGTCCTGGCTAAGCGACCCCACAACTTCCCCTATGAACAGGAATCATCGCAGGACCCTGGCAGGGCCAGTGTGATAAGTGCCTGGCACAGAGTCGTGTGTACTGATGCCTGGTAAACAGGAGTCTGGATCTCAGGGGATTACTGGGGGGATGATCCAGGTCCTGAAGGCCTCTTGGTGCTCTGACCCTAGAGAAGGCCTAGAGAAGGCCTTTAGAAGGGCTAAGGAAAAGAAAGAAAATATTTCCAAACAGCAGCCAAGGCCTGCCCTGGGCTTAGTTGCCACACTCCAGGAGGGAGCAGTGGAGAACCAGGAAAGCAAGTGACGGAGAAACTCAAGAGCACTCCATTTGGCTGTGTAAAGGAGAGCTGTCCAGCATGGTGATGGGCTGACAAGATAGGTAGCTAACTGCCCATTACAAGGTGTTCAGCAACTGGGTAGCCTCTTAAATTAAGAATTTCAGGGCTGAAGGGTCTTTCAATCTTCCTCCTTGTACACATGGGGAAACTGAAACCCAGAGAAGCGAAAGGCATTGCTCAAGGTTACAAGGTAAGTTGATGACAGAGAAAGACTTTCACTCTGCTCTTCCTACTCCCAGTTTAGACACTACTCCACACAGAGTATGAGTGGGCCTATAAGCAAACTCCACCCCCAATCCCCACCCCAGCCCCCTCCCATTGATGCTGAATCCTAACCCCAAGGTTCTGCAGCACTGAGATGGTTGTGCCAGCCTGGGAAAGTTATTCAGCTACTTCAAGACTCAGTTTGCTCATCTGTAAAATGGAAATAACAGGTCCCACTTCAGGGTTTATGTGAGGATTAATGAGATAAAGTGCACTTAGAACAGGCCCAGTAAATTTCAAGGTCACATTAATAAATGTCAGGTGTGTTTTTTAAACTGTTTGAGGCCCTGGGAGAAAAGGACGCAGCTCTGCTCCCTTCTGGCCAGTGGCCTTGAGAAGGCCTCTTTCCCTCAGTTGTTTTTTTTGTTTTGTTTTGTTTTGGTTTTGGTTTTGGTTTTTTTTTTTTTTTGGGGGGGGGGGTTGCTTCATCTAAAGTAAACAATTAGGTTGATTGCAAAGATCCACATCCACTTTTAGGTTTTCACAGATATTCTCCAAGATACGGAGCCATCTCATTAGCGTGGGAGAAGCCTCGCCCTCTTTCCAGACACTTCAGCATCCAAAAGGCATGAGGGCCTTCCTTTGGAGGCCAGGGATCCGCCACCTCGTTTCTATCTTCCAGATGGAAGTCTTTCTTGGCTCACATCACCACAACCTTCCCACCCCCCAGTCATCCTCCCTCCTCAACAAGGAAGGGGCTAGTTTCTCATCAACAGAGTAAGGAGAACTAACATGTATTCAGCACCTACTATGTGCCAGGTAGGGCACTAGGACCTTCACCTATGTAATACCATCTAACTGTCACAACAATTCAAGATGAGGATAGCATGCCCTATTTGTGCCTGAGGAAGCCAGCTCAGAGAGGGGACATAATCAGCCCTGGTCACTCTGGTATGTGGCAGAAAAGTGCACGCTCCATACTCAAGTGCCTTCCAGAAACCCTAAGCTGAGTAAGGGTGGAGAAGGGAGAGAGCTTGGAACACAGTCTCCCTGAACTTGACCCCTGGCCTGGAGTGGGGAAAGGGGAGAAACTGGGTGGTTCTGGAGTGGGGAAAGCACAGTCCCAGGGCTATGTGCAGATTGGGACCCTGAGCAGAGCCCAACTAGACATTCCTCCCTCTCATCTTCTCATCCGGCTGGTTGGGGGAGGAGGGGGGAGTCTCTCTGACTTGCTCAAGTTTACAGAAATGTCCCCCAGGGCTCAGTGGGGCGGAGCAAATACAAAAAGAGCAGTGGGTCACTGCAAATCAAAGCACAATCTACCAGCAAGCCCACTCTCCCAGCTGGGCAGAGTAGACCACAGTGGGCAGCCACAGCAGGATTCACTGAATGTGGGGGGTGTGACTGGGTGAGATGGAATGTGTGTTGGCAGACTCATGTTTGAATTATGGCTCTAATACCTGTCTACTGCATGGCCTGGGAACAGGGCTATAAGATTAAGCAAGGAGATACGCACATATGTGCATATACATGTATATTTAAGCACTGCCTGGCTTATAGGACACAATCAAAATCTGGGACAAGGCTGGGGTCTATGCATGTTGGAAAGACAGGAAAACAAATAGTTGATGCCTGAGGACTACAGGAGCCCAGAAAAGGTCTCTGATCCAGTCAAGCAAGTGAGAGAAGGCTTCCTGAAGGAAGAGGTATTTGAGTTGGGCAGGAAGTTGGGGGGTGGGGAGACTGAGGACAACACATTGGAGGCAGAGGGGAAAAGGATGGGTTGAAGAGGCAGGCCAGACCCACCATGGAGGGCTTATTTGATGTGCTATGCATTTGGCCTTTGTCCTGGATCAAAATTCCCAAAAGAGCTTAATTTGCTTTCATTAAAAATGATCCCCCAATATCGAAAACCTCCCAAATGCATGGTCCTCTAAGCTCCCCTAGATTACTCTACTCAGGCCCACACAGTCAGAAGGATCTTTTAAAAAAGGAAGGAACTGCCGAGACCGGTTTGGTTCAGTGAATAGAGCGTCGGCCTGCGGACTGAAGGGTCCCAGGTCCCATTCTGATTGGGGGCATGTACCTTGCTTGCGGGCACATCTCCACAGTGGGGCATGCAGGAGGCGGCTGATCGATGTCTCTCTCTCATCGATGTTTCTGACTTTCTCTCTCTCTCTCCCTTCTTCTCTATAAAAAATCAATAAAAATATATTTTTTTTTAAAAAAAAAGGAAGGAACTGGTAAGGACATGACCAAGTTTCTAGGAGTCTGGGAAGGCTACTGAGGAACTTGAAAAACCTTCTGATTCAAGGAGGCCTAGTAAGGTGCTAAGTTTCAGGGACAAACAGAGCCCAGGCCCTAGATGCCCAGCCCAAGGCTACTCCACACCATCACTCTATTCTGCCTCCTCTCTAAGGAAGCCCCAGGATGTGCCCCAATTTGGGGGCGGGCAAAAGAGCAGAGACAGTGGGACAGACACAACACAAAGATGAGAAGTAAGCTGGGGAGGGGAAGCCTGGATATCACCTGGATATCTCCTGTCCTGATCTCTCAGCCATGCTATGCATTGCCAGACCACACAGCTAAGACCAATGGGAGGGACGGAGACAACTTCTGCTCAATCAGATGGTGAGCTTCCCATCCTGGAGGTATGTAATCAAGTGGTTGAACAGCTGCTACAGAAGAGAGGCCTGCCCTATATAGAAGACTAAACTGAAAAGCCCCCCATCTACCACTTAAGTCCCAGCCTCACAAGCTGCGACACCTCAAGCAAGTCACTGCAATTCTCCGGATCTCAGATTTTCTTGTCAAACGGGATGTTCATTCCTGGCTGGTGTGCCTTGTGAGGAGCCATCATGAGGGCCAAAAGCAAGCAAGGACATGAGGACGCTTTGCTAAGTACAAAGCACTATGAAATGTGTGGCATTATTATCATCTGAAACAGACTTTCAGAGCAGTGGGCCCCACAGGACCCCAGAGAAATGCATCCTTTGCCTTCTATTGGAACCATGTGTTCCCAATGAGGTAATGGATGAGAAAGCACTTTGTAAAAAGTAAATCCCCACACAAATGGTAGTTGTTATCATTGCCATTATCAAGATGATGATGATCACTGTTTCCCCATCTCCTACCTCAGGGACCCCAAGGGGCCAAAAATAATCAACCTGTAGATCCTGAAGGCAGACCTATCACCTGTGGGCACAATCAGACGCCTGGTTTGGAGGCAGCTGGGAAGCCATTTCTGTCAGACCCTAGAAGGGCCACCTCATCTTCAGGGGATGCCCACAGGCACCCTGGATTCAGCCAAGCTCCCTCCCTCACCACCTCTACACCTGTGCCTCCTTTCCCACCTCCAGACACCCAGGGCTCATCTGAGACACCGCCCTGTGCCCTAGTACCCCACTTGGCCAGTCACCAAAAATAGTAATAATGAGAACTAATGTTTACTGAGCACCACAATCGCCCTGAGACTGTTCAAGCCCTTTTCAAGGATATCTCCTCTAACCCATGAAGAAAACACTTTTAAGACCCCTCTTTTATAGATGAGAAACTGAGGCACAGAAAGGATCAGTAACTTGCCCAAGGTCACACAGCCAGTAAATAACAGAGCTCGACAATCTACAGCCAACAAATTGCCTCTTCCATCTCCTAAATGTCTCTCACATCTCTCCACTCTGCTCCATGACTACTGCCACCACCCTGGTCTAGGCCGCCAGCACCTCTCATCTCAGGGCGTATGACCACCTGTCTGCTACACCCATGGTGAGTAATGCCAGTGCGCTGACCTGTCTGGCTCTTTTCTAGGCTTCTAAATTCTGGCACAGGCTGGGCCCAAAGCAGACAGGCATCAGTGAGCGATGAATACACGGAACCAAACTAAACCCACTCAGGAGGCCTGGGAGCTGCTGAGGCTGATGAGGGGGTTTCAGGCAGCAAATGAATGGCTCCTGGATATTAGGCAAGGGCTGAGCACTTTCCATGCATACATTACCACATTTCATTCACACAAGGACCCCTCCAGGGACAATTGTGCCACTTGACAGATCAAGGCTCCTTCCACTTCACCAGCTGGAGATTTCTCTTCTCTATCACAGGGGTGAGCAATGGGCATGATTTAAAATGGGAGATGAGGCTGAGCTCAGTGTCCACCTCACTGCCCTTCACTGCTCTGTGCCTCCATTTCCTCATCTGTCCTGTGGGGCAAGCCATCCCTTCCCAGCAGGGAGGTCAGGGCACTCTGAGGAATGAACGTCAGTGAATTGCAGGCCAGCTTCCCTTCTCATTCACTTCCCTTTGCCTTCTCCAACTGACTGGGAAGGGAGCAGGGAACCCAATTCAGAAAAGGAAGAGCAACTCAGAACGTGCTCTTCACCTTGTCAAGCCCCTGCCAGTCACAGAGTCTGAAACAGACCTGCTGAAGTCTGAGCAATATCCATTCCAGGGGTGAGTCCATCCCCACCTGAGAGTCTGCTAAGCAGCCCTGTATGGCTCTGAGCAAAGCACTGACATCACTGATCTCAGGTCAGAACAGGACCCCAACTGCATGGAGGACAAATGGAAAGTAGGGAGCCAGGTCCGAGGCAACTCCAATCATCCAAATGGGAACAATGGTGGTGTGGACCAGGAAGACATCAGGAAAAGGATAAAGGGGTTAGATTCTCCCATGTGGTGAAGAGAGAACCAACAAGATTTGGGGATGGATTCAATGTAAGACTTGAGAGAGAGGATGGGACTCCAAGAATTTAGGCCTAAACAACTTATAGAAAAATGGGGAGCCTAGGGTTAGGTTGCAGGGTGTTACCAGGAAAACTCAACCACAGCTCTAGATGTGTTAAGGTTGAGATAGCTACTGGACATACAGTTGAAAAAGCAGGGCTCAGAGGCAAGGTCCCAGCTGGAAGTATAAATCTGGATTCATCAGCTGGCAGTCAAAGCCATGAGCATGGAGGAGAGCCCCAAAAGTGAATGTGGAGACTAGACCCCCGGGCACACGAACATCTAGACGTCAGAAGGAGAACCAGGAGATGTCAAGGAGGAGCGAGTGAGCAACTGCATCGGAAACCACCGAAAGGACCGCTGGTCCAAACAACTCAGAGGGCACTGATGGCCCTGACTTGGGTGACCTCCACTATGGCATGAGAGTCTGAGTGGAGTCAATTCAGGAAGAACAGGAAGAGAGAAAGCAGGTATTAACTCAATAATCCTCATGACAATCCCATGAGTCAGTATGACTTTTCTTGAGGTTACAAAATAAAAACAAAATAAAAAAGACAGAGGGCTAATCAGAGGGTTCAAGGTCACGTAGCCATCAAGTAGTGAAGCTAGGTTTTGAACCTAGGCAGGGCCCCAGACCCCTGGTCTCAACCACTCCACTCTGCTGTCCCTGACTCTATGCACAGATAGCCACCTATTTATTAAGCCTGCTGTGTGCCAGGGCTAACTCTTCACAGACACCTCCAGCAGCACTGCCATCTCCCCTCTGCCAGGTTGCTTCTGATTTCCCTACTTTGTAGATGGAAAAATCTGGGCTCTGAGTTAACAAGAGATGAGACCAGTGTTTGGATCCATGTTTTGGTGACTCCAAGTCCTGTGCCCATAATTGATAACTTTCAGGATGGCATCTCAGGTCCACTGGATCAGGCAAGGATAAGACCCACCTCCCTGACTTGACGTCCCCAAATCCCCCTGTTGACAAAGAACCCTTTGGGGTCTGGCCTGCCTCCTGGCCAGCCTCATCTTCTGTCCCACCTGACTGTAGGCATTCCTGGGGATCTCAGCCCTGGCCTGGCAGACTTAAAGGCCGGCACAGAGAGGCTGAGCACAGCACACCCCTGGATGGTGGAATCACACACACCTCCATGCCCTCTGCAGCAGTTTCTCAATCCCCTTCCTTGCTGGGCCAGGCTGGGGAGCCACAGGTCCGGGTGGTGAAGTTGGACTTGGCCTTGCTGCAACCCTGCCTCTCTCTTCAGACTTGGCCTGTCCCAGAGCCAGGGACCAGCCCTCGCCCGAGATGTGGCTCAGTTTGTCTTTGTCCTTGGAGCACACCATCTCCTCTCATGCACCTGGTGAACACTGACTGTGCTACTCATCCCTTATGCTACTTCTTCCATTCAGTCTCTTCAGGAACCTCCTTACTCTGAGGTCTGGTCGGGAGCCCAGTTTCTCACTGGGAAAGTGTAGATAATGATGAATATATACTTCTTATCACTATAGTGAGGATAAAAGAGATTAAACGTCTAAAAGCACTTGGGGAACTGTAAAGCACTTTGCACATAGGTGTGCCACTCCAAGCCTACCCATGAGCCAGTGGGACCTGTCCAGTCACAGTGACACTCAGTGCACAGCCCCTCTAAATAGGAGCTCCCTGATGGCCAGGATCGCACCCAAACCACCTCTGTCCCTTGCTTGTGCGTGACCACTACAGATTACACACTGCTTCCACAGCTCTCAAGGTAAGCCTCGTTACTCCCATGTTACCGTTGAAGAAACTGAGGCACAGATCAAGCCACTGCATCCCCAGGGTGTCCCAGCCAGTCAGCAGTGGAGCTCTACTGTGGGGCAGGCCCTGACAATTCTGGGTCCCTCTGTACTCCTCAGTACATTTTACAAGGTGCTTCCAGACCCCCAGTCTCCTTTGACTCTCCCTTGAACCCCAAATATTGTAGATGAGGCACAGAGGAGGGACATGACTGCACAAGGTCACACAGCTGGTCAGAGTAAGAACCAGGGCTAGGCAGAAGTATTGTCCCAGCCTGTCTTCAATTAACACTAGTCCTTCCTTGCTCAGTGCCTCAGAAGCCTCCTCTCCGTGTTTACAGTAGTCCTTGAATATGTCCTCTGTGCTGGCCATGTGCTGGGGTCCTTCCCTGTCTTGGAGGAGCTCTAGGTGAGAGGCATGGATACACAGATATGTACTAGTGTCATGGGAGCCATGATGGAGAAGCCACGGGAATGGTGTGGGGTGTGAACAGAATTGTGTCCTCCTTCCTGGGGGCCAGGAGCTCCCTCTGCATATCCAGTTACCAGCATGGGGCCTGGACCTCAGCAAGTGCCCAGTAAAAAATAAAATGTAGAAAGGAAAGACAAAGGGAGGTAAGACTGGGTGATGACTGATTCCCATTCAACCCTCATACCCAGGCTGGGTCACCCACAACCTAGTCATTCATTTCACATATATTTACAGAGCCTCCCCTCAGTCCCAGGCAGCATGCTAGGTGCTGGAGATACTGCAGAGAATAGGCCAGACACAACCCAGCTTCTGTGGATCCACCGAGCTGCCAGGATGTGTAGGCTCCCAACTCCAGCCTCCCTCGGTCTAACACCTCCCACCACAGTCCCAGCGTCCATCCCACATAGACTGAGAGGCCAGTCTAATTCCTCCCTGTGTCCCCACTCCCAGCACCCAGCACAATTTTGACAATTTACTGGTAGAACTTAGCAAGTGGTACATCCAAAGCTTGAGTGAGAACTGTTCGTTTGCTTCAGAGAGGATTACTGACAGGGCGGCCTGCAGCCCAGCACCATTTGTCAGACCAGCAGCAATGTGTGAAGTCACACAAGCTTCCATGACAGCACATGGAGATGACTGGTCTGGCTTTTATCTGCTTTATCTAATGACCCAACGCATAAAACAGAAGTGGCTCAGCAGCCACAGCCCAGGTGGGAATCCTATTTCTGGACTGAATCTCTCTCTGGATTCAATAAAGACATTCAACCTGGCCAAGAAGGGCTCAGTTGGCCGGAATTGAGCACTCTCCCAGCCCGAACCCACGCAAGGAGATGGCTTCCAAGCACCTGGCCAGAGACGAAGAGAATAACTCGGGCAGCATGAGGTTTTTCAAGTGAGGCAACAACCCTTTAGGCTGTAAATCCCCAAAAAGTGAGACTCCTTCCCCCAAGCCTCATTTTGATGCCTCTCTTTTCCAAGCTCTCTAACTTTTAATAAGCCAACTCAGATAACCACCTTGTTTTACCAAGAAACGAGGGGTGAGTCCACTCGTTTTTTTTCTGATCCAGATCCTAGTACACAGACGTGCTTAATTAAAATGTATGGTTTCTGAGGAGAGAATCCAAGATGGCGGCATAGGTAAACACCTACATTGCTGCCTTGTACAACAATTTCAAAATTACAACTAAAAGACAGAACGGACATCATTCAGAACCACAGGAAAGCTGGCTGAGTGAAAGTTCTACAGCTAGAAGGAAAGAGAGGGGCTCACAGAAACCCAGAGGAGCTGCAAAAAGCTGAGGTACAGAGACGCTCGCGCTGAGAGAGCGGGTGCTGGAGTACCTGGCTGGCTTTTTCTGGCGGGAGGGAAACGGAGACTCTCAACGGCATTGAACCCCTTATCTTACAACACTAAACCCCAGATCCAGCCGAAACTCATATGGGGAGTGTTTGGACTGTGAAAAAGGAGAGGTGCACGGAAATTTAGGGGAGTCGCAAAAGATCAGAGGCCTGATGGCGCGCACGGCACTGCGCAGAGGACAGACTGCTGATTGTGCCGCTGGCTTTCGCAAGTGGGTGGGAGACAGACCCTCCCAACTGTGCCACTTCTGACTCCACTAAGCCCCTGTTTTGGGCAAAACCCTGGGGACCTAGACTCATGTGGTCCTGGAGCACAGGGGAGCCGGAAAGGCAGCGGGCTAGAGGCACTGCGGGCACGCGCACAAGGACCGCTCCAGCGATTACCCAGTCACATGAGACTCAGGGGCCGTGGAGGGCGGGGCCGACTGGAAGGCAAGGCGGTCCCTTAAGCCCTGAGACTCCACCCATCCCAAGCTCAACAGAGGCTTCTTCAGTTTTGCAAGTCTGGTATCATAAGGCTGAATCCAACACAGAAGTTCCCCCGGCATAGTGAAAATGCCGAGACAAAGGAAGGGATCACAGACAAAAGAAATGGAGGGGGAAAAAATGACTGGATATAGTGTTCAAAACCACACTTATAAGGTTTTTCAAGAATATGCTAGAAAAGATGGATAAATTTAGCGAGTCCCAAGAGGAGATGAAAAAGGACCAACTAGAGACACTGACTGAAATAAAAAATATTATAGAGTCCTAACAGCAGACTAAGAGAAAGGCAAGAATCAAGTCAAAAATTTTAAATATAAAAAAGCAGAAAACACTCAACTGGAAAAGCAAGAAGAGAAAAGAATCCAAAATGTGAAGATAATGTAAGGAGCCTCTGGGACAGCTTCAAGCGTACCAACATCAGAATTGTGGGGGTGCCAGAAGAAGAGAGAGAGCAAGATACTGAAAACCTATTTAAAGAAATAATGACTGAAAACTTCCCACATCTGGTAAAAGAAATAGACTTACAAGTCCAGGAAGCACACAGAACCCCATATAAAAGGAATCCAAAGAGGACCACACCACAACACATCATAATTAAAATACCAAGAGCAAAAGACAAAGAGAGAATATTAAAAGCAGCAAGAGAAAAACAGTTCATTACCTACAAGGGAGCACCCATATGACGGTCAGCTGATTTCTCAACAGAAACGATGCAGGCCAAATGGGAGTGGCAAGAAATATTCAACATGATGAATAGCAAGAACCTACAACCAAGAATAATCTATCCAGCAAAGCTATCATTCAGAATTGAAGGGCAGATAAAGAGCTTCACAGAGAAGAAAAAGCTAAAGGAGTTCATCAACTCCAAACCAGTATTATATGAAATGCTGAAAGGTACTCTTTTAGAAGAGGAAGAAGAAAAAGGTAAAAGACAAAAAATTATGAACAACAAATACATATCTATCAACAAGTGAATCTAAAAATTAAGTGAATTAAAAATTTGATCAACAGAATAAACTGGTGAATATAATAGAATCAAGAGCACAGAAAGGGAGTGGACTGATCATTCTCAGGGGGAAAAGGTTGAGGGGTGTACAGGGTGAGACTGGACAAAAATCATACACCTATGGATGAGATCAATGGGAGGGAGGTAAGGGCAGAGGGAAGGGTGGGAGTTGGGAGGAAGGGTGCTATGGAGGGGAAAAAAGAGAAACAAATGTAATAATCTGAATAATAAAGATTTAATTTTAAAAAATAAAAATAAAAACAATTTTTAAAAAATGTATGGTTTCCACATCTTAGTAAATCTCTAAAAGGAAGATACCTGCCTGCAACCCCTCAGGCACCAGCCAGATGAATCCCAAAGGGATAACTGTCAAGTCCCATGATGAGGTTCAGATTGTGGCATGCTGGGCCTCTGAGGTTTCCCAGCAGAGACCCCACCCATGTGAAAAGTCCCAGCAGAGCACCAACCAGACTTGCACATGTTCCCATGTCTGTCTCCCTTACCCTGCCCCTCCAAGGCTGTTCATCTTTGCTCCCAGCACACAGCCCATCTCCTGGCCCACAAGAGGAGTTTACAGGTCCTTTTATATATTTTTATTTATTTCAGAGAGGAAGGGAAAGGGGGAGAGATAGAAACATCAATAATGAGAGATTGGCTGCACAGCCCACACTTGGGCTTGTGCCCTAACCAGTGTGGCTCAGTGGTTGAGTTCAACGTATGAACCATGACCTCCTGGCTAATAGGTCAACACTCAACCACTGAGCCACACTGGTCGAACATACTGGTCCTTTATTAAATGAGTATGTTCATTATGTTATTATTTACAACTAGAAGCCTGGTGCATGGATTTGAGCAGTGGTGGGTTGCCTTGACCTGGCCTGCACCCTCTTGCAATTCAGGACCCCTTGGGGAATGTCGGGTTGCTGGTTTCAGCCCAATCCCCACAGTGTAGGCCAAGGGACTCCACTGCTTCACAAATCCATGCACCAGACCTGTAGTAAGATCTTTAGTTAATCTTTCCCACCGTCCCCCATTCCCTCTGAGATTCATCAGTTTGTTCCATGTTTCCATACCTGTGCATTGAGTGTCTGCCCCCTGGTGGTCAGTGCATGTCATGGCTACTGGTCTAATGGTTGAACAGTTGAATGGTCGCTTAGGCTTTTATATATATATAGATATAGATAATGAGTGAAAATCAGGAAACATCCTAAATATTCAGCAATGGAGGAAATATTCTATATATCAGGATATATACAGGTAATGAGACACTATGTGCCCATTATTTTGAGAGGATGTAATTTATGGGGGAAAAAATTTCAGTGGCATATAGAAGTATCATTGATGCCATGATTCAAACTTTTTAAACCATGCATTGTGGACAGTGGTCAGAAAGGATCATAAGCAGGGGAAACTGGTGATTTCAAATGGTGGGGGTGGATTTGTAAAAAAAAAATCTCTTTTTGAATTAGTTATTGTTATATTATTATCTGTGAAGAATTGTATTAAAATAATTTACAAAAAAAAACAACAGGAAAGTGGGAACCTGTCTTGACTGCAGAGGATGTTTGTGAAGAATAGAGGGTGTTGACAGATAGAGATGTTTGTATACACTAAGTCAACAAGCTGATGAGATCTGAAGTTGCACTGGCTAGAAAGGTTTAGGTATAAAAATTCTCCTCCCAGCTGGGCCCTGCCAGGTCACCTGGGGCACTAGGCTCAGCTCCTGGCACCAAAGTCCAAAAGGAGCTTAGGTACCTACTTTCTGAGAAGAGCCCAGGACTGAGAGCCCAGGGAAGTGAGAAGGTTCACCAGCCTGCAGTATTCTGGCCTCACCAGCATCAATGGGAAAGGCTACAAGGAGTCAGATTTCACTCCATATACAATATTATATTAGTTTCGGGTACAGAACACAGTGATTAGACAATTATATAATTTACAGTTATCTCCCATAATTCTAGTACCCACCTCACATCATATAGTGTTATTATAATATTATTGACTATCCACTGAGTGTCCATATTATTATGATCTCTGAACACATAATAATCTGGCCACTCAGAGAGTATGTCTGCGTGTGTGTGTGTGTGTGTGTGTGTGTGTGTGTGTGTGAATTAGAGGCCTGGTGTATGAATTCGTGCATGGGTGGGGTCTGTCCAGCCTGTCCAGGGGGAGGGGACATGGGTGGTTGGCCGGCCGGTCTGCTGGTCAAACTCCTGGTCAAGGGGACAATTTGCATGTTAGCCTTTTATTATATAGGATATACAGTGAGTGGCCAGATTATTATGCATTCAGAGATCATAATAATCTGGCCATTCAGTATCTGGCTATACTTTTTATATCCCCATGCCTATTTGGTAACTGCCAATTTTTACTTCTGAATCCCTTCACCTTTTCCATCTAGCTCTCCAAACCCCTCCCATCAGACAACCATCAATTGGTTTAGTGTAAGAACTATATTGAAAGTAGAGTGCGCCCTACCACTAAGGGTATTCAGGGACAGACTGGAGCCCTTCCATTGGGAATATTCCAGGGAGATGGGCAGAAGAATTTCATGTATGCTATGGAAAGTGACACATATTTATTGAGTACCATATAAATTAGAATGCATTTTAAATATGTATTGTTTTATTGAATCATCACAGATTATCACAGATGAGGAAACTGAGCCTTGGGAAGGTGAAATGATTTGCTCAAACTTTCAAAGCCCATAAGACAGAGCAGGAATTCAAACCCAGACCTGCCCAGCTCCAAAGCTCCTTCCCCTCACTCCCAACTATAACTTCTTCAATATTTCCTTTATTAGTAAGAAGACACTCTGAATCCTCATTCAGATTTCCTCCAACTATAATATGAGGAAATTCTCAACCTACCCATCAGTGAGATGTGGCCTGGAGAAAACAGCAGACCCTGGCCAAGCTGGCAGAAGCCCATCTGCAGGGGAGAAGGCCAAGGCCAATGAAATCAAGCCTGTCTCCAGCAGCTATGTCACCACCCTGCCCAGTCATTGCCCTAGTCCAGGTGCTAAAATGGAACAGAAGTCCAGAGCCTATCCTAAGCTTTCCCAGGGCTACTGTGGGTGTTTGAAAATAGACCTAGGAAGCAGCAAGGTGGGGAAGTAGGCAGAGCACCAGAGGAGGAATCAGGAGGTCTGGGCCCCATCTCCTTGGGCAAGCCATTCCATCTTCCCAGCTTTGTACAAAATGGAACCATTCTACCCACCTGGCCCAACTCAGTGCTACATGGGGTTCTGCCTGCAATGCTTTCTCACCATCCTGTCCATGAACTCCTACATATCCTTCGAGGCTCAGGCCCATGCCACCTATTCTGTGAAGCCTTCTCTGATTACCTCCTATCCCTGGGCCCAGAGTGGGTTACTCTGTGCTTCTCTAGTATTCAGAACACCCCCTACCCTTGGACTATTTATTTTACTATGGGCCTTGGAGCAGGTGCCATGTGCTGCACAGAGTAGTGAGCTGGATTGACTACAATGCCTCTGCACCAATCTAAACCAATGCAGCCTTTAAGGTCTTGCATTTGCAGATCTCTGTGAAGTCCACCTGCTGCCTCGAGAGCAAGTTTTCCACCTGCTCCTCTTGCCCACCTCCCCTCCACAAGCCTCTGTTTTCTCTTTCTCCTTCCTGTGCCACATAACATCCAGCTCAGAGCTAGCCACCCTAATTGGACCATGCCTCCCCAAATCTATCTGTCCATATAAGTGAAGTTCCCTGGAGCTACTGTAGCCACACCCTACTCTCTTCTGAAACTGGCTGCCTGGTCCTCTCCAATTTGTTACCCCACCCAGTAGGGAGGCAGTGCAGGCCTTCCCCAGGCCCAGCCTGGCCAGACTGTCCCTACATCTCTGCCCAGCCAGGTCACTCTAATGTCAGGGGCATTATTCCCTGAGCTGGCAAGCACGCCATGTTCCCCACAATCCCGTGTCTATAAAGGCCAGAGCGGCGCCAGCGGTCATGGAAGCCTCATTCCAGTCTGTGTCCCCACAAGGCCCCATCCATCTCCCTGAGCCCACATTCAATTTTCGACCATAAGTCTTATGTCTTTAACTTCCTATCCATACTGTCCCCACAGAATTTTTTTATTAGTGGAACATTCAAGTGGTTTAGAGAGTTAGCAGTGATAAAATGACTCTAAAAGGACCTGGATTAACATTGGGGCCACTTGCCCAGGAAAAACCCAGCCCTAGATATAGAGGAAAAACAAAGTAAATCCATGCCTCCAGTTAGACCATGTTGAGAAAATGAGCCATCATGGAAAGGCAGCACAGCACGGGGGAGACCTGGCTTCAAGCCCTGATTCTAGTCTTATCAACCATGTGGTCTTGGGCAAGTAACTGCCTCCAGGGAGCCTTTCATGATTCTACCCCCAATGACTCCTATCTATTCCTGAGCTTCCCATGCATCTTTTCTCTTTTCTTTTTTTTTAAATACGTTTTATTGATTTTTACAAAGAGAGGAAGAAGGAGGGATAGAGAGATAGAAACATTGATAAGAGAGGAATATCATCGATGGGTTACCTCCTGCACGTCCCCTACTGGGGATAGAGCCCATAACCCAAGCATGTGCCATGACCAGGAATCGAAACAGCAAACTCTTGGTTCCTGGGTTGATACTCAGTCTCTGAACCACAACAGCCAGCCATGCATTACTTACTATATTGGGATTTCTTCCCAGTCAGAGACACCCAGCTCAAGGGGCAGGGAAGCATCAGGGGGCATTTGTTGGATGAACAAATGGCTAGATGGATAGAAAAACAAAATAACCAAATTCTATTCTCTGCGCCTATTTTTATCTTTAGAACAAGAATTAAGTGTTCACTACTTTTATCCCTAGTGCCAAGCATAATGCTAGGTGTGAAGTAGATGCTAATGGCCAAATAAATGAAGGCAAGAATGAAGAGAAGCCTGTGTGGCACAGCTCATAGGGCTGTGGCGAGGAGCAGCTGAGATGGGGATGAAAACATTGTAAACACCTGTATGATGGTGATTGGGTGAGGGCTCCCCAGAGTGTGGGCCAGAGTCCAGCAGCATCAGCATAACCTGGGTACTGTTCAGAAATGCAAATTCCCTGGTCCCACCGCAGATCTACTGAAACAGATTCTCTGAGCATGGCACTCGGAAATCTGGATTTTAACAAGCCTGTCGAGTGACTTTTCTGCACAGAAAATTTTCCATCAGAGGTCTAAGTTCCTTACATTTTCTCTGTGCCTCTAGTTCCATCTTTGCAAAATTGTGACAGCATGTGTACATGTGCTCAGGAGAGAGGCAGGCATGCTGCTGTCACTGAGAGCCCACCCCAGGGGACACCAGGAGGGATACAGACACAGCAGACACAGCTCAGTCTTGGGATAAAGGCATGTTATACCCAAGAGGATCTAATGACCTGCTCAACGGTATATCATGTGAGTGAAACTTCTGATCCAGAGGCTCTTGGAACTGAGCCGAAACTGTCCCCATAAGGGACCTATAGGAACACAGAAGTTTCATTTTACATAGGGGAAAACTGAGGCCAGAGAGGGGTAAGCCTAGCCCGAGGTCACCCAGGCAGTGTGGGTGAGCCAAGCCCGGGATACAGGCTTCTAGGGAGATTTTGAACAGATTTCAAGCAGGAGTGCCCACTGCAGGATCTCTCGCTCACCTCAGCCCAAGAGCACTAGGGACAGGCTGACTGCACACAATAGGAGCCAACTCAATACCTCCAATTCGCTCCTGACCAAAGCCTCACATGGGCTGATGTGCAAGGTGAGGAACCAACCTGACAATGGTTGGCTCTCTTGGGCCCCCTGCTTTTCTAGACAAGGATTCCTGGTAAGGGGTCTGGATAGTCCAACAACCTGGAATTCCTCCAAACAGCCTCTTTCCCCAACCCTGACTCTTAAACTCGTATTCATTGCCTTACTTATTCAACAATTATTCTCTACGCATCTTCTGTGTGTCAAGCTCCACACAGATGGCTTTAATCCCAGCAAAGACAAGAAAATTGTTCATATGGGATTATGATTATTCTGCTTTTAGAGATGAGGCTCAGAGAGGTTACTATGATCTGCCTGAGGTCACACAGCTTGAGAGAGGCTGAAAAGAGTGGGCTGACACAGAACCTCATTCTCTGTTGGTGTTCTTGCTGCTTCCACAAATTAGAAGGCTGGGTTTGTGCCTGGCTAACCCCCAAATTAGGTCCCATATTAGACAAGTCACAACCCCACTCTAAGTGAGCCCAGATTTCCCAAAGACAGCAAGGAAAATATCATCTATCTCCTAGGCTTATCTGGAGAAATATAATAAAGGCTGGAAAAAAAGAAATGTGCAAAATGTGTGTGTCATATACTGGTCACTGCTCACTGCTGGCTGGCTGCAAGACATGGGCACTTTTGGGGGATATCTTCTCAGGACCCCATAGTCAAGGGAATTGTTTCCCTCTTTTTAACAGAGTTTTAGAAGCATGTAACTCTCACAGAGGCACAGAGCAGCAAAGCCTGAACTTGAACCCAGGTCTTCTGGCTTCTGAGCCAGGGCCCCTTCCATCTCATTCAGCAAACCTCCTCCCATAACCACCCCCGAAAACACTCCCCTCGCCACTGCACCCCACCCCACTCCACACCATCACCTCTCTATCTGGCCCAGAGAGTCCCGCCTGGAGCCAGCAGCCACCAGGACCCTGTCCAAGAATCCCCAGGCAAAAGCAGAAGGGGAAAAAGAGGCACAGTTAAAATTTAAAATTTCTTAAACAGACCTTCTTTTATTTTTAGGAAAAAACTGTTGACTTGGTTCACCGTTTAGGAAAAAATAATAATTCTTGGGTTCTGTTTGGGATTCAGCAAATTAACACCGTTTGCTCTGGTTTGGGGTTTGAGGTTTTGGTCAAATCTGGGAAGCAACAATTGGGGAACCTCATTCCATAGACCCCAAAGGCATTGGTCTCAGTGACTCCATTTGAGGAACAGGGAATAAGAAAAGATGGTTCAGGCAGGAGTCCCGGTTCTCCTTAGAGCTCTGAGAGCATTGGGCCCAGGCCTGGATGGAGAAGCTCTATCTCCCCCTCAGCCCAACTGTGCTGGACCAGCACCCCAGCTGCTGGGGGATCATCCTGTGTCGCCCCTCCCCCACATTCTGCACCTCCTCCAGAGAGTTCCAACCACCACCCCTCAATGAGCCCAGGTCTTCCCCAATGATCCTTCCACCTGCCCTCTGCCCTGGGGACCCCAGTGAGCAGGTCCCATGCCAGACACAGGCATGGCCACTGTGGGTCCTCAGTCAGATATCACCTACATACTGGGCCTGTCACAGGCATGTTCCTCAAGGAAAATCAGGCAGAAATAAGGCACTGGTCCTTCTCTAACCCTCAGGCTGAGCCTTCCAGTATCCTATGTTTGTATCCTGGGGCCAGAAGCACCATGCATCCCAACCTCCTGAGTGCCCTGTAGCACCCTCTACAGCTGAGCCATGCCTGTATCCTCCTCCTCAGCCTCATGTAGGAGCTTGAATAACCACTTAAAGTTATTAAAATTTCTCTCTCACTCTTGCCTCCTACCAGGAGCATAGGCTCTGGACAAACATGCCTTTGAATTCTACTTAATGGTCACGCAACCTTGAATAGGTCTGCTAGCCTCTCTGAGTCTAGTCTGCAAAATAAGAATATCGATAATACCTAGTTTGCAGGATCACGGGGATTAAGTGATGTGATGTCAATCTCAAGGATTAGATGATGCACTCAGTCAGCCAAGCTCTCCTTCCTCCCCTCCCCCAGGGTGCAGTCCCTGTTTCTCCCTGTGAGGACAAGGCTCACCGCTGTCCACAGCTCATAATTATAGGGGTAGGTAAGGGGTATAATAAGCTTCACGCTGGGACGGACGGTGCCATCCACAGAGTACTGTTCGTTGATGAGTCATAATGGGAGGTAATGATTGCTGAAACTGCTTTTCACCAACGAACCAGACTGGTGGCACCCAAGAGGCAACTTCCATGCAGGGCCCGTGGTCATTTCCACCTTCCAGGTGAAAAAATGGAGGCGCAAAGCAGCCAGACAGCTCGCCAAAGCTGCCCAACCACTGGTGACAGAATTGGGGCAGGAATCCGGGTCTGCTGGCTCCAAGGCCCAGTGGGGAGAAACACCCTGTAAATGACAGCCTGGCCTCACCAACACCTCAGTGTGTTCCCACAAGGTCTGCTCCGGAGCCTGGCCGCTCAATGCTCGATGGCCAGCGGAGGAAAACAGCTCCATTTGGAAGGCCATAAAAATGTGTTTTTTTTCTTGCTAAACAAATTAGTTTACATCTGGTGGTGTACAAATAAATAGAGGGCCCTTGGCCAGGCCCAGACCAGACGTCTCCCAGGGTCTGGGCCCCGCTCCGATTGGATCTGGCCCCGGGTGCGGCAAGGATGGCCCTCACTTCTCACTTGCTCTCACACCAACTCTGGGACCTGCAGTCCCTCCTTGCCTCCTCTCCCCTTCTCTGTCATCACCTCCAGACCGGCCCTGTGGTGGGGGTTCCTCCAGTCCTTCTTCCCTCCAGGGAAGGAGCAAGGTCTCAGGGAGGTCCCAACCTGCTGTGAGGCCTCAGGATGTTACTTTTCTCCTGTGAGCTTCAGTCTCCTTAGGCATAAAATAGGGATAATGATATCTTCCTGCCAGAGCTGTTTTGATAATAAAAACACCGAAGTTCCCTACCTTCGTACCTGCCACTTAGCAGCCTCAAATGAGGATCCCCACACGGTTCCATGGCACTACAGGCTCCTTAGGAAGCACAGTGTCTGTGGATACCCAGAGCACAGATGAGGCAATGAGCGCCCTCATCATCTGGCTGCACTCCCCACCATATCAGTCCCTGGAGATACCCTGTGGATCTTCCTGGAGATCCATACCGTGTATCACGCTCCTGAGGGAGGCTGTGGACAAGAGCCTTGCTACTGAGTTGTCTCCAAAACACAAAGAAGATTGATCAATTCTCGGAAGGCTCAGAAGACACAGACTGGAAATGGGCCAAGGCTGTGCGACCCCCACAGGATAAAGAAACTGAAGCCCAGAGAGGTTAGATCACTTGCCTGGCATCACCCAAAGCACCAAGTCTCCGGACTCCCAGCCCCATTATCTTCTAATTCACACCCATAAGACAGAACTAGCACCTGCCACCCAAGCAGGGATGCACTGATGGCACAGAAACATCAGCTCACGGCCTGTACAAGTACTCACATCCACCAAGAGTGCATAGTCCTTTGGGACATAAAGGCTTCTGAGGTCCAGAGCCACTAATTTCAATACACATCACTGACGGTGTGTTGGGAGTGATGGGGGTGGGGGTAATATCTGGTACTATCAGCCAGAACTCAGACAGGATTAGCTGGGGGCAAAGCAAGAGTGAAGGCCGAAACTGGTTTGGTTCAGTGGATAGAGCATCAGTCTGCAGACTGAAAGGCCCCAGGTTCAATTCCGGTCAAGGGCATGTACCTTGGTTGCGGGCACATCCCCAGTAGGGAGTGTGCAAGAGGCAGCTGATCGATGTCTCTCTCTCATGGATGTTTCTAACTCTCTATCCCTCTCCCTTCCTCTCTGTAGAAAATCAATAAAATATATTTAAAAAAAAAAAAAGAAGAAGCAAGAGTGAAGCCTCAGAGTTGGGGGAGATGAGAAGGGGCAATGAGCTCCCTCCGTCTCTATACCTGTCTCCTTCACTGTAAAAGGAACACACTGGACAAAAGGAAACCCCCCCCCCCAGAGCTATTTCCCTTGTCAGAAATCTAACTTGATTGGATCCAACTTTGCAGCCATTTCAGCTGTAAAGTGGGGGTGTGTCTGTGGCTCTGGTAACCAATGTGAGTCTACAGCCAGGCCCTGCTGCTTCTTCCCTAGTGATCCCTCCTCAGCCTGCAAGGTGACACCCCACCTCCGGGTCTCCCTTTCAGCAGGCCCAGCTGAAGCTGGCCTCTTGGCCCCTGCAGCCCTCGGATTCTTAGACACACAGCATCCGGAAATAGGAGGGAGTAGCCTTGCACCTTATTCTATCTCCCTGGAGACTCCAGGCCACCCCGGGCCTCAGTGGGGAGCGGATTGGTTCCACAAGGAGAAGGGAGGCAGCAGCAGCAAATGCCCCCAGCAGCAGCTGGATGATTGAGAGAGCTGGGCCCGCAATTAAAATAAACCCCCAAACAGCCTTAAAATAACTACAAGGCATTTCAAGAAGACTGTATTGTTGAATTTACTGTTTGTTTACTGAGACAATCCGAGTTGGGTTTCAGATGAAAGGAGGAGGGAGACCAGATGTGAGGCTGAACATCTGACCTGCAGCATCTGCTGCTCCGCAGGGGCCCTGGCATGCTCGGGAGAAGGGGCTGCCCAGAATTGAAGACCCCGAGACCCAGACCCCCAGCCCGAACCACAGGGGATGAGTGCCCAGCTCTGAGTAACTAGACTGGGTGATGGGCACATGGCACATTCCTTTGCAGCATCTCGAGGTCAGGGCCCAGAAAGCCTGCGTTCTGCCTCCAGTTGACTACTTCCCCCATTTGTGCAGAATTCCAGAGGGCTATTCAGAGGCAAGGTGTTCAGAAAGAAGTCTGGGCTTCAGAATCACAGAGATGAAGTTCAATGCCAGCTGTGCAACCCTGGACAAGTCTCTGTGCTGCTCTGAGACGATTTTCTCAGCTGTAAAATCAGGACAGCACAGGCCTGCCTCCTGCACTACTTGGAGGAGAAAAAAGAGGTCTAGAAAGCCCCTAGCACAGTGTTGGCCACGGGGGCTCCGTGAGGGCAATGCCAGCCCTACTTCTCTGCTTCTCCCCACAACTTGCTAGACTTTTCTTTTCTTTTTAATTGATTTTAGAAACAGAGGAAGGGACGGAGAGAAGGAAAAAAGGAAGGGCATCGATTTGTTGTTCCACTTATTTACGCATTCATTGGGTGCTTCTTATACATGCCCTGAACGGAGGTCAAACTCACAACCTTGGTGTATCAGGACAACACTTCAACCAACTGAGCTACCCGGCCAGGGCTTATCCATCTTTTCTTTTAAATAATGATACCCAAGCTGTCCGCCTGAGGCAGCTGGGCCTGGGGAGGGCCATTGCCAAGTTTTGTGAACTCCTCAAGATCAGGTACCAGGTTGCAATCTTTGAGTCCCCAAGTGCCCAGCCTAGAGCTGGACACAGAGCAGTGGTTCCCATACATCTGTTGAATGAAGCCAGGAAGTCTCCACAGACTCTTGGAAGAGTCTAATGGCACAGACTGTCCATGAGGTCTCAGCTACTAACAGTATTAAAATACTGACATATAAAATGACATTTATTCTTAATGTCCTCATAAGAAAAGGCAAAGAGAGAGATTTCCACCATGTTGATTTCATAGGTAGGAAAATTATGAGACTCAAAGAGATTAAGGAAACTTACTTCCCTTTCTACAAATCTCTGTTCTTTGGCAGGAGGTGGATGCTATTCATGTTATGAACATGGAGCCTGCCACCATGACACCAGTACCAGATTGGGGCTCTGCGGGGAGAGGGGACAACCACAGCCCTCTGCTATTGACAGAGCTGTGTCATCTTGGGCAAGATCCTTAACCTCTCTGAGCCTCCGTTTCCTTCTCTTACAAAAATAGATGAAATTTCCTTACACCATGGATATTAGATGAAATAATGGAAGGAAGTGTGTTATGATCAAAGGTTTTAAAACTCACATGGTCAGAAAACAGGTCAGTCCTATTTGGGGAGGTGTTAGGTGTAGGCAAGTGTGTGTGTGTGATGCTCCTGGTACACGCCAAGTAAATGAACAAAGGACATTTTGAAACCAAAGCTGCTCAGGCCATTTGAATGTATGCTAAGACTAATTCTTCCTAATAAGTAAGCAATACGAGTAGAATATGAGACCAATGCCACTGATATCAAGGAGCAAGTGAGACACATCTGAAGACTCAAAATTGACCACGTGCAACAGCTTTGCACCTTGTCATTCCCAAGGAGAACTTCTCTGAAAGGTGATGGCACATATATCTGCCACCATCTGACACGTCCATTCTGCAGCAGACTTTGGCCAGATAATCTCAACCCTGGACACAGCTGGGTAAACGTTTCCTGGGCCGGGGCCCAACTACACTGATACCATCTGCTGTGTCAGAGGGAGGCCCTTCTTTCCCAGCCCTGCACCCATGCAAGCCACCCAGGCTCTAAAACTGAGTCCAGGAGAAAAACGAAAGCATTCTCCTGGCTGCCCTGGGATCCACACTTGCCTCAGGAGCACAGGGCTCTCCAGAGTTTGTGGCTGCATAAAGATGAGTGCCCAGCTCTGAGTATCTGGACTGGGTGATGGGCACCTGGTACACTCTTCACCAGAATGAGGAATGCAGTCCGCCATGGGCAAAGACCATCAAGGCAGGGTTTCAGGGCCTCATAGCCTCTTGTCTGTACTATTGCCGCACCGCTCCAGAGACAATGCCAAGTGGGGTGGAATATACTGGTCAAAGGCAGGAGAGGGACCTGCACCCTGTAGGAAGACTTGGGAAAACCCACATAAAACTGAGCAAGGTGAGATAAATGGACACTGCCAGCCTAGGTAGTACATAAAGAGAACATTTACATTCTCTCTGCACTGACAAAGTAAAGGACTGGACTTCCTGAAACCTCCACAGGATGGTGACAGCTGTTCCAGGACACCAGAGAGGGCAGGTGAAAGGGCCTGAGCCCACCCGTGATCTGTCCCCCTACACACATGGGTGCCTAGGACCCAGGGAGGACCCAGACATGGCCCCTGCCATCAGATAGCTTAGCTGAACATCTCACCTGCTCCCAAATGGCTCCGTGGCTAAATAATGTGCTCCAAGCCACATGGCTGGTAGGTGGTAGGGCAGAGACTCAAACCCATTTGCTGATCTTCCTTGAGCTCCTTCTGTAGAACCACAAGCACCCAGTCAGCCATTTGTTCCCTGTGTTAGGAACCTTCCCTGATCCTCCCCCTCATACTCTCTCTCTCATTCACACACACTTTCACTCACTCCTGCCCTGAGTTTATTCTACACTAACTTAAACCACTTTGTCAGCTACTTTGCAAGTGTTCTTAATCTTTCAACTAATTCATCGGTTCTTGGAGAATAAAGGAAATCTGAAATTGCTGTGCTGCATGAAATAAACTCTTGGCATCTGCCTGGCCAAGGACATTCCCAGCAGATTCAGCACCAGCCCTGCACAGATGCTTCCTGTTGTAAAGGTGAGGAGCCACTCTCCCTCTCTGAAGCCCCTTCAACAACCCCGAGCCCAGGACCCACTCTGCAACCATTCATCCTCTGCTTCAGCTGTGGCAGTCACCAACAGAGCTGACACCTGGCGGCAGACCCTGGTCAAGGCCGGAGGATGCGAGGTCAGTCAGGCACAGTCCCTGTGTCCCTGAGCAAGGAGCTCACAGGCTGCTGGGGCCGGGCCATTTACCCCTTACCATGTAATGTGACTGAAATAAACGGAATGTAATCAGTACATGGCCTTCCTCTATGGGTTACCTTTCAACATGGATCCCCATAAAGGAGGCAGGGACACAAGCAGATGTCAAGGACCCTGACTGGGGCCTAGGTGCTGGTGCAAAAGACTGGTAACTTTTCACAAGGGTGGATTTGGCATCTCTCATTAGAATATATCCATGCTCCTGTCTGAACCGACTCTTCAAGAGCAATAATTTCAGACCAGAGAGGGCAGTCAAGGAGGGAAAGAATTAGGAGAGGTCCTTTCACCATTAGTCAATCTATGAGGTTCTATCTTTTATGAAAAAATAAAAAAGTAGGAGGGGAGGGAAGGGCCACAGTAGCACATTAAATCTTATGACCAGAGTGTAGAAAGGGACCTCAAGATTTCTGTAGAAAACCCTGCCATTTTACAAATGGGAAGACTGAGGCCCAGAAAAGAGAAGGAGAGGCCCCAGGCACACAGAGAGGTAGGAACAAGACCTAGACAGGAAGCCAGATGTGGTGTCCAGTAGAAAGGCTGGTTTTATGAGTCCAGACTGCCCTTGCCTCCCAGAGAGCTGTCCTGGAGGCTAAAGGAGAATGTCAGCTGACCCAAAGATTTCCATAACTGGTGAGCTTCCCAGCCAATGAAGAGGAGCTGTTGCAGGGAGGGTCCTTGGAAATGCTGACTGCCTTCAGACCCAGGCCAGGTCTACTTTTGTCTCTTCCTCTCCTCCCAAAGTCCCTAAGTACCTTGCCTTTCTTTTCTTTGAACTTCCATTCAATAAGGATTTGTTGTGGGCCTACTATGTACCAGACATAATGGTGAGTTAAACAGATATACCTGTCTTGAGCTTAGCACCTAGTGAGGGTGCTAAATAAGTGCATCATAAACTCTGTTAGTGGCATGAGAGGTGTGTACAGGGAGCTATGAGAACATAGGAGAAAAGTCAAAAAGACTTCCCTGCAGAAGAGGCATTTGAACTAAGAATGAATTATGAGTACATATTAAGTGAGCAGAGGAAGGAAGAGCATTCCAGGTCAAGGGAACAACTTATGCAAAGGCCCCAAGGAAGTAGTAACTGCTTTGAAAGGGAAGGAAAGACTAGTTTGACTGGAGTATGGAGAATGAAGGGACAGCTATCAAGTAATGGGCCAGGTCACACAGGACCCTGCAGGCCAAGGTGTAAAATGTGAGTGCTATTGTGAAAACAGAAACAAATTAGTAATTTCCAGGTAAGGGAATATGACAGGATCAAATCTGTGCTATAAAAAGTCACCCTAACTAGAGGATGGGTGACAGCCTAGAGGGAAAACAGAAAGATCAGTGCACGCTTTGACTGGGATGATGACAGTGTAGATGGAGAGAAGTGGACACTCTCAAGCAAGATCCAGGAGGTCTTGCAGAGGGACTGGCAGTAAGGAGTCAGAGCTGCTATCGAGAATAGTTCCAAGAGCATCATTCCCTGAGCCTGGGACACCAGTGAGGCTCAGTCCTGGCACATGGAGTCTGGGATCCCACTTCCTCACTCTCCCTCCTTCACTGCTAGTCTCCATGGGCGTGACTAAAAACCCAAGCAGGCAGTCTCCAGAGCCTGAGCGCCTCCCTAAAGGCTCCCTCTCAGCAAGCCATGGAGCATAGTGACCAAAAGCAGAGACTGTGGGTCCAAGTTCTGGGTTCAAGCCCTAGCTTTGCTTCTTGTTTCCTGCATGACCCTGGACGAGTTGCTCTACCTCTGTGGGCCTTCTCTCTGAAATGGGAATATGATGATAACACCTACCACAAAGAGTCCCTGGGTGAATCAAGTGAGATCAAATGGTACAGAGTCAGCACCGTGCCTGCCTAGCAGTGAGCACAAAGGATAGAAGCCAGTGCTCCTCTTCGCAGCGCAGTGTTTCCAGCACTGTTGGAAGGCTTGGCAGAGGGCAGGAATATGGAATGGAGGAACCACCCAGGTGCCCAGGAAATGAATGTCAGATAATGAGTGTTATGTCCAGAAGTAGGGACAGGGGAGAGGTAGTGAGCACCTGTCCCAGAGATACTCAAGCACGCAGGGGGTGGTCACTTGCTGGGGATGCTACAGAAGGGATCCGGGCATTGAGAGGGCCTGGGTTAAAAGGATGAGGGCTTTGTACAGCCCTTTCCAGGCCTGATGTCAGGTGATTCTCCCAACCCGCCAGCCTGCCTGAGCGCAGACAATTTTGTGGAGCTCCGTTTCCTAATCAGCCTTATTCTGTGTGAGGCTTAGCGCTGAATCCTTTCCCCAAATTGGACATTTATGGGGCTAAGAGGAGGGATAGAAGAGGAGGCTGGATGAAGTGTCCACATTCCAGCTGGGAGGTTAAGGGCTTTTGTGTTCCTTCCCTCTAAACTCTAAATGTTCCCAGCCAAGCCCAGAGGCATCCATTCGCCCTCTATGGGTGCCCTCCCCTCCCAGTCCTTAATGGTCCAGTTCTTCCTCCCAGCCCCAGAGAAAGCAAGGCTGCCAGGATCCCAGAGCATCCCAGGCCTCAGCACAGAGCTGGCACACAGTGTGTGTATGTTTGTGGGGTATGTCAAACAAGTTCACCCAGATTTCAGGCTAGCCCAACTCTGCTCCCTCTCACTCCTGGGCTGATGTGGCCTTCCTATGGTCAGGAGCAGCCTGGGCCCCCTGAGGTCATGTATGCCTCACACTACCCTGCAAGGTGAAGCAGCTAATCCAGGTCAGATGCACAGGCAGAAGAAAAAACTGAGCTCCATTTCTGTCAGTGCCCCAAATCAAGAACCATCAGTGGCCAAGACCGGTTTGGCTCAGTGGATAGAGCGTCAGCTTGCGGACTGAAAGGTCCGAGGTTCGATTCCGGTCGGGGGCATGTACCTTGCTTGCGGGCACATCTCCACTGTGGGGCGTGCAGGAGGCAGCTGATCGATGTCTCTCTCTCATCAATGTTTCTGACTTTCTATCTATCTCCCTTCCTCTCTGTAAAAAATCAATAAAATATATTTAAAAAAAAAAAAGAACCATCAGTGGCTCCCAGTGCCCAGGTCAAATCTATACTCTTCAGCCTGGTATTCATCCCCATCTTCCCTCCCAATGAATCTCCTTTATGCACTGCAGCCTGATGGAGCAGACTGCCTCTATCAGCTGGGCAGCAGGTGAGTGAGATGCCTGGGGACCGCTTACTCTGCCAGCACACTCCTGGTACCCACCCCCACAACAAGCCCTTCTCGGTCAATGTCTGGTGTTGCTCCCAGGGCCGGCAAGCAGAGCCCGACCCAGCTTTGAGATTCCCAGGCATGTGGCTTCAGGCATGGCTCTGCCCAGATCAGTGAGCACAGCCTGACCTCTGCTCTGTTTCTGGACCTATGCTGGACATACAGGACATGGAGAGGCACACCGCCAGCGAGGGATTCACAGTTGAGAGAGGGTCTGGGGACACACATGGAAATAGACCATAACAACCCCAGTGATAGGGTCTGTGGGGACTTAGAGGAGACACCTGACCCAGGCTGGAGTCAGGGAGGCTTCCCAGAGGAGGTGCAAGCATTCAGTGTCCTGTAGGGAGACAGAAGACAGAAGAGAGTGAGAGAGGCATTTACCACACAGGAAGGACATGAGCAAGCATGCAAAGGTGGAAAATGGTGACTCCAGCCAACGCCCAGCTCAGGGGAACAGTTCTGCCCACAGGGACTGTGGATAGGAAACAGGGGCCACAAAGAGAGGACGAGACTTCTTCACACGCCCCCTGCCACCTTCATTCCCATCGGAGCCCACGGACATACCATTCCTTGTGGCCGCCCCGCCACAAAGCACCGCGTCCCCAGAGCGCCGTAGTGTCTGCGCTGCCGGGTGCGATCTGTTATTATCCCCCGTCAGGGCTGCCGGCCTGTGTACATTCCTGGGTAATGAGTCTGACCCTCCTCGGCAATGTTTAATCAGAGCCTAATCGACCCTGGCTTTGATCTGCTTCATTCTCTGCAAAAAACCCAGTACCTGATTTTTACAATCTGATTAGCAGGGCTGGCTCTCCAAAGCCAAAATTACCCTGAGTTACAGAGATCCCTGCTGAGTTCTTTGTGTTTTTCTCTTCTCTTCCAACGAGTTATTTCCTGAAACCACTGTCACTTCCCCACTTGTCCGTGACTGTCTCCCTCACCCTCATCTTTCACATCCAGTCAGTCGCCAAGACTCAAATAGTAGATCCGGATCCACCCTCCTCTCCCTGATGCCACCTCTGTCCTCAACCATATGGCCACAGGAACTGCTTCCTTGCTGACCCCTTCAGTCACCACGGACACGCCAACTCTCATCTACAGGTTCTATCAAAAACATGCCCCTTCCTCTGTCTCGACCGTGAGGCTAGAGCACATCTCTCCATCATCCACATGCCCAGCTCAGACTCACTGACACCAGGCTGCTGGGCTGGTTCCTCTCAACTCTCCAATCCTGGGGTTTCCCTCCACCATTCCAGTCACCTCACCCACTGTCACTGTTGTCTCCATCTCTCCCACGAGACTGTATGCCCCTTTGGGCAGGGTCTCTCTTTGATTTGCCACTGCTTCCTTGAGGACTAGAGCAGTGGACAGCAAACTGCAGCTCATGAGCCACATGCGGCTCTTTGGCCCCTTGAGTGTGGCTCTTCCACAAAATACCACGGCCTGAGCGAGTCTATTTTGAAGAAGTGATATTAAAAGAAGTTTAAGTTTAAAAAATTTGGCTCTCAAAAGAAATTTCAATCATTGTACTGTTGACATTTGGCTCTGTTGACTAATGTGTTTACCGACCACTGGACTAGAGCAATGCTTGAAACTGGGTTCTAAGTGATAGACGGATGGTCGGACAGACAGACAGACGAACAAATGGAAATTCCCTTGCAGCTCATTTTGGAAGCAGCACACTGGTGGGTCAGTTCTCCCCTGGCTCAGCCACACTTCACTTTCCACCAGCTCCTCAGCCTCTCCACAGAGGACACTGCTTTGTTCTCACCCACAGTACTTCCTTCTCCCTACAACGTGGAAAAGAAGAGCAGGTGGGAAATGGAGCAAAACTCAAGCACAGGAAAATGGGCCTTGCTAGGTCTGTGCCAGACCCTGAGCTAGGCACTGAGGCCCAGACAAAGCTGACTGTCTCCCTCTTACTCTCCTTGGGGAACTCAGAGCGGGGAGAAGATAAACTAGAGCACAAGGTAAGAATGCTGGTAACTGATGAGGGTAACTGACTACTCAAAGGAGATTGGAAGGATTCAGACAGGGAACATCTGACAAGGGTTTTGAGAGAGATAATCAGGAGTTTTCCAGCCAAGAAAAGAGCAACCATGTAAAGGCACAGAAGCTTAAGAGCACATATATGTGTGCTCAGAGGATGAAAAAAGTTCAGGATGACCAAAACAAAAGCAGGAAAGAAGCGGGATGCTTACTGGGGCCAGATCATAAAAAGGACCCTGCCCACCTGCTAGGGAGGTCAGACCATGCACTTTACTGTAGGGCCTACAGGATCACTGTGTCTGTCACCTAGCTGAACTTCCTGAGAATGTTGAGTGCTTTCCTGGCTTTGATATGCAAAGGATTCCAGCACTGAGACTCCAGAGAGCCATTCCATTGCCAGGATTTTTCCTGTGAGGATACAGGCTCAGAGAGGCCAAGTGATTTGAACAAGGTCACACAGCCTCTGAGAAGTAGAGCCAGGGCTGGAAACCAGCATTTCTTGAATTAAGAGAAGATCTTTCCAGGATGGCAATAGATGAGCCAAGGGAAGTGGGAGATAGGAGCCGGCAGTCGGCAGCCCGGAGCGGGGAGCCAGGCAAGAAAGCTGGACTTGGCAGGGGGCCACTCGCCTCTTCTGCAGTCATGAGAAGGAAGGAGATCCTAACTCACACTTTTTACACCCTTCAAGCTGCCACCCGCCTGTGGCTCTCAGACACTCTCTTGGGTGGGGGTAACAGGCAGGAGCAAAGAAAGTAAATGTCTCTTGAGGACTTCCCATGGAGTTCTTTTACTACTTATTTATTCCCAGAAATTTCAAGATTTTGAGGCAACATCGACCACCTGGTCAAACCATCCAACCCTGCTTATACCAAAATCTGAAGCACTAAGTTCTTGTGTCAGGCCTTGTATAAGTTTAATCCTCATAATGATGCCTCCTGGGAGATACCATTATATTCCTGTTACCCTTTCTTTCCTAAAGGTCACCCAGCTAGAGAGTGTGTTTATTTTCTTCCTCAATTCGTAAGATTTGCTCAACAAATGACGGGTCCACCCAGCTGAGAAGTGACAGCACTGGATGAAAGACCTGCCCCCTGGAGCCTTTGCTATGCCGCCTGGCCAACTCCTCTACACTGAGGACAACGAGGCAGGAATTCTGGAGAGCGGGGGTTCCAGTTAACGGGGATTATCAGTCCAGGCCCTCACTGCAGCCCCATATGACCAGGTGATAGGAATAATGCTGTGAAGGTCCCCAGGTGCAGGCTCACCTCCCTGCATCTACCTCTCACTCCAGCTCAGGAGGCCAGAAGCACCTGTCAGTCACAGGCCAGGAAATAGTCACAAAGGTAAGCTACACCACCAGTGGCCACACGGCCCAACCAACCTCAAGTGTGTGTTACCCCTTCCCCCCGTCTCCCTCATGTCGTCAGGACCACTGTTGAGGCTGAGGACCAGGACTACCCGCTGGAGGCCAGACTGAAACCCACTGCCTGGTAAGCAATGTTTCCTGGACCGTGTGTGTGACAGGCGGTACCTGCTCTACCTCATCAGACTCTCATTAGGCTCTGTTTTCTCTGCAAACATCTCCACAAGCCAAGCTCCTCCTGTGCCCAGGAATGTGACCATAGGCTCACAGGGGAAAAATCCATCTGAGTCTATACTTTGACTAGTCCCTACAGCATGTGCTCTGAGCACTCAACAAGAGAAAAGTGGGGAAGAGGGAAGAGGTAGGGAAGTGGGATGGCAGGAGGATTGGAGGGGAGAAGGATCTCTTTCCTTCCTGGGCAGATGGGCAAGCTCCTGCTGAAGCAAGTGAACAGGCACCTGCCCTCCTCCACATATCTGTGCCTGTCTTTTCCACCACCCTCTTTCCTCTCCCTCCCATCACCATCACTAAGACTCCTTTCCAAGTCTTCAATCTCCAGGGCAAATGCCCCTCCTCCAGGATGTCTTCCTTGGTTTGCCCCCACTGGGAATGAGGTCTTCCTTCCCTGAGCTTCCGCAACATGTGCTTCCTCCCTTGTCTGACACCTGCTTTCCCCACTAAACCATGAGCTCCCAAAGGCAGGCTCACAGCACCCATAAAGTGTCGTGCACCACAGTAGGCGCTAAAGAAAAATCTGCTAAATGAGTAAATGTTCCCACTCTAACAATGTTTTACTGAATGGTAGAGAATTCATTGGGTGAGCACATGAGAACTCTAGAGGGGCACCTGCTGGCAGAGTCTTCTAAGACTCAGGAGTAAGGCAGATCTGGCACCAGCCACATCCTCCCAGGTCAGAGGCTGACTCTATGACTGGGAGGAAAGGGGACACTAAAACACAATTATGGTGATTTTAGAAATGGTAGCACTGCCTTTGCTTTTAATAGCACTTTGTGGATAATGAGCACTTTCACTCGGGGCATTTGATTGTCTCCATAGACACCACCCTTGTGAGATGCGGGAGGTTAACAGATCAGCTCAAAGTTACAGTCCACCCATTCATTTAATCATTCACTCAACAGCATGAATTAGACACAGAGAAAGCAGAGGGGTGCTGTGAGCACAGAGGGGCCACAGGCCCTGTTGGAGGGAAGGCATTCCCAGGAAAGGCTTCACAGAGGTGACATCTGGGCTGAATTTTGAAAAGCAGGTAGAAAATACTTAAACACAAACATAAGGAAGGGCAACCTGGGCAGAGCGAATAGCAGAGGCACAGGCACAGTGCTCTGAGGAAATAGCTCATGGTTCAGTGTGGCTGGAGTTAAGCAGCAAGACAGACATGGCAGAGGGTGGCCTTGTGTAACAGGCCTGGTCCTTGCTCTAAGGGAAGGGGGCAAGAGGGAGTGTCCCACAAAGACAGGTACAGACATGGGCTGGAGAGGGAGGGCAGAAGGAAGGTGTGCAGGCAGCACACCTTGTTGGGAATGAAGTTCCCTGGGGGCTCCTGACCCTGAGTCACTGTGTGTGGTCATTATCTCATATGCAGCTGCCTGACCCCTCAGCTGTGAGCTCCTCAAGGCAGGCCTGGACTTCACTTATCTCTGGGTCCCCAGCATCCAGCACTGACCAAAAGGAACAGAAAATAGGAATCAATCAGCAGCTGGTCCAGCGAGCCTGAACCACATGCTATAATGAAGGCATCAGGCAGGTGAGCCTCACCCTTTAGCACCCACTCAGCTCCATGGTGCAGCATCTCCAGGGCCATGGTGCAGCATCTCCAGGACCACAGGCAAAGATGGGCTGTCTGTCACTTCACACACATACTCAGCTCCAGCCCCATCAGCACCATGATGGGGAAGGGGCTGATCACCTCTGAAGGTCTGTGATGTAAAACACAGCTGGAACAGCTTCAGCCAAACTCATGGGAGACATTGCCAGAGTCTCCTACCAGACGCAAACATCAAGTGTCCCTCTGCCTGAACTAACTGGCTAGACCCTGGATGCAGGCAGGACTCTGAACACAGCAAGTGCCTCTCAGCCTGCACCTTTATGTCTTAAAATGGACACAATGAAACAAGTAAAGAGTGTAGAGGAGCTTGCAATGCACACTGCTGCTCAGGGGGCCAAGACTGTCTCTCCTTCCCTTTGTCACCCAATGAGATAGGCGGGGCAGGAATGACTATCCCCTTTTCACCGCTAAGAAAATGACAGGCAGAAGGTGGCTCCTTTGAGTTGGGTCTTAACAGGCAGAGCTGAGGGGAAAGGGCATTCCGACAGAGGGAAAGGCGTCAGTAGGAACAACCGCTGGTGACAGTGCCTGGCATGGACTGTCCAAGGGTGTGGATGGAGCAAGAATAAAAACCAGGTGCCATTCTAACCACTTTGCTGTATTTAAACATTTAATGACAACCCCTTCAGGTGGGTAGAATTATTTCCCCCTGTTAACAGATAAAACACAAAGATTAAAGTATCTTTGCCAAACTGCCCAGCAGGCAGCTGAAGAACCAGGAGGATGTAAACCCAGGCTCCAGGGCCCCATTCTTTCTTAACCACCAGGCAACACTGCCCCTCAAAAAGGAAGGGAGCATGAGAAGCTGCCTATTCAGTGCCTAGCCCTTAATTCATATTTGATGAGCAAACAGTGGATGGATGAATGGAGAGTCTGGGCATGTCTCCCCGCCTGTAATACTAGCTCCCTGTTCTGCTGGGACCACTAACCCCTCACAACAACATAGTATGCTCATCCCAGCCAGGCTCTGGGCCTCAGCAGTCACCAACGTGGAGATTTTCAAGGATTTCAAGGAACCCTGAGTAAAGCGCTCAGGGAGGCTACTGGTCCTGCTCTGACCTTACCCTCTCTTCTGGGCAGGACCCATTGTACCCACACCGTCCACACTGTCAATAGACTTTCTCTTGCCATCCTTTGTCTCCGTAGCTGTGGATCCCCTAGTTATGACTCCTCAGTCTGATAACTGAGACTGACACCCTGTCCAGTCCCCACCTAGCTCATAGATCCCATATGCCCTCAATTTTATCATCAATCATGACCAGCTTCCAAACAAAGCTCTCCAAAAACCTCACCTCCACCCCCAGGTCAGAGTCCCTCACTTCTGCCCATGCTAGGGCCCGTCCTCTCCCTCTCCCAGCTGCATCCCCACAGGAGTCAGGACCTAAATCAGTGTGCTCAGAGCCTGCTCCTTTGCCTTCTGTCCATGGACTCTTGTTTAAAATGCAGATTTCTGGGGAAAACCAAGATGGCAACATAGGTAAACACCTGAAGTTGCTGCCTTGCACAACAACTTTAAAACTATAACTAAAAGACAAAACGGACATCATCCAGAACAGTGGTTCTCAATCTTTCTAGTCCAGCAACCTTTTAATACAGTTCCTTATGTTGTGGCTCTACAGCAGCAGTTCTCAACTTGTAGGTTGCGATCCACAGGTTGAGAACCATTAGTAGGATTGCCTAAGACCTTCGGAAAACACAGATATTTATATTACGATTCAGTAACAATAGCAAAATTACTGTTATGAAGTAGCAATGAAAATAATTTATGGTGGGGGGTCACCACAACATGAGGAACTGTATTAAAGGGTCGCAGCATTAGAAAGGCTGAGAAGCGCTGATCCAGAACCACAGGAAGGCTGGCTAAGTGGAAATTCTACAACTAGAAGGAAAGAGAAAAGCACACCAAGACTCAGAGGAGCTGCGGAAGTAAAGTGAAGAAGTCCGGAGGCGCATGCGTGGAGAGGGCTGGCAACTGAGTGTGTGGCTGGCTTTTTCAACCCGCAGGGAGACACAAGCTCCCGACTACTCTGAACTCCAGTTCTGGGTGAGACTCTGGGGACCCGGACTCATACAGGGAGAAAATGGACTGTCTGGCAGTGGGCAGAACTCGAGGGCAGCTTTCTCTCAGAGGTGCTTGCATTATTTTCTAGTCCAGCAGGGAGAAGGAAAGCCAAAGGTGGGGGGGCAGAGGGGTTTTCCTTCTCCTGCTGGACTAGAACCCACACAATGGCCAGCAGGAAGAAGAAAAGACAAAGGTGGGGTGGCCTGGTTCTCTGACTTCTCCCCTGCAGGCCTGGTTCTCTGGACCAGCATGCCCACCCTCAGAAAACCCCACAGCTCTTCCTGGACCCCTCTGCCTGCTCACCTGTGCTCTGGCTGGAGATGATCCATCTTCACTGGCTGGACTGGCCCAATTGTCAGGAGACCTGGGTTGGCTTCTGGGGGCCTATCCTCCTCAGGAAGCAAGCTCAAAAGCCAAGCTATTCTCTACCTCTACCTCCCTTCTTTCTCAGAGAAGACACGTGCTCAGCACTTTATAGTGTGCAGACTGCTACATCTGGACTTCTCATCAACACAGGGAGATAAGCAAGTTAGGGTCCAACTCCATTTCACAGAGATAGAAATAACCGTGGTACTCGTTTTGTTATGGGCACTGTTTAATGATTTAATCTTCACTAACCCCCTTGAAGACTATTATTATCCCCCTTTTACAGATGATAAAACTGAGGCACAGAGAAGGGAAGTGATTTGCATGGCCCCATGTCAAGTCAGTGGCATTACTGACCAGGCAGGATTCGAACCTAGTTTCTGGAGCCACCACCATGGTCAACTTAACTTCAATAGGCCAGAGTAATCACACCCATTTTCCCTGCTGCTGTTGACCATTCAAAATCCTCTGAATATCCAGATACGTGATGTAGGCATTTGGCCAACCACGCAGGATGGTTTTCAGTGGTCCCCAGGGCCACAGCCCAAAACCACTAAGTCTAGTTCTAATATGTTCACCCCATTCGGGTCCCCCAACATCCGCACCCAGAGTTGCCCCCACAATCCAGCCTTTCACCTGCCCACTGATCCAAATATCCATTCCTTCAGCAGCATTAGCTCAATGGGGAGGAAAGTCATTTGATTATAAGCAATCCTGGCCTCAAGGTTGTCAAGGATGTGGGTGCCGTAGGAGGTGCCATCTGTGGCATCATGCAGACGATGTAGGGAGACAGCAAACACAGTAAGCCTTGGACTTGAAGGCCAGGTTCTACTGCCATCATGCAGGGCAGCTTCCTGAGCTTCAGTTTCCTCATTTATCACCACTATCTGACCTAACTCCTCTGTGCGGCTCAATGTGACAATGGATGTGACATGCTTTGGATAAGAGACAATACGGTTCAAACATTACTATCATCACTAATCAGATTGGAAAAGCTTTCCCTGAGTGTGCCAGGCCTGGTGGGAGGCACTGGGGACATGGAGAAATAACAACAGAGTCCTGCACCCCAAGATCTGCTGCCTGGTGGGAGAGACAGACAGTGAGCAGGTGATCACCACACAGATGGGAGTTCAGTGCTGTACAGAGAAATGCTCAGGGGCCTCCGGGGTCAAGGCAGGTCTCCTAGGGTTGGCCTTGAAAAGTGTCTTAAATGATCAACAGGAGTTAGCCAAATAAAGAAGGGTGTGAGGACACTCTAGACAGAGCAAGACTATGGAGGAAAGCCTGGGCATGGACATCGTGTAGTATTTTCACAGTTAAGTGTAGCTGGGTGCTGGGGGGAGGGGTGATGAGGAGAGATGACATGCATATGGCACACAGTAGGTGCACAGAACATGGTCGTTCGCTTCCCACCCCCATAAACTCCCTACAGACTCAAGTCCAAGGTTAGGACTCCACATTCCCACTTTGCAAGCGGCTGACCGTGGTTTAGACCCTTTCTGCCTTCTCCATGGGCTGGGCCCTACTATTCCAAGAGAGCCCCACTAACCTGGTTTTCGGGGCTCCAAATGGGGGCCAGCCCATTAATTAAGATCATGCTGGGGGGAGACCCATGAGGCAGGAATGCCACTCAGGAAGAAAGCCCAGGCAGGACAGATGCTGCTCCTGGATCTACCTCTTAATGGCTCTGTGGCTTTGGGCCAATCACGCCAGGGCTCAAAACCTGCACTAGAGGTAAAAGAAGTTACTGTAGACAAGATACACAAGGCGCTCAGCACAGTCCTGCACACACCATTAAGTGTTGAACAAGAATGCTGAATTCTCATAGTAAATTGAGGCTAGCTCCAAAAATCCTGGTCACAGGGTCCCTCAATAAGTATGCAATGTTGTGCAGGCAACAGCACTGATGCAGAGGGCGGCCAAACTCATCAGGGCAGGGAGCAGGAGAGGGCAGCCTCGGTACAGGGCTGACAAAGAAAGGTTGGCTCACTACCTGCCCTGATCAACACAAGAGACCAGAGCCAGGTGGCAAATGGTTCCCAATAAGTCAGGGAAGATGAGTCAATGAAGAAAGGACAACCACTGTAGGCCCACATCTCTTTAACAAGTGTCCACATGGTCCGCAGCAGCAGGGCCCACTGCTCTCTGCTGGACATCAGCCTGGATCCCAGCTAGGTGACCACCTGCCTATAAAAGGGGGTGATAAGCTTCCAAGGTCCTGGTGAAAGATGTGTGCCAAAGATGAGCTGTAGGTGAAGTAAGGGGTGGAAGGCAAGAGGCAGTGGAGGTCCCAGAAGAGTCCCTGCAGGGCTGAGGGAGCTGAGGCCTTCCAGCCAGCAGAAGGTGGCCACAGGCCTGTGGGACCAGCGAATGAAGGCGATTTTCCCCAGTGAGCTCATTCCTCCTAGACCCCCCCCACACCAGAACTTTCCCAGTCCCTCATAGGAAGCCTTTCCCAGTCCCCAGGTGGATAAGGTGCCCACCCTGCCTGCTCCTCACCATCGCAGTTCACTCATCTGCCTTCATTAATCCCTCTGGGAGCTCCCTGAGGGCAGGGGCCTATCTAAGTCACCAGGCTCTCAGTGCCAACACATGGCAGACGCAGGGCCAGCATCAAGGAGTAAGCTGCCCAGCACTGAGAGTGGTCAGGCTGAGTGGGGCCTCTCCCTTTCGCCTGGTTGCACAGGGAGGGACTGGGGCTGGCCCTTTGAGCAAGGTCTCAATAGGCAAGGGTTTGGAGCCTGGAGCCAGAACAAAAGAATGTAATGGAACCCATTAACTGGCATTTATCAAGTACCTACTGAATATGGAGCTACTTGGTTTACTTGTGGTGTCTCATTTAGCCCTAGCCACTAGCCCTAGAAATGAAAACTCCCCATCTGTAAAACAGGAGATTAAGCAATGCAGCCAACTTCACCCATCTTAGAAGAGACTCGGACTTGACCAGGTACAGGGTCCTTTCCTGGGGCAGGAGATGGGGAAGGTGGACAGAGTGGGAGCTGAACCCATTGTCAAGTCCAAGGATGTCTGAAATGCAAGTGTCCCCAGGGCCGCTCAGATCCCACCTTGTAACCCTGCTTTACAAGGTGGGACGATTCTGAGGGTTTTCCTCCCCTCGGGGAGCTGGGGAGCTCCAAGTGGCTAATGCTGTGCGCGGCAGAGCGTTGAGTTTAATAAAACTAGAAGTAGCTAATGGCTAACAATAAAAAATAATATTTTTCCTTCAAGCAATTAAATTGTAATATAGAGCTCACTAATTCTTTCCTGTTCTTTCCCAAGGGATCTCAGATCAAGCACCAGGAGAAATAAATTATGTGTCACTATTCCCCACTTGAAACCCAAGTTTTAAAGAATCCATGGGAGAAAAATTGCCTCCTTCATCAAGGCAGAAATCTCTGAGGATTTTTATAATGGCTTCATAATAAGTCACCTTTCTGCAAACACAGGACCCACAACCCACCCCCATCTTAAAGACTGATAAATTCACTCTATGCCCCTTCTCCAAAGAACAGCACCGCTAAAAGCTGGCCGGGAACAAAACTCCCCTGCTCCCCACCCTCATGGCCGGGCCTCAGACTCTCCAACCTCATTTCTCTCCATTTCCTCCAGTACCCTTCCCTCCAGCCAAGCAGAACTCACTGCTGCTTCTCCTGTGTGCCCTCTGCTTTCCCACATCTTGGCCTTTGCCCATGCTGATGGTGCTGCCTGGAGTCCCTTCCCACCCATGCTCCAAGGCCCACCTCCCCCACCAGCCTGGCCAGTTTCCCCAGCTGGAACCGGTCTTCTCTGTCTTGTGAGTGACAGCCTTCTGACTTTGAGTGGTGGCCTCTTGGGAGAACCTCCTTTGGCTGGAACAGAACACCTTCGGCATAGTATTGCCACTCAATTCTTCTTTGTGCACCCCTCCACTATACCTAGTATGGTGCCCAGGGTTTTACAGGAGGTGGATACAGGTTTATTAGGTCAACTAATAATTGAACTCAATAACTCCTGAGGCCTGCTTCCCTCAAGACTGTGAAAAACAGCTAGGCGGAAGCAGGGCATAAACCTTCTGGACACTAACCAGGTAATGGGGAAGACAGTCACATATCATACAAGCCGAGAATTATTCCATGGTGGGTTATGTAAGAAAACTGGAGGGAAAGACAATGCCTAAAACCTTACAATTGTTCCCCCTGTCTACTGAGCAGAGATCCGATTTCCATAGCTTGACATTCAAGGCCTTTTGTGAGAAGGTCACCAGCCTTATCACCCCATTCTCCACTTTCACTTCCTACTCTACTCGCCTTACACGTGCAGTCGCTCCACTCTGCCTAAGGAACTCCTATTCATCCTTCAAAACACAGTCCAGTATTGCCTTTTTTATTGCCCCTCCTCTGAGCAGCCACTGTCTGTTCTTGAGAACTCCCTTGCCCAGGCTGTGAGCATTCCTGGGGTAGGCTCAGAGGATTGGACCCCTTCCCAGAAGAGGGCTTGGCCATATAAAGGGCTGAGTGTCAGTAGAGCTGAAGTAGGAACAGTTCTGCTGGAAGGACCTACCCTCGTCCACACCTCTTGCACAGACCAGCTAACATTGTTTAGCACTTACTGTGTGCCAGACACTGTGTTCTAATTGCTTTTCCATGTCATCGCCTCACTTCATCCTAACAACAACCTATGAGGTAGGTACTACTATTATTATTTCACATATGAGGGAAGGGAGGCACAGAGAGGTTAAGAAACTTGCAGAGGTCACAGAGCCCATCAGAGGTGGAGCTGGGCTAAAACCCAGGGATTCTAACCACAATAGTCAATGCACCTCTCTGAAATACACAGGCCTATGGGATGGGGCCAGACCAGAGTTATTCTAGCAACCAAACCCCTTACTCTTTCCATTTGAAAACCTTCCTGTCTCCATGTCCATTTTCTGACGTCTGTCCTCCTCTGTCCCAGAGAGGCCTCTGTGCTACTCAGGCCAACATTCCAAGGACTCCCCACCCCACCGCCCCAGACCAGACAGCAAACAAACAGGACACGATTAAAGGACCGATCAGAAAATCCCATAAACTCTCCCGGAACATGCCCCTCCCTCCATTCCGGTATGGATGTGTGAGCTGGGGGATATGTCTGGGCTGGGGAGGACAGCCTCAGCCCACAGCTCTGAAGACAAATGCAACAGGCAACAGTCCCTTGAGACACGCACCAGAGGGTGACTCGGAAGGAGTTCCAGACAGTGATTTTCCATTGGAGACTTCCGAGTCCTGATGTCACAGAGCAGGGATAGGAGCCAACTGGACTCGTGCTTCTAGGTCTCCTCATCTCCCCAAGGGCCACTATTGGCCAAAGCCAGTGAGGTTTCTCTGTTACCCAAGGTTCTCCCTTACTTAGGATCCGACATCACCAAAAGGCAAGGCCATGAGCTGTCTGCAGGCTCTCCTCCCCCACCCACACTGAGCACACACGGCTGCCTGTGTGCACTGGCCCCACTTCTTCTTCTCCTCCTCCTGGCTTCATTCATGATGAGACACTTGTGAGCCCAGAATACCAGCTCCTGGGGTCAAGCCCAGGGACCTCTGTGAAGCAGTTGCCACTTGGATACAGGCAGATAAATGCTGCTGCTGGTAACTTCTTGAAAAGGCCACATGGAAAGCTTCCCAGCCAGGAGTGCCCTCTGCATCTGCTGTCATCAGCACATGGCTCTTCACACACAGTTCATCCACATTTCCCTGTAGGGCTTACCCATCACTTCCATTTCATAAACACCCAGGCTCTTTTACAGGCACGCCATTTCAGTTCACAAGCCCCTCGACCTAGATTATCTCATCTGACCCTTAGCACAGCCCTATGTGGACGGCATCTCAATCTCATTCTACAAAGGAGGAAAACAGCTCAGAGAGTGAAGTGACTCGCCCAAGGTCCTACAACTACTAATGATCATCTCAGTCATAAAAGGAGCCACCTACTAGTAATAGCAGGTATGCTTACCACATGCCAAGCACTGCGCTGCAAGCTGTACATCCATTATTGTTTTTAATACCTTGTCTCAGTCAGCTTGGGCTGCCACAACAAACTGCCGTAGACTGAGAGTCTTAAACAATAGACATTTATTTCTCTCAGTTCTGGAGGCTGGAAAACTGAGGTCAGGGTGACACATGGTCAGTTTCTGGTGAGGGCTCTCTTCCTGGTTTGTAGATGGCTGCCTTCTCAATGTGTCCCCATATGGGAGAAAGAGGGGGGGGGGAGAGAGAGAAATATTGAGATCTAGTGTCTCTTCTTATAAGGGCACTAATTTCACTATGAGGGTCCCACACTCATGACCCCATCTAAACCTAATAATGTCCCAAGGGCCCCATCCCCAACCAAATACCTGCACACTGAGGATAGGGCTTCAACATATGAATGGGGCAGGAGGAGACAATTCAGTCCATAGTATGCCCATCACAACCTGTGTCTACTAAAGATGACACTTAAGCACAGAGAGATTGAGTGATCTGCAAAGACCACTCAGCTAGAAGGAGAAAAGCTGGGGTTCAAATCCAGGCCCCCTGACTTATAGCCAGGACTCTGAGCTGGACTGCCTCTGCCAGGTAATGGCAGAACCCAGCTACATGTTCAGCCAGCCCTGGGCCCCACTACCCCAAACATTCTGGGACACCTACAGTATGCAAGGCACTCAGCTTGGAGGAACTAATGCATAATGGAGAAGTCAAATGCTTCTGTTCTGGATACCCATCCTAGACCCCTGCCTGCCTTCATTCCCCCTCACACCAGTCCTACACCACATTTTCAGGTAAGAAAACTGAAACCTAGGAGAAGGAGTGGGAATGGAAGAATCCAAGGCTCAGCAGCTGCAAAGATACAGGTTTCTCCCTGAGATATCGCCTTTGAAGCATTAATTCTTGGCCCTAGACAGCCTGCCTCAGAGAAACAGAACAGAGAAGCTCATGTGCAAAGGCTTGGCTACACCAGGTGTTGAAGCCTAAAGCACATAAGGAGTGCACATCCCCAGAAGAGGTTGAGAGGTCCGATCGGGCAGGGCCTTCATTTTCCTTCATTTTTTAAATTGGCACATAATTCCTATACCATAAGAATCACCCTTTTAAAGTGTACTATTTAGTGGTTGTTAGTATATTCTCAGAGTTCTACACCCATTACCATTACCTAATTAAAGAACACTTCCTTTTCTTTTTTTTTACATTTTATTTATTGATTTGAGAGAAAGAAAAAGAGAAACATTGATTTGTTGGTCCAGTCATTCATTCATTCATTGGTTGCTTCTTGTATGTGCCCTGACCAGAGATCAAATCCACAACCTTGACACATCAGGATGACTCTCTAACCAACAAAGCTATCTAGCCAGGGCATTACAGAACATTTTCATCAACCCCAAAATAAATCCTATATCTACTAGCAATCATTCTCTATTTCTCCCTCCCCCAGCCCCTAGCAACCACTAACCTACTTCCTCTCTCTACAGAGATGACTATTCTGGGCATTTCATACAAAAGGAATCATGCAATAGAAGGCCTTCTGTATTGGGCTACTTTCATTTAGCATATTTTTTAATTTAATAAATCTTTATTATTCAGATTACAATTGTTCATCTTTTCCCCCCATAGTTCCCCTCTACCCAGTTCCCATCTCACGTTCTGCCCTTACCTCCCTCTCCCCCCTCCCCGCCACTGTCCTCATCCATAGGTGTACGATTTTTGTCCAGTCTCTTCCCGCACCCCCCACACTACTTTCCTCTCGAGAATTGTCAGTCCACTCCCTTTCTATGCCCCTGATTCTATTATATTCATCAGTTTATTCTGTTCATCAGATTTTTTTATTCACTTGATTTTCAGATTCACTTGTTGATAGATATATATTTGTTGTTCATAATTTTTATCTTTACCTTTTTCTTCTTCCTCCTCTTCTTAAAGAATACCTTTCAGCATTTCATATAATACTGGTTTGGTGTTGATGAATTCCTTTAGCTTTTTCTTATCTGTGAAGCTCTTTATCTGCCCTTCAATTCTGAATGATAGCTTTGCTAGGTAGAGTAATCTTGGTTATAAGTTCTTGCTATTCATCACGTTGAATATTTATTGCCAATCCCGTCTGGCCTGAATAGTTTCTGTTAAGAAATCATATGGATGCTCCCTTGCAGGTAACTGTTTTTTCTCTTGCTGCTTTTAATATTCTCTCCTTGTCTTTTGCTCTTGGTATTTTAATGATGACGTGTCTTAGTGTGGTCCTCTTTGGATTCCTTTTGTTTGGAGTTCTATGCACTTCCTGGACTTGTAAGTCTATTTTTTCACCAGGTGGGGGAAGTTTTCTGTCATTATTTCTTCAAATAGGTTTTCAGTATCTTACTCTCTTTCTTCTGGCACCCTCATAATTCTGATATTGGTACGCTTGTTGTTGCCCCAGAGGCTCCTTACACTATCTTCATATTTTTGGATTCTTTTTGCTTTTTGCTTTTCCAGTTGAGTGTTTTTTGCTTCTTTGTATTTCAAATCTTTGACTTGATTCTTACATTCCTCTAGTCTGTTGTTAGATCTCTGTATAATATTTTTTATTTCAGTCAGTGTATACTTAATTTCTAGTTGGTACTTTTTCATATCCTCGAAGGTCTCCCTAAATTTATTGGCCTTTTCTCAAAAATTCTTGAAAACCTTATAACCGAAAAAGCCAAAATGGCGGCATAGGTAAACACCTACACTGCTGCCTCGCACAACAATTTCAAAACTACAACTAAAAGACAGAACGGACATCATCCAGAACCACAGGAAAGCTGGCGGAGTGGAAATTCTACAACTAGAGGGAAAGAGAGGGGCTAACGGAGACCCAGAGGAGCTGCAAAAAGCTGAGGTACGGAGACGCTCGCGCTGAGAGAGCGGGTGCCGGAGAACCTGGCTGGCCTTCTCTGACGGGAGGGAGACGGAGGCTCTCAAAGGCATTGAACTCCTTATCCTACGATACTAAACCCCTGATCCAGCCGAAACTCATTTGGGGGGGAGTTTGGACTATGAAGGGAAAGAAGTGCACAGAAATTTAGGGGAGACGCAAAAGATCAGAAGTCTGGTGGCGCGCACGGCACTGCGCCGCAGAGGACAGACTGCTGATTGTGCCGCTGGCTTTCACGAGTGGGTGGGAGACAAACCCTCCCAACTGTGCCACTTCTAACTTCACTAAACCCCAGTTTCGGGCGAAACCCTGGGGACCTAGACTCGTGTGGTCCAATAGCACAGGGGAGCTGGAAAGGCAGCAGTCTAGAGGCACTGCAAGGGTGCGCGTGCACGCACAGGGACCACTCCAGCAATTACCCAGTCACATGAGACTCAGGGGCCGTGGAGGGCAGGCCCGACTAGAAGGTAAGGCGGTCCCTTAAGCCCTGAGACTCCACCCATCCCAAGCTCAACAGAGGCTTCTTCAGTTTTGCAAGTCTGGTATCATAAGGCTGAATCCAACACAGAAGTTCTCCCAGCATAGTGAAAATGCTGAGACAAGGGAAGGGATCACAAACAAAAGAAATGGAGGAAAACAAACGACTGGATATAGAGTTCAAAACCACGCTTATAAGGTTTTTCAAGAATATGCTAGAAAAGATGGATAAATTTATCAAGTTCAAAGAGGAGATGCAAAAGGACCAACTAGAGATGCAAAAGATCCAACTAGAGATGATAAAGGACCAAATAGAAATTAAACATACACTATCTGAAATAAAAAATATGACACAGAGACCTAACACCAGACTAGCGGAAGGCAAGAATCAAGTCAAAAATGTGAAATATAAAGAATCAGAAAACACTCAACTGGAAAAGCAAGAAGAGAAAAGAATCCAAAATGTGAAGATAATGTAAGGAGCCTCTGGGACAGCTTCAAGCGTACCAACATCAGAATTGTGGGGGTGCCAGAAAGAGAGAGCAAGATACTAAAAACCTATTTCAAGAAATAATGACTGAAAACTTCCCACATCTGGTAAAAGAAATAGACTTACAAATCCAGGAGGGAATCCAAAGAGGACTACACCAAGACACATCATCATTAAAATACCAAGAGCAAAAGACAAAGAGAGAATATTAAAAACAGCAAGAGAAAAACAATTAATTACCTACAAGGGAGCACCCATATGACTATCAGCTGATTTCTCAACAGAAACGATGCAGGCCAAATGGGAGTGGCAAAAAATATTCAACGTGATGAATAGCAAGAACCTACAACCAAGAATACTCTATCCAGCAAAGCTATCATTCAGAATTGAAGGGCAGATAATGAGCTTCACAGAGAAGAAAAAACTAAAGGAGTTCATCAACTCCAAACCAGTATTATATGAAATGCTGAAAGGTACTCTTTTAGAAGAGGAAGAAGAAAAAGGTAAAAGCCAAAAAATTATGAACAACAAATATATATCTATCAACAAGTGAATCTAAAAATTAAGTGAATTAAAAATTTGATCAACAGAATAAACTGGTGAATATACTAGAATCAGGAGCACAGAAAGGGAATGGACTGATAATTCTCAGGGGGGAAAGAGGGGAGAGGGGTACAGGGAGTGACTGGACAAAAACCATACACCTATGCACTCATCAATTGGGGGGAAAGGTAAGGGTAGAGGGAGGGTTGGGATCGGGGTGGAGGGGAGCTATGGAGGGGAAAAAAGAGAGACAAATGTAATAATCTGAATAATAAAGATTTAATTTAAAAAAAAAAGAAAATCTTATAACCGTAGTTTTAAACTTTATATCTAGTCATTTGCTTTCCTCCATTTCTTTCATTTGTGACCTGTTCCTTTGTCTCTGCATTTTGGTTGCTTCCCTGAGTTGATAGAATGGCTTTGTGTGTTAGGTGTCCTATAGGGCCCAGTGGCTCTGCCTTTCCAGTTACCTGAGGTGGACACTCTTGGTGCACCCCTTTGTGGACTGTGTATACAGCCTTGTTGTAGTTAAGCCTTGATTGTCATTGGTATCACTGGAAGGAATTTACCTCTAGATCAATTGGCTGTGAGGATCAGCTGTGTCTACACTGGGAGAACTTCTGTGCTAGAGACACCCTTCGGAGACAAGACTTGCAAAAACCTCTATGCTCAGCTTGGATGGGGCAGAGTCTCAGGGCAAAGCACACAGCATTGATTTCCTGGAAGCCCTGCCCTAATAGGCCCCTATGTCTCAGTGTCCCATGGTAATCACTGCAAGCACCTCTGAGAGAAAGCCACCCTCGAGTTCCTCCTGCTGCCAGACAGTCCAGTTTCTCCCCGAATGTGTTTGGGTCCCCAGTGTCTCGCCTGGAACTGGGGTTCAGTGCAGTCGGGAACTTTTATTTCCCTCCCACTTGAGAAAGCCAGCTGCATACTCAATTGCCAGTCCTCTCCGCACATGTGTGTGTCTCGGTACCTCTGTCTTCTGCAGTTCCTGAGTCTCAGTGTGCTTTTCTCTTTCCTGACAGTCCAGTTTCACCCCGTATGAGTCTGGGTCCCCAGAGTCTTGCCTGGATCTGAAGTTCAGCACAGTTGGGAGCTTTTTATCTCCCTCCTGCTTGAGAAAGCCAGCATGCACTCAGTTGCCAGTCCTCTCCACATACGCATCTCAGTACCTCTACCTCCTGCAGCTCCTCTGAGTCTCAGTGTGCTTTTCTCTTTCCTTCTAGTTTTAGAATTTCCACTCAACCAGCCTTCTGGTGGTTCTGGATGATGACCATTTTGTCTTTTAGTTGTAGTTTTGAAATTGTTGTGCTAGGCAGCAGTTTAGGTGTTTATGCCGCCATCTTGGTTTTCTTCTCACTTAGCATATTTTTAAGGTTCATCTATGTTGTAACATTTATCAGTATTTCATTACTTTTTATGACTCAATAATATTCCATTGTGTGGATAACCTATTTTTGTTTATCCATTCATCAAGTAATGGACATTTTGGGCTGTGTCCACTTTGGGGCTATGATAAATAATATTGTTATTAACATTTATGTACAAGTTTTGCATAAATGTATGTTTTCAATTCTCCTGGGTATCAACCTAGGCATGTATATGCTGGGTCATACAGTAACTTTATGATTAAGCTTTTGAGGAACTGCCAGACTGTTTCCATAGCAGCTGCACCATTTTACATCCCACCATTAGTATATGAGGATTCTAGTTTCTCCACATCTTCACTGACACTTGTTATTGTCTGTGTTTTTTATTGTCACCATCCTAGGGGATGTGCTGTGGCACCTCACTGTGGTTTTAGCAGGGTTTTGAACTCCTTACTGGGATAGTCTTCTTCTCCCATAAAGAAGAACTTTGGTACCTGCAATAGAGGGCTGGAGAAGGAAGATGTGGTACATATACACAATGGAATACTACTAGGCCAAAGAAAGGATGAAATACTGACATTTGCAACAACATGGATGGGCCTTGGGAACATTATGCTAAGTGAAATAAGTCAGTCAGAAAAAGCTAAGACCCATTTGATTTCACTCATACGTGGAATATAAAACTGAAATTCGTGAACATAAACAGCAGTGTGGCGATTGTGAGAAGAAAGGGGGTGGAGTGAGAAGGGGTCCTAGTATATGGTATGGGAGAAGACTTGACTTTGGGTGGTAGACACATGGTACAATATACAGATCTTATAACATAGAAACCCACACCTGAAACCCGTATGATTATGCAGACCAATGTCACCTCAATAAATTTAATTTTAAAAATAAATAAATGAAGTAAAGAACACAGAAAAAAATGAAGAAGAGGAACTTTGGGATTTGATGTCTATAAAGCTTACAGTTGGCTCTACCTCTGCCCCTTCTGTCCCACACTCTCCTCTCCTGTCAAAAGGAACACTTACTGAGAACACTCGTCATGTGTCAGGCACTGTTCTAAACCCTGTTATTATCCCCATTTTATGAGTGCAGAAACTGAGGCACAGAAATAAGTGATTTTCCCAAGCAGGTAAGTGGTGGAATTGGGATTCAAAGCATGGAGTCTGGTTCTAAATCCTGGCTCTTAACCATCAGAATCTGTTGCCTGCGTCAAAAAAGAGAATGCTGGCAACACACTTTGTTTGAAAACTAAAGACTATACAACCATTAGCTACTATACTGCTTTTAGAAATCCCAGCTTCCTCTATGATCAGCCCAGTGCTCCATCCCTGGCACAACGCCCAGCAAACAGTAAGCATTTAATAAATGTTTATGGGAGGCAGGCGGACAGGCTTCACAGATTTCTCCCTCCCTGCATTTGCTCACATAAGTGACTTCTACCTCAAATTCCTTTCCACGCTTTCCATCAGGGGTAGCTGGGCAGTACAGGGTCCTGATGGGGCTGGGGCTGGGGCTGGGGCTGAATTCCAGTCCTGGTTCCCAGATCAGTGCTCCTCCACAGCCAGGCGGCCCCTCCAGGAGGATGCCAAGGCTCTTTCCTGGCCTGTAAAATGGGGATAATAATAGTACCACTTCATAGGGTTAAGTGAGTTAATAGAAACGAAGAGCTGAGAGTGCCAGGTGTAGAATGAGTGTACAGTAAACATCAGCTCCCATGAGGGGAGTCTTCCCCTTGCATCTGTCCCCTTGCCTAAAAGTGGGGAAGCACAGATCTGTGGCCTGTGGCCTGGGGTAGCAGGGCTTCCTGGCTGGGATAGGAACAGGGGAGAGAGATGGCTGACCCTGAGCCACCCAGCTGTGGGCCAGAGTCACCGCTCAGGCCCAGGGCACCCCTGCTGGCAACCCTAGGTAGCAAGGGTGCAAGGTAGGGCTGTTCTCCAGCTGAGGGGTGACTGCCACTAGACAGTCTGTCCCAAAACTCAACCCAGCCCAATTAATGAGGAACAATTGTGCCAGCAAGGGACCGTCTGCCCTGGGAATCAGCCACAGAAGATTCTCGCCATGTTCTCTGCATGGTCATAAAATCCTAAGCCAAGAGCCACCCCTGGCCAGTCTGCTAAACCCTCCCACAACCTCAGGACCCTGTCCTCAGAAGCCCGGCATGTCCACAGGCTGATGGAAGGAAGTGGCCTTGGAGATCACTACAGCTTGTGCCTTTGTGGGGGTGCTCCTGCTGCCTAAAGGGTAGCGTGGCATCGCGCTCTTGTCTTTTAACAGACTTCTGACTTCCATATCATCTGGACCCAGACTAGAGCCCTGCTCTGCCACTCACAAACGCCACTAAGTGACTTTACCTGTAAGCCCCAGTCACATTCAATATAAGTGTAACTTCACCCCTTGCTAGCAGGGTCCTCATGGGAGCTGGTGTTCACTGCGCATTACTCTAGACCTGGCTCTGCTCCAGGCTCTTTCTAAGCATTCCTTTCCCTTTACTCTCATCACTGCCCTTTGAAGCAGGTACTGTCATTATCCCCATGTTACAGAGGAGGGAACAAGACAGAGAGATATATAGGAGACAACTACCCAGGGTATCTGGCATGGCCCTGGCATCCAGAGCTGTTGAAAAGCATGAGTCTTCCATCCCCTGAGTAAATAGGCACAGGGCTGAGGGTCTCTGAGAGTAATAGGACAGCCTTTGTCTCAGGGTCCAAGAAGCAAACTGATCTCCACGCAACTCTTAACACAAACCTCCCAACCCAAGGCTGTTAGAGCCTGGGGAGGTGCACTGGACCCTGCCTGCCCGGGAATGGAAGGCTTTCCAGCTCCACACTGGTCACAGGAGGTGCTGGATAGGCCATTCACAGACCCTCTGCGGTCTCACAATTCTATAACCACGACCTGGGAGACTTAGAACAGGGCAAGAAACTCCAGATCCCTCCACAACCCAAACCGCACACATTTAAGCCTCTTAGATTTTCCGATTTTAATCAAGCCTAGCCCCAAGCAACATTCTCCAATAAGGGGGGATTTGTTTAGCTTGTTCTGAGAATCAGTGTTACCTACTAAAGAAACAAACTCTCTCCCTCAATCCCACTTGTGCTTTTAAGACTATATGTGGCCTTTAAAAAAACCTCTCTCCACGGGAAGAGACGTTTGCTCACAGCTGAGGCTGCAGAACACGGGGCCTTCTCCCAAGACCACTTTGCGCCTAAAAGCACCCCACCTGACAGCACTTTTAACTGGCTCCCACCTGCTCACTATCCCTTTTAATCCCTTGTAACTCATTTGTGGCAGGGATGAAGTGGGTATTATCAATCCTGACTTACTGATGGAGAAATCAGGGCACAGAGAGGGAAAGTAACCAACTTGCTCAAGAACACACAGAGTTAGTGGTAAGGCCATTCACTTGTTCATTCACAGAGTTTTTAATTCAGTGGACACCCCATCTTGCACCATTCATCCACACCACCCTAAGCCCAAGTGAGTAGAGAAACAGTAGTGAAAAGCAGGGAGGGGAAAGGAAGAGCAAAGAGGGGGAAGGACGAGTTCACTGAAGACAGAGAGAGCTAGAGGAGCCTCCTGCTACATGAGCCATTCTGACTCCAGGAATCTAGGGTTTTTCAGAGTGGGGCATCAGGGCAGGGGCAGAGCAGGCCTGACCTGCAGTGGGACAGACTTCAGTTTAAATCCTGGCTCTGTGGGACCCAGTAGCCCCCACCTCCCCTCCAGCACTGCCCCATAGTGAGAAAGCTGACAGCCACCCCAGAGGAGTGGTCAAGGAGGCAATGCTCTCTGTAACCTTTCACAATAGCGTGACCACTGCTACCATCACTGGATGTGCATGGCCTGCAGCCTCTCAGGTGCTTTCACATGTACCACCTCCAGGGAGGCAGCAAAGGGATTCTCTTCGCACTTTACAGATAAGGGAGGCCAACAGTAAGCACATAAGCAGGGGGACATGAACTCACACCACTCCCAACAGGCACCTAAGGGGATATCAGGCAATGAGTGAAGGCCTTTTGGTTCTTAGGACTTCCTTAGGCCCTGTGCTGCCTCCTGGGAAAATCTGGCAGATCGTATGGGTCCCAGTCCAGAACCTTCACATCTGCTACAGCATCTGACTCCCATGGCAGTACTTTATCATATGAGGATACCAAGGCCCAGAAGAAGAGCTACCTGCCCAAAGTACCAGCTGGCAAGTGGCAGAGCCGAGGAGTGAGTCCAAGCTGGCTGACTCCAAAGCCAGTTCCCCATTATCTCACAGAATCTGCCTTACCCCTGCCACCTGATGAAAATCAGATGTCCATCTCCAGGGAAATGGCTGCTGATGGTCCGTAAAGATTCAGGGAGATGGAGGGGAGAGGCCTCTTTCCTGCTCTTCTTTGCCCATCTCTGCTCCTATAATGCTGCTAAGCTAGAGTTCCTAAAGAGAAATTTTAAACATAAAAGAATAATCCAATTTGTTCTCATTAGTTCTCAGGTCACCAGCCACCAGGTGTCCAGAAAAAGGAAAGAAAGGGTTTTCTGCTATCCTCAGTCCCACGGGTCAAGCACACCCAAGTCCCTTCTGAGACAACGGTGGGGGTGGGGGTTGGAGGGAAGGGCAAATGTAGAAAAGGAGAGGGAGGAAGATGGAGAGAAAGAGGGAGGGAGGGTGGGGGAAGCCTTCCATGCCAAGCTGTTTCCACTTTTTATATTTACCCAAATCCTTTAATTGACCTCCATGGAAAGACTCCCGATTAGGCTAATCCTGCCTACCGAGCTTTCCCATTAATGCTCCCAGGGAGTCTGAGGAAGGCCTAGGGAATACCCCACATCCTGGTGCAGGAGTCAGCAGGCCGCCCTCACTGGCCATCTGCTGGCCAGCACAGCCCCACCAGGGCAGATTGAGCAGCATCAGGAAAGGATTTGGAAGCTCAAGACTTGTGTTCTGGATGTAACCACTACAGGCAAGTTACTCCGCCTCTCTGTGCCTCCGTTTCATAAGGACTAGAACATTGGCTAACGTACTATGGAGCACGGGTAATAAAAGATGTTAGCATTATCCCTATTTTACAGGTGAAGGAACTAAGACTTAGTGAGGTTAAGTCACTTGCCCAGAGTCACAGACAGTGAAAGGCAGATCCAGTCGGGACCTGAAAGTCTCCCTGCGGCCTGAATCAACCTATCCCACTCTGACTCCCCTTCAAGAAGGTAACAACCTCAGGTTGTTGAGAAGTTCAGCTAGACTCTGTAGAAAAACACTTAGGTGATAGGCAGGATTGATGTTTCTCTCTCATCAATGTTTCTAACTCTCTCTCCCTATCCCTTTCTCTCTGTAAAAAAAAAAACATATAATATATATATTATTTTAAAAATAAATAAATCATAAATAAAAAGAAGCATTTTTTCCCTTGTCTCTTCCCCAGGCATTGGAGAATAAGAAGGACTTTCTCTTCATGTCCATCTTTTCAGACTTCTCTGCAGCCTCGGTCCAGTGACCAGTGGGTCCCATGCAAGCAAAGGGATGGCCTGCCACCGTCCGCATTTCTGCAGCCAGCGTGGGGCAGCTCCACCATCAAGCCCCACGAGCGGCTGCCTCCTTCTCTCTGAACCTGGCCTTTCAAAGGGCCTTTCATTTATCGGGCTTTAATGTCTCACATGATTTAATCGGAAACACGTGCCTTGTAAATATCGTCTGTCATGTTCCATTAGGTTCACAGGGAAAAGTACAAGTCAATAAACAAAGGTTGTAGCATAAATCTACCTTGAACACATAATACCTCAAATAAGAAAATCAAAACATGTGTGGCCTTTGACCTGGGGAGTTTCACGAGCAGGAACACTGGGTATAGTTGGGAACATTTCTAAATGTTCATAATTAATAGGGAGGCTGGAGCTGGTCCCGTTTGCATAGTGTGAGTGCATGCAGAGCCCTTCAACAAAAAGAGTCTGCCCCTGCAGCACCTGTTAAATCACAAAGCATGCCTAACTGGACCAAAAACGGGCTCTCTCCAGGCTGAAAAAGACTCAGCGAGCCCAAGAAGCTTGTTTTTAAAAGAGGAGGCAGTTCCCCTCATCTTCCTCATATGGAGGATGCAGGAGAGGGGGGGTATGATAAAAACTTTCCCTTTCTTTTAAGTCCCTTTCTTCCCTGGTACTCTCATAGGCTATTTCGAAGGCCCTGAAACAGAGGCAGGGAAAGAGGATAAGGATATCTAAGGAGTCAGACAGCCTTGGGTTCAAGATCCAGCTCGGCTATTTAGAACTGAGTGACTACAGCCAGAATCTTGTTTGACCCTCATTAAAAAGGAAAACAGTTAATTACAGTATGTTCTGTTCCAATGTTCCTGCTACTAAAGATGTCAAAACCATTTATTGAGGTTTTTTTCCTAAAAAAATAAAATGATCATTTGTCATTTTAGGTGGACAAATATAGGATTCATGTCCCCTACTACATATCCTCCTCAGGATTCGTGCTTTCAGACATACCCTTTCACCCACCACCAGAAAAGCTTTCCCCAGAACTGTGAAAAGAAAGCAAAGGCTGAAGGCAGTTTGATAGAGTGGGAACACTCAGTTTTCTCATCTGCAAAATGGGAGTATCACCTTCTCTTTCATAGGACTGTTACTCAAAATGTATATTCAAGAATAATACTCTGAAACATGACATAAACATGCCTCCCCTTTTAAATTCATAGCATTTAGAGTCACAGTCCAGGAGACTTTACAGCTCATCTAATCCAACTCCTTCATTTTGTGGTTCAGGGACAAGGGCTCAGAATGTGCAAAGAACTGGCTTCACCCAGCAAGTTAGGAGCAAGACCAACACAGGACCCAGGCATTGGGATGGCACTCAGGGTCAGAAGACACTTTGCATACTTCAGCAGGTCGCCTGGTACTGTGACCTCCTAGGCTAAATCCCAGGAAGTCCTCCTTGGCTGTCCCTCTGACCATCTACAGTCCTTGTGTGTAAGTACACTCCAGCTTGGAACATAGAGCCTGGGAGTATTATCTCTACTCAGACCTGTCTCCCCTCCAACTAGACTGGCAGCTCCCTGAGGGAGCCTAGCACACAGAGACACATTCTATAATCTCTACTTGTTTACCAGTTACTGTCTATCTCCCCACTAGAATGTAAACTCCATGAAGTCAAGGATATCTGTCTTATTCACCACAGTATCTCAAGTGTCTAGAAAAGTGTCAGGTACACAGCAGGCAGTCAGTAACTGTTGGGTATACGAATTTGTTGAAATGAGAGTAGGATCCCTATCTTATGCTTCTGTGTATTACAGAATATCAGAGATTTAAAATCAAGTCCCAGTAGCTCAACTACCCCAGGTCATGTATCAGGCTAGTATTCCAGAATCTAATATATGCCTCATACATAGTATGATCTTAAAATATACATCATTTATTGATGGTGTGGGTAGTTGGGTGATTCCTGGAAGTTAGATGGCTTCATGATTGGTTATATAGATGGGTGAGTGGGTGTGTAGGTGAGTGAATGTATAAACGGTTAAGTGGATGGACACATGAATAGATAAATGAGTGCAATGGGTAGATGGACAAGTAAATAGAAGGGAAAGACTTATTCAGATTTACTCTCTGATCTGATTCATCTTTAAAGGAGAGTCAGTGTTTATGGCCCTTCTTGACGTCAAAGACAGAAAGCCACACCCACCTCCAATGAACCCTCACACACAGGCAGCTCTGACTCATCTCACTGTCATCCAGCAAGATTAAGCGATATGATGGGGCCTGGTGAATGTTGGCTGATGGGTGACAGGGTAGATGGATGAAAATATCAGTGGGTGTTCATCAAATGGGTATAAAGATGGGGCTGGGACTGGATGGGATAAAGAAAGGTGGACATCTGTATGGGTGAAAGCCTTGTTGTTAGGGGTGGGGGATGCTATGTGGCCCAGATGTGGAGGCACACAAGAGTATCCCAGAGATACAGAGGATGGGCAGGAAGTCCTTGGACAGAAGAACAGAAAAGTTGGGTGGGGAAACACAAGGCACAAGAGATCTTTATCTATGTCATACTTTCCCCAAGGATGGCACATCCCTTCATCCAAGCCTAAAGAAATGGGGAGACACTGACAGTCCATGAGCTCCAAGTCCCATGAGGTCTGCCCAGTCCGCTCAGATGCGGGTTCCTTCTTCGTGAAGATCCAAGGTCCTGGGAGCTGCCCTATGCTCAGCCAGACTCCCAAATGCCATCCTTCTCCATCTCCAGGGCCTGAGGGCATATTCCCCACTAGAATATGCATGAAATAAACAGCCCTCAGCCTTTACATCTCACATGTAGGAGTTATGTGCGGCTCCAGAGCTGGCACTGACACTGCGAGAGGAGCTGTGCCCTAGGGTACCCCCCATGATGCAACCCTCAGTCCTCACGCACGATGCTTCATCTAATCTTCACAACAAGCCTGAGAGGCAGGGGGTCCTAGTCAGTTGAAGAAACCGAGGCTCAAAGAGGTGAGGGCTCATGCCCAAGGTCACAGAGTGAGAGGACTGGTCTGGCTGACTCTGAATCTCTTACTGGTCCCTTCCTTCAAGGTTCGGCATCATTCCTCATGGGAATAAGGCCACCTACTTTACAGGGAGGGTGAAGTGTTCTAAACAAGCTCTCCTCTACTAGCAAGTGCCTATACTCACCCGCCTGCGGGCCCCTGGGATGAACCCCCTGAACTCATCCTGCAGAACCCCATCCCAGGTCGTTGTGGAGCTCCAACACGGTGCCAGTCACGCTCGTGCAAATGTGGTGCCTCCCCGCAGACCCCCAGCACATGTGGGAAGCCAGTGCCAAGCACCCTCCCACGCATGTGAATGTTCCTAAACAGAGTAATTAGAGTGGTGTTTAGGTAACTTTGACACAGGCTCCCTAATCAGAATCACATGTGGGATGGAGTCAGCCATGGTGGCTGAGCTGGAGGGGGCTGGTCAGTCTCCTCCCCTAACACAACTGCCACCCCTTCTGCCTTCTTTAAGCCATGTTTCTCTAACTACACACCCCCTACCTCCCACCTCAGGACTGAAACTACCCGCACCCTATTATAGACCAGCAGGAAAATACTTGTGGGACCAAGGCCAAGCCACCCACCGGCAGCTCTGCCATCACAGCATGACCTATACACAGCCAGATTCAGAATAGACCAAGACCTTCTACTAGCACTGCCATGGAAACCCACAGTCCAGAAAACTAAGAAGAAGGATCCTGCTCACCCAAAACCATTCAAAGAGTTTAGTGATCACGGCATCAGAATAATCTTCCAAACACCTGGTCTGACCAGGGCCTTCCCTTGCTCAAAAGCCTCCCATGGCTTCCCATCACCTGTAGGATAAAGCTGGCATTTCTGACTGTCCCCAGGTGGGCAAAGCACAGTGGCCCTGGAATCAGCCAAATGTAAGTTCTGAGCCCAGCTCGGTCCTCAAGTCACTTGTCCTTAGACAAGTGACTTTACCTCTCAGCCTTAGTTTCCTGTCTGGTAAATGCACATCACGGTAGGGAAACTACCTATTTCATCAGCCCAATGGGAAGCAATTGGTTCCATGCATGGCCGACAGTGTGACCTTAATAAGCAGCTGTCATTCTTATCATGAGCAAACACATGGCCAGAAGAGCACCACCTGTGGAGTCAGGAAGCCATGTTTCTCACTCGCAACCCTCCCTCTATTCACTGTGGGACCTTATGCACGTCACTTAAGGGTCTCAGGGCTTCAGTTTCCCCATCCAGCTTATGAGAAGACAAGGCCTGATGATCCCAAAAGGTCTTTGCTGACAAGGAGGCTTGTGGGTCTGTGGGTCTGGCAGGCCCTGGGAAGTAGCAGGCACGGTCCCAAGTTTGTTCTTGTTCTTCACAGATTGATCCTTCTCAGTCCAGCACAGTTTGAGTTCAATCTTTCTTTCTAGCCTCATTCCAGCCACGATCAGTCACATTACTGCTCCTGCAACACCAAATTCCTCCCCATGGCCCAATCAGTCTTTGCCTAGACCGGTGCCTCTCCAGCTCTGGTGTGCACAAGCATCACCTAAGAATCTTGTTAAAAAGCAGATTCTGGGAGAATTCAAGATGGCGGCATAGGTAAACACCTACACTGCTGCCTCGCACAACAATTTCAAAACTACAACTAAAAGACAGAACGGACATCATCCAGAACCACAGGAAAGCTGGCTGAGTGGAAGTTCTACAGCTAGAAGGAAAGAGAGGGGCTCACGGAGACCCAGAGGACCTGCAAAAAGCTGAGGTACAGAGACGCGGAGAGAGCGGGTGCCGGAGTACCTGGCTGGCTTTCTCTGGTGGGAGGGAAACGGAGACTCCCAACGGCATTGAACCCCTTATTTTACGACACTAAACCCCAGATCCAGCAAAACTCATACGGGGGGAGTTTGGACTGTGAAAAGGGAGAGGTGCACGGAAATTTAGGGGAGTCGCAGAAAATCAGGTCTGGTCTCGCACTCGCACGGTGCTGCGCACAGGACAGATGGCTGATTGTGCCGCTGGCTTTCGCGAGTGGGCAGGAGACAGACCCTCCGAACTGTGCCACTTCTGACTCCACTAAGCCCCTGTTTTGGGTGAAACCCTGGGGACCTAGACTCATGTAGTCCTAGTGCGCAGGGGAGCTGGAAAGGCAGCGGTTAAAGGCACTGCGGGTGCACACGCTCGCGGACAAGGACCGCTCCAGCCATTACCCAGTCACGTGAGACTCAGGGGCCGTGGAGGGCAGGGCCGACTGGAAGGCAAGGTGGTCCCTTAAGCCCTGAGACTCCACCCCTCCCAAGCTCAACAGAGGCTTCTTCGGTTTTGCGTCTGGTATCATAAGGCTGAATCCAACACAGAAGTTTCCCCGGTATAGTGAAAATGCCAAAACAAGGGAAGGGATCACAAACAAAAGAAATGGAGGGAAAAAAACGACTGGATATAGAGTACAAAACCACGCTTATAAGGTTTTTCAAGAATATGCTAGAAAAATTCGATAAATTTAGTGAGACCCAAGAGGAAATGAAAAAGGACCAACTAGCGATACAAAAGAGCCAAATAGAGATGGAAAAGGTCCTACTAAAGATGATAAAGGACCAACTAGAAATTAAACATACACTGACTGAAATAAAAAATATTATACAGAGTCCTAACAGCAGACTAGAGAAAGGCAAGAATCAAGTAAAAAATTTGAAATATAAAGAAGCAGACAACATTCAACTGGAAAAGCAAGAAGAGAAAAGAATCCAAAAATGTGAACATAATGTAAGGAGACTCTGGGACAGCTTTAAGCGTACCAACATCAGAATTGTGGGGGTGCCAGAAGAAGAGAGAGAGCAAGATACTGAAAACCTGTTTAAAGAAATAATGACTGAAAACTTCCCACATCGGGTGAAAGATATAGACTTACAAGTCCAGGAAGCACACACAACCCCAAATAAAAGGAATCCAAAGAGGACTACACCAAGACACATCATCATTAAAATGCCAAGAGCAAAAGAGAAAGAGAGAATATTAAAAGCAGCAAGAGAAAAACAGTTTATTACCAGCACCCATACGACTGTCAGCTGATTTCTCAACAGAAAAGATGCAGGCCAGATGGGAGTGGCAAGAAATATTCAATGTGATGAATAGCAAGAACCTACAACCAAGAATAATCTATCCAGCAAAGCTAACATTCAGAATTGAAGGGCAGATAAAGAGCTTCACAGAGAAGAAAAAGCTAAAGGAGTTCATCAACTCCAAACCAGTATTATATGAAATGCTGAAAGGTACTCTTTTAGAAGAGGAAGAAGAAAAAGGTAAAAGCCAAAAAATTATGAACAACAAATACATATCTATCAACAAGTGAATCTAAAAATTAAGTGAATTAAAAATTTGATCAACAATAAACTGGTGAATATAATAGAATCAGGAGCACAGAAAGGGAGTAGACTGATAATTCTCAGGGGGGAAGGGGTGAGGGGTGTACAGGGAGAGACTGGACAAAAATCATACACCTATGGATGAGATCAATGGGAGGGAGCTAAGGGCAGAGGGAGGGGTGGGAGCTGGGTGGAGGGGTGCTATGGAGGGGAAAAAAGAGAAACAAATGTAATAATCTGAATAATAAAGATTTAATTTAAAAAAAAAAAAGCAGATTCTGATACAGTAGAACTCGGTGGGGCTGAGAGTCTGTATGTCTGACAAGCCCCCGGGAGGTGCTTACGCTGCTGGTCTGCAAACCACACTTTGAATACCAAGAGCCTAGAATGCCTTCTTCCTGTTCACCTAATAAAGGGCCTCCCCATCCTTCAAAGCCCCTTCTGAGAAGTGGCACTGGCAGCAGGTCTCCAGTGTAAGTAACTGGCCACCCCGAGCCCAACAGAGTTGAGCCTAAGCACAGGCATCACAAACGCCAGATGGATTACCAGCAAGTCATCCATCTCCTCCAAGTCTCATCTCCTTCAGGTGCAAGCAGTTTCTGAGTCCCTGTTTCTACCAAGAGCCCCTGAGGGTGTGGCAGTGTCCCAGTGCTCAGCACAGAACTTGTGCAGAGGGAGGGTCAGTGAGCATCCTTTAGCAGTGAGATCAGATCTGTCCCCTGGGGCCAGCAGCCAGGATGACCCATAGAAGCCTGCCTTTCCCCCGCCCCCAAGACTGAGCCACCTGGTTCTTTCAGGGCTCTGCTTCTAGGCCGTTCAGGTACAGGAAAAGCTACCAAGACCACGGGCTGCCACATAAGTGGCACTTGTCAGAAATAGCAGATGATGGGGCCTAAAGGTCAATATGGACCCAAAGGGCAGAAACAGAGAAGGAAGGAAAAAACACAGAGGAAAAAAATGAGGCACAGAGAAGCCTACATAAAAAGACATAGAAAGCTCCAGGGGGAATAAAAGAGAAAGTGAGCAATAGAGAGAGAATCTAAAGAGAGACACTAAAGGAGAGAAACAGGTGGCAACAAACAGAAGTAACAGGTATAGAGAGAGCACGAGGTAGAGAGAGACACAGGGTAGGAAAGGACTGGGAAAGAAACACACAACTAACAAAGAGAGTACAAGCTAGAGGGCAAGGGAGAAGGAAGGAAGAGAAGTGGAAAGAAGAAAAGGGGAGAAGGGAAGGCCCCCAAGATAGCAGCTAACTCATCCTGAAAGGCAATCATCAGAGGGTGGATGACAATTTAACCACAAAATGTCACCCTGGTCCCCTGAGGGCCTTGGCCTCTTCTTGCCGTGCCTGTCAACTCCATCCCTGGTTTGGGGGGATGTGGCTGGACAAGGCAAGTCCTAAGCCCTTTTCTCTACTTCCCTCTACTTTCCCCAACCCTCCCCCTCACCCATAAAGTTACTAAATGAAGAAATATAAGAGCCCTGGCCAGTGTGCTCAGTTGATTAGGCATCATCCCCATAAACCAAAAAGTGATGGGCTCAATTCTCAGTCAGGGCACATACCTCCATCCATGTTTCTCTCCCCCCGCCCCCCGCCGCCCCACAACCCTCCACCCCCCACCCCTGCTTCCTCTCTCTCCCTCTCTCTCGTAAATCAATTTTTTAAATATTTTTTATTGATTTTTGACAGAGAGGAAGGGAGAGGGACAGAAAGTTAGAAACATCAATGAGCGAGAAACATCAATCAGCTGCCTCCTGCACACCCCCCACCGGGGATGTGTCCGCAACCAAGGTACATGCCCTTGACTGGAATCAAACCCAGGACCCCTCAGTCCACAGGCTGACGCTCTATCCACTGAGCCAAATCGGTTTCGGCCATTTTTTTAAATTATTAAATAAAAAGCGATATTAAAGAAACTGGAAACATCAATTTGGATGGCGGAGGGGTAAGGGTAGAGGGACAGGGATGGTGTCTAAAGACAAAGTCCAAAACATGCAGGAGACAGAGTTTGAGCCTAAGCATAGGCATCACAAGTGCCAGATAGATTATCAGCAAGTCATCCATCTCCTCCAAGTTTCAGCTCCTTCAGGTGCAAAAATCACCTGGAGCCTTATGAGAGTGTTCAAAGATTAAATGAATTACATAAACATGAGAATAGCACCTTGTTCAAGCACTTAGTAGGTGCTTCATAAATGGTCACTGTATTTACTTATTTTTTTAATATATTTTATTGATATATATATTTTTTTTATTTTTTTATTTTTTTTACAGAGAGGAAAGGAGAGAGAGTTTGAAACATCGATCAGCTGCCTCCTACACACCCCCTACTGGGGATGTGCCCACAACCAAGGTTACTGCTCTTGACCAGAATCGAACCTGGGACCCTTCAGTCCACAGGCCAACACTCTATCCACTGAGCCAAAATGGGTTAAGGGCAGTGGTCGGCAAACTGTGGCTCTTGAGTTTGCCGACCATTGACCTAGACTCTCGATTCCAATAATTACAGGCTGTTTTTGTTCCTTGTGATTAAGCCCCTATCCCAGTGGTCAGCAAACTCATTAGTCAACAGAGCAACAAACCATGGCTCTTGAACCGCAGTTTGCTAAGCACTGGGTTAGGGCAATGGTCACTGCATTTAAATTGCAGGATGGGTTACACAAACATCCTCTTTATAGTTGTAGGGGGTTTTCAGTCCTTTCCTACCCTGTATCTCCCCTAAACCTGACAGGCACTGGGGCATAGACTCTGACCCCATTTTATAGAAAAGAAAACTGAGAGATTTTAGGTGGCAGCCCTATGCTCAAGACAGTTTAGAAAGTCAGGTCCACCATGCCCACCCCCACCTTTTCTACTATACTAGCTGCAGGCAGCATCAAAGCTAAAGCCCACACAAGAGTAATAAGAAATGTAAAGTGGTACCTCGAGATACGAGTTTAATTCGTTCCATAACCTTGAGGCGTGGGAAACGATGAGACATTCGAGTTGCGGTAAACTGATGGGTCGTGTGCAGCCGGCCGATCCTCGTGATGACTCCTATCTCAAATGTTGCTCGTATTTCAAAGCAAAAAAGCTCTAAGGCTTGTATCTCAAAAATCTCATATGTTAGGGCACTTGTATCTCGAGGTACCACTGTATTATGTTCCTACAAGTAGCCAAGCTTCTACTGGCACAGAGGTGGATGAAGCCTCCCTGGGGAGATGGACAACAGTGTGACGGCTGCTGAGACGGACAGGAGCAGTGGGAGGGCACTCCACCCACCCAAAGTCAGGGGCCTACTCTTTGCAAGCACTGCTCTAGGCCCTGGCGAGACCCATGAACAAAAAATTACTAAGTAATGACAAGTGCTCAAATAAAAATGCAACTGAGTAAAGCAACACAAATTAACTGGGTGGACAGGGAATGCCTCTCTGAGGGTGACATTGATGCAGACACCTGGGCCCTCCATGCAGAGATGAGCTGGAGAAGCCCACCAGGCCATACAAAGACCCCACCAAGCGGACAGGCTTACCGTGCCCACAAGATAGAAAGGTCAGGATGGGTGAAGCACAGTCAGGAAAGTGGAGAGGGGTGTAGACTCTCTATATACTATAGAGGACGAGGACCAACATCATAGCAGCCTCAGGACAGGACAGGAAAATGACGGAGGGCTTGAAATGGAGAAGCGCCATGGTATGATTTACATTTTAGATCATACTTACACCGACTGCTGGGGACATAATGGACTACAGAGAGATGAGAATGGCAGCAGGGAGACCAATGAGGCAACTCCAGGAGCTACCAGGAGAGAGGACTCAGAAGGCACTCACCAGGTGGTGCTGGGGAAGGTGCAGGACTGAGCCTGGAGGCCCTGTGACACTGGGAGGTGGGCACTGCATGGAGAGAAGCAGCCAGGGCAGGGAGAAGGGACCACTGCAGAGAGGCAGCCCCGGAGGACCAAGAGCAGACACTGCCAAAAGCTGCTACGAGGGTAGAGAAATGAGGATGGCGAGGTCTGGCCACACAGAGGCCCAGGGAAACTTGACAAGGGCAGTCTATGGGCAGGGAAGGGCAAGACTGAAAAGAAGGGGAGAAAGACTGCCACCCGAGGCAACTGCTTGAAGAAGTGTGATCCTCCACAGAAGCAGAGAAATGGAGCGGTACCAGGAAGGAGCGAGTCAGGAAGAGATGCTGACGCGTAGGGTCTGGCGCATATGTGGATGCTGATGGGAATGTCCCTTGGAGAGGGTGAGATTCATACTCTGCAGAGGTAACTGCAGAAGTAAAGTCTTTGGGGGAAATAAAGGGAAAGGGAAAGGTTAATAAGGACCTTTGACGAAGCAGAGGCACTGTGAACAGTGTGTAGTAGAGGCCCCAGGAGCTCTCAGTTGACCACTGCTGGTCACACAGCTGCATTCCCTCCAGCACCCTGCAATGATGGGCAGGCATGGATGCATGGTCTTAATCAGGGTTGGGCCTGACAATGACAGGAGCAGCTATTTGGAAAGGAGTGATCATAATGATGGACGGCAGCCAGGACATGAGGGGCAATGGGCAGCAAAAAGTAGTAAGCCGGTTTGACTCACTGAAGGGCCCCAGGTTGGTATTTTTGTTTGTTTTTCACCTTTTTTTTTATTGTTTAAAGTATTACATATAGTAGTACATATGTCTCCTTTTTTCCCCCATTGACTTTCTCCCAGCTTCTCCAACCCTGGGTCGCATGCCCTTATCCCACCCCCTAGTTTCTTGTGTCAATTGGTATGTTTATATGCATGCATACAAGTCCTTTGGTTGATCTCTTTCCCCCCTTCCCCAGGTTTGATTTCGGTCAAGGGCACATGTCCGAGATGCAGGCTTGATCCTCAGTAGGAGGCGTGCAAGATGCAGCCAATCAATGATTCTCTCTCATCACTGATGTTTATATATCTCGCTCCCTCTCCCTTCCTCTCTGAAATCAATAAAAATAAAAAATAAAGAAAATTACAAGAGCAATATAGAAAGCAAAACATGCAACTAGTGGCTTCCAGATGAAAGACAATAGAGAAATGGTATGGGGGGAAAAATTCCAAGAACTAATACACAAAAATGTCTAGAACTGAAGGTCACAAATCTCCAGAAACAAAGGGGCCACCAAGCAGCCAACTAATGGGGAGAAAAATACATATTAAGGTCCATCACTGGGAATCTTCAGAATACCAGGGATGAAGAAAATATCCAGAAAAATTCTAGAAAATAGAGGGAGGAGCACCCAGAATCTATGAAAAATATCAAGAATCAGCACAGCATTGACCTTCTCAACAGCTAAGCTCACAGAAACCGGGACACTATCCTCAAAATTATCAAGATCAGCTCTGAAGTCGGAAGCTTGAGTTCAAATCCTGCCCTGCCAATTACTAGCTGTGTGGCCATGGCTAAGTTATTCAACCTCACTGGGTCTCAGTTTCCTCATCTGCAAAATGCATGTAGTAATAGTCTCTACCATCTACTGCAATGAATTGCTGTGAGGAGGAATAAATCCACACAGAGCACTTAGAACTGTGCCTGGCACATAATAATAAAGATTAGCTCTTATTACTCAAATTCTCCGCCAAACTACTAATCAGGAATTAGGTACTTTTCAGACAAATATCCCTACTTAACTTGCTTACAAAGTCATTGGAAGATGTGCTCCATCAAATTATAGGGTTAAACCAAGCAAAAGGAAAATACAGCCTTTCTTTCTGAGTGCCCAGCACTTGGACACCTTTCTTCTACTAGGAAAATGTACTTGCCTATTAAGGCAACCCCCAACTTCACTCCAAAACACACACACACACACACACACACACACACACACACACACACTTGAAAGTACATACAGAAATTGAAAATGTCAGTTCCCTCACATTTTTGCCTTTGCTCCTTATCTCCCTATCATGACCACATTGTAAAACAGCACTCCTGCTTTTTCTCTATAGTATGTACTATCGCTTATAAACTAATTTATTTGTTTGGAAACTGTATCTTCCCCCTCTTCATGAGTGCAGAAGTTTTTACCTGGTTTCTCATTTTCCTAGCCTCTAGAAAAAATGCCAAGCGCATAGCAGGTGCTCACTAAGAAGTTGGTGACTATAAATGGTGATGGGAGGAGAGGAGACTTGAGGTGATGAACACATATACAACATACAGATGGTATATTAGAATTGTACACCTGAAACCTATATAATTTTATTAACCCAGGTCACCACAATAAATTCAATAGAAAAGAAATAAAAAGTTGTTCAATAAAGAAAATATATGCTTCCCAGCCTCCCTGGATGCTTTGGCACTGCCCATTAGAAGCATCCATTCTGAAATATGACTCTAAGGAAATGGCTCCAAATCCACCTGTACAGGTAAAAAACAGAGATTTGGCAACAGCTAGTAACCAGGGATGGTGGCTCTGCTCCAATGTCTGGCATCCACTTTCACTGTGTGTTTTCACTGCACAGCCCCATGGCAGGATTTAAGGTAAGGTTCTAGCTATGTAGCTTCCAACCCTGGATCTCTTCGTAGAAAATTCTGAGAGCCATGCAGCACCCTTGTAATAAAATCTCTTTTCCGCTTAAATCAGCCAGAAGATGTAGTCCATATTTGAGCCAGGAAATAGGGAATCCTACATAAGACAGCATCAAAGAAACATCTCTGCAAGTATGCACTGGAAATATCTCCTTCTTGCTGTCACATTTGACCCCAGGAAAAACAACAGGTTGTTCTCCAAAGGAAAAGTTGCAATAGTGCATGACTTGATTCAACATCCTCTTCCAAACATAATCACCTTGCTGAGAACGCAGACTCTAGAGGGGGCTACAGAAACAATTTATCATTACTCCAGCCCCACCCCATCCCCGCTGTCTCTTTTAAAACCCAATCTGCAGACCTGCTCCCCTGTGAAGTCTATGGCAGTTCCTAACTCACTGGCTCACTCTTAGATCATAAAATATCTTTCAGACAGTTTTAGTCCCGAGAATGGTCTCAGTTTAATCATTAAGATGTCCCACCCAGATTAATAATCTCCCAACGTCATTTACATCAAGTTCCTCCCCTCCCCCAGTTCTGGCCGGCCTCATAGAGCCGGACCCTGGGTAGGGTGAAAGAGCAATGTCTCAGTTCCCCTTACCCTGCCTACTGTAGTGGCAAGATGGAGCTCACTTGCCAGATACCATGGGAGCTCTCTGGACTTGCATGTTCAGTGCCCACTACAGCAGGATCCCAGGAGAGCTCTCTCAGTAGTCAGGGTCCCCTCACCTCACGGCATCCCAGCAGACACCTTCAGTCTCTTTCATCTCTGCCTGGAAGGAAGCTCTTTTGGGCAGGGAGGGATGCTCTGAAAACCACTACCAGGCAGGTCCCTTGGGACACAACCCCCTGCCCCAGTGCAACAGTGCAGCTGCCTCTCCTCACTCTCCATGGGCCAGGGCTCTGGCCACAGCTTTCGCCTTTGACTCCTTCAGACCTGGATAAGCACAGTAGTCCTGTAGCATTGGGGCTGTGCCCAGCTCTCTGCATGGGCCTCATAGAGCCTCTCTCCCTTGAGTGAGGAAAAGGCAATATGGGGATAAAGGCCCTCCCAGCTTTCTCACAGCTCTCTCCAAGGAAGTTCTCTCTTTGGTCTCTCCCACCTCAACCCTTTTACACTTTCAAAGCGTATGCCAGGTTAGGATCTCAAAACCAGAGTTAGTTTAGGTACCTAAAGTCCCACTTTAGAAGGTAGGACCATGGTAAGCACTATGTTTAGCTATTATTGTTTTTATTTTTGTAACTGAGACAGACGGAGAAAGAAATACTAAATGACTTGAAGGCACAGCCACCACATTACACAGCCCCATTAAGTTGTGCCCTCTGGAGGTGGGCATGCCAGCAGTTCAGGTTGAAGTTTGTTGGCTCTCAGTATGACAATGAAGGAGAGGACTGACGGACTCTCTTTAAAGTCTTATAATTATGATTTTAAAACTATGCTTAGTATTATTTTGCTAAAAATAAAAATGTATTGTTAGAATGTTAATGAACAAGCTTCCCAAAATAGTAATAATAGCAAAAAACAGGACTTGGTAAAAGACAAAAAGAAAAGCAATAAAGGAAAAGACAAAGGAAATTTTTGGAAATATAACTATACAAAAAAAATTTTAGTTTTTGTTTCAAAATCATCTTAAAAAAACTTTTTAAAACAGTAAATTTATAAAAATCATCTTAAAAAAACTTTTTAAAACAGTAAATTTATAAAAATATCAGCAACAACTATAATGAATAGAGCATTAATATTCTTTACTTAATTGAGCACTTTAAAAGGTGTAAATTTTTAATTTATAAGTAAAATATTCCCAACATAAACACCAACTTGCAAAAGAAGAGCTATGAACTGTAAATCAACATACAATATACATCCAAGTACACTAACAATCAAATAAATGTAAAATGAAATGGTAACCAGATGTCATTTCCACCTTTGAATTAGGCAATTATTTTGGAAACACTGATGAAGATGCAGGAAAGTACTAGTAAATTCTCTAAAACTGCGCCTGCAGTTGTGAAAATTTGTGCAATCTTCTAAAGAGCTATTTGGTAATGTGTCAAACGTTACTACCCTTTAACCCAGTAATTTTCATTTCTGGGAATCTATCCTAAGAAAATAATCAGAGATGCAAATAAAGATTACTGCATAACGATAGTCACTGCAGCATTATCTATACTAGGAGAAAGGCTGAAAAATCCTAAGCATTATGCACAAACAAGTAATATATATACATATGTGTGTAAGCATAAACAATAGCTGAGAAGCTAGACAAAAACATGAACATTACTAGTTGCCTCCAGCAATGAGAACTGGGGACGGGGGGGGGGGGGGGGAAGAGAAGAGGAAGGCTGTTTGCATCTGCTCAATTTTGTACCATTTTAATATTTAGTCTATTCAAAATAAGTTAACAATTTTCATAAAACCTATACTAATGAAAGGGCAATATGCTAATTAGACTGGATGTCTTCCAGACGTCCTTCTGGACAAAGCCATGGTGGCAGCGGTTGAGGCAGAGGCAGTTAGGGGCGATCAGGCTGGCAGGCAGAGATAGTTAGGGGCGATCAGGTAGGCAGGCAGGTGAGCTGTTAGGAGCCAGCGGTCCCAGATTGCAAGGGGGATATCCAACCGCTGGTTTAGGCCCAATCCCTAAATTTCATGCACTAGGCCTCTAGCGTGATATATTTTTGAATGATTACAAAGAATATTAATAACATGGAAAGATTTATTATGTTAGAATGATAAGTTTAAAAATAAGTACACAAGACTTTATATTCAGAATGATCTCAATAATATAAAAAATAACATAGTATAAACGAAATGAAATATACCAAAATGTAAATGGCAGTCATTACTGGGGGGTGAAATATGAGTAAATACTATTTCCATCTTTATATGTTTCTATAATTCTCAAAATTTTTCTACAAAAAGTGTGTACCAGTGACATAAGAAGGGAAAAGAAAGATTATTAAATTAGATTATCTTTAGAGGATCAGCCACCTTGCAAAGAAGGGTCAGGAGTGAGACCAAGGACTTTGTTGGAAGTCAGGAACCCATTCCTGTCTAAGAAGTTGTGCAGGGCACTATCAGGAGCATGATGTCAATGCAGAGATGCACTTGCATGAACCATCTGCCCTCCCTGGGCTGCCGCCCTGGGGAACCAGCAGAACCCACCCACCAGGTCCTAGTCACTCAAATGTCACCTCTTAAGGAAGCCTGCTGGACTGTGGACTCTCTAAAGGCAGGACAGACCCTAGGACTCATGTCTGTGTCCTTAACAGGAGCCAAGCCTGGTAACCAGCATGCTGGCCCCACCTCTAAGCTGGTACCTCCATCTGCCTCTTGACCAGATGTTTTTTAAGGCAGAGGCTAGGCCTGGGTTACACTTCTCCAGGGACTAGCATACATAGAGCCAAGTATATGATAGGGCTCCAGAAAAATGTTTACTTGAACAAATTAATAAATTAAAGAATGATATTCTAGACTAGTGCTGTCCAATCAAACTTTCTGTGATGAAGGAAATATTCTATATTTGTTCTGTCCAATATGGTAGCCACTGGGCCATATGTGTCCACTTGAAATGTGGCCAGTATGACTGAGAGACTGAATTTTTAATTAATTTACGTATTATATTGTGAATTAATTTTAATTAATTTTATTATATTATGAATTAGTTAATTTTAATTTAATAGCTATAATTTCTTTCATAAGAACACTTACATCACAAGGTAGTATAGGATTATACGACTAGAGGCCTGATGCACTAAATTCGTGCAAGGATAGACCCTCACGGCCCCTGCTGCCTTGCAGTCCCTCAGCCCCACCTCCGCCCACTGGTCGTTCCTGAAGGTTGTTCCACCATCTGGTCTAATTAGCATATTAGCTCTTTATTAGATAGGAGGATGCTCAATTTTAAAAGAAGACATTTTCCAGTGTCTTGCAGTCCTCAATAATCACTGCAGGATACTAAAAATGAGAAAGGGAAGGAGAAGGAAGAGGAAGAAGGCCCCTAACAGCCTAGAGCCCCACACCCACTCCACTGGGCCAGTATCACACAATAGGAATTTACTTGTCTCTTGAATACCTAGCAAATAGCTCAGCAGCCAGAGCCATTGAAGGAATGAAAGTCTGGGAAGAGAGGAAAGGAAGGATTGTGAGGCTGAACTGGGAGTGACTCAGATGAGTCTGAAAAAGGAAAGCTCTTGGCCTGTATTGCCAGAGACAAGGAAAGAGGAATCCCCTCTAAGAGGAAAGCTTAAGCTTTCCCACTTTAACTCCCAGGGTGCAAGGAAAGGGGTAGCTAATCCATGCAGCTTCACCACCAGGTCCCACAGAGGGCTGCTCTACACACCCCTGTTTCTACTGCTCCCAGCAGCCCAGCAGTCAGCCCTTTCTCAACCCAACCACACTGGATCTCTCACTAGCTCGCAAGGAGAGCTAGCTAGCAAATATTTCCATTTTACAAGGCTCAGTGAGATTGTCCACTGTCACGAGCCTTGGACTGGATAGAGCCCAGGCGTCTGCTTAGGACAGTGAGCCAAGTGATAAGGTGGTGACACTGCACAGAGGAGAACCGAGGACTCAGCCAGGCTGTGAACACCCCCTGGATCCACCTGCCTTGCAGACTGGAGCCCCATGCAGATGAGGGCTCTGTCTGTTAATCCAACACAGTGTCCCAGGGCCCAACCCCATATCTGGGACACAGCAGCCATTCAATACGTATCAATGAATGAACCAATGAAGCAACCACCACATTCAGATGCAGCCCTTCCCGTTTTCCCACACATCGTCCTGTACGCTCCTGACAACTGACTGAGCAGGGATCACTTGCACCATTTTACAAATGGGAAGCGGAGGTTCAGAAGTTGCTGTCCTAAATCTGCTTGGGGAATGACCCAGGAAGTGCACTGTGACTGGAAAGGGGCAGATCGATTCGGCGGGGGTCCTGTGCTCATTCTGTTCTCTGATCTGCACGCCCTCTGCCAGTCAGAGATTCGTCCACCACAGACCCTACTCCAGAGTCTAGGTGGGGAGGAAACATGGAGCCACGCATCTCCAATACCTGACTGTTCAGTGAAAGAAAAGGGACAAAGAACAGTCAGAAATGAAGGAGGAAAATAGTAATTCTGGCTAGAGAAGGCAGTTTCTTGACTATGATGAATGGGTAAGATTGGACTCAAGGCAGCAGAGGCCCACAGAGGAGGTGAGAAAGGGCAGGCAGGGTCTTGGAGTCGGGCAGGCAGGGTCTTAGGGTCAGACAGGCCCACAGCTCCCACCTTTCAGCTCTAGAACCTCAGGCAGTGATTTAGTCTCTCTGGGCCTCAGTTTTTCTCATCTGTAAAATAAGAGTGATGATACTCCCCCACATACAAGGAGTAAGTGCAGGAAGAATTAAATGGCTTGACAGGAAATCTACTTAGTGCAAATTTCAACCAATGGAAGCCACTGTAGTACTGCAGAGGGCCACCAGCATACGGATGTGGGAAGCAGAACAGTACTCACATCATACATTTAGGAGGTCCCATCAAGGTAATTCAGCTGGGTAAACCAAGGATAGGAGTGGGTCTGAGCTGCACCACCAACAGCTCCCCCTGCTGGACACCAGAGCCACCACAGGCTGAGTGAGGACCCTGCTGACCCCAGAGCCAGAACCTGTCAGGGATTTGTATGGAAGCAGCCCACACCTACCTCAAAAGGGACAGCTCCTAACCTCCCCCAAGCCCTAAGTAAAGCCAAGATGCCAGCCAATCAGATCTGTGTCCTCCAGCACCGGAATTAGAACCTCGGCCTCTATGACCCCAAAGTCCCACTTCTTTTAATTATACTACCCCACCCCCCACCCCCCACCCCCGCAAAAGAAGAAGAAGGAGGAGGAGCCCACCCCTAAAAGGAAAAGAAGAAGAGGAGGAGGAGGAGAAACAAATCAGAGTAAGAGAATAGGATACTGAAGTGTAGAAGAGAAATGGCATCAGATGAAGTCAGACCTAAAGATCTAGTCCCAGCCCCAGCTCTGCACTAAGTAAGACCAATAATAACAATTCAGCTTTGTTACATGCCTACTATGTGTTAGCGCCAGAGTTCAGTACTCTACAGACTTCTTATCTTAATCTCCATATCAACCCTATGAGATAGGAATTATCTCTATTTTATGAATTTCCTCCAGTGGGGAAAATGGGGCTCAAGTTCAATGAACTTGCCCAAGTTAGTGTAGTTGGGATCTGAAAACAGTTCTAATTCCAAAAGCCAAAAGGCCACCTTCACCCAAGTAACATGGCCTCTCTGAACCTTAGTTTTCCCGTCTGTTAAAAGGGAAACTGAATGAATAATGATGATGTAGATGCAGCTTTACAGTTTACAAAACTCAAACCACAACAGTGCCTGGAGAGGAGCTGGGAGGTCAATGCAATGCCTCTGGGGGCTCTCTCTAAGCTGTCTTGGAATGAACCCCAGAGTGTGTACCTCCAACTCCACCCAGGAGGGCTTTTGAGAGTGGCTTCTAAGTCCCAATACTTGGTCCAAGGATCTTCTTCACCTTAGAGAAATCTGGGTCAGATATGTTATAACCACCAATATCTGCTCTTTTTAAAAAAAATTTTTATTGATTTCAGATAGGAAAGGAGAGGGGGAGAGAGATAGAAACATCAATGATGAGAGAGAATCATTAATCAGCAGCCTCCTGCCTGAGGATCGAACCTACAACCCGGGCATGTGTCCTGACTGGGAATTGAACCATGACCTCCTAGTTCACAGGTCGACGATCAACCACTGAGCCACACTGGCTGGGCAATATCTGCTTTTTTTTTTTTAATCGTTAATGTTGAAAGTATTACAGATGTCCACTTTGTGGGTTTTATCTCATTGACACCCTCCTCCCCACGCCCGCCTCTCCCAAGCCTTTGTCACACTATTGTCTGTGTCCATAGGCTATGCATATATAGTTAATCTCTTACCCTCCCCCCACCCCTACCGTCCCTCTGAAATTTACCCGTCTGTGTTCATGGTTCTATGTCTCTCAATCTATTTTGTTCATCAGTTTATTTTGTTCATTAAATTCCACATATGAGTGAGATCATGTAATACTTATCTTTCTCTGACTGGCTTATTTCACTGAGCATATTACTCTCCAGGTTCATCCATGCTGTTGCAAATGGTAAGAGTTCCTTCTTTGGTACCACTGTGTAGTATTCCACTGTGTAAATGTACCACAGTTTTTTTATCCACTCATCTGCTGATGGGCATTTAGGTTGTTTCCAAATCTTAGCTATTGTAAATTGCACTACTAATGAACATAAGGGATACATATATCCTTTCAGATTGGTGTTTCAAGTTTCTTAGAAAAGGGATCACTGAGTCAAATGGGAGTTCCATTTTTAATTTTTTAGGAAACTTTATACTGTTTTCCACAGTGGCTGAATCAGTTTGCATTCCCACCAGCAATGTACTAGGGTTCCCTTTTCTCCATATCCTCACCAACACTTGTCATTTGTTGATTTGTTGATGATAGCCATTCTGACAGGCTCTTCATTAAATGGTGCTAGGAAAATGGAACAGGCACATGCAAAAAAATGAACTAGACCACCAACTTACACTATAAACAAGAATAAAGTCAAAATGGATAAAAGTCCTAAATGTAAGCAGTGAAAACACAGAAGAAACCATAGACAACAAAATCTCAGATATCTCTCATAGAAATATGTTTACCAATATATCTCCTAGGGAAAAAGAAACTAAGGAGAAAATAAACAAATGGGACTACATCAAAATAAAAAGTTTCTGCATAGCAAAAGAAACCATCAACAAAGTGAAAAGAGAGCCCACTGCATGGGAGAACATATTTACCAATGATACTTCTGATAAAGGGTTAATATCCAAAATATATAAGGAACTCATACAATTTAACAAAAGGAAGACAAACAATCCAATTAAAAAAATGGGCAAAGGAACTAAATAGACACTTCTCCAAAGTAGACATACAGATGGCCAAGAAACATATAAAAAAATGCTTAAAGTCACCACCAATCATCTGAGAGATGCAAATTAAAACGACAATGAGGTATCACCTCACTCCTATCAGAGTGGCTACCTTCAATATCTGCTCTTCAAACCACAAGAGGAAACATATTTTACTGAGACTTTGCCAAGAAGAAAGGGCAGGTGCTCAGTAGAGAATGCCTACCATCCTGAGCCAGTCACACTAGGACAGCCATCAGGTCCCTAGCTCCTCCACTTGGCCTGACCTGGCAGCTCTGAAAGCTTGAACCAAAAAGGGTCTGTGATCACTGAAGTCTACTCTTCCCAAAAAGGGAAGGGGTAAGAGAAGGGGAGGGGAAGGTAAAAGGGAGGGGGAAGGTAAAGGAGAGGGGGGGAGGAAGGAAAGGGGAAGGAGAGGAGGAGGGAGGGGAAGGGAAGCCCAGATAGGTGAGAAGATTTGTCCAATATCACCTTGCAGAGGAGAATCAGACCTCATTATGAAGAGCCCAAGGTGATGCTAGGAAGAAAATATGACTGCTGTCTACATGTGAGGTCATTATGCTTTTACTGGAGTCTCATATATACTGAGAATTTACCATGTGTTCAACCTTGTAGAAAAAGAACATAACACTCGGCTCCTTCTTTGCAGGCTACATGTTTCTTAAGGGCAGGAATTAGGTCCCCAACCTTCCTGAACACCCACTCTGATCCAGGCCTTGTACTGGGCACATGGAGTGTAGGGAGAATGAGACTCCGCTCTTGTCCTCAAGGACACGTAAGTGAATAGAAATCATCACAGAGAGTGACCAGTGCTATAGCGGAAGGACGGTAAGGGTTGTAGGTGCCAGAGCTCTAGCATAATCTGGCCTAGGAAGAGAGGAAAGGCTTCTGGGAGGAGGTGGCACTTGAGCTGGGTCTTAAAGAATAAGTAGGTTTGGCTCAGTGGATAGAGCATCAGCCCTCAGACTGAAGAGCCCAGGGTTTGACCCGGTCAAGGGCATGTACCTGGGTTGCAGGCTTGATTCCCAGCCCTGGTCAGGGCACATGTGGGAGGTAACCAACTGATCTCTCTCACATCAAGGTTTTTTCTCTCTCTGTTTCTTCCCCTCCCTTTACACTCTCTCTAAAATTCAATGGAAAAATATCCTTGGGTGAGAATTAACAAAAAAGAAGAAGAAGTAAGAGTCAGTCTGGTAGAAAGGAAGGGAAGGAAGACCCTTCTAAGGGTTTTATTTACTGAATATTTACATGATACCAATAACAATAATAATAATAACCCCAACATTAACTGAGCATTTTATCATGTGCCATATCTGTATTTAAACACTTATATGTGTATGTATTAACTCATTTCATCCTCATAACAGTCCTTTGAGATCACAACTATTAAAACTCTCATTTTACAGATAGGGATACTGAGATCCAGAGAGCTCAATAATTTGCCCAAAGTCCCCAAGTTAGTTGGCCAGAATTTTATCCCAGTGGCCTGATTCTACACTCACAGCCTCAATGAGCACCCTATATACTTCTCACATGTGTACTTTGTGCCAGACCTGATACTGGACACAAGGCTGCAAAGATAAATATTTGAATATTCACTATTTATTTTCCAACTTGTTCTAAAAATGATTTTAGGAGGCACAAAGATGAATAAAAAGCAGCTCATTAAAGATAAGGACAGAAGGACAAGTAGAGAAAATTCCAGGTCTGAGGCTGCATAAGGAAATGTCCAATGCTGCCTGAGAACAAGCCAAGCATTAGCTGGACTGAGGGGAAAGCCTTGACTGCCAGATAAAAAGGCTCAGATTTTTCCCATTGGCCAACTGCTGCCCAATCTACAAGTCAGGGGAGAGCGTTAAAGTATGCACTGAGTCTATGGAACAAATTGATGTCTCTCCAGACATGAGAGTAATTGATAAAATACAAATCTTGCCCTGCCTGACTTGGCTCAGTAGATAGAGCTTCCCCCTGTGAGACTGAAGGGTCCCGGGTTCGATTCTGGTCAAGGGCACATGCCCGGGTGACGGGCTCCATCCCCAATGTGGGACATGCATGGATGCAGCTGGTCAATGATTCTTTCTCATCATTAATGTTTCTATATCTCTCTTCCTCTCTGAAATAAATAAAAATTATTTAGAAAAACAATACAAATCTTTTTCAAAGAGCTCTTAAAACTAGTAACCACATTAGATATTTTTCCATCAACAGATACTAAAAATACAACCAATATCACCCCCCAATAAATTTAATTTAAAGAAAGAAGAACATCTTTTTTAAAAAACAAATACTAAAAAGATAACTGCTATCATATGAACAGGGGAAATATTTTTGTCCCTGTATTTAGAAAATTTGAATACCCCTGCTGCCAGGCACTGGAAGTAACAGAAAGGTTTTAAGCAAGGAATTCCTAGGATTCAAAATCTTAAACATTTGCTCTCCACCTACCCCTCAACTGCCACCTCTCCAAGCCCCTGGATCTGCTAGAAATCAACCATCCGAAGATGAGCCTATCCCAGCGAGAAGTCCAATGCAGAGATGTTCTCACAAAGAGCGCTACGTAAGTACAAATGACTGTTTGATCAATCATTTGGCCTCAGCGTGGGATTTGGTTAGAATTAAAGCCATCTGGCTGAAGGGGGAGGGATGAGGGTGCTGGGGGAGGAGACAAGCAGGCGGGAAAATGACCCACTCCCTCCCTCAAAAAGCATTGTTAAAATATAATGGGGGAAAACAGTAAAGTCTCTGCTGTTATTTCAGCCTAAGCCACTTAATCCTTCAGCACATAAAGCAACTTATTTTATGACCTTTTCCCTTTAAAAAGTAAATCAGAAGATGCTGCCTTGAATTCAGATAGCTCTGAAACACACTACTCATCCCTCCCAGAGAAATATCCTGTTTCATAAACCTTCTTCGAGATACTTGAAACTGCAGATCACTAAATGCCTAGCTTTAGGCATCTGACATTCCAGAGAATTAATATTTAAACTTATTATAGGAAAAAAGAATTGCGTTTGGTTGAAGCATGAAATATTTAATAGTGTTCTCCACATTAGAAACCCTATTTTGTTTCACATTGGAAATGCCAACGTTATTACCTGGGCTTTGCACTCAAATAAGATGAAACGCACAGGCAGCCTTGAGATTAAATACACAATTATTACAGCCGTTTTCTCCAGGGAGAAGGGGAGTGAGACAGGTTTGGGGAGTGGAAGCGATTGAGTTTCATTTTTACGATACACTTAAAATTATATTATCATTCTCTGGCTGGAGGGTTGGACTTGAGAGCCGCTAAAGCTACTTAACCACTGGAAACTGCGTCAAGATCGGTGAATCCACCGAGGCCTGTTCACAGTACACGAAGCCGTCTATGTCTTGGAACGGCCCGCTGCCAGGCAGAACCCCGTAACGTTCTCTACTCGCGGCTAGGACAAAAGTATTAAGTGGTTTGGGATAAAAATTAAGCTTCATTTGACACAGTGGAACCTGGCAGCCTCTGCCGGCACGTGTAATTTATTTACAGGGTTGGAAAGTCGGCAAAATACATCATCAACTCTTACACAAACTTCTACTAGGTATTAAATACCCAAGCCTCAGAGAAGTAATTCATATAGTCCAGCGACGTTCCAAAATAAACCCAATCTGCAGTCCTCCAGAGAGCTTAAAACAGCAAATGGGATCTGTATTTTTTAAGTCAGGTTTATAATACTCCCTGGTTTCTTGCTAAAGCCTTATTTTCCATCAAACCTGTTATTTAAAAACAAAACAACAATATCTGAAAGAGTAATCTTGTTGCTAAAAAGACACAAATGGGAAGAGGCTGGGCCCCCATGGTAACCAGGAACGTCCCGATACATATTATTCTCCTTTCAGACCCAGCCTCCACATCCAAGGCAGAGGAGCTCTGGGCAATAAAGGCTGTTGCAACTTCACCTTCAGAAGAGTATGAATCCTTGAGAAAGTCATCCACACATACGTTCTCGTGAATGCACTTACCACGCAAGGCCACAAATATAAACCAGCAGGGACACCTTTTCCTCCCAAAGTGGGTCCTTTGGCTCATTCATCATTTGACACCAAAGACTCATTGCCCACAAACTCTCAAGTTCACTCTGATCTCTGACCTGTTCTCCCTCCCAAGCCCTTCTGCATCCCACCAAGCTTTTAATACGAGATTATTATTTAATAGATCTCAAGCAACCATGCCCAGTGAAGCATGCACTCTACACGCCAAGTGTGGTGAGGATCATGAGAATTTCTCTTCAAACAGATGTCTTCAGGAGCAACTGAAGGGAGACGGCCAGGAACCTCCCAAACTGTGTGAAAGACTCCAATGGGGACTAGAAGGTTGTTAAGGGGCTAGGGAGGGAAGGATCTGAGGTTAGTCAGGCCACTGCTTCTGAGAAGGAGAGTTTCCAGGGGCTCCTCCATAGTGTGGGAGAGCACTTGCCTGAGAACCCTATGTCATAAACTGGGAGCCATGTCCTTCCCACATTTCTGCAGCAGGGTAGTGGGGAGAGCCCTAAGGGAGGTAGAGAGTCTACCCTGAAAGTCACACCTGGTCCTGTCAGCTGAGGCTCACAAAGTGCTACTCTAGGGAATGGCTGTCTGGACCAGCCTTCGGCCTTCTGCTGCCTTTCCCCCGACTTCAGGGCATGCTCTACAGCCATAGCAACTTCATGCCACTGCTTTAATTTTACAGGCTGCCCATGAGAGCACTATGCTTTGCGGGGGGTGGGGAGGAAAAATATTGTCTTTGCTGTCGGACAGAGCTGGGTTCAAATCCCAAGCTCTACTACTTACTGCTTACACAGCAGGGAGTCGCTATGAATGAAATAGTAGCTCATTATTGGGACAAATCACTTAACCTTTCCAAGCCTCAGTTCTGCCACCTATAAAATTACAATAAGGCCTTCTGTCCTCCTAGGGTCGTTATCATTAAATCAATCACAGCTACAAAGTACCTGGCCTGCCTGGCACAGAGTAGGTACTCAATAAAGGTTATTGATCTCCCCCTTCCTGTTCCTTCTGTGGTCAGCTTTAGGAGTCAAGGATTCCAAGGAGAGGTCAAATCTATAACCTGGCCTGAGACAAAGGTGGCCTCTGTGCACACCCTAGATCCTTAGAACCTCCCAGCCCAGTTCTGTGGAATCCTGGAGCATCGGAGCAGGAAAGACTCTGGATCATCCCTTCAAACTGCTTCCCATTTTACAGATGCTGCCACAGAGGCTCAAAGGGACGGGCAAGGCCCACATGCACTTAGCTGTACAATGGCGCATGTGTTTGCTCCAGACGGGCCCAACCATAACCACCAAATAAATTCAGGCCATACAGGAAATGCATTATTCAGTTAGCGGGCTGAAGGTCTCCTCTCAGTGCATCTGACTCAAATGCTGACTTTAAAAACACAACTCGTAATGCTAATACAATCCGCCTCGACCCGCCGGAAACCTTCTGAAGGAATAACCCTTTGGAGTTTAGGAGAAGACAGAGGAAAGAAAAAAACAGATGCTTTAAGTGACTTGAAACTATAAGACCACTGGGTTAGAGCTGTATCCTCTCCACCCCCACCCCATCCCAAGCCTCTGTTTTCTTTCAGTTTTTTATAAGTAAGACTCTGGGTGACTAAAGCAGCCACAAAACATCACCCCCTTTTTTTTTTTTCTTTTTTTCTTTTTTTTTGCTTTTCTTACTCAGTAACTCAGCTATCAGTCCCGGACTTTGCTTCTACGCTGAAGCATTTTTTTTTCTCATTGTAAACTATTAATTTGGGCTGTTGATAAACAAGAAGTCCGTTCTTAAACTGCTAGGATCATTAGCACAGTGAAGGCGAGCAGCACAAAAATTTCAGAGTGTGCTCTTTTTCCTGGCCCTGGCACTACAGCTGTGCTCTCTGCATACGGCAGTTGAATTTTTCAAAGCCCTCTGCAGAGTTTGTTTCATTCCTTCTCCCTCCTGTGCTAAGTGTCTTTGTTTCTTTAAACACAAAAATAAGCTACCCCCTACCAAAAGAAACATCACACCTGTCTAGGTCCAAACTAACTGCAACTAAAACCTATAGCAGGAAAAATAATTAGCAGACCACATTATAATTTAACCTTGAAATTAACAATGTATATAAGTAAGGTGAGATAGCTAGAATACCATCATATGAGCTTAAATACAGGGAATTCTTTTCCAAGAAAATGGGGAGAACAAAGGGAGATTACTCTATGCAAAAGCCCCAGTGAGCTGGTGTTCACTACATGCTAGACTTAGAAATAAAGTCAACTTACAAATAAAGTTGGTATTTATTTGCTTGTTGTTTTTTTCCCTAATCCTATCCAAAAAGGGATGACAAACCCTATTCCAAACTTTGGTTTCTCCCCTTTTCTCGGATACTGGCCAAACTCCACAAAATAAAACTGAAGAAAATGATGATAATTATGCAACATTCAGAACAAAGAACATAAGAATATATTTTTTTAAATGATTCATTGTGCACTTATGCCTGTAATGGGATTTTAACACACTGTTAAAATAAGTGCACTGGCTCACTTAGCTTCTCACGCAAACCTTACGCAGGGAGATGAATAACTCAAAGATGGGGTGGATTTGGGGTTTTTTGTTTTTTTTTTTTCAGGAGGAGAAGTGCGAAGGAAAACCACGGAAGTTTTTTGTTTTTTGTTTTATTAAACGATCACCCAGGGATATGTTTTTATTGATTTTAGAGAGGGAGAGAAACATCACTGTGAGAGAGAAACATCGATCAGTTGCCTCCCATATGTACCCCAACTGGGAACTGAACCCAAAACCCAGCTATGTTCCCTGACTGGGAACTGAACCGGAAACATTTTTGGTGTACAGGACAACACTCCCACCAAATGAGCCACTCGGCCAGAGCAAGAAGCTTATGTTTTTTAATCACAGACAGAGCAACACAGCCTATCAATAGGTTTCCACTGCTAAGAGGGACTCTCCTTGGATCTCAAAAACAACAAAAATTAAGTTACGATCTCATGGGATACTCCCCCTTCTATTTTGTACACCAAGTCTTCGCTTCTAAAGAGCTAAAGAGTCAAGAAGGGGAGAGAAATCCTAGCCAAACAAGATTCTTAGGAAATCTTTGGGAATTATATTTCCTCTATATGTCTACAAAAGATTTGTTGGATATGTAACTGTTACGACTGTAGACCACAACATGTTCCTATCTCATTTGCCTACCCACACACATACATGTTTCTCTTTGTCTCACTAAGCCTGACATTTGGCCAGCAGGTTTTTCTTCCCCCTTATTTGAAATCTCAAGCACTGAAAAAAATTTGGATCTGATTATTTCCGGATCACAGGACCAGCACTTTAAAATGGATGAAATGCAAGCAAATTGCCCACCAGAGCCGGAGGGGGTAAATGCTTTCAAAATAACTCATACCTTTCTGCTACGGATGTGCTAGCCCCTCCACGGCTTTCCCAGAACATCAGCTCAGCATGGCTTCTGATTCAGATGAAGAAACTCTACCAGGTAACACCACCAAAGCCATCATGCTTACTCTCCACCACCAGCAGTCCCTAACATCCATGCACACAACCTATCATTGCTTTCCTTTTTCGTTTTCCTTTAAAAATGTGTATGTGTGTGTGTTCTAGCTTTAAAAAAAAAAAAAGATTGATTCCTTTTTGGCATTTACAGTCATGTTATGACGGCTGTTTACTAATGGCAGAATCCACATTTGTCATGTTCACCAGCCCCCTTTTTATTGCTAGGACGTGTCTAGCCTCAGTAAATGATGAAAAGGGCCCAGTGAGTCTCTGTGAATTATCTGGTTTTGGTCTGGGAAGAGCAACTCTGGGCAAAGAGAATTATCTGGTAAACTAAGACGATGGCATAGATACTAGTTACCAATTTCTAAAAATATCAAAAGCAAAATATATTAAATTCACTGGGAACAATCTGGAGTGTGTAGTGAACACCAGCTCTCAACCGACAACCCCCGCATGTAGAAGGAACAAGCTGTAGAAACAGAAACAAATATTGGAAACAGGAAACCTTAAAAAAATGCCACTCACTGTCTGTAGTTTTGAGCACATCCTAGAACCTTAGTGTCTTCATCTATAAAACGGGGATCCCAGTCATAAGAGCTAGTATCTGCCCGGCACTCTACAGCCGCCTCCGTCTGCTCCCTGAACAGCCCACAAGGTAGGCAGAGCACAGCTGGCGTGAGGGCAGATGAGAGAGTGTGCGGGAACACACACTGAAAACTGTAAAGTTCTGTGCACCGGGAACCAGAGTCATCAGACCATTGCCACAAAGCTGACTGCCTCCTTAAAGCCCAGATGTTTACCTTCTTTCCTTGTCAGAACTTCCAAAAGCAGGGTGTCGGGTGTTTAATAATAAAAAAGAAAAACACAGCATCTGGTAATTTGGCCTTTCCAGCTGTTTGGAATCTGGATAAACGGGACTCTGCCATAAACAGAGCGTGATTCTTATTGTAAATGATGATAATGTTAGTCCATGACATCGCACCATCCCCAGCGCCTCCCGACTCCAGATCTGGAAACACAGAAGACCTCAACATTGACGGATACGCTTCCTTCCACGGCTTAGGGTCTGTCCAAGGCAGAAGGCAGATCATCTGAAACCTGATTCCAGATCAAGCAATACTGTCTTCTCTCCGGTCCCTGGGCAGCGGTGGCCACTAAAGACCTGAAGCCTGGCCCCTCTCCACTTCCTCTGGCTAGCACACCAGGTATTGCTCTTCACATTCAATGTTTTCAAAATCAAACCTTTCTCCCTCTTCCCCCTGTCTCCGTTACCTCAAGTATCATTGACTCCAGCTTGGTGCCCTGCATGAATTAATAAAAGAAACCCCTCCCACCTTTTTTATAAAGCATTCTTGCAACCATTGTCTCATTTACCCTGGGAGGGTAAGCATTATGACCTCTCGCGCTAATAAAAAACCAAAGGTGGAGAACATTAAATACGTACGAGAGTAAATCCCCCAACCGATCAGGCACAGAGGCAGGCTTTCGCACTCTCACTCATGCTCTCCTCAGTCTTGCAAAGGAAGTCTCCCGCTAGATTTACAGACGAGGAAACTAAGGCTCAGAGATTACTTCCCCCAAGGCCTCACAGATCACCCGTGGCAAGGTCTCACAATTCCCAGCACAGTCAATAAATATTTTCCTATTGGTATTTCTATCTGTCTGTTTCCAATAAGCCCCAGGCTTGGGAGCTAAACACCAAACATTCAAAGGGTTGCGTGGTCTGGGGATATTTTGGTGGGAATGGGGCAGTGTCAGGGCACTCTAAGAGGGCTGCTGACGCTCTGGTTTTCTCTCGGGCCCATTTTGAGGAAGAAGTTGGGACAGAGGCTGGGTCAGAAACCTCTAGAAGTCTCCTCAAGCACAGGTCCATGAACAGTGGATTGGCCAGAGAACCCTAGCTAGATCTGCTGGGTAGTTTTTTCCAGGAGACTCGTCCCCCACCCTCAGTCCTCCGTTACTTCATATTTCAAATGGGAGCGATAAATCCCACTCTGCCAGCCTAGCCTGGCCAGAGACTGAAGAAAACAGTTTAGAAGCCTCTTACAAAATGCATAACCAGAAAGATCATCTTCTAGGGTACAAGGAAAGTGGTTCTTCCTCCTAGCCCTTTATCCTCTCCTGCACTTTCCAAATATACTCCTAACTTAAAGATCTCATAATTTAGACTTGGGGGGGTGGGGAGGTGTGCATAAAAGTAACTGGGTTTTGGAGACACACAAGGCATTGAGATGAAAGGAACAAAGGCTGTTTGCTCTTCACATTCAATGTTTTAAAAATCAAACCTTTCTCCTTCTTCGCTAGGTCTGCGGAGACTCCATCTTCAGATGATCACTAGGGAAGTTTAAATTCCAAAACGATGCAAGGGGGTATCTCTGTTTAAGGGAGGATTGTGTATGGAGGGGGGCAAGCCAGGGAGCTCAAGACAGCAAATGTTACTCACGTCCTGCTGCACAACACTCCTCTCGCTCTAGTATAAGAGAAGCCCGTGTGTCGTCCAGTAATAATACTCTAAAGGTGGTTTTTCTCTGTCTTTCTTCTAAGGTATGATCTCTGTCTCTTGGAAAAGACACTGACATCTAAAATGGTAAGAAATAGCTCTCTCCTACAAAGTCAGGTGTTTTCATCAAAAAAGGAAAAACAGCCAAGACCGGTTTGGCTCAGTGGATAGAGCGTCGGCTTGCGGACTGAAAGGTCCCGGGTTCGATTCCGGTTGGGGGCATGTACCTTGTTTGCGGGCACATCTTCACTGTGGGGCGTGCAGGAGGCGGCTGATCGATGTCTCTCTCTCATCAATGTTTCTGACTTTCTATCTCTCTCCCTTCCTCTCTGTAAAAAATCAATAAAATATATTTTTAAAAAATAAAATAAATAAAAACAGAAATGTTAAAAAAAAAAAAAAAAAGGAAAAACACTATGTATGTCTTTCCATCGTGCTCGTCTCTAAACTGAGGAGCTGGGTATTTTTTTACTCAGAAGATGCTCTCCTCTCTAAAGGTAAGCTGCCCTACCTTTTCCAAGTTGCCTGGGCCGCTGCTAAAGGAGAGATAAAATAAGCTGTTTCTGTCTCCCTTGAGAATCACCTGGAAAGAACCAAGAGGTCCCAGATGCTAAAATATAATGAAAGCCCAAAGCCTTGTTTTCTTCTCCAGGGGTGAGGAAGGGAGGGGCGGGGGGCACATTGCCTTAACAATTTCCCCAATTTCTGGTTAATTATTTGTCAGCATGAAACTTATAAATAATGGCTCAATAATAATTAACTGTGATGAGAACATGTTCATGAGAATCCTGGCATCATCCCTGACTTTGAGCCCACAAACTGTACTGGGGCCTGTACCTTAAACTCACTGGCCTCACTGGGGCGAGGGAGAGTATTGCAAAGCAACTTTTTACCAAAGACTGTGCTTCGGGAGCGTCAGGTACAGAAAAGCCATTTTTCAAGTCAGAACTTGACTCAGGCTATAATCTATAGATCATAAAATTTTCCATCAGGAATCCAGAAATCATCTGGTATAATTAAATTCCTTCCTTGACAAATGGGGAAACTGAGAATCCCAAGCAGGGAGAATTTTTGTTATTTAGGGAGATTGGAATACTTGAAAATATGCCTTTCACTAGCAGAGAGAGACAGACAGAGAGAGAGAGAGCAGGCTGACTCTATTGGCTACTCACTCCAATTTATAAGAATCCAATTTATAAGATTTTTGACAAGTTTCACAAAACTTGCATCAGAAGCATACATAAGCAAAATTACGTAATCTGACTTTACTAGGCACACTTCCCTCAAATAAGCTAATTTAGTTTAAATGAGATGCTCCTTAACCAGGCATCGCTGGAATGACAAGCTAATATCAAACAACTGGAGAGAAAGGATGACCTCCGGGGGAAGTTCCACCGAGTTCTCCGCAGGAGTCCCGCAAAGGCTGCGGTGCTCCGGGCCGGCCGCGCACGTCGGCAGGGCCACACTTACCCTTCCCCGCGGCGGCCTTGGCTGGACCGTAGTCCCGGGGGCTCCGGGGCCGGAGGAGGTCGTGGGCTCGAAGCGGGGGCGCCGACAGCCGGGGCAGCAGGTCGCGAGGGTCCCCTTCCCCGCAGCAGCCACCGCCCACGGCGACCCTGAAGGCCATGTGCGCGCCGAGGCCTGCGGGCCCGCGGCCGGGGCCCGGCGCCTCCTTCGGCCTCCGGTCCGAGTGCGCCTCGGCCACCTCGCAGTGCATGGCGCCGGGGCGGGGCGCGCCGGTGGGGGTCGCGCCGGGCTCCTGCGGAGAGGAGACGGCACGGGAGCGTTAGAATGAAGGGAGCGGTTCGCGGCTCCTCCCGCCTCGGGTGCTCCCTCCCTCGAACAGGGGCTGGCCACAGCACCCGGACCCTGGCCCGACGAACCTACCTGAGCCGGGGCGGCTCCGGAGCGGCTCGCCCTGGCGTTCCGGGGGGCCGAGGGTCCCCGCTGCCGGCCGCCTCGGCGCATTCTCCGCAGCCCTGCACCGTCCCACCCAAACCCGCCTCCAGCGAAACCGGCCCTCCTTCGAGGGCTGGGGAAACTGAGGCCCGGCGAGGGGAGCGCGCCTGGCGGCGGCCCCCCGGGGAGACAGCGAGTGGGCGGCGACGAGGGTTCCCGGGGCCCGGCGCTGGCGTCGGGGCTCCGGGAACCCGATGCGTCGGGGTCGCGCACGGCGCACCCGCCGGTCCCGGTGCCGAGGCAGATGCACCCACAGCCACCTCAGCGGCGAGGGACGCTCACTCCCGCGAGGCGAGCCCGTCACAGCCACGACGAGACGCTCACCCTCCCGCGCCCGTCGCGAAACGGAACCCGCCGCGCTCACGCACCCGCACCCCGTGTCACACCGCGCACGCACCCTCCCTCGCTCGCCGTCCACCCCGCAGCCGCGCTCTGGGGACACACCGTGCGGCGCACAGGACGCTCCCATTCACCCTCTCAGACGCGGATCAGTCCCTGCGGCCGCCCTGTCTCACCCTCCACCTCGACACGCACGCCGGGTCCCTCTCCGCAGAGCCTCCGCCCGGGCCTCATCCCTTCTGGAAAGTGGGCCCAGCAGGGACCCCCCACTCTCCTTTCCCCTGGGTGCTCCCACGTTATCCCCAAGCTCCTCAGAGGTGAACGTCGCAGGGCGGACATCCCCGCAACTCCGACGCGGGCCCCGGCCCCCAGCCCGCGCCAGGGCCGCGCCCCCTCTCACCTCGCCACGGCCGCAGCAGGGGTCGGGGCGCACCGCTCGCCGTGCCTCCACTGGCGCCGCGGCCCCGGCGTCCTGCGGGGCGGCACCCCGTGTGGGGGCGGGGCCAAGGCCTGCCCGACAGCCACTCCGGCCACTGGCTCGCTGAGGCCGCCCCGCCGCGGCCAATCGCGGGGCGGGGGCGGGGCCTCCTCGGCTGGGGGGCCGGGGCGGGGCTGGGCGGAAGGTTTGACAGGCCGGAGCCGCCGGAGTCCTGCCGCTGCCCGCCGCCCTCCTGCCAAAGAGTGGGCCCGGCGGGTGGGCGGTTCCGCGGCGGACAGAGGCCGGCCTCTGCCGTTGGGACCGGTGCGGCCTGGGCGGCGGAGAGAATGGGGCGTCGGGAGATAACCGTTCACCCCGGCGATGTCTCCTATTCTCCGAGTGGCTGGGGCAGGACCTCCCTCCCCTGTCCCTGTTCAGTTTTCTTCCCCTCAAAGGGGAAGGGTGAGACCTGCTAAAGGGGGGGAAATGGATGTGAAAGGGCTTTACAAGTTGCCTTGCCGAACGCAGCACGCTCCCTCGAGAGCTCACACAGATTTCTCCGTGAGTTCGAAGCAAAGCTGGGACCCGAACCCAGGGCTCTCAGGTCACTTTCCTGACGCCCCTGTTTTTGCGGGGTCTTTCACTGGGAACAGTCCGGCGAGAGGGTCTGGCCCTCCAAGAATAAAAGGCAAACAAGCAAAAACAGGAAACCGGGATCCCAATGAGAAAATACTACCAAGTGGACCTGTAGGTCGGTCCGGGGGTCGGGAGGGGGGAGTGGGGGGTGGGCTCCAATGCCTGGATGTTTTGCGAGTTCCCAGGAGAGCTGACAGCCCTGGGGGTCTTCGGCTAAGTTCCTCCAAAGCCTGGAACCGGGGCCCCCTGCGTGGGCTCCCTTCACAGGCCATAGGGTCCCAGTGACCCCTGCCCAACGTGTAGAAAGAACACTGGACACAGAACCAGACTTCAGGGTGACAGAAAGCAGTGACTCAGTTCCCTTCTCTGCTCCGGGTGCAAAACCGGATTATTCACCCGGGCCCAGCACTGTGGAGGATCCCCCGTGCCCAGAGGATGGGCCCTGCCTTTCACGGCCACCTGACTCCTGCACTGTGTGTTGGTGATTTGGGAGGGCTGGAAGGGTCCTGTCTGGCTTCACACTCATTGGCCTTGGTCTCAAATTGAAAAAATTATCTAGTCAGGGGTCACAACACAGGATTCTGCACAGAATAACATGCCTTAAACCGCAATCTTCAAAAACCAGGATTTTAGAATCAGACTTTTAAAGACTGATTTCCTAGAATTGATTAAATATAGCACCTGACATTTAGAGAGCAATCATGGTAGAAAGGACCTTGGAGATGGAGTTAGACCCACCCCACATGCAGCGGAGAAAGGGTGTGATTGGCCCACCTCAGTATGGTGGGTATGGCAGAGCTGACACAGAATGGAGGCGTCCCAACTCCCAGTCCAGTGTTCTTCCTTCTCCTAGTATATGGTCCAGGCTGTCTCTAATAGGTACAAGATATTAACCAACCATGCCCATTATACACAGGTCAAGGCCTGCATTGGGTATCTGAAAAAAATATTGTCTCAGTCCAGGGCCATGGTCAGCAAACTGCGGCTCACAAGCCACATGCGGCTTTTTGGCCCCTTGAGTGTGGCTCTTCCACAAAATACCACTGCCTGGGGGAGTCTATTTTGAAGAAGTGGCCTTAGGAGAAGTTCTAAATTTAAAAATTTTGGCTCTCAAAATTTCAATCCTTGTACTGTTGATATTTGGTTCTGTTGACTAATGAGTTTGCCGACCACTGGAGGGATTTTAGAGTTGCTACTTTTATGGCAGGAAGGGAAGGTGTAGGAAGCAGCAAGAGTGGCTTACCAACCCTCCCACCTGGGGCTCCTCCCTTCTCACAAACACTTCTGGAGTTCCAGTGCTGGCTTGTATACTTCATAGCTTTCAAATGATTTTTCCTATGCTAACACTTTTCCCTCTTGTCCATCTTTATATTCCTTCCTATGAATCTTCAAGCCCTGTGGCTTTAGGCTAATCATAACCTCAATTTGGACCTCAGTTTTCCTCTCAAAAAGTGAGAAAATGGACCCAGCCCATGTGTCTCAGTGGTTGAGCATCGACTCATGAACCAAGAGATGCCTGGTTTGATTCCCGGTCAGGCTACATGCCTGGGTTGCAGGCTTGATCCCCAGTATGGGGCTTGCAGGAAGCAGCTGATCCATGTCTCTCATCAGTGTTTCTATCTCTCTCCCTTCCTCTCTCTATGAAATCAATAAAAACATTTGTTTTTAAATGAGAAAGTGCAAGATCACTGGCCTTTCCAGTTCTAACTTCAGTGAATCCAGAAGCTGGGTCCTCTGCCCTCCCTCCCTCACCACACACAGCACTGCAAACTCAGTCAAGACTCTAAAAACATTTGCTGAATAAGTCGCTTAACCAACTGGAACTGCAGACAAAGGCCTTCAGGTCTCCAAGATGCAACAACAGTTCATTCATTTACTCTTTATTGAACACCTACCCTGAGCTAGCCCCCATACTAGCCAGGAATATGAAGATCCTGTCTCTCCCAGTGAGTACGCAGACCTGCCCCCGTACCCCCAACCCCAGGACAGATGAGTTTGTGAAGCCTGGCAAAGCAACAAGAAAAGTTAACTTGCTCAATAAAATGGACTTCTTAAACACTGTACATCGCAGGACTCCTTTGGGGATACACAGAATCCAGTGGGTATATGCATTTTGTTTTCCTAAAAAGAAACATAAGGAAGTGTTAACAAGTGGTTAAGGGAATGGAAGACTGGAGGTTGGCCTGTACTTTTTATGTTATGCTTTTCTGAACTGTGTGTATTTCTGAGAATATATATTATTCTCCCTCCCTTTCAACAGGGATTATTTAAGTAGTAGGATTGGGGAGAAACCAAGATAGCAGCAAAGGTGAACACCTAAACTGCTGCCGCACACAACAATTTCAAAACTACAGCTAAAATACAACACGGACATCATCCAGAACCACAGGAACACTGGCTGAGTGGAAATTCTATAACTGGAAGGAAAGAGAGAGGCTCACGGAGACACAGAGGAGCTGCAAAAAGCTGAGGTATGGAGACATGTGTGTGGAGAGGATGGGCAGTGGAGCGCCTGGCTGGCTGCCTCTAGCAGGAGAGAGACAGAAACTCCTGACTGCACTGCACCCCAGGTCTAACTGCACTGAACCCCATTTCTGGGTGAAACTCATAAAAGGGGAGTTTAGATTATCATGAAAAGGGAAGAGTGCATGGAAACTCAGGGGAGCCGTGAAAGGCAGAGGTCTGGAGGTGCACACAAGAGCATGCAGAGAGGATTAACTGCTGATTGTACCACTGGTTTTCTCTAGTGGGAGGAAGACAGAACCTCCCGACTGGGCTGAACTCCAGTTCTGACTGCACTGAACCTAGTTTCAGGCAAGACCCTGAGGACCCAGACTCATACAGATTCCCAGAGCGTGAGTGTGCACAGAGAGGACTGCAGAAATTACCCAGGGACACTGAGACCCAGGGGCCACATAGGGCAGGGCTGACAAGAAGCCAACGCTGCCTGCTCAGCCCTGAGACTCCACCCCATCCAAGTAGAGCACAGAGGCTTTTGCAATTTTGCAAGTCTTGTCTCATAAGGCTTACTCCAGCACAGAAGTTCTCCCAGCATAGGCACAGCTGATCCTCACAGCCATTGTCTTGGAGGTCAATTTCCCCCAGTGATACTAACAACAATCAAGATTTAACTACAACAAGGCATTACACACAGTCCACAAAGGGATGCACAGAGTGTCCACCTCAGGTAACTGGGGAGGTGGAGCTACTGGGTCATATAGGACACCTAGCACACAAAGCTACTCTATCAACTCAAAAAGTAGCAAAAATGCAGAGACAAACAGATCACAAAGGAAAGAAATGTAGAAAAACAAACGACTGGAGATAGAATTCAAAACCATGGTTATAAGGTTTTTCAAGAATTTCTTAGAAAAGATGGATAAATTTAGCAAGACCCAAGAGGAGATGAAAAAAGACCAACTAGAAATTAAACATACACTGACTGAAATAAAAAATATTACACAGAAATCTAACAGCAGACTAGAGGAATGCAAGAATCAAGTCAAAGATTTGAAATACAGCCAAAACCGGTTTGGCTCAGTGGATAGAGCATCAGCCTGTGGACTGAAGGGTCCCAGGTAGATTCCAGTCAAGGGCATGTACCTTGGTTGCGGGCACATCCCCAGTAGGGGGAGTGCAGGAGGCAGCTGATCGATGTCTCTCTCTCATCGATGTTTCTAGCTCTCTATCCCTCTCCCTTCCTCTCTGTAAAAAATCAATAAAATAAAAAAGATTTGAAAAGCAAAAAGAAAAAAGAATCCAAAAATTTGAAGATAGTGTAAGGAGCTTCTGGGACAACTTCAAGCATACCAACATCAGAATTATGGGGATGCCAGAAGAAGAGAGAGAGCAAGATACTGAGAACCTATTTGAAGAAATAATGACTGAAAACTTCCCACATTGGGTGAAAGAAATAGACTTACAAGTCCAGGAAGCTCACAGAACCCCAAACAAAAGGAATCCAAAGAAGACCACACCAAAACACATCATAATTAAAATATCAAGAACAAAAGACAAAGAGAGAATCTTAAAAGCAGCAAGAGAAAAACAGTTCATTACCTACAAGGGAGCACCCATACAATTGTCAGCTGATTTCTCAAGAGAAACTATGCAGGCCAAACCGGAGTGGCAAGAAATATTTAAAGTTATGAATAGCAAGAACCTACAACCAAGATTACCCAGCAAAGCTATCATTCAGAATTGAAGATCAGATAAAGAGCTTCACTTAAAAACTAAAGGAGTTCATCAGCACCAAACCAGTATTATATGAAATGCTGAAAGGTACTCTTTAAGAAGAGGAAGAAGAAGGAAAAGGTAAAAATAAAAATTATGAACAACCAATACATATCTATCAATGGGTGAATCTAAAAATCAAGTGAATAAAAAATCTGATGGCCAAAACCAGTTTGGCTCAATGGATAGAGCATCGGCCTGCAGACTGAAGGGTCCCAGGTTCAATTCTGGTGAAGGGCCTATACCTTGGTTGTGGGCACATCCTCAGTAGGGGTTGTGCAGGAGGCAGCTGATCAATGTTTCTCTCTCATCAATGTTTCTAGCTCTCTATCCCTCCCCCTTCCTCTCTGTGAAAAATCAACAAAAAATATATTTTTAAAAAATCCGATGAATAGAGTAAACTGGTAAATATAATAGAATCAGGGGCATAGAAAGGGAGTGGACTGACAATTCTCATGGGGAGAAGGGTGAGGGGGTGCAGAGAGAGACTGGACAAAAAATCGTACACCTATGGATGAAGACAATGCGGGGGAATAAGGGCAGAGGGAAGGGTGGGAGCCGCGTGGAGGGGAGCTATGGGAGGAAAACAAGGAACAAGTGTAATAATCTGAACAATATTTATTGAATTTTTAAAAATCGTAGGATTATAAGCTATATTTTTCTTTATACTTTTAGTATTAAAATAAAACTCATTAATATTTTAATTGTCAAGAACAAAATAAGCCTCGCTGGTTTGGCTCAGTGGATAGAGTGTTGGCTTGCAGATTGAAGGGTCCTGGGTTCAATTCTAGTCAAGGGCATATGCCCAGGTTTCAGATCAACCCAGTAGGGGGTGTGCAGGAGGCAGCCGATGGATGATTCTCTCTCATTGATGTTTCTATCTCTCTCTCCCTTCCTCTCTGAAATTAATTTTTAAAAAAAGAACAAAATAAAGCAAAACAAATAAAACCCACTTCTCTCTTCAGCAAACCAGACAATGTGTGTGTTTTTTACATACTCGTGTTCCAGCTCCAACTCTCTTTTGCCTTCTAATCCCACATACAGTCTGTCTACTGCATATCTCCATCTGGATCCATCTGCAAAAACAAACATCATGTTTTCTTTTCTGACTTTGCTCCTCTGTTCCAATGTCTCTATCTAGGTAAATGGCCCCATGGCCAAGTCCCCCAATTCAGAGATCTGAGAATCATCCTAGACCTCTGTTCTCCCATACTCCCATATCTTATTTGCCATATATCATCTAATGATCCCCTTCATCTTTATCCTCTCTACTTCTCCTCTTCCCACTCCAGTCTCATCCTCTTCACTATCATTCATTTTCCATACCGTTCTCCCTATTAATCTCTAAACTAGAGATCCAACCATGTCACTTCTCTGTTTAAACCAATGATCCGGTAGCCATCTAAATAAATCCAAACCATTTCCTCAACCTACCACTTAGCCCTGACCTATGTACCAAGCAACATGGAGTATTTTCTATCTCCTAGAACCCAAAACATATATTCATGCCTTCATAGCTTTGTATATGATGTTTCTTATACTAACAATTTTCCCTCTTGTCCATCTTCATACTCTGTCCCATGAATCATTTAATACCTAGCTCAAGTGTCATATTTTCCCAGAAGCCTCCCCTGAGTCCTCTGGCTGGACTATTTTCTTCTTGCACACTCTCACAGCAATCTCTGCTTCATTCTATCTCAGAACTTATTATACCACTTTATAACTACCTATTTAACAGTCTGTCTCTCCTTCTAGATCAGTGGTTCTCAACCTGTGGGTCGCGACCCCTTTGGGGGTTGAACAACCCTTTCACAGGGGTCGCCTAAGACTATTGGAAAACACCTATTTCCCATGGTCTTAGGAACCAACACACCGCTCCTCGGTGTAGCAAAATGTAGCAATATAGTTTACTGTTGTCATATGAAGACTGTTACCCATGCTACACCTCGATTCAAGACAAAATTTCATTTATTTGTAATTAGAAATAAATATTTCACAATATATAATTACATATTGTTTTTGTGATTAATCACTATGCTTTAATTATGTTCAATTTGTAACAATGAATATACATCTTGCATATCAGATATTTACATTACAGTTCATAACAGTAGCAAAATTACAGTTATGAAGTAGCAACGGAAATAATTTTATGGTTGGGGGTCACCACCACATGAGGAGCTGTCTTAAAGGGTGGCGGCATTAGGAAGGTTGAGAACCACTGCTCTAAATGGAAAGCTCTCCAAAAGAAGAGGCAGTCTTTTGCCTTTGTATTTCCAGAACCTAGAACAGATTCTGGCACAAAGTCAACACTAGGTAAATGTTTATTGAATGCTGATTGAATTATTAAAGACTGGCCAGTACTTCATATGCTTGCCTGAATATCTAGCTAAGCACTTCTTCACCCTATCATGTTTTCACTTCACCATTGTGAAAATGTTAAATATAGACATTTCTGTGTGTCTAGAGACTTCTACGACCTGGAGACATGAGGAAGGAAAAGAAATAGAGGTGATGAATATTACACTGCTTACCCTGCCTCTATGTCTTGAAGCAAGGAAAAAAAAAAAAGAACATTCATTGGGGAACCTACTATGTGCCAGGTAGTATGGCTGACAATCTCCATATGTGATCTCATTTTATCCTGACAATTTGAAAGGCCATCTTCAATGTGAGAAAATAAAAGTTCAAAAATAAGTGATTTACCCAAGTTCTCAGTCAAGAGTGCCTGCCTTCCATACCTCTATGGCCAACAGAATTTCAGTAAGAGTGCCAAGTCCACTCATTACAGAAAGACTAATCTCTTCAACAAATGGTGTGATGACAAATGGATATCCACAGTAGATAAAGTGGAACCCCTGTCTCATACCATATATAAAACGTAACTCAAAATGGATCAACTTCCTAAAAACAAGAGCTAAAAACAATAAACACCTAGAAGAAGAAAACATAGAGGTAATCTTTGTGATCTTGGATTTGGCCATGGATTCTTAGATGTGACACCAAAAACACAAGCAATAACAACAGAAATAGGACTTCATCAAAATTAAAAACTTTTGTGCATCAAAGGATATTGTGAAGATAGTGAAAAGAACCTACAGAATGGGAGAAGATATTTGCAAATCATACATCTGATAAGGGTCTAGTATCCAGAATATATAAGACTCTTATAACTCAACAACAAAAAGACAAACAACCCAAACAAAAAATGGGCAAGGGGGATGAACAGACATTTCTCCAAAGAAGATATACAAATGGCCAACAAGTACATAAAAATATGCTCAACCATGTTAGTCAATAAGGAAATGCACATCAAAACTACAATGAGATATTATGTCACATCCACTGGGATGGCTATAAAAAAAACAGAAAATAAGTATTGGCAAGGATATGAAGAAATTTGAACTCTCATACATTGCTGGTGAGAACATAAAATTGTTCAGCCATTGTAGAAAACTGTTTGATGATTCCTCAAAAAATTAAACCTAAAACTGGCATATGACCCAGCAATTCCTCTCCTAGGTATATACCAAAATAACATTGTTGTGGAAACAATCCAAATGTTCACCAATGGATGAATGGATAAACTGATTGTGGTATATACATCCAATGGAGTATTTCAGCCACAAAAAGGTACTGATACATGCTACAACATGGAAGAACCTCATTATGCTAAGTGAAAGAAACTAAGCATAAAAGTTCACATATGGTATGATTCCACTTATATGAAATATCTTTAATAAGTAAATCCATGGAGTCAGAAAGCATATTGGTGGTTGCCAGGGGTTAGGAGAGGTACCAATAGGGAGTATCAATTTAATGGGTACAGGTTTCCTATAGGAATGGTAAAATTCCTATAGTGATATTTTGGGGGAATTAGAGATAGTGGTTATACAACATTTTGAATATTCTAAATGCCATTGAATTGTCCACTTTGAAATGATTAATTTTATGTTAAGTGAATTTTATTGAAATACAATTTTTTAATTTAATTAAAATTTTAAAAGATTGCCTACCATGCCGAAACCGGTTTGGCTCAGTGGATGGAGCATCGGCCTGCAAACTCAGGGGTCCCAGGTTCAATTCCAGTCAGGGGCATGTGCCTTGGTTGCGAGCACATCCCCAGTGGGGGGCGTGCAGGAGGCGGCTGATCGATGTCTCTCTCTCATTGATGTTTCTGACTCTCTGTCCCTCTCCCTTCTCTCTGTAAAAAATCAATAAAATATATTAAAAAAAAAAAAGATTGCCTACCTGAGTCCAAAGCTTGGGTTTTCTTCACTGAACATCAGGGCCTTCATTGAAGGAATCCATAGAATGACTTTTATAATGGTGGTGATGGTATTATTAAGCTGAGGGACATGAACAAGTCATCCCTGGTTCCTTAATACTTCACTTTCCAAATAAAGATAGTGCCCAAGCCACAGGACTTGTGCAGTCTGAATAGAAGGTGGAAAAAAATCAAATCAACCGAAAAATGAGAGGTGATGATATGATGATTAATGAAATGCCCAACTGACTTCTCCCACCATTTCTAGAGTTTATTTTATAGCTCAAAGATGATCTTTTTAAAACAAAATAAACAAAAAGAGCCCAAAGAATCCCAATATGGAGCACAGTTACAAAAAGCCAATAAAGATGTTTGAGATAAAATTTCACATATGATTCTATATAATAAAGACCTAATATGCTAAGTGTCCAGTTATCTGGTTGGTCATTCAACCAATGAAAGTGTAATATACTAATGATATGCTAAGGCCGCTCAACTGCTCACTATGACATGCACTGACCACCAGGGGGCAGATAGTCAATCAGTCACTATGACATGCACAGACCATCAAGGGGCAAACACTCCAACCAGTAGGTTAGCGTGCTAGTGGGGTCGGGATCTGGCTGATCAGGACTGATTGAGATGGGCCAGACATTCCTGGAGCTCTCCCATGATTCCTTCCCAGCTGACCAACCTCCCTTGTTCCTTCCTGGCCCTGATTGTGTACCAGTGGGATCCCTTGGCCTGGCCTGTACCCTCTCACAATCCAGGACTCCTTGGGGGATGTTAGAGAGCTGGTTTCAGCCCAATCCCCTCAGGCCATGCCGAGGGACCCTACTGGTGCATGAATTCATGCAGTGGGCCTCTAGTCTATATATATAAAAAGCTAATATGCTAAATGTCTGGGCATTCGACTATTCGACCAGTAGCTATGATGTACGATGATCTCCAGGGGGCAGACACTCAACACACAGGCATGGAAACATTGAACAGACTGATGAATCTCAGAAGGAAGGAGGGAAGGGGAAGGCTGAGAAGGGATTAACCAAAAATCTTATATGTACACTAGAGGCCCAGTGCACAGATTTGTGCACTAGTGGGGTCCCTCGGTCTGGCCTGCAGGAATCGGGCCAAAACTGGCAGTCCAATATCTCCTGAGGGATCCCAGATTGCAAGAGGGCACAGGCCAGGTCAAGGGACCCCACCGGTGCACAAATCTGTGCACCAGGCCTCTAGTTACGTGAATAAGAACCAACTTAAACTAGGAATAAAAAGGAACTTTCTTAACTAAATAAATGGTGGGCACACTTTTCTCTAAGATCAAGAACAAGGTAAGGATATCTTCTTTTCACATTCTTATTTCACATCACATTAGAAATCCTAGCAAGTGCAGTAAGGCAAGAAAAAAATACATAGAGGTTGGAAAGGAGGAAATAAAACTCTCTATTGGCAGGCAACATGACCATTTATGTGGAAAATTCCATGGAATCTATCCACACTGCCCCCAAAGATCCTATAACTAGTCAATAAAAATTATCAAGATTACAGAATACAAGGTTAATATTTAAAATTTTATTGTATTTATATATACTAGCACATCATTAGAAATTCAAAAATTTTAAGTACCATTTAAAATAGCATTTAAAATTATATAATTAGAGCCCAGCTGTGGTGGCTCAGTGGTTGAGCATAGATCTATGAACCAGGGGGTCACAGTTCAATTTTGGTCAGGATACATGTCCCAGTTGCAGGCTTGATCCCCAGTAGGGAACATGCAGGAGGCAGCCAACCAATGATTCTCTCTCATCATCGATGTTTCTATCTCTCACTCCCTCTCCCTTCCTCTCTGAATTCAATAAAGATATATTTTTAAAAAATAAAATAAAATGATATAGCTAGATATAAATATAACAAATATGTGCAGACTCTGTATGCGGAAAATAACAAAGCTCAAAGCTCTGATGAAAGAAATCAAAGAAGATCTAGATAAATGAAAGGAATATCATCTTTATGGTTTGGAAGATTGAATATTATTAAGATGTCAATTTTTCCCAAATCCAATTCTATTTTTTTCAATAGAAATTAACAATCTGATTCTAAAATGTATTTGAAAAGGCAAAGGAACTAGAATATCCAAAACAATTCTGTAAAAGAAAAGGTTGGAAGAGTCCCTACTTGATTTTAAATCTCACTATAAAGCTACAATAATCAAGAGAGTGTGATATTGACAAAAGGATATACATACAGATCAATAGAATGCAATGTTCCATAATATATGGAAATTCATATATGGCCAATAGATTGTTGTCAAAGTTCCATCTTCAACAAACCATACTAGACCAGCTGCATATGATCTTTGAACACATAATGATCTGGCCACTCAGTGTATATCCTATATAATAAGAGACTAATATGAAAATTGTCCCTTCAACTAGGAGTTCAACCAGCAGGCAGGCCGGCCAACCACCCATGTCCCCTCCCTCCCCCTGACCAGGCTTGCCAGCCCCCACCCATGCATGAATTCATGCACCAGGCTTCTAATATATATATGCTTGTGGGTATGGCTTGTGGGTGAAGCAATGATAATTAATTTGCATATTACTTTTTTATTAGATTAGATATATCCTATCTAATAAAAAAGTAATATGCAAATTAACTGTCACTCTGCTTCACCTGCAAGCCATGCCCACAAGTCAATCAGGAGCAAGTATGCAAATTAACCCTAACTAAGATGACTGCAGCTACTGAGCAAGCAGGAGGAAGGCTTGGATTTCCCCAGCGATGGAGGAAGTTAAGCTTTCCATATACCCTGGCAGGCCCAGGCCTCCACTCAAGGCTACAAAGTTTCAATTATAGAAGATAAATAAATCCCAACAAAAATGGTGGCATTCATGGAGCTGGTGAGAGCAGGAGGCTAGGGTTACACCTGACGATGGAGGAAGCCAAGCTTCTACAGCCCTGGCCTGTCTTGGCTTCTGCTTACGGCTACAAAGTTTCAATTATAGAAGATAAATAAATCCCAACAGAAATGGCTGCCGATAAATCCCGGATACCAGGGCCTCCGCTTGGGTCGCCAGGGGGTGTGGCAGGCCTGCAACCACCACAGGCCCCTTGCCCAGGCTTCCCCATGCCCCAAGGGAACCCCCATCTTGATCCAGGACACCCTTCAGGGCAAATCAGCTGGCCCTACCCATGCACCAGGCCTCTATCCTATCTAATAAAAGAGTAATATACAGATTGACCATCACTCCAACACACAAGAAGGCTGCCCGCATGTGGACACAAGATGGCCAGCAGGAGAGGACAGTTGGGAGGGACCAGGCCTGCAAGGGAGGGAAGTTGGGGGTGACCAGGCCTGCAGGGAAGTGCAGTTAGGGGTGACCAGACCTGCAGGGGAGGGTAGTTAGGGGTGACCAGGCCCACAAGGGAGGGCAGTTAGGACAAATAGGCTGGCAGGGAAGTAGTTAGGTATCAATCAGGCTGGCAGGGGAGTGGTTAGGGGGTGATCAGGAAGGCAGGCAGGCAAGCAGTTGGGAGCCAGCAATCCTGGATTGTGAGAGAGATGTCCAACTGCCTGTTTAGGCCCGATCCCACCGACTGGCCTATATGGGCAGTCGGACAACCCTCAAGGGGTCCCAGATGGAAAGGGTGCAAGCTGAGCTGAGGGACACCCCTTCCCATATACAAATGTCATGCACTGGGCCTCTAGTGTATGTGTACACACACACACACACACACACACACACACACACATACACACAGAGTGGCCAGATTATTATGCGTTCAGAGATCATAATAATCTGGCCACTCAGTGTATATAAGTATATGCAAAAAAATAAGCTTTGACCTATATATGCTATACAAAAATTAACTCAAATTGGCTCAAAAAGCAAAGCTACAACTTCTAGAAAAAAGACCTAAAAGAAAATCTTTGTGACTTTGAGTTAAAGTGAAATTAGGCCCTGGCCAGATAGTTCAATTGTTTGGAGTGTTGTCCTGATGCACCAAGGTTTCTCAGGTTCGATCTTTGGTCAGGGCACATACAAGAAGCAACCAATGAATGCATAACAAATCAATGTTTCTCACTTTCTTTCTCTCTCTCCCTCTCTAAAATCAATAAATAAAATTTTTTAAAAGAGAAATTAGAGCCGAAACCAGTTTGGCTCAGTGGATAGAGCGTTGGCCTGCGGACTGAAAGGTCCCAGGTTCAATTCCGGTCAAGGGCATATACCTTGGTTGCGGGCACCCCCAGTAGGGGATATGGAGGAGGAGGCTGTTCGATGTTTCTCTCTCATCAATGTTTCTGACTCTCTATCCTTCTCCCTTCCTCTCTGTAAAAAATCAATAAAATATATTTTTAAAAAAGAGAGAAATTAGATATGATGTCAAAGCACAATTCACAAAAGAAAAAAATGTTAAATTGGATTTCATGAAAAATTTAAAATTTTTGCTCTGCAAAAGATACTGACTGTTAATAAAACTGGGAGAAAATACTTGCAAATCATATATCCAACAAGCAACCTGTATTTAGAATATATGAAGAATTCTCACAACTTAATAAAAAGAAAACAACCAAAGTTTTTTAATGAGCAAAAGATTTGGACAGATACTTTAGCAAAGAAAATATGCAGATGAAAGATGCTCAGCATCACTCATCATTGGAGAATGCAAATTTTAAACACGTTGAGATACCACTACATAGCTATTAGAATGGTTACATTTTAAAAATAAAAACCTATCAAATGCTGGCAAGTATGTGGAGCAATTATAACTTTCAAACATTTCTGGTAGAAATGCAAAAAGGTACAACCATTTGGAAAACAGTTTATCAAAAGCTAAACATAATACCATACAGCCCATACAAGCCAGCAACTCCACTTCTAGTATTTACTCAAGTGAAATAAAAATCTGTATTTACGCAAAAATCTGTACATAAAGAACTTTATTTGTAATCCTCAAAAATAGGAAAACAAATATCCCTCAACTGCAGAATGCATAAACTATCGTAAATCAATAGAATGGAATCTACTCAGCAAGAATATCAACTTAACTACTGAAATACATAATAATATGGGTGAGCCAAATGCTTTATGGTAAATAAAAGAAGCTAGACTCAAAAGACCACATGCTGCATGATTCCACTGATGCAATATTCTGGAAAAGACAAAGTTACAGAGAACAGATCAATTGTGGTCAGAAGGTAAGGACTGGAACAGAACTGACTACAAAGGGATAAGGGAATTGAGGAGAGGAAGGGGCCATGACAGAACCGTTCTATATCTTGATTCTAGGTATTTTTCAAAACTTGAAGATCTGGCCCAGCTGGTGTGGCCACAGTTTTGAGTCCAGTCAGGGCACATGCCTGGATTGCAAGTTGTGCATTCAATCCTCAATGGGGGATCATGCAGGAGGCAGCCAATCGGTAATTCTCTCTTGTCATTGATTATTCTACTTCTTGCTCTCCCATCCTCTCTAAAATCAATAAAAATATATTAAATAAAAAAAACTTGGAGATCTGTACACTGTGGATTTTACTATATGTAAATTTAAAGCAAACAAAAGAGTCAAGTTGATTACTTTTAACATGAGTATCTTTAAAATGAAGCTTCATCTTAATCACTTTAGAAATAAAAACTATTAAGTGACTTGGGAAACCAAGTTCTAATAAACTCATTTCCCCAGCCTTTCCTTCCTTCCTCCTCTCCTCATCCTGTGTGTGATGAATGATGGCAACACCAAACTGGGATTCTAGGGGTTATCCTAGCCCTCTTTCTCTCCCTTCACCCACATCCAGACTTCCAGGCCTGAGATTCCTACCTGCATACCCCTCTATAAGTACGCCTCTCTACCTCCACCTCAGGCCTCCTCATTTCTTTTTTTTTTTTTTAATTAATTTTTATTAATTTTTTATACATATCTCCCCATTACCCCCCCTCCCTCCCAGGCATACCCCGACCCCCCAGTGTCTGTGATGATTGGTTATGTTTATAATCATGCATACAAGTCCTTTGATTGATCACTTATTTACCACACCTAACTTTAATCTTTCTGCTATAATTTCACAGTCTGTTTGATGCTTTATGATTTTTGTCCTCCTGAGAATTATCAGTCTACTCCCTTTCTGTGCTCCTGATTCTATTATATTCACCAGTTTATTCTGTTGATCAGATTTTTAATTCACTTAATTTTTAGATTCACTTGTTGACAGATGTGTATTTGTTGTTCATAATTTTTTGTCTTTTACCTTTTTCTTCTTCCTCTTCTAAAAGGGTACCTTTCAGCATTTCATATAATACTGGTTTGGAGTTGATGAACTCCTTTAGCTTTTTCTTCTCTGTGAAGGTCCTTATCTGCCCTTCAATTCTGAATGATAGCTTTGCTGGATAGATTATTCTTGGTTGTAGGTTCTTGTTGTTCATCACGTTGAATATTTCTTGCCACTCCCGTCTGGCCTGCATCGTTTCTGTTGAGAAATCCGCTGACAGTCGTATGGGTGCTCCCTTGTAGGTAATAAACTGTTTTTCTCTTGCTGCTTTTAATATTCTCTCTTTGTCTTTTGCTCTTGGCATTTTAATTATGATGTGTCTTGGTGTAGTCCTCTTTGGGTTCCTTTTCTTTGGGGTTCTGTGTGCTTCCTCGACTTGTAAGTCTATTTCTTTTACCAGATGTGGGAAGTTTTCAGTCATTATTTCTTTAAACAGGTTTTCAGTATCTTGCTCTCTCTCTTCTTCTGGCACCCCCACAATTCTGATGTTGGTACGCTTGAAGCTGTCCCAGAGGCTCCTTACATCATGTTCACATTTTTGGATTCTTTTCTCTTCTTGCTTTTCCAGTTGAATGTTTTCTGCTTCTTTATATTTCAAATTTTTGACTTGATCCTTGCCTTTCTCTAGTCTGCTGTTAGTACTCTGCGTAATAGTATTCATTTCAGTCAGTGTATTTATTATCTTCTCTTGGGTCTCACTAAATTTATCCATCTTTTCTAGCATATTCTTGCAAAACCTTATAAGCGTGGTTTTGAACTCTATATCCAGTCGTTTTTTTTCCTCCATTTCTTTTGCTTGTAATCCCTTCCCTTGTCTCGGCATTTTCACTGTGCCAGGGAAACTTCTGTGCTGGATTCAGCTGCAGAAGCCTCTGCTGAGCTTGGGAGGGTGGAGTCTCAGGGCTTAAGGGACCGCCTTGCCTTCCAGTTGGCCCCGCCCTCCACGGCCCCTGAGTCTCACGTGACTGGGTAATGGCTGGAGCGGTCCTTGTGCGCGCGCACCCGCAGCGCCTCCAACCGCTGCCTTTCCGGCTCCCCTGCGAACCAGGACCACACGAGTCTAGGTCCCCAGGGTTTCGCCCAAAACAGGGGCCCAGTGGACTCAGAAGTGGCACAGATCGGAGGGTCTGTCTCCCGCCCACTCGCGAAAGCCAGCGGCATAATCAGCAATCCGTCCTCCGCGTGGTGCCGTGCGCGACCAGACCTCCGATCCTTTGCAACTCCCCTAAATTTCCGTGCACTTCTCCCTTTTCACAGTCCAAACTCCCCCCGTATGAGTTTCGGCTGGATCTGGGGTTTAGTGTCGTAAGAGAAGGGGTTCAATGCCGTTGGAAGTCTCCGTTTCCCTCCCGCCAGAGAAAGCCAGCCAGGTACTCCGGCACCGCTCTCTCAGCGCGCTCGTCTCCGTACCTCAGCTTTTTGCAGCTCCTCTGGGTCTCTGTGAGCCCCTCTCTTTCCCTCTAGTTGTAGAACTTACACTCAGCCAGCTTTCCTGTGGTTCTGGATGGTGTCCGTTCTGTCTTTTAGTTGTAGTTTTGAAATTGTTGTGCGAGGCAGCAGTATAGGTGTTTACCTATGCCGCCATCTTGGATTCTCCTCTCTCCTCCTCATTTCTTGTCTGAATCACGAGACCAGCTTCCTATCTGGGTCTCCCTGGCTCCAGCCTGGCCCCTCCCATGGATCGTCCTCTCTGCAGCTAGTGACCTTTCTAATTCAGTGACCCAACCATGTTGCTCTCCTAGTGTAAAGCCTACCTAGTGCCCCTTGCTCTTTGAGGGCAGTTACTTGTTTAATTTACCACTGTAGCCCTAGCACCACACACAGTACCTGGTGTCCCCGCACTCAGCGAAAGATGGTTGAATAAATGCATAATTTAAAAAAGTGGATGAAGGAGTTGTGAAAGTGGGTGCAGGCCCTCCAGAAACTCATTCAGAGAAGTCAGAATACAACGGCGGAGTGGCAGAAGGAAGCACCAAGAGAAGCCTCCATCCTGATTCAACAATGTCAAATGAGTACCTATCACATCTGAGGCACTGTCCTAGGTGCCAGAGATTCATGGTTCTTCCAACAGGGCAATTGGGGAGAAGAAGGGGCCATGACAGAACTGTTCTATATCTTGATTCTAACTAATCATACAAATGAATGTATTCTTCCCAACACAGAAAAGGCCCTAACGAAGAAAAGCTCCATGTCAGGAGAGGACATGAAGCTGGGAGGAGGGTCAGAGGCTTGATGGAAGATATGATGACTAAAATCACAGAGGATAAGAAGTTACTGGTTGTAGAGATGAGGAAGAGCATTCCAGCAGATGAAAGAGTATGTTTCAAGGAGACTTGAAACAAGAGGAAGACCCCTTCAAGACAGCAACACAAGGGCAGGGTGACTGGAGCCAGAGCGAGGGGAAAGAAGGCACCAAATGAAGCCAGGAAGCGAAAAGGCTGGATCCAAAATCAATGAAGGATTATAGGTTGGAAAGGGACATGATCACATCAGTTCTGAAAATACTCTCACTATTTTCTGGGGGAAATGGATTGAGAAAGGGTAAGTGTGGATGCTAGAAACATAAGGAGACCCCAAAGAGATGTTGAGGAGTCTGGGGCTTGGGGTTCAGGGTTGGTGGAGATGGGGAGAAGTGGCTGGAAGGCAGCTTTATTTAGGAAGTAAACTCGACAAGCCTGGGTGATGGGAATGAAGAGGAATAGAGGGGAAAATAGAGGTTGGGTGTCTGGAAGAATAGCAGTTTTAAGTTTGGAATTTCCCTGGAGTGGCTCAAGGCATTCCTCATCCTTAATGGTGGTTTTTGGAAGCAAAAATGCCACAATTGCTAGACCACTAAGTTATAGCGCTTCTCAATCTCATCACTTAATGTTCATCTGCTTTCCTGTAGGAGCATTCATTGGTTTTTAGCACATCATTATACTTGCAGGAAAACAGAATCAGACTTAAAATACAATTCACATCAAATGCTGCTAATGAGGACAAGATTTGACAGCTTGAAAAGTTATGAGGGACAATATCCAGTTATCCATATTGAAGAAGGGCTTGTTATTTATGGGAGCACAGAAAACCAAGTCTGGTGGCAGTTTCTATACATTCAATACAGACAACAACCCTATGAAGAAGGTAGTATTGTCTCCTCTGAGGAGACAGATGAGGAAAATGAGACCCAAATGGGTTAAGTGACTTTCCCAAGGTCTCAGCTAGGAAGTGGCAGATTCAGTTCAGTCCTGGGTCTACTAGGCCCCAAATACCATGATCTTTCCATTGTGCCCCGGTATCTCATCTACAGCTGAACTGGAACATTTTCTCTCAGCTGACCGCTCCTGTCCTTTCATCCAGAATGCCTTGACTACTCCCACTGCGCCCATCCAAGTCTCCAAGGCTCACCTCAAATGGCTTCTCTTCCAAGGGCCAGCTCCCCCTTCCAACCAAACACCAAACACACAAAGCCCCTCTCAGAGCACTTATTTCCTGCCTTGTTGCATAACTGGACTCCCAACAATAAACTGCAGACCTCTTGAAGGCACAGGCTTTGATGTGTATGAAAGTAAGCGGCAGTGTATGAACTCCAACGCAGGCGTTACATTTCTTAAACAGGACAAAAGTTGAGAAATGAGTCTACAACAACTGTATATAAGGAGTGAGAAATAGAATATTTATTTAAATTTTATTAAAACATTTTATGATAAAATAAATATCAAGTTTGTTCAGTACATACTAGTATAATATAACTCATGTTTCTTTTCAATGCATATGTTTAAATTATCTATATCTACTGCAGAAAAAATTCCTAAAAAAAAAAAAAGAATGGAATTTTACTCATGAACAAGTTTGAAATTAACCTTTCAATGACAAAAATCAACTCTAAGACATTTGACAGACTTCCTGCATAAACTTTTCTTCAAGACTTACCTTTTACGAAAACGGTGCTTACCTTATCATGCGACAAATTCAAAGACTCATGCAATGTTATAGTTAAAATGGAACTTAAAAGGAAAAACAGCGAGTTATTACTCAGGTTTTGCTTCAAACATACATATACATCAGCCAGTGGGATACAAGGAGACATGTGTGCACTTTTAGGAATCTCCTAAAAAAGGGAGGGGTCCACCATTCTCCCTTTTCTCGCAACTTGTCGCCAAGGATGCAGCTTTGGGGGCTGTAGTTCCAGCAGCCATGTGGGACCATGAGGATGAGACCGTACCTGGAGTGGTCCCTCAGAACCCTCCCGAGAACTGCTGGTTGGAGACTTGTGGAGTATGAAAGAAAACAAGTCACTAATATTGACCCCAAGGTTTTTGGCCTGAGCAGTTGATAGAATAAAACTGCCATTTATTGGAATGGGAGAAGAATGGGCATACAATGGGGTCAAGTTAGATGGGTTAAGTTTGGCTGCATATAACTGAAAAACTCAAAATAATTGTGGCTTAGTTAACATAGATGTTTATTTTCACATTAAGGAAGATCCAGAAATAGGCTGTCTAACCCGCTTTCTTTTCAAGAGACCCAACCCTGTGTGTTTCTCATTGCTTTCACCTCTGTCACTCTGATCCCAGTCCCTATCCTCGCTCACCTGGTTTATAACAGTAGCCTCCTAACTCGTCTCCCTACTTTCATCCTACCTCCCACCTCCTCTCCCCAGTCAATTTCCCACAGAAGAAGCAGACTTAATTTTTTAAAACCTAAATGGGCCCTGTTAGTCTTTGCTCAGAACTTTCCAAAGGCTGCCTCTGACTCCGAGTGAGAGTAAAATCCTTATTACGCCTGTCAGGCCTGACGTGATCTGGTCCCCCCCTCTGCCCATGTCTCTGCCTTCTCCTCACCCACTATACCCAGCCACTCTGCCCTCTCTGCTATTCCCTGAACTTGTCAACACATCTTGGTCTCAGGGTCCTTCCACTTTGGGGAACTCTGCCCCCAGATATCTACTTATGCTCTCTCTTATCTCACTCAGGCCTCTGGCCAAACATCACTTTATCAGGAAGGCCTTCTCTGACCACCATATCTAAAATAGATCCCATCCTACTATCTCCTTGTTCTTCAGAGTACCCACCACCCCCAGGCATTTATTTATATTCATTGTCTATCTCCCCTCCACTAATTTTGTTACTCTGAGCTACTTGCCACCCCTGTGAACACTTGTTAAATATTTACTGACAACAACAAAAATAAGCCAACTCCCTCTTATTAGTTAACCAAGATCTGTTCTGATAATAATAAATACAGTATTTAGCAACCACAAAACATTAAAAATTACAAGTAAGAATAATGGACAGCAGTGTGCCAGGCCAGTACGCCTGTAAGACTGCCTCCAGAACCAAATGTCCTTCTATAGCCTCAAAGGCACAAAGCCTGTCCTACTGTTCGTACATGATCACTTCAGCGAGAACAGGGGGTCGAACTGACCACCCATTATCTGGAGATGAACACAGCTGTCCTCTCATCACTCTCCAGCTTTATGGAAAATCCTGGTGATTTATTCATGTTTTAAAACATGAATAAATAAAAGTCCTTGAATACAAATTTATCTTTTCACTCACAAACTGTCTATTTCTTTCAGAGTTAGGAGGTTTTCTGTTGAACTTGTAAAGTGAAATCTTTGTTGTAAACTTTACTCATGAAATAGGTCTTCAGCCTGAGACATTTCTGGAGATAATATATGACTAATATTTGTTTTCATGTGGAGAAAGAGCAAAGCCTGACAGAAGTTACAGTTCCTATTTTCAAAGAAAACTAAGAAGTCTAGCTCCTTCAAGACAATAACAAGCTGAAATGTGCAAAAGAAAAACAGAAAGCTATTTCTCAGCCTTTGCTTCAAACATACATATTCCTCTGCAATGTTATAGGTGATTGTTGCTTCAAGCTGCCAAACTATCCCTTTTTTGGGAGAACAGTACCGCTTCCAAGAAAATGAACAGCCTGGCTTTGAAGGAAGATCTCCTTGTATCTGAATCCCATCTCCACTCGCTGTGTGTCCTTGGGCAAATCATCTCCCTTCTCTTGCCTTGTGGCCCCTCTTCCAGAAAACTGAGGTAAATTTCACAACAAGACTGGAAGATAAAAGGCTATTAAAGATCATGTGTGTAGAGTGTGGAGCCCAAGTCCCAGCACCTAGTAGGTGCTCAATAAATGGTAGCTGATATTACTCCCATAAGCCATGATCTAAGGAAGCCTATTCAAGCTATCGACACTTTTAAACATAATATATAAAAACAACTGACTTTTAAAGAACATTTGAAAAATACCAAAACTATTACTCAAAAAAAAAAAAATCTTCTACCAGTACTATGAACCTCACCCCCAAAAAAGAGGTGTAGAGGCAATTTTTTCTCTAACAACTTTGAAATAGTGACCTCTGCTGGCCTATGGAAAACATGAGCTTTCCAACCTATGCTTTCATGATTGAGCAAGGGTTGAGTTGAGTCAGCCAGACTTGGTCATTGTCCCTGGGACAAAAACCAGGTGTTGTTGCATTACAAGGGACAGAAATCGTCACAAGGGTTACTACAATGTAATTGGGATGTTAACAAAATTAAAGGCTGGCCTTTCCATTTACTCATCTGCCCAGAAGATTCTTTTTTTTTTCAAACTCCGCTGTCTCCTATTTTTAAAATGTCATAATTGCATGCAAATGTTACAGCTGAAAAACAACACAAGGAGCATTAAAAATCAATCTTCCATGTAAGCCTCAGATTTTCCAGCATGAAGATCCAAAAGCAGAAGTGGTGACAAATGTGTAGAAAACAGAGTGAAAAAGTCAGAATGCATCATTAAGAATATTATAACAAAAGGAGGGGGAAATCTTTGGGAACACATGTCTAATTCAGCTGGGGTAAACAGCGAGCTACAAAGAAGGCTTTAAAAAACCCTGCAAACTGCTTACAGATATGACCCAGAAATCCAATTAGGAAGCAGTCACGTCCCTTTTCTTCAGGCAGAAATATGCTTCATGAAGAGGCTGCTCAAAAGCCTATTGACCGGGATACTTAGACATGAAACACATTCCCACCTCTTAAAGGTGTGAAATAAAACAGAGGTTGCAATCTAGCAGCCATAGGACCATGTAGTTTGGTTTGGCACTTGCTGTATTTTTTTTTTATTAATTAGTTTCCAACACTTTAAACATGGAGATTTCACATCAAAATCTGAATCTCTGCCTTCTTATAAACAAAGGGGGAGATCTAGCCATCCCAGGCAAGAATTCTCCCATAGCAGCAATCAACTACAGTCAAGCAGCAGCACAATCATCCCTTCAGACCAGTGGTCAGCAAACTCATTAGTCCACAGAGCCAAATATCAACAGTGCAACAATTGAAATTTCTTTTGAGAGCTACATTTTTCAAACTTAAACATCTTCTAACGCCACTTCTTCAAAATAGACTCGCCCAGGCCATGGTATTTTGTGGAAGAACCACACTCAAGGGGCCAAGGAGCCGCATGTGGCTCGAGAGTCACGGTTTGCCAACCACTGCTTTAGAGGGACACATGCTCTCTCCAGTTTGCCATGTTCCCCTTATAACTTTCCTGGCTTTTGTAAACACTTTGGTTTCTAACAACCCTGAAGCACTGAACTGAATTCAGTTCAAACGAGTGTCAAGCGTGTGAAAAGCACTTTAATAGACACTGGGGATATAAAGACTAAAACACGATCCCTGAACCCAAAGAACTCACAGATCACTGTTCCCAGCAAGTAAACTGGTAATTATACGGTAAGGTAAGTGCTTTGAGCCTGGCTGGTGTGGCTCAGTGGTTGAGCATTGGCCCATGAACCAGGAAGTCATAGTTGGATTCCTGTTCAGGGCACATGCCTGGGTTACAGGCTCCATCTACAGTAGGGAGCATGCAGGAAGCAGCTGATTGATGTTTCTCTCTCACTGATGTTTCTATCTCTATCCCTCTCCCTTCTCTCTCTAAAACCAATAAAATATTTTTTTTTAAAAAAAAGAGATATGCACATTGAAAAGGTATAGAAGGGCCCAGCTGTTGTGGCTTAGTTGGTTGAGCACTGTCCCATGCACCAGGTCACTGGTTCAATTCACAGTCAAGGCACATGCAATTTGTTCACGCCTCCCAGGAATTATAGGAGTTTTAGTTGCTCCACATCCTCATCAACACCTGTCACTGTCTGTCATTATCTTTAGCCCTTCTGATGGGTGTGTAGTGGTATCTCAGCCTAAATCTGTATTTCCCTAATAATTCATGATGCTGAAAACCTACCTTCTCTTAAAAGGCAATTGAATACTTTTCTTTTTAAAGTGCCTGTTCATCTTTTGCCCGTGTTTTTTGTTTGTTTGTTTTTAAATATATTTTTATTGATTCCAGAGAGGAAGGTAGAGGGAGAGAGACAGAAACATCAATGATGAGAGAGAATCCTTGATCGGCTACCTCTTACGGAGATCGAGTTCACAACCGGGCATGTGCTCTTGACCAGAATTGAAGCTGGGACCCTTAATTCCACAGCCTGATACTCTATCCACTGAGCCAAACCAGCTAGGGCTTGCCCATGTTGTTTTAATGTACTTTGAAGCTATGTTATTAGGTGCATTAACATTAATATTTAGAATTATATCTTTCTCGTAAGTTGAATCTTTTACTATTTTGAAGTGCCCCCTCTTTATCTCTAATAAAGTTTTTTTGCCTTAAATTATACTTTGTCAAAAAAGAATACAACTATACCAGCTTTCTTTTAGGTATTTGTTTATTTATCTTTCCTATTCTTTTATTTTTAATATATCAATCCTTATGTTTTACTAGTAGATGTGACTCATTAATAGCAAACAGATGGAGTGTTTTTTCTTCCTTCCTCCCTCCCTCCCTTCCTTCCTTCCTTCCTTCTGTTGTTGTTTTTTTTATTAGGGGAAGACAAGAGGGAGAGGAAAAGCTTGGGGTGCTCCCCCCAGGAGGGAGACCTCCCAGATGGATATTTTTAAATTTAGTTTGATGAACTTTGTTTAATCTGAACATTTAGTCCATTTATATTTAATGTAATTAGTGATATATTTGAATTTGAACATACATCTTATCATGTGCGTTTTGTTATTGTTGTTGTTAATCCTCATCTGAGGATAATTTTCCATTGCTTTTAGAGAGAGTGAAAGAGGAGGAAGTGTTGGAGGAAGGGAGGAAGGGAGAGAGGGGAGGAAAGAAACATAGATGTGAGAGAGACACATTAATTGGTTGCCTCCTGTACCTGTCCGACCTGCCTGGGGGACAAACCTGCAACCCTGGTATTTGTCCTTGACCGGAAATTAAACACACAAACCTTGGGTGTGTGGGACAATGCTTTAACCACTGAGCAAACCAGCCAGGGCAAAGTGCACTACAGATTTTCCCCTCCTGCTTCCATTCTTTTATATTTTGTTATTCTAGTCTTTCCCTGTTTCAGCTTGAAACTTTCTTTTACTAGTTATCCTTACATTGCAATACACATCTCTAATATACCAGTCTATTGTTGACTCCTTTGGTTTGATTTTTTGTTGCTTTTTAATTGTTGACTCTTTTATTCTCTTCCCAGACTATGTAAAGACCTTAGAATATTTTAACTCCCAAATACTCTGACTTGTGTACTTAACTTTCTCTATAGTTAAAATCCCCAGATATTATTGTTTCATAAGTCAATAGTCATATTTTCCTTATTAATTTCCTCCTGCTTCTCTGTCCTCCCTTCTCACCCTCCCCCCCCAAAAAAAAAGGCCTTTATAAATTAAGTTCCCTGTAGAGTGACCTCTTTTGATGAAATCTCTCATCATTTATTTGTCTGAAAATGTTATTTCCCTACCATTTTGATAGATTTTCTTTTTCCACTGATTTTTGGAAAGAGTGGAAGAGGGTGGGGAGAGACAGAGAGAGAGAAGCATTGATGTGAGGGAGAGAGAGACATGCCAATTTGTTGCCTCCTGCATGTGCCCCAGGGAAAAAGCCTGCAACCGATGTACATGCCTACGCTCTACCCACTGAGGAAAACCGCTAGGGCCCATTTTTCATTTTTTTTAATCTGTGAAATTTGCTGTTGGTATTTTCTTTTCTTTTTTCTTTTTTAAATAAATCTTTATTGTTCAGATTACATTTGTTCCTCCTTCTCCCCCGCACCCCCCGCCACAACTCCTCTCCACCCAGCTCCTACCTCTCGCTCTGCCCTTACCTCCCCCACACCATAGTCCTCATCCATAGGTGTATGATTTTTGTCCAGTCTCTTCTTGTACTCCCCTCACCCCTTTCCCCCTGAGAATTATCAGTCCACTCCCTTTCTGTGCTCCTGATTCTATTATATTCACCAGTTTATTCTGCTCATCAGATTTTTAATTCACTTGACTTTTAGATTCACTTGTTGATAGATATGTATTTGTTGTTCATAATTTTTATCTTTTACCTTTTCTTCTTCTTCCCCTTCTTAAAGAGTACTTTCAGCATTTCATATAATACTGGTTTAATGTTGATGAACTCCTTTAGCTTTTGCTTATCTGTGAAGCTCTTTATCTGACCTTCAATCTGAATGATAGCTTTGCTGGGTAGAGTAATCTTGGTTGTAGGTTCTTGCTATTCATCACTTTAAATATTTCTTGCCACTCCCTTCTGGCCTGCATAGTTTCTGTCGAGAAATCAGCTGACAATCGTATGGGTGCTCCCTTGTAGGTAATTAACTGGTTTTCTCTTGCTGCTCTTAATATTCTCTCTTTGTCTTTTGCTCTTGGCATTTTAATTATGATGTGTCTTGGTGTGGTCCTCTTTGGATTCCTTTTATTTGTGGTTCTGTGTGCTTCCTAGACTTGTAAATCTATTTCTTTCACCTGATGTGGGAAGTTTTCAGTCATTATTTCTTCAAATAGGTTTTCAGTATCTTGCTTGCTCTCTTTTTCTGGTACCCCCATAATTCTGATGTTGGTACGTTTGAAGTTGTCCCAGAGGCTCCTTACACTAACTTCACATTTTTGGATTTTTTTTTCTTTTTTCTTTTCCAGAGGAGTGTTTTCTGTTTCTTTGTATTTCAAATCTTTGACTTGATTCTTGCATTACTCTAGTCTGCTATTAGGTCTCTGTATAGTATTTTTTATTTCAGTCAGTGTATGTTTAATTTCTAGTTGGTCTTTTTTCATCTCTGGTTGGTCCTTTTTCATCTCCTCTTGGTTCTCACTAACTTTATCCATCTTTTCTAGGAAATTCTTGAAAAACCTTATAACCGTGGTTTTGAACTCTATATCCAGTCATTTGTTTTCCTCCATTTCTTTTGTTTGTGATGTTCCTTTGTCACTGCATTTTTGCTACACCAGGAGAACTGTGCTGGAGTCAGCCTTATGAAACAAGACTTGCAAAATTGCAAAAGCCTCTCTGTTCAGATTGGATGGGGTGGAGTCTCAGGGCTGAGCAGAGACAGCCTTGGCTTCCAGTCAGCCCTGCCCTGCGCAGCCCCTGGGTCTCAGTGTCCCTCGGTAATCACTGTAGGCCTCTCTGTGCACATGCACATGCCTCCAGACCTCTTCCTTTCCGGTTCCCGTGCACTCTGAGGACCTGTATGAGTCTGGGTCCCCAGGGTCTTGCCTGAAACTGAGGTTCAGTGCAGTCAAAAGTTGATTTCAGCACAGTTGGGAGGGTCTGTCTCCCTCCCGCTAGAGAAAGCCAGCGGCACAATCACCAATCCGTCCTCTCTGCACGCAGTGTGTGCACACTGGTGTGCACGCCTCCAGACCTCTGCCTTTTCGCAGCTCTCCTAAGTTTCCATGCACTCCTCCCTTTTCCTGACAGTCCAGACTCCCCCCATATGAGTCTTGCCCAGAGCTGGGGTTCAGGCAGTCAGGAGTTTCTGTCTCCCTCCTGTTAGAGAAAGCCAGCCAGGCACTCAGCAGCCTGTCCTCTCCACGCATGTCTCTGTACCTCAACTTTTTGCAACTCCTCTGAGTCTCCATGAGCCTCTCTCTTTCCTTCTAGTTGTAGAATTTCCACTCAGTCAGCTTTCCTGTGGTTCTAGAAGATGTCCATTCTGTCTTTTAGTTGTAGTTTTGAAATTCTTGTGTGAGGCAGCAGTTTAGGTGTTCACCTGTGCTGCCATCTTGGTTTCTCCGGGCCCATTTTTGTAGATTAATGTTGGGTATGAAGTTCTAGGCCACTACATTTCTTCCAACCCTTTGGAATTTCCATTCCACTGTTTAAAAAAATAAGCTGTCCAGTTGTTGCTCATTTAGAAGTGGTCTTTCTTCTCTGGCTACTTTTAAGATAGTCTTTAGTTTTTAACACTTTTACTATGATGTACCTCAATGTGCATTTTTATTTATCTGTTTAGGATTCACAGAGCTTTTCCAACCTGTGGCTTAATGCCTCAGCAATGTTAATATTTGCTATTAAATATTTAAATTTGCTTCTGCATCATTAGATTTCTTTTTCCTGGGAAACTCATACAACTTAACAAAAGGAAGATAAACAATTCAATCAACAAATGAACAAAGGACCTAAATAGACACTTTTCAAAAGAGGACATATAAATCGTGCTCAAAGTCTGGGAGACATATAAAATGTGCTCAAAGTCAATAATCATACAAGAGATGAAAATCAAAACAACAATGAGGTACCATCTCACACCTGTCAGAATAGCAATCATCAACAAATCAACAAATGACAAGTGCTGGTGAGTATGTGGAGGAAAAGGAACCCTCTTGCACTGCTGGTGGGAATGCAGACTGGTGCAGCCACTGTGGAAAACAGTATAGCATTTCCTCAAAAAATTAAAAATGGAACTGCCATTTGACCCAGTAATACCCTTATATATCCCAAGAAAACAGAAACACCAATCAGAAAGGATATATGCACCCCTATGTTCACAGCAGCACAATTCATCATAGCTAAGATTTGGAAACAACGTAAATGCCTATCAGCAGATAAGTGGATTAGAAAATTGTGGTACATCTACACAATGGAATACTACACTGCAGTAAAAAAGAAGAAATTCTTACCATTTGCAACAGCATGGATGGAACTGGAGAGTATTATGCTAAGCAAAATAAGCCAGTCAGAGAAAGATAAATATCACATGATCTCATTCATTTGTGGAATATAATGAACATCATAAACTATGGACAAAAATAGATACAAAGAAGCATCAAACAGTCAAACTACAGTGGGAAGGCAGGGAAGGGTTTGGGGAGAGCGGTAAGAGATCAACCGAAGAACTTGTGCATGCATATAAAGATAACCAATGGACACAGACACGGGGGGTGGGGAGGTAAGGGCATATTCCAGGGTGTAGAGAAGGCCAGGGGGAGGTCAATAGGGGAAAAGGAGACATAAGTACTACTATTTGTAATACTTTAAACAATAAAAAATAAAAAAGATTTTTTTAAGTAAAACTAAAAAATAAAAAATAAAGTGCAAATAGCTTTTTGTAAGGTCCTCTCCAAGAAATATATAAATCACAATAATCAATCCTCCAGAATAATTTCATTGGTTCCAAAAATAGCCCTTCCTGGAATAAAAATTGTTAATAAATTCTTGCAGATGAAAAGGTCCTGCATCTTATAAACCTTTAATAAAAGGGTAATATGCTACCATTTATTGTCTGGACATTCTTCTGGAGCCATGATGGCGGGGTCAAGGTAGAAGCAGTTAGGGGCCAAAGAGGAGAGGGCAGTTGTGGGTGATCAGGCCAGGATGGGAGGGCAGTTGTGGGTGACCAGGCCGATGGAGGGAGAAGTTTGGGGTTGATCAGACCAGCAAGGGGGTGGGGGGCAGTTGCGGGTGAGCAGGCTAGCAAGGGGTACCAGTTGGGGGTGAGCAGGCCAGCAAAGGGATCAGTTGAGGGTGATCAAGCTGATTGGGGAGAGGGGGGGGGACAGTTGGGGGTGAGTAAGCCGACAGGCAAAATGATTAAGAGCAATCAGGCAGGCAGGCAGGTGAGTGGTTAGAAGCCAGCAGTCCCAGATTGTGAGAATGGGCCTAAACTAGTGGTCGGACATCCCCCAAGGGGTCCCAGATTGGAGAGGGTGCAGGCCAGGCTGAGAAACAACCCCCAACTCGTGCACGAATTTTGTACACCAGGCCACTAGTCTATACATATAAAAGGCTAAGTTTGTCCGACTGTATGGCCTGTACATATGACATGCACTGGAAATTTAAAAAGAAACATTGACTCGCACATGCACAATACATATAACACTCTCACTGGCCCCAATTACACACAGTTGTTTCAATCTGTCATTGTTGATCATAAATTTGGTTGACATTTCTGTTATAGAAATAGTGAATAGCAACATTAAAATATTTCTTCTAATTAATTTCCTTTCGATGTGCACGAATCCATGCACCAGGCCACTAGAATTTTATGAACAACAAAAAACAAAATTTCTATTTCCTTCAAGGATTCCAAGTAATTACACATATGAACTTTCTCATTGTATCATCTTGTCTCATGCTGTGGTCTGTGTTTTAATACTTTTTACTTTTTATGCTTTATTCTGGATTTCTTCTGATCTATCTTCCAAGTCATTTTTTTTTTCAGCTGTCTAATCTGTAGTAAATCTATCCATGGGCTTATTAATTTTAGTTATTCTATTTTTGTCCTAAAATTTCCATGGTTCTTTTTCAAAGTAAATATATGCTTTACAGACATGTGTGTAGTTTCTACTATGTTTATGTAATTTCTAGTTCTCTAATAATTTAGAATTTCATTTTTTATATTATTAAACACTAGAGCCACAGTGCATGAATTTCTGCACAGGTGGGGTCTAGCTGGCCTGCCCCAATCCAGGCCAATTGAGGCCGATCAGGGCTAGCCAGCGGAGGGAGGAAATTCGGCCCTTCCCCCATTGGGCTGGTTGACTGGCCACAGTGCACATCATAGTGACCCGTTGTTCCGGTGGCTTGGCTTTTATATATATAGATAGCAATGGTAATTATTTTTAAATCTGATAACCCTAATATCTGGAATTCCTATGCTCTCCTTGTTGTCATTCATGTTGTCTTGCCTCTTCCTGTGCCTGATTATTTTTAATTTTGTGCAGACATTGTATTTGGAAATTTGTTTGTAGAAATAATTGAAAGGTGTTGTTTTCCTCCAGAGAGAATATAAGATAGCTTCTTCCAGGATCTAGAAACACTGGCAAACAGAGATTACCACAATTCCATTTAAATGAGGATTATAACTCAACTACAGTCATGCAATCTATTTCCTCTTCATCCTTTTAGGGTGCAGCCCTTTTAGGTTCCAACTCAAAGCAAGATTTATCAGTTCCTGAGAGGCTCTTGGAATTGCCCCTACCCTCCACTTTCTCCTGACCAACAAAGAAAGGTAAGCTCTCAGAAGCCACATTGATACTGCATGATCTTGTTCCTGAAGCCTAATTAGACCCTTGGATACTTGATCCATTTGGGCTCATTTCTTCCAATCAAAAAATTAGTTGACATTCAGAAAATTGTTCATTCTCTATTATAATAACCTCAGGAGCTAGAGAGCAGATGGAGTGATGGAAAGCCAATAGACAGAACTAAAGTACTGATGCACAAAGAAACAGAGAAGAACCATTTAGATATCCTGAGGACTTTGCAAATTCTTCATGAGGTCCAGAAGCAAATCTGTACTTATGCTCACCATGACTTTCCTGTGCCCTTAGGGTAAACTTGCCTTTTATGCTCAAGCTAAACTGAGGTGGGATTGTGTCCTTGAAACTAATAATAACATAGTTAGGGAAGGACTATTTATTCAAGCTATAAAACAGTTTTTAATAAATTGGAAGATAAAAAGGACAAACCAATCAATAGTCAACATATCTTCAAAAGACTATCAAAGAAAAAGGTCAGTAGTTTAGAGGTCACCTTCTAATGTGTCTCTGTCAGAGCATCCCATAGGTCTTCCAGAACTACTTTGCCACCAGGACCACTTGCAGGGCACACTCAACAGTGTCTGGTAAAATATGTGTGTGCAAGGAGAACACTGGAGGGCAAGGTAGAGCCACACAGACCCTGCAAAATAATGCAAGTGACAACGCAGGCTAAGTACCAGGACACTGAAGAAGATGCACTTAGTGTAGGTTAGGAACAGAATAGATGCTCAATCAATAATAAAACAGCAATAGCAAAACACATCTATTTTGTAAATGAGTAGAAAAGTTATGTGCAAAACAAGGTTGCCTCCACTTACTTTAGCCACACAAGGTGGTGAGCTCTTTGAGGACAATGTCTATGACTTTATACCATCAGAGCCTATCACAAAGCCTGATACATAGCACTTCTCAGCATTTCTGCCTTACCTCCAGGATCTAACCGTATTCTTCAAGCTTTCTTCCTTATGGCAAGTGAGAGTTCATATGCTTCAGACACTCATCTGAGAGACCCCATAGAAAATCCAACAGAGCAATGGTTCCCAAAGTATGCTCTTCTGAGTAGCAGCATCACTTGAATGCTTGTTAGAAACGCAAGTTTTGGGCCCAAACCCAGATTTATAAATCACAAACTCTGGAGGTAGGGCCCAGTGTTTTAAGCTTTCCAAGTGATTCTGACATATGGTAAATTTGGTAACTCCTGATCTATAATAAACGCTTCTCACAGTGTGATTCTGGTCAGCAGCTTGCTAAGATAGCTGGATTGTTACCTGATAAATTAAAGCCATCTTTGTTATAAGCTACTTGGTTTTAAAGAAAGATGACCGAGTTGGGAGAGCAAAAGAGGGATTTCAGGGCTTTCATATAGCACCTCAACTACCTTGAGGTGAAGTTCAGACTAATTTAAGTAAAGTTGACAGACATAACTGTTAGCCTGGGGAAATATGATCCGTTCAGAAACACTATTCTGGCAAGGAAAGAAACCTCTATTAAAAGATGGCTTTCAGCACCTGCCTCTTTTGTTTAGTTTTAGAAAAAAGGAAGCCAAGACAATGAAGAAAAGAGACTTAAAATTCAGGCTCCTTTTCAATAATAACATGGGTTTTCTTAATAATAATTAAAAATTTATAAATAATAATAAAATAAAATTCAGGCTCCTTAGAATTACCATTCAATATTGATTACCCACCAAATTAGTCTGATTAAGGACAAAGGCTGATTTCTCAAGAAGTTAAACCTTTTCAGGTTTTATAAGCAACAACAGTGGAGATATAAATGAAATGGTGAAGGAAACACACATCAGACATTAAATAAGTGACCCTGTATATACACATTTCAATTAATAGTCCCACTTTTTAATGTAAATTTATTTTTCTTCCCAATTCAAGGTCAGTGATATACAAAAGTATATAAACAGATTACCATATTTACAGGAATACATACAAAACAATTACCAAGAAACAAATCCAGCAAAGTAACAAACTGAAGCTTATCCATGTCCACTGAATGGTGCAATGTTTATTCTAGGACAGTTCTGCGGTTCTCTGGGAAAGAGTTTTGTGGATTTATACCTTCCATAAGGATCAAGCAAACATTACAAGAGCTGAAAGAATCATGTTTTATACCGACAGTCAGAGAAAAGCTTTTAAAGAACACTCTAATCTTCAGGCCAATGTTAGAGCACCAGTGGGCTTATAACCAAGCTGTGACTTCATCAAAGGAAACACTTCTCTCCTCTTGTACACAGGAGGAGCCAGAGGAGCTTTTGGATAACAGGTGATTGAGCCACACCCTACCCCACAGATGGTATGGAGATTATCGACACACAAAGGGGAAAAGGAACTGATTCCCTCACCAACTAAATACAATCCAGATTTGGGGGGACAGTTTCGAGACCCCACCAAGCAAACTTTATGTGACCCATATTTTGTACAAAGCACATTCTTTGTGGAGAGAAAACAGGAATGAATACCTCAAAAGTTTTTACAATGCTCATCAAATACACCTTTACTCAAAGTATTTGGCAAAAGTCTAAACTTAGCCAGACATTTTATCTAATAGTTTAAAGGAATCATCCCATCATCAGTCTCAGGAATCAAATGGGTTAAATACCACAATTCTTTAATGGAAGCAGGTTAGAGTCCTTTTCTCCCAAATGCCTTAGCCAAGGGAAGCACAGAGAATGGAATATAAAAAGTTCAATGGCTTTAAAACATAAAACTCAACAGTTCTCAGTCAAGCTAGCCACAATTTTCTGGCCATCTGTAAGTAACTACCACTTTCAAAACTCAACTTTCACATTCAAAAGGGATCAACTCCTCTTCAGGAGTGAAAAGAAAAAGCAATGGCAATAGCCTAAATCCTCCACACACTTGACAACTGGGGAATTGTCTCATAAAGACACCTTAAAGGTCAGTAGGATTCATTTATAATTTGGCATGTGCTGGCTGAAAGGGCAACAAATAGAGGGAATAAAGATATAGTACATCAAGTAATCAGACAAATTGTAGACATATATGCCATATTAATGAAGACGAATATACAATACTGTGTTGACTAAAGAAAAAATGTTGGGACACTAGAGGAGAAAGATAATAGGAAAAAAAATTACAAGGAAGCATTTCAGTCCAAAGCTAGTCCAGTGGATATCCACTAGTAGGATTTCTAATCTTTCATCTCCAAATAAATAAAATTACCTCGCTCATTTTTGGGACATACAACATGCTCCCAAGTAATCTCTCTGACGTCTTGGTCTCACTTGCTATTTGATGACTAAGTTGTTTCTGGCTATAAAGATTTTCCTAATATATTTTAATTAGTCAGTTAATACAGGGAAGACTGCTCCCTCTGAGGCCAAAAAAGTTTCACAAAATAATTTCATCCAATGAAGATGAAGAGTGGTAAAAAGGGGAAAAGTTTCCTGATTTTTCTTGCAAAATTTTTCTCACTTGAAAAACTCTACAATCACTGAATGCTTTGTTCCAGAAAAAGAAAGTAAAACTGGTTGGGAAAACAGTCATAAACTTAATTGTTTACTAGCATGATATAACACAAATTCATAGATGTCAGTCGATTGTCTTTTAAAAACCAAATGTGAATGTTTAATCTTGTAACTTAAGAACTGAATTTTTCCACATTCCTTTATATAGAGTTAGCATCTGTAAATTGAGACTTTTTTTTGGACAATCATGCAAATTTAATTTGTCTCTGGAAACAAAAACAGAACCTAACAGATTGACAAAATATGTCCTTTAGACAATATATTTTCTGTGAACTTTTCTCCAGTGTTACCATTTTAATCCTTTAGTAAACAGAAACAACTCTAAAAAAAGTTTATGTATTTCAAGTTTACAAGAGTTAAACTCTCAAAATGACTAGGAAGGAAGACTGGGTCAAGTCAACCGATTTTACGTTCTGAACTGGCTCTACTCCTCTCAAAAGTAAATTCTAAAAAATTTCTAATTATTATTAAGTTATATAAGTTGAAGACATTTCTACTGCCATAGATGCATCTGTGAAACTGAATAAAGATTTTATTATACCACACACACAACAAGCAACTGGTACAGAAAAGGCCGTTTTCAGTTATTCTGTTGAGAATTTCTTTCCATGATTTCTCCCATTAAAGTATAGTTTTCAAAGCAACCACCACGACAAAGGAAGCATCTAATTAGTCCATTTTCTTCTGATCCAAGAATGCTGAACATTTACTGTCCCATCTGTAGTTGTATCAGCAGTGTAATGAACACAGTTTATATTACTTAACTATTCTTTGAACTCCAAGAACTGTTGAAGTCTTTTCTGATGTTCTGCAGATGCTTGCACAGCACTAAATGAAACATAAATTCAAAGCATAAGCTTTATTTTACATTAAGCATATTAAGTGAACCACAGAGCACAGAGTCAATATTTTTCAAAACAATTAAAAACGAAGAGAAATCTTCACTTATTTAGTACTTCTGAAAAAGTTGGATGAAAACTCTCCTTAATCTAATGAGGAGGGCTTGCATTCAGTAATGGCATGCTTCCACCTTTTAAAAGACCAAAGCAAATTAAGACTGACAAGTGAAGGCATCGATTTTAACCTGCTCTGCTATGGAACCTGCTGTGCAGAGTTCCAAGCCTTACAGATTTTCTGGATTTTATTATTTTATTTAAACCAGATTCCAACATTATCTTTGAGTTGTGGAGTATTTGAATTGCCTTTAATATAAAATCCTTTAAACTAAAATGTTTGGTTAAAACATAATAGACTCCACTAATCGTTTTCAAAGGTAACAGCTTTGGTTTAGATTTACTCTTCCCTTTGAAAATAAATTCTGTCTTGGATGAGGAAATTGAGTTCTCTCCCAACCTTCCCCCCCTCAAAAATACATTACCTTGACAAAAGTAGGGCATATATACTGAAACTAGTAAAAACTTCAGGCAAAAAGTGAATATAATGAAAGATTCTGGTTTTCTAGATGTTTAATAGAATTTCAGTAATTGAAGATCACCACTTTTAAAAGTGCCAAAGAATCTTGCTATAACAATTTTGCTACACCTCATTCTAAAAATTCTCATATATACACATCTCTGCTTTCTTAAACCATGTTGCTGCTTCTAATAGAACTATTTGAAGTATTTTTGTGCAAATTCCCAAAGTGCTAGTGAAATTGTTATCTCCAACTTAGTGGCTTTGAACTCTCTCAAACACCAAGTCTGCAGCTCATTTCATGAATCTTCTCTCTGCTAGCAGGCACTGCACTCATTCTCGCTACTGTTAGTACTCCCAACTCTAATATCTGTCTCGTCCCTTCAAATTTAATGTGTTATAAGCTAGAAAACCAGTAAATCAAATTTAAACCTGGTTCTCAGAGACAGAGCTGTGGATAATGATTAAATTAGGTATTATAAAGTAATAATAAATTTCCCAGCAACATATAATGTACAAGTGTGGGCTTTATATATGTATGATTCCATTGAATATCTATTAGCAACCAGGGGAACAAAGTGGGACGAATAACATAACCCTTTCATGGGAGGGTAACTGTAGCAGAAAGGTTCAAAGGTTAGAGGAGACAGCACAACTTACTGGTTAAGATTATAGACACTATAGATAGAACTCGCAGATCAGAAAGTTTGGAGTCTGAATTCTGGCTTACTTACTTACCTGCAAAATCTTGAGCAAGTTACTTAAATCATTAGGTAACTTGCCCACAACCACAGATAGTCAATGATAACCAGACATAATCTAAATATTTTTACTCTATACTTCTTCCACCATATCATTCTGTCCTATATATGCACAAAATAGTCTCTACTGACCTCATCAATTTTAATGCACATATAAAATTTGGCTCTTCTTAGAGAAAAGAAACTGAGGCAGAGTTTCATTCTCATAATTTATCAGTCATCTATTTCCCTTTCTTTTCCAAGAAATCTCTATTATCCCCTTCTTCCTGTTTTGCATTATCATCTATTTCATTCTCTACATTCATTGGGTGTTTTCTGAGTGTTCTGCATGGCAATTTACATCACAGGGGCAGTCCAATGGTGTACACAGAAAGTTGAAATTTTTTAAAATATATTTTTATTGATTTCAGAAAGGGAGAGGAAGAGAGAAAAACAATGATCAGAGAGTATCATTGACTGGCTGCCTCCTGCACACCCCCTACTAGGGATTAAGCCTGCAACCCTGGCACGTGCCCTTGACCAGAATCGAACCTGGGACCCTTCCGTCCACAGACCAATGCTAGGGCTTTTTTTTTTTTTTATTTCAGAGAGGAACGGAGAAGGAGAGAGCTAGAAACATCAATGATGAGAATCATTGGCTGCCTCCTGAACATCCCCCACCGGAGATGGAGCTAGCAACCCCAGCATGTGCCCTTAATCAGAATCAAACCCGGGATCCTTCAGTCTGCAGGCTAATGTTCTTTCTATCCACTGACCCAAACTGGCTAGGGCAGGAGGTCAAATTTTAAAAGCAAGAAAGATCTGATTTCAACTTCATGTTCTAACACTCACTGGATTGTGCTACTAAGCAAGTTCTTAAGTTTTTTGAGCCTCAGTTTCCATATCTGTACAATTTATGATAATCTCTACACCTCACAGGTTCTTTGAGAAAAGTAAATTAAAAAAAATATACATTTTAAGTACTAAGTGTATTACCTAGGACAGCACTGTCAAGCAGAAATTCGGCAGTGATGAATATGTTTTGTATCAAAGCTATCCAATACAGTAGCCTAGTACTAGCTACTACTGAGAACTTGAAATGAGAGCAATATGACTGAAAACTGGAATCTAAATTTTATTTAACTTTAATTAATTTATATAACTATACATGGATATCATATTGGAGATCAGATGTAGAAGGTACTCGGTAACAGATTTTGTTTTTTTTTAAATAAATCTTAAGAATAGAGGATTATCTACAGTTCTTTCGTGTTCCATAAAACCTGCTATTGTTGCTGCCTAGTTTTATGGAAGTGAAACAAAACATACTACTGCTTCGCCTTAGCTGGATTGGCTCAGTGGATAGAGTATCAGCCTGGTTTCTCCAGGTTCAATTTTGGTCAAAGGCACAAACTCTGGTTGTGGGCTTGATTCCCAGTGTGGAGCATGCAGGAGGCAACTGGTCAATGATTCTCTCTCATCATTGATGTTTCTATCTCTCTCTCCCTTTCCCTTGCTTTCTGAAATCAATAAAAATATATTTTAAAAAAATAAATATATTAACATCTTTAAAAAAAAAAGTTTCTAAAAGCAGATGTATAAGAAAATCCTAAACTATTAACTGAATGCATACAGAAAACAAAGTCATCTCTCATCTTCTACGTTCATTTATGATTATGAGAAAACATAGTTTAGTCAGTGAATTAGTGTCCCTTATCCTGCCTAAATTATTTCATAAGAAAGCAATAAACATCAATGAAACTAATATAAACAGGCTTGGCATTTGTGGTTTTCTTTCTGGCTCTGTGTCTAAAGGTGTGATCTGTCACTGTTTTTCCAGCATGATTCACAAAGCACCAAGGACTCATTTATGGAATACTCTGCTCACCCCAAGTCTTAGTTTGCTGACCAAGATGCAATAACAGAATTATTTTTTGCCTTTTTTTTCCTCCCTGAAGGATGTTTTCCTGATGTAAAAAAAACAGTATGTAATTATACTTGCTGCTTTTATAACTTTCTATTCCCTTTTTTGTCCATTTGAAAGAAGGTCCCAAAGCTTATATGATAGGCCAAATTTTAAAATATGAAGTCTAAATCCAAGCTGTCAATTCCCAGTAGAAATCTCGAAAGTCCCATAAAAACACTTTCAATGTGCGAGCCTTTATAAACTTCAAACCTATTTCTCAAGAAAACTCTTGAAAATGGATTAGCATCAGGGATCAAAACAGGTGAACTTACTTCAGATGGTCACCAAATGTAGTAGTTATTCGATAGATGGCAGTTTTTAGTGATGCTCTAAATGCGAATCTTAATGTTTTATAGGAAGTGTCCACAAGGGTTCCTGAAATCCGAGGTGGTTTACTGGAAGCATGAGGAAGCTTGAAGTACTTGTCAACTGCCTAGATCAAAGAAAGAAAACACATTACAGCACACTACCAAGGTCAACTGAGTCCAAAGGATTAAGGAGACTACTTCAGATAGACAGACAGACAGATACATAATATATTTATTTTGGATCACAAACTTTTGAAAAACAATACAGTAGAGGTTCAGCCACTTCAGTAAGTTACCCAGAAAAAAGTCCTTTCCTCTAAAGAAAGAAAGAAAAAAAAAAAAAAGCAAAGCTGTACTTCACAACACCCTTCTTGAAAATGCAAAACTGGGAAGTGAAACACAGATATCCGACTCTGTTACTAGTATGTGTGTTGGTTTAGAGTTCTTTATTAAAATAACATAGAAAAAAAAAACAGCCAGAAATTGATACTTTACATAAATAAATTATTTACTAAACTATATTATCTTCCTTTATAATTATAGGTGATAAAGCATCTATGAGTAAGAACAGGTAAGGAGAGAGAGAATTCAGAAGTGAAAAGATCTGCCATGACCGGCGGGGCTCAATGGTTCAAGTAGCAGTCTGTGTACCAAAGGGTCGCAGATGGGATTCACGGTCAAGGGCATGTATGTGGGTTGCAGGTTTGATTCCCAGTTGCAAAAGGTAACCAATTGATGTGTCTCTCTCACATCAATGTCTCTATCTCTCCCCATCCCTTTCTCTCTCTCTAAAAATCAATGGGAAAAATATCCTTGGAATCCAAGATGGTAGCACAGGTGAGCACCTAAACTGCTGCCTCGTACAACAATTTCAAAACTACAACTAAAAGACAGAACGGACATCATCCAGAACCACAGGAAAGCTGGCTGAGTGGAAATTCTACAACTAGAAGGAAAGAGACGCAAGGAGGAGCTGCAAAAAGCTGAGGTACAGAGACGCGCACGTGGAGAGAGCGAGTGCCGGAGTGCCTAACTGGCTTCATCTGGCAGAAGGGAGATGGGAGACTTCCACTGCACTGAACCCCTTATCCTACAGCACTGAACCCCAGGTCCAGCCGAAACTCATACAGGGGGCGTTTGGACTGTGAAAAGGGAAAAGTGCACGGAAATTTAGGGGAGCTGCCAAAGGGCAGAAGTGTGCGGGCGAGCACTCCGCTGTGCACAGAGGACAGACTGCTGACTGCACCACTGGCTTGTGGGCAGGAGACTGAGCCTACAGACTGCGCCACTTCTATCTCCACTAAACCCCAGTTTCGGGCGAGACCTTGGGGACCCAGACTTATATGGTTCTGGAGCACAGGGGAGCCAGAAAGGCAGCTGTCTAGAGGCACTGCACGTGCGCACAGGGACTGTTCCAGCAATTACCCAGAGTCATGTGAGACTCAGGGGCCGTGTGTGGCAGGGTTGACTGGAAGGCAAGGCAGTCCATTAAGCCTTGAGACTCCACCCCTCCCAAGCTCAAAAGAGAGAAGCTTTTGCAATTTTGCAAGTCTTGTATCATAAGGCTGAATCCAACACAGTTCTCCCAGCATAGTGAAAATGCGAAGACAAAGGAAGAGATCACAAACAAAAGAAATGGAGAAAAACAAACCATTGGATATAGAGTTCAAAACCACGCTTATAAGGTTTTTCAAGAATCTCCTAGAAAAGATGGATAAATTTAGTGAGACCCAAGAGGAGATGAAAAAGAACCAACTAGCGATGAAAAAGGACCAACTAGAAATTAAACATACACTGACTGAAATAAAAAATATTACACAGAGACCTAACAGCAGACTAGAGGAACACAAGAATCAAGTCAAAGATTTGAAATATAAAGAATCAGAAAACACTCAACTGGAAAAGCAAAAAGAAAAAAAGAATCCAAAAATGTGAAGCTAATGTAAGAAGCCTCTGGGACAACTTCAAGCATACCAACATCAGAATTGTGGGGGTGCCAGAAGAAGAGAGAGAGCAAGATACTGAAAACCTATTTGAAGAAATAATGACTGAAAACTTCCCACATCGGGTGAAAGAAATAGACTTACAAGTCCAGGAAGCACACAGAACCCCAAATAAAAGGAATCCAAAGAGGACCACACCAAGACATATCATAATTAAAATACCAAGAGCAAAAGACAAAGAGAGAGTATTGAAAGCAGCAAGAGAAAAACAGTTAATTACCTACAGGGGAGCATCCATACGACTGTCAGCTGATTTCTCCACAGAAACTATGCAGGCCAAAAGGGAGTGGCAAGAATTCTTCAACGTGATGAATAGCAAGAACCTACAACCAAGAATACTCTATCCAGCAAAGCTATCATTCAGAATTGAAGGGCAGATAAAGAGCTTCACAGATAAGCAAAAGCTAAAGGAGTTCATCAACACCAAACCAGTATTATATGAAATGCTGAAAGGTACGCTTTAAGAATAGGAAGAAGAAAAAGGTAAAAGATAAAAAATGAACAACAAATACATATCAACAAGTGAACCTAAAAATTAAGTGAATTAAAAATTTGATGTACAGAATAAACTAGTGAATATAATAGAATCAGGAGCACAGAAAGGGAGTGGACTGATAATTCTCAGGGGGAAAGGAGTGAGGGGGGTGCAGGGAGAGACTGGACAAAAATCAAACACCTATGGATGAGGTCAATGTGGGAGGAGGTAAGGGTAGAGGGAGGGGTAGGAGCTGGGTGGAGGGGAGCTATAGAGGGGGGAAAAAGAGAAACAAATATAATAATCTGAACAATAAAGATTTAATTTTAAAAAAAATCCTTGGGTGAGGATTAACAAAAAAGTAAAACAGATTTTACTTATAGTTGACAGAATAAGTGATTTAAGTAATCTTTACAGGCAAAGGTAAATAATATCATTTTAAAATGATATAACTAGCCCAACCAATGTGGCTTAGTGGTTTTGTTGACCTACAAACCAGGAGGTCTCGGTTTGATTCCTGGTCAGGGCACATGCCCAGTTTGTGGGCTCAACCTCCAGTAGGGACATGCAGGAGACAGCCAATTGATTATTCTCTCTCATCACTGATGTTTTTCTTTCTCCCTCTCTGAAATTAATAAAAATATTTTTTTTTAAATGATATAACTACATTAAGAGATGACAAAAGTCCTGACAGGTCTGACTCAGTGGATAGAGCGTCAGCCTGCAGACTCAAGGGTCCCAGGTTCAATTCCAGTCAAGAGCAGGTACCTTGGTTGCAGGTACATACCCAGAAGGAAGTGTGCAGGAGGCAGCTGATCAATGTTTCTCTCTCATCGATGTTTCTAACTCTCTATCCCTCTCCATTCCTCTCTGAAAAAACTCAATAAATAATTCTTTTGAAACGAGATGACAGAAGTGAAAATAGAGAAGTGTATTAATTTGTTATAGCAAGATTATGTCTAAAGTGACAATAATAGTAGAACCCTATGACTAATAATGGATATAACTATTAAAATAAACCAAATTATGATTTCTGCCATGTGTTTTTAATTTCAAGAGCTTTTTTATGTCATGTAGGTGATTTTTAAAATTTTAGCATCCTATTTTTATGTCAAGGATATAATATCCTCTCTTATTTCTGAGGATTTTAATGATTTTTGTACTTTTGCTTGTTATAGTTTCTTCCATACTTTTCCAAAAACCCTTGGTATCTTTTGTCCTTTATCTTCTGCATTAGAGATCTTCAACAGAAATCTAGTGACCCTTGGCACATGACTGAGAGTGGGACTTCCTAAATATCTGACCAAGAGCTCTGAGTACACGGTTTGAGTTTATTGACATCAGCCTTCACAGTAGGTGATCTATGTGGACTTCTGCAGGGTAAGCACCCAACTTAGTAACTTTAGGTCTTTCTTCTTGGACTGCTCAGAGTTCCCAGAGAGGAGTTTTCCAGTGTCCTGGTCCACAGTGCTTAGGGAGCCAAGTGGGAAACAGAGCTACTGAGCTTTCAGTACAGTACCCACCATTGTACCTGGACTCACTCAATCTGGAGACCCTGTGTCCCACCCTCTCTAGATGATGCAGTTCGATTACCACTGGAGTAAGTAGGGAGCACAAGCAACAGAGAATCTAGAGATCTAACTAGTTTTGAAACAGCTCTTACATAAACCTCTTTATTTTGGTACCTGCATCTTCATCCTTGATTTCAAAGGTACTTGATGCTTGTCCCACTAACAATTTCAGATGTGCCTCTGGAATCTGCTAAGTCATTTATTTCAACCCCTGCTCTCCAGTTTTGAAAATTTTATTGCTGTTGTCTCTTCTTCTGTTTATGGATTTACTAGAGGCCCGGTGCATGAAAATTTGTGCACTCTGGGGGGGCGGGGGAAAGGGGCCTGGCCTGCACCGTCTGGCAGTCCTCAAGGGATTGGCAACCAGGCAGGCCAATCAGGGAACAGTGCTGGCCAACCGGCAAATGGCCAACACTACCTCCCCAATCGCCCCTCCACTGCTGCTGTCACCGCCCACCCTCCCCCTCCATCACTGTCTCTCCCTCTGCCTGCTGGCATGCACCTTGGCTGGCCAGGCGCCACCTGCTCGCCAGTTCCATGCCCCAACCCCCCCCAGTCGTTCATTCCACTGTTCACTCGATTTGCATATTACACCTTTATTATATAGAATGTCTTTTTAAAAGTTTTACTGTAGATTAGCAGTTTGGGGGAAGGAACAAGAATTGATATGTGTGTTCAGTCTGCCATGATTAACTTTAAATCCAATCGTGTATTATAAGTGCATTTCTCAAGACTGAGACATACTTGAGATCATTTTAGGCAGTATGGAAGGTGGTATTCAGTGATACTTAAACAACATCAAATAGCATTGAATCATAATGAAAAAATTATTTTCTTTCCAATCTTATTATAAACCTTCTGATTAACTCTCAGGATACAGGTAAAAATAGTCATCATCATTTACTACCTTGGTCCAATGGATCCTTTTAGTTTTTTTATTTTTATTTTTTTTAAATATATTTTATTCATTTTTTACAGAGAGGAAGGGAGAGAGATATAGAATTAGAACCATTGATGGGAGAGAAACATCGGTCAGCTGCCTCTTGCACACCTCCTACTGGAGATGTGCCTGCAACCGGGGTACATGCCCTTAACCAGAATCGAACCTGGGATCCTTCAGTCCATAGGCCAATTCTCTATCCACTGAGCCAAACCAGTTAGGGCTGGACCTTTTTAGTTTAAAGTCATTTTACAATTTACAGAAGGACAGGATGACCTATATATATAAAAGCCCAGTGACCAAACGGTGGAATGACCAGAATGACCAGAAAAATTGGTCACTATGACACACACTGCAGCGACCAACTGGCCTGATCTGAGCTCCTGTGGACTCTCCCTCTGGCAGGCCCCACCTCCAATCACCCTCTGCCCGCCCCTGGGATCGGGGGTAGGGCCAGCCGGCCAACTGCTTGCGGTCCCTCCCCCAGTCCATTCCCCCCATAGGTCTCGATCTCCAGCCAGGCCAAGGTACCCCACCCATACACAAATTAATGCACTGGACTTCTAGTGTAAAATAATTTCATAAACATTTAAATAAAGACATAAACATTTTCTATGTTTTGAAGACATATACATTTGAAATGGGCAATGTCCTTTGACTGCAACTCATTAGCTATCATGCATAAAGCTGGAACGTATCCAGCATGTAATACTGATTTCAAAATAAAAATATATCTTCAATAGGTTCTAGCTTATCATTATTTCTGATTCTTTTTCTTGCATTTGTACTATCAAATAAAATATTTTTAAAAACATGACAGCTTATAATTTTGTTGAAGAGAGTTCAACCATTTTCTTTGTACCATAATTGAAAAATAATTTCATTCTTAAGTTTATGACAAATTCAAAAGATTAATCAGTGACTTTTTCATTTTGCTATTATCTATGCTTTCTGATCATCTTTGTATACATCTTTGTATACTTTCAGCATTTATCTACTATGAATTTTATAAAGTAAATTTCGGTGCTTTTATATCACAGAAGATGAAGGAATATATTCTCACATATACTTTTTAGCAAAATGGGACGATTCAGGTTCTTATTTACATTGTATGATAAAGTCCTTCCTGTTGAATGACTTACTAGATGAGAATATCCATATATTTTCCTTTTTCTCCTTAAAAATGTATTCTTCTGTCATCAATTCTTGAATTTTGGAAAATATATCTAGAATATTATCATCTGAAGATTTAATCTGAAATTCCTTTTGTATGACCAATTTCATCATCATCATTAAAGTTTATAGCTGTTCTGTCCAATATGGTAACCACTAAGACATATGTAGCTCTTAAGTACTTGAAATGTGGCTGGTCTGAATTCAGTTATTCTGTAGGTAAAAAATATACACCAGATTTTGAACACTTACTATAAAAATATCATGATAAAATGATAATATTTTAGATATACTGTTAATTAAATAAACTTTGCCTGTATTTTTTTAATGTAATTACTAAAAAATATAAAGTTACATATGTGTATTGCATTGTATTTCTATTGAACAGAAGTGGGCTAGAGTGCTGGTATCTGTCTCTTTGCATTCTTCTGATTTATCTAAATGACTACAATTATGAAGACAGTATATGACTAACTTAAATCTAAGAAACACTGACTTACAATATTTAATGATGTGCTCCATGGTTAGGAGAACTGAAGTACTTAATTAGCTGTGAGTTAAACAAGTATCTATTGAGCCTCATTTTATGCACTGCACATGGTTCCTGCCCTAAAGACTCATATCATACAAATGGGATCTCAATTATCTAGTTAAGAATTATCCCAAACAATAAAGAGTAAACAATGAGTATAATATACTATTGAACAATATACTCTTTAGGAAAAATGAAAAATTCCATGAAGGCCTTACTTTGGCCCTAATAGAAGTCTATAGAGGGGTTACACTATGAAAACAGATACTTTTTGCTCATTTAAATGCCAAATAAAGAGAAAAATCCAGTTGCTCCCTCTTGCATATTTACCTACCAGGGTCATTAACAAATGTCCACTATGCAGAGTCTTAAAAGTCCCTGGATACTTATAACCTAGTAGAAACGGAAGTTTACTCTACTAAAGCCAGAATCCCAAACAAATGCTAAGGACAAGAACAGACTTTGTTATTAGACATGTGCTCCATGGTTACGAGAACTGAAGTATTTAATTAAGTGTGAGATTAAACAAGTATCTATAAAGCAGAGTTTCTCAACCTTAGTACTATTGACATTTTGGACTGTACATATAGGGACTGTTCCTATTTAGCAGCATTGTTGCCTCTACACAATGAATGACAGTAGCACTTCTCCAGTTGTGGCAATCAAAATGTCTCTGGAACCGAGACCGGTTTGGCTCAGTGGATAGAGCATCAGCCTGCGGACTGTACCTTGCTTGTGGGCACATCTCCAGTGTGGGGTGTGCAGGAGGTGGCTGATCGATGTCTCTCTCTCAACGATGTTTCTGACTTTCTATCCCTCCCATTTCCTCTCTGTGAAAAATCAATATATATATATAAAAAAAATGTCTCTGGACATTAACAAATGTCTTCTGGGAATAAAATTGCCCCAGCTATAGAGTAATAATTATATTAGATGATGATGATGATGATGACAGCCAAGTACCCTTCAGATGCTACTGAGACAAGGTCCCTGCCTCTACTCCAATAAAAACAATGAAAGTAAATGGAAAATTAAAACGCAGTACAATGAAGTAGTAAGATAAGAGATACAAAGCAGAGAAAGACAAAAGGAGAAAAATGTGTTCTACGCAAAGAAGGAAAGAAAAGACATCAAAGATTTAAAGACATCAGGTATAGAGTTAGAGTAAGGTTAAAAATATATATATTTGGGAGGAAAAACTGAATAGTCCATGTTGGTTACTACCGTTTATAGGAATAGGAGAGAGGCTGGAGTCAGAATGAAGAATCTGTTAAGAGTTAGTAGGGGCAAGAGGTCACAGTAATAATTCAGGTCAGGAATGCCACAGGCCTGCAGTAAGGCCAATGCAGGAGGGATGGGCAAATAGAATTGATGGCTGGTGAGTATGAGATTGATCCTTTAGGGCAGTGGTCGGCAAACTGCGGATCTGTTGACTAATGAGTTTGCCGACCACTGCTTTAGGGTTTTGCCACATGGGTACAACTGAAAAACATGGGGACAGGGAGTTGAAAGAATTAGTAATAAAATGATTGTGATGGACATAAGGTCTAAGGAAGTGAAAATACTAGGGAGGACAATGAATATAGAAGAAGCAAGGATATGAGAGGTTTGTACTTGTAGCAAGGGCCATTACATGGGCATACAGATCTATAAGTAAAATTCAGGGGCATGAACTTTAGGATAAAATTGTATATTTAGACCTAGCCAATGTGGTTCAGTTGGTTGGAGCATTGTCCGGTACAGCGAAAGGTTGAGGGTTCAATTCCCAGTCACGGCACATATCTAGGTAGGAGGCACGTATAGGAAAGAAACTGATCTATGTTTCTCACACTGATGTTTCTTTCTCTCTCTCTTTCTCCCCTCTCTGAAATCAATAAGCATGACCTCAAGTGAGGATTAAAAAATGATAAAGAAAATTTTAATTTAAAAAACTGCATATTTATCTTCACAAAATTCTAATTAAAATTTAGCATATCTTTCTATTAAAATTGTAAGCAACAAATCACAACAGCATTAGTGGTTCCTGTGACTTTGTCACCAACAGAAATCATCAATATCTTCATATCCTACCACTATTGCAGTTATTTTGAAATACCATTCATCTTATTTTGAAATGAAAATAGCTACGAGACTTACTGATAGGTCCTGTTATTTAATTCATTGATTAAAAAGCACACATTATATAACAAATTTAATGCTTTTGTAATTATATTTCAAATATAACTGATTTCCTTTCTAACCCTAAGTATTTTATTTTTTGCATTTAAGAATATTATTATGAGGTCCAGGGGCTTCATCACACTCTCAAAGGGATCTTTTGAAACAACACTTAAGAATTCTGGCTTAGCCAAAACTGGTTTGGCTCAGTGGATAGAGCGTCAGCCTGTGGACTGAAGGGTCCCAGGTTTGATTCTGGTCAAGGGCATGTACCTTGGTTGCGGGCACATCCCCAGTGGGGGGCGTGCAGGAGGCAGCTGATGGATGTTTCTCTCTCATCAAAGTTTCTAACTCTTTATCCCTCTCCTTTCCTCTCTGTAAAAAATAAATAAAATATATTAAAAAAAAAAAAAGGAATTCTGGCTTAGAAAACAGAATCCTTAAGTTTAAGCTTTAGAGGTGGCAAATTCAGGGGATAATGAGGCCCGGGTAACACCATGAATGATTCTAAAGGTTATATGAAAGAGTAACAAAGAGAAGGAAGTCAAAGAACTGTGGTGCCAAGGTGTGGAACAAATATCCATCCATATGGACAATGAATTACTCAATCAATCTTAGGATATGGGGTGGAAAAGAAAAGACTGTAAGGTAGTTTGCAAAATCTGATGACTGCCATGTATGATAAAAAGACTAACTGTGTTGTGGCCAAGAGAGATGAGAAGCCAGAGCCTCACAAAAGGAACCGTTTTTACCCTCAGAAGTCAAATACCAAATTACTAAACCTGTTCTTTGTTACTTTTGCTCCTTTTAACTCTCAAAAATATCTCTCTGCCTCCTACTACTCTGCCCCTCTAAAGTATTCTCCTTTCCAACTCCTGTTTCAAAGTAAACAGGACCTGACCGTTTGACAAGTCTGTGATTCCTACCTTCCTAACCAAGGTATGAATAACTACAATCAAATAAGCAGATTGCTTTCATTGTCATGCCTATCCATAATTAACTATGAACAAGAATTAGAAATATTTATGGTGGGGAGGTGAGAAGAAAGTAATTTGGGTACATACTATCTCTGCAGGGCAGTGTGAACCTTATGAAATGAATTAAGTTTTAACCAGCATTTCAAAAAATGAAATAGAGCCCTAGCCAGTTTGGCTCAGTGGATAGAGCGCCGGCCGGCGGACTCCAGGTTCAATTCCAGTCAAGGGCATGTACGTTGGTTGTGGGCACATCCCTAGAAGGGAGTATGCAGGAGGCAGCTGATTGATGTTTCTCTCTCATCAATGTTTCTAACTATCCCTCTCCCTTCCTCTCCATAAAAAAATCAATAAAATATATATTTTTTAAAATGAAATAGAATGGAAAACATCAGAATGCAATGCACATAGTAAATGTAAGCACTGTTCTAAGAACCTGTTATTTCTGTAAACACACATACACATCTGAGTTTAATGTAAACATACTGCAGGTCATGGTTCGAAAAGTTTGAAAGCCATGGTTCCAGAGGTAGAACCATCTCTCTGAAGAGAACCTCATGTGAAAATAAAAAGCCCACAATGAGAATAAAGGATATGGATCTGCAGCTTTCCCTGGGGTCTAATACATTGTTATTGTCCTACAATCAGCTTGGGAAGTCAGATCCCAGCTCTGCCACCTATAAGACGTGTGTGTAAGAAAAGTCACTGCACTAACGAGCCTCCTTGGTCTATTAAGGAGAGCTAAAATACCTCCATCTTCATTACTTCACAAGATAGTGATGACAATAAAAAATAATATGAAATAGGAGAAACCAAGATGGCGGCATAGGTGAACACCTAAACTACTGCCTCACACAATTTCAAAACTACAAAAGACAGAATGGATACATCTAGAACCACAGGAAAGCTGGCTGAGTGGAAATTCTACAACTAGAAGGAAAGAGAGAGGCTCATGGAGACTCAGAGGAGCTGCAAAAAGCTGAGACACGTGTGTGGAGAGGATGGGCGGCGAAGGGCCTGGCTGGCTTCCTCTGCCGGGAGGGAGATGGAAACTCCCGACTGCACTGAATCCCAGTTCTGACTGCACTGAACCCCAGTTTCGGATGAGACTCATACAGGGGGAGTCTGGACTGTTGGGAAAAGGGAGGAGTGCAAGGAAACTCAAGGGAGCCGCAAAAGGCAGAGATCTGGAGGCACGAGTGCACACAGAGAGGACTGTTGATTGTGCCACTGGCTTTCTCTAGCGAGAGGAAAATGGAAACTCCCAACTATGCTAAACTCCAGTTCTGGCTGCACTGAACCCCAGTTTCGGATGAGACCCTAGGAACCCAGGCTCATACGGGTCCCTGGAGCACACAGAAACTCAGGGGAGCCGCAAAAGGCAGAGGTCTCAAGTTGTGTGCATGCGCAAGTGCGCGCAGAGAGGGCTACAGCGATTACCGAGAGACACTGAAACACAAGCGCTTCATAGGGCAGGGCTGACCAGAAGCCAAGACTGTCTGCTCAGCACTGAGACTCTGTCCCATCCAAGCCGAGCACAGAGGCTTTTGCAATTTTGCAGTCTTGTCTCATAATGCTGACTCCAGCATGGAAGTTCTCCCGGCATAAACATAACTGATCCTCACAGCCAATTGGCCTGGAGTTCAATTCCCCCCAGTGATAACAACAACAATCAAGACTTAACTACAAGGCTGTACACAACAGTCCACAAGGAATGATCAAAGAGTGTCCACCTCAGGTAACTGGGGAGGTGGAGCTACTGGGCCATATAGGACAACTAGCACACAAAGCTACTCTTCCAACTCAGGAAAGCAGCGAAAATGCAGAGACAAAGAAACAGATCAAAAACAAAAGAAATGGAGGAAAACAAATGACTGGATATTGAGTTCAAAACCATAGTTATAAGGTTTTTCAAGAATTTCCTAGAAAAAGTCAATAAAATTAGTGAGACCCAAGAGGAAATGAAAAAGGACCAACTAGAAATTGACTGAAATAAAAAATATACAGACACCTAACAGCAGACTAGAGGATCGCAAGAATCAAGTCAAAGAGTTGAAATACAAAGAAGCAGGAAACACTCAACCGGTAAAGCAAAAAGAAAAAAGAACCCAAAATTTTGAAGATAGTGTAAGGAGCCTCTGGGACAACTTCAAGCTTACCAACATCAGAATTATGGGGGTGCCAAAAGAAGAGAGAGACCAAGATACTGAAAACCTATTTAAAGAAATAATGACTGAAAACTTCCCCCACCAGGTGAAAGAAATAGACTTACAAGTCCAGGAAGCGCACAGAACCCCAAACAAAAGGAATCCAAAGAGGACCACACCAAGATACAGCATAATTAAAATGCCAAGAGAAAAAGACAGAGAAACTATTAAAAGCAGCAAGAGAAAAACAGCTAATCATCTATAAGAGAGCACCCATACGATTGTCAGCTGATTTCTCAACAGAAACTATGCAGGCCAGAAGGGAGTGGCAAGAAATATTCAAAGTGATGAATATCAAGAACCTACAACCCAGCAAAGCTATCATTCAGAATTGAAGGGCAGATAAAGAGCTTCACAGATAAGAAAAAGCTAAAGGATTTCATCACCACCAAACCAGTACTGTATGAAATGCTGAAAGATATTCTTTAAGAAGAGGAAGAAGAGCCAAAACCGGTTTGGCTCGGTGGATAGAGCATTGGCCTGTGGACTGAAGGGTCCCAGATTCGAATCCGGTCAAGGGCTTGTATCTTGATTGCAGGCACATCCCAGTAGGGGCGTGCAGGAGGCAGCTGATGGATCTTTCTCTCTCATCGATGTTTCTAACTCTCTCTCCCTCTCCCTCATCTCTATAAAAAATCAATAAAATATATATTAAAAAAAAGGAAGAAAAAGGTAAAGATAAAAATTATGAACAACAATTACATATCTATCAACAAGTGAATAAAAATCTGATGAACAGAATAAACTAGTGAATTTAATAGAATCAGGGGCATAGAAAGGGAGTGGACTGATAATTCTCGAGGGTGGGGAAGGAAAGGTGTGGGGGGTGCGGGAAGAGACTGGACAAAAATCGTGCACCTATGGATGAGGAGAGTGGGGATGGGGGATGGTAAAGCAGAGGGTGGGGGGGTACTGGGTTGAGGGGAACGATGGGGTGTGGGGGAATGAGGAACAATTATAATAATATTAACAATAAAGATTAAAAACACACACACACACACACACACACACACACAACTATGTAGCCTTCCTGATAGCGGGCATCCACTGGCCTCGGCTCTATCTTTTCTGGCTTCTCGCCAATAGGTAACTTATTATCTTCATGGGTAATTTAACTACAGGTCACTTTCAGTAAATACAAATTGTGTAAGGATCCAAACTGAACAGAATCCCAATATCCTAAATAATCTGATTAATATCAGAAGTATAGCCTATAGATTTAATATACTTCCTTTTTCTGTTATTACAAAATTATTTATAAGTGAATTAACATGATCTCTTCCTAGTCGATCTTAGATTATAATTTCCTGAGGGTGATAATAGTACCATTATTTTAACTTCTAACATGTTTTGTGACTCAATAAATACCATGACATATAAAAAACAAACTCAAAGACTGGGGTGGGGTTGCGGGATAAAAGGACCTTTACCTCCACTCAATCCACATTTGCCTACCTCTTGCAGTGTCAACAAAGTATTAAGAATTGCTGGTAGTGTAGTCTGGACAACTCCAAATCTATCTTCTGTAAATGACGCTGCTACTAAGTGTGACAAACCTCAAGGGGAAAACAAAAAAGTTAAAAGTGAATTAAAATTAGGCAAATCTACTTGTATATATCCACTGGACAATGGACTGATACTCTTAATATATAAAGAACTTCTAAATAAAAGAGAGGAGGTAATACAACAGAAAAACGGGCAAAGATCAGAATAGACACTGGAAGGGTGCTTCGCTGCAGTAGTCATGAATAAGATGATAGTCTGCTTTATGTTCTAGTAACAAACAGCTTTTCTAACTGATGCTCCATTTGGTAGTGATAAATGACAGGAAGAAAAACAAAGCATAATAAAGGAACCTAATCATATGAGGATACTTTTCATTAGGGGTCAGGAAAGGCCTCTCTGAAGAAGTATTATTTAAGCTCTGAGAAGGCAAATCTATAATATAGATATGTAAGTTAACTAAGTCTACATATTTAATCTAAGCTAAATATATGAGAATATATTAAATGTTAAGTTATCTCAACATAAATTGAGTTAAAAACAATTTATTTATTTTGAAGGAGAGAGAAAGATATGCAAGAATCCCAGTCCTAGTTTCTCTGCTTATATATAAGGAAAATTTCTACCCATATTAAAGTACACCTAAATATTTAAGAAAAATAATTTAGATTAAACAAAGACATAAAAATGTATCTGAAAATTCAAAGATTGAGACAAAAGTCCAGAACTGACCTTACATGGATTACACTTCAATATTTAACTGATAATTAAAATCATAGTTGCAGATCACTGAAATTTCTTACCTTCCAAAGCCCAAATATGCATTTGGGCATCTGCAAAAACAGCCTGAATGGAGGCTTCTGGGTGCTACAAATACAACAAAAACATTTAAGTAAGTTCCACTGGGCAAAAACTCTTATTTCATCTAATCAACTATGTAGACTATAACAGAAAATGCACAGTTGCCTCTTTAGAATTAAAATATAAAATTCTTATACAATGTGATCTAACTGCAATAAAGCATTCTGCCACCAACTTACTATGTAAGCCTTGCCAAGTTCCTAATCTCTATGTGCCTCAGTTTCTCATTTAAAATAAGAGTTGCACACATTCAACCCATCTTAGAGGATTAGTATAGAAATCAGTTAAAGAATGGCTATAAAAGCTTTTTTCAAAACAAAAGAACTACCTAAGTACATACTCCCTCTCTTGAATTGTCTACCCTCAACCCCATTCCAAAGAAAAACCACCCAATTTTCTTTAATATAACAAAACCGATTAGTATGGAGCAACAAACAATAGCCCATTTAAACAAATACTGGCTTTGGTAATGCATCCAATGAAGCCTATTAAGTACAACAGCATGTTAGATCTCTCAACATCAAAGAGCAAGGTCTATAACTCCTTATCATACAATAGATCCACTTGCAAAACTAGAATCAAAAGCAGCCTTCACTTCCAAAGAAAAAAGATCTTGCTCAGCCTCTGCATGCCACCTTAGACTAGCTATGTGCCCTTAGACTAGCTACTTGACCTCTCTGAGCCTCAGGTTTCCTTATCAGTAAAATGAGGACAAAAAAAAACAACTCACAGGAATGCTGTTAGAATTAAATGAGGGAACTTAAGTGAAAAGAGCATGGGGTACATCTTTCTGAAATAAAGTACTAAAGTAAAACTTCAGATAATTCCTCTTTCTCTAGAGTCTAGATAGAAGATACCTTTAGGGGTCACATAGTTTTCCCTAACTTCTACAGTAAATTATTTTTTATAAAGGTAATTGCTAGAGGATGGCTTTTCCCTGCCACATTAGTGGGGGGGGGGGGGGTTTCAAAAACTTAAAAGTGTTTCTTTGTTATATGCATCTATATTCTATCAGAGTTACTCAGATCTTTCTCCCCACAAGAGTATACTCCCAAAGAATAAAAATAATGTATGTCAATGCAAACTTCCACTTCAAGGCATAATTGAGTGCAATATTAGCTAATACTGCAATATCTTCAGAAAGAGAGAGAGGCTAGATTAAAAAAAGAGAAAGAACAAAACAAATACTCTTTCCCCTACATACGGACAAAGGTTTTTCCTCATCAAAGGATTATTTAACACACAACAGCTGTAGCCAGTGAAAAAAGGAATGAATTTTCAGCTTCTGCAATTGAGATTTACTCTCTTATGGCAGCTGGAGAAAGCAGCTGAGAGACAAACTGGAAAGTCTTTTAGTTTGTGGCCTGAATTACAACTTTTTATGCAACACAAGTTTAACATCTTTAATCTAACCGTCATCTCTATTCTGAAGAGCAAATTGGCCACAAAGATATTAGCAGGACAATGAAACATAAAGGAACGCCATGGATTTGTTCATTTTGCAGGATGGGGTTATAGATCAGCCCAAAGCTATCTGCAGCCAAGAGACTCAGTAGCCAACTAGTCAAGCCCCAGGAAGCCACTGAAGTGAGATGTGAGGTGAGAATGGGCAGCTATTGTTAAAATGGAGGTTTAGTGAAGCACTAATACAAAGCTGTTTGGCTTGCTATGATCAAGCTACATATTTATTTATTTTTAAATATATTTTTATTGATTTCAGAGAGGAAGGGAGAGGGAGAGATAGAAACATCAATTATGAGAGAGAATCACTGATTGGCTACCTCCTGCACATTCCCTCAGGGAATCAAGCTCACAACCTGGGCATGTGCCCTTGACCGGAACCGAACTCGGGACCCTTCAGTCCATAGGTCGGCGCTCTATCCACTGAGCCAAACCAGATAGGGCCAAGCTACATGTTTAGAAGTCAAATCCTATCTGCTACTTAACTTCTTATTTCATTTCCTCTCCCCCCGATTCCCAATGCTATATCTACATATTCTTACCTTACTGAAAAAATACATTATCAGCACCCGTTTTGACAAGAAATTCTTAATCTGAGTTGGGGAAAAAAAAAGAATGAACACATTTAGAGTTTTCAATTCTATTCAAACGTAATATCACATATTTCCAGGTTCTCCCTAACATTAACTTAAATAAAACACCACACATCTTACAAAGAACAGTATTTATAATAATCCATTTAAGGAAATACATTTGTACAATAAAATGGGTAATCGAGATGGGCCATCTAATCTAAATTGCATTCCTATGTACAAATATCTAATCCCCCAATTAAAGACATGTCATAATTAAAGGAATTTTCAGTGATTTTAGTAATATTTTCTGAGACCATATTCTTTGTCAATTCTTCAGGACTATCTTGCCCTTTAACCTCTTAATATCAAAAAAGAGCATGTTTTCTCTACCCCCATCTTCAAATCTTAATTTGTGAAGTGGTTTTCTACTAATTGACATTTATAGAAAAAATAGTTTCTTAATATTATAAACTGACAGTATTTATGGCATATAGAGCCATACGGGATACTGAAGTCCATAAAATGTCTTCAGTTCTTCCCTCTATTAACTGATCCTTCCATCAGCAAACGTAATTATTTCCCCCATCTTATAAAAGTAAAACCCTTCCTTGATCCCTCAACTCCCATCAGCATTTACCCCATTTTTTTGCTCCACTTAGGGCAAAACTCCTGGAAAGATCTGGCTTTTCTTGTGGTCTCCAATTACTCTTTTAATCTCTCCTGACCCCATGCCAATCAAGTGTTCATTCCCCCTACTCCATCCAGTAGCTCTTGACAAGGACTCAATGACCTGCATATCGCACAGTTCATTAACAGTTTCTATCTCGTGCTACTTATTACCAGCAGTATCTGACACTCACTTCTCCTTGGGAACACTTTTTTCTTGGTTCTCTTCTCACCTCAACAGCCACTTGGTCTCTTGCTATCCTTTATCTCCTAGACCTTTAGTCATTGGAGGGTCCCAGTTCACGCATCTTTTCTTCTGTATCTACACTCTCCAAGAGTTTCATGGAGTCTCATGGTTTTAAATACTATCTATACTCTGATGACTTTAAATTTTACACTTTTTTTTTTTTCTTTTTTGGTCAATCCTCACCAGAGGATATTTTTCCACTGATTTTCAGAGAGAGTGGAAAGGAGGAAGAGAGACAGAAACATCAATATGAGAAAGACACATAGATTGGTTGCCTCTCGCACTGGCCCTGATGAGGGCCAGGGATTGAACCTACAATCAAGATAGGTGCTCTTGACCAGAATCAAACCCGGGATCCTTCAGTCCGCAGGATGACACTCTATGCACTGAGTCAAACTGATTAGGGCCAAATTTACATTTCTAGCACAGAATTTTCTCCATACTTTAAAAATATGTCTAATTTCTTACTCAGTATTTTCCACTGGCTATATGCCAAGATCTGTTTAAATTAACATGTTTAAAATCAAATTCGAAATTTCCCCACCTCACCTCCATCAAATCACTTCTTCCAGAACCATTAGCAAATTGCGCTCAATAAATTCTAACTATATTATTTCAGATTCTATGGGCCAAAAATTGTAAAGTCAATATTTACTCTATTTTACACACTACACTAAATCATAAGCAAAACCTATTGCACCTATTTTCAAAATATGTCCAGACCTTGATCACACCTTGCAGTCTCCACCACAACCACTCTAGTCACAGATACCACCATCTTGCACTAGACTACTTCAAGAGCTTTACTACTGTCTCTGCTTCTATTCCTGCCCTCTGTGAATGTAATCTCAACACAGCAGTTAGAGCAGTACTTTCAAAGTACAAGGTTATATCATGTCATTCTTGTGGGCATGGTTTTCTATCTCACTCAAATGGGCTGGATGAGCTCTGGAGGCCTGCTACCCCTGTGATCTCATCACCCACCTACCTGCCACTTTACTGTCATGCATTCGGCTCCAGCCACACTTGTCTCCATGTTCCTCACACTAACCAAGCAAAACCAGTTAACAACTGGAGATTTCATATGGGACAACTTACCATATGAAGCATCAAAAATAAAGTCCTATTTATTCCTTATGGATTACTCATTTGAAATCCTTTATGCTCTCAATACTACATGCCAAATATAAATCCTATATCATATCATCATACCTGTTCATGTTTATTCTGAATCCATGAATAAATCACACTGGGCTGTCTCATTGTCTTACCCTCAGCACTAACTGTAGATGGAAGATTAGAAAATCCATTCATTTGATCTAATAAAAAAAAAAAGTGAACACTTAGGCTATCTGATTCTCTGCAACTCTGACATTTCATATTTTAGAAAATAAATAGTCCTCACCAGGGGTAGAAGACCATAATCTTGGCCCTCTTCTTATTAGCTGAGAACTTTCAGGTGACCCATAGCCAGTGGTTGCATCAAAAATTCCAGCCATCCGATTTATTACAGTAGAGCCAAAAGGGGGTCCAAGGGGACTTGAAATATCAGGTGTAGACAATTTGGGGGATAACAGTGATGTTTTAACTGATGGTGGCACTGAAGACCGAGGCATCTGACTAGATTTTGGGGTCTGAAAAGTAGTTTCTTCTGCAAAAGAACAGATAGAATGCTGAAGGGGCAAGCTGGTCCAAACATACCAATATAAGGGTTCTCAAATTTTATGCATTTTTTAAATATATTTTATTAATTTTTTACAGAGAGGAAGGGAAAGGGATAGAGAGCTAAAAACATCGATGAAAGAGAAACATCGATCAGTTGCCTCCTACACACTTCGTATAGCAAGCAAAGTATCTGTGCCCTTGACCAGAATCGAACCTGGGACCTCTCAGTCCGCAGGATGACGCTCTATCCACTGAGGCAAACCGGTTTTGGCTCAAATTTTATGCATCTTAATTTTTTGTTTAATGTATTTCCCAAGGCTCAGTAGGTTGTTTCCATTTAGGTTTACATTCTCAAGATCCTGCTTTTAATATTGCAACTCAATGATCAGTCAAGGACGTTTAAATATCTTTTTCTGTCATATGGGTACAGCCTCTCTTGTTTTTTTCCCTCCACAAATATGCTCATCATCAAGGTCAGTTTCTCTAGGCTGTTTTGAATAAACTTCTCAATTTTATTTTATTGTTATACTAGAGGTCTCGTGCACAAAATTTACACACTGGAGCGGGGGCGGGAGAGTCCCCTCAGCCCAGCATGCGCCCTCTTGCAATCTGGGACCCAGCAGGGGATGTCTGACTGCCAGCTTTGGCCCGATCCTTCCAGGTATCAGACCTAAGCCAGCAGTCAGACATTCCTCTCGCAGTCCAGGATGCCTCGCTCCTTACCGCCTGCCTACCTGCTTGCTGCTGCTTAGCGCTGCTGCTTCTTAGCCTCTCCAGCCACTGCCACTGCGCTAGCCAGCCATGAGCCCAGCTTCTGGCTGAGCAGCACTCCTCCTATGAGAGCACACTGACCACCAGGGGGCAGCTCCTGCATTGAGCGTCTGTCCCCTGATGGTCAGTGTGCATCATAGCAACTGGTTGTTCTGGCCGTTCCAATTTAACAGTCACTTAGGCTTTTTTTATATAAATAGATGGAAATAACTTTAATTATTGCATTAGAATCTTTCCAGTTTTACTGCACCCTCCTACTATAACAATTGGCTAAACACAACTAAAATTATATTATGAAAATGTACAAATAAGGGTGCTAACCTTATTCCATTTTCCCCAGAGTTCTTTCAAATTAACAGAAGTCACACCAAAGACCAATTTGCCCAGGATATGTACACATCTGGCTCTACAAATCTGATCTGAAAATAGCTTCTTCACAAATTATAAGTCTGGTTATTTAGTTATAGAGTCTGGTACAAAAACAAAGCAACATTTTCCCTGACACACCAGCCAGCATAAGGTACAAAGACAAAAGAGTATAGACTAGTATTCTATCTTCTTAATAAAACTACATAAGACATTAAATATTTAAAGTATTATATTTTCATTACATGACTTTTTAAGAGTTGGTGGCAAATAGAAATCTTTGAAAAGTCAATTTAAAAATTAAGACTGAGGTTTTTAAGTTTTGCAATAGTTCCTCAAATTTAGAAGCAAATTTTGTCTATGTGATGGGATGTGACAATTTAAAATAACGAAAAACCCATTCAGACCCATGATCCTTCCAATCCAATGTTACAATGATCTTTATAGCATGATTATTTGATGTAAATAGCCCATTCAAAATCTTCTACTTGTCCCATACCCCAATGAGATAAAATCTAAACTCTGTTTTATAACATGCAAGACCTTCTTTTATTATCAAATATCATCTTACCCATGCAGGCTCCTTTTTTACAGATTTCTATTTAGTAGTTACATCCTATATAATAAAAACCTGATATGCTAAATGTCTGGTCAACCAGTCAGCCATTCAACCAATTAAAGCATAATATGCCAATGATATGCTAAGACCGGTCAATTGCTCGCTAAGACATGCAAGAACCACCAGGGGGTAGACAGTCAGCGGGTTGACCAGTTGCTATGACATGCACTGAACACCAATGGACAAACGCTCCAACCAGTAGGTTAGCTTGCTGCTGGTTTGGCTGACCAGGACTGAGCCAGACATGTCCTGAAGCCCTCCTGCAAGCCCTCCCCAGCTGGCCAACCTCCCACGTCACTTCCCGGCCCCAATTGTGCACCAGTGGGATCCCTCAGCCTGGCCTGTGCCCTCTCACAATTCAGGACCCCTTAGGGGATGTTGGAGAGCTGGTTTCAGTCCAATCCCACAGGCCAGGCCAAGGAACTCCACTGGTGCACAAATTCATGCACCAGGCTTCTAGTTTTCTTACATTTGTATATCTCCCCCACTAAATAGTCAGTTCTGTCATCTTTGATTCTCTCACATCTAGTACACTGCTTGGCATTCAATAAATATCTATCTATCTATATAAAAGCCTAAGTGACTGTTATGACTGAACAACCAGAACAACCAAATGACCAGCCAATTGCTATGACATGCACTGACCCAGACATTGCTGCTGTGGCCCTGTCAGCCCTGAATCAGGTTCACCCACACCCCAGACCCAGACAAGAGGAAGGAGGGAGTCCGATTCCTTGCAGAATCAGTTGTACCTTAGCTTGCTGCTGGGGCCCTGACAGCCCCAAATATGGTTCACCTGTACCCCGGACCCAAACAAGACAAAGGAGGGAGCCCAATTCCTCATAGACTCAACCGTTGGTTAGCTTGCTGCTGGGACCCCAACTGCCCCGAATCTGGTTCACCCGCACCCGGACCCAGACAGGAAGGAGGAGGGAGCCCAATTCCTTGCAGAATAGGCTATTGGTGAGCTGACTACAAGAGCTAACCTGCATGATCCCTCCCTGCCATAGGCCAGTCTCTCCCATAGCCCCAATCGCCGGCCAAGCCTAAGGACCCCTCCCATGCACAAATTCGTGTACCAGGCCTCTAGTATCTATCTATCTATCTATCTATCTATATAAAAGCCTAAGTGACCAGTTACCATTCAACAGGTACCTATGACATGCACTGACCACGAGGGGGCAGATGCTCCGATCGGTTGATTTGCTTGCTGCTGGGGCCCAGCCAATCAGGGCTGAGTGAGATGGGCCAGACATGCCCTGGAGCCCTATCCAATCCCAATCATGCACCAGTGGGGTCCTAAATTGCAAGAGGGTGCAGATCAGGCCAAGGGATCTTACTGGTGCACGAATTCATGCACTGAGCTTCTAGTCTATATATAAGTGCTAATCTGAAAGATGATAACATCTGAAATACTCTAGAACCTTTTAAAATCTGACATTCATGAAATTATTTCAATCATTTTTCAACTGTAATCTTATTTGTTTTGGGTTTATGGAAGATTTCAGATAACATTTCTTTTTAATTTCAGGATGCTCTTTGAAAACAAAACAAAAAACCACGAATTCAGATACTGGGTTCAAATTCTCACATAGGACTAATGGACTAAAGCTAATCCATATCTTCCCTCTTCAGATAAGCCTGTGCTCCCAAATTTATCACTATCCCCACCTAACCAGTTTCACCCACTTTTACTAAATGATTAGCTCCAAAAAGCATCTGAACATTAAATCCTTTATAGTTTTACATCCCTAGGCATTTTCTACTTAAGGGATTTGGTGAAAATACGTAAGTTCCTCCATTTGCATCACTATCACACTGGACTTAATTTTTTTGAACTACAACGATACCGAGTTTTTATTCCTGGTACAGTGTAATATCCCATATATTGGATCATTTTCCCTAAATATACATATATCTCACACTCATATACATATCTTTAGATTAACTACCATCATCTTAGGAAATAAAATGGTAATGTTTTCCCCTCTCTTATTAGTATAAGCAGTTACCTGGAAAATTCAATTTCTTAGGCTCCACCGTGTATGAGGAAGACATTACTCTTCCATTTGTTGCAGCAGCTTCTTGGTAGAGAACCAGTTTCTGAGTCATATCATTTAAAAGATTCAAACACTCCCTTGAAATGGCCGTCCAATTGTGGGGATGTCCACCTAAGAGGTCCAAACACCAACTTTAAAAATGTATATAATTATATAGCCCCTCAAATGAGGAGAAAAATCAGTTAAAAATGCTACATTACACTTTGCATCAGGGCCCACTTTTCTCAATTAAGCTATTTATATTCATATTCATGCCATCTCATACAGTTCAACAAATATTTGGATGAAATAATTTTCCCCAAAGTCAATAAGCAAAAAGTTGCTCTTTTACCATAAAAATCTCTCAAACTGATCACTAAAATAAGGCCACACACTAGAAAATGGTTTGAATGCAAATGCCCTTATAACAATAATGAAGACTCAAGACTAAGAGAACAAACACTATCATATCTAATAAGATGTGTACCATGGCCCCCGGTGACCTCTAGGGGCCATGGTACACATCTTATTAGACATGTTGTATCTGACCCACTGTGCTTCCTTATATGTTCATATGTAGAATAGTCCCAATTTGCTATTACATACACAGGAATTACACATTATTTGGTAATAATCACACTTTATATCTGAAGAGTTTACATATCGGCTGAATATTTAAGTTAAGCTATATGACCCACATTCTTCTCATTATCTTTTGATTTTCTAAGACTTTTACCTCCTAGGGCTGTCATGTAAAATCAACTGTACTTCATTATATGTTGAGAATAGCAGGAGTCCACTGAAAATTGGTTTCTCCATCCTGGATGCCAATCATCATTCTCTTTTATTTAGATCCCCCTTAAACATTTCCCCTTTACAACTCAAGAGGAACACTGCTTCACTTGCAAGCTAACATATTTGGAGAAACCAAGATGGCAGCATAGGTAAACACCTAAACGGCTGCCTCACACAGAATTTCAAAACTACAACTAAAAGAAAGAACAAATATCATTCAGAACCACAAGGAAGCTAGCTAAGTGGAAATTCTACAACTAGCAGGAAAGAGGGGCTAACAAAGACTCAGAGGAGCTACAAAAAGCTGAGGTATGAAGACACGCTCGTGGAGAGAACAGGCGATGGAGGACATGACTGGCTTCCTCTGGCGGGAGGGAGACGGAAACTCCCAGCTGCACTGAACCCCAGTTCTGGGCGAGATGCATATGGGGGGAGGCTGGACTGTTGGGAAATGAGAGGAGTGCATGGAAACTCAGGGGAGCCAGGAAAGACAGAGGTCTGGAGGTGCACACACGAACGCCTGCATGCAGAGAGGACTGACTGCTGATTGTGCCGTTGGCTTTCTCTAGCAAGAGGAAGACAGAACCTCCCAACTGCACTGAACTCCAGTTCCGACTACACTGAACCCGTTTCAGGCGAGACCCTGGGCAGCCAGAAACATACAGGTCCCCGGAGTGCACAGAAACTTAGGGGAGCCATGAAAGACAGAGATCTCAAGGTGCGCACATGCGTAAGTGCACACAGAGAGGGCTGCAGTGATTACCGAGGGACACTAAAGCCCAGGGGCCGCATAGGGCAGGGCTGACCAGAAGCCAAGGCTATCTGCTCAGCACTGAGACTCCACCCCATCCAAGCCGAGCACAGAGCTTTTGCAATTTTGCAAGTCTTGTCTCATAAGGCTCACTCCAGCACAGAAGTTCTCCTGGCGTAGACACAGCTGATCCTCACAGCCAACTGGCCTGGAGTTCAATTCCCCCCAGTAATACCAACAACAATCAAGACTTAACTACAACAAGGCTGTATACACAGTCCACAAGAGATGATCAAAGAGTGTCCCCCCCAGGTAACTGGAGGGGCAGAGCTACTGGGCCATCTAGGACAACTAGCACACAAAGCTATTCTACCAACTCAGGAAATCAGCGAAAATGCGGAGACAAAAAAACAGATCACAAATTAAAGAAATGGAGAAAACAAACGACTGGATATGGAGTTCAAAACCACAGTTATAAGGTTTTTCAAGAATTTCCTAGAAAAGGTCGATAAACTTAAGCGAGACCCTTGAGGATATGAAAAGGGACCCAGCTAGAAATTAAACATAAACATACACTGACTGAAATAAAAAATATACAGAGACCTAACAGCAGACTAGAGGATCGCAAGAATCAAGTCAAAGAGTTGAAATACAAAGAAGCAGAAAACACTCAACCGGTAAAGCAAAAAGAAAAAAGAACCCAAAATTTTGAAGACAGGGTAAGGAGCCTCTGGGACAACTTCAAGTATACCAACATCAGAATTATGGGGGTGCCAGAAGAGAGGGAGCAAGATATTGAAAACCTATTTGAAGAAATAATGACTGAAAACTTCCCCCACCTGGTGAAAGAAATAGACTTACAAGTTCAGGAAGCGCACAGAACCCCAAACAAAAGGAATCCAAAGAGGACCACACCAAGATAAGCATAATTAAAATGCTAAGAGAAAAAGACAAAGAGAGAATATTAAAAGCAGCAAGAGAAAAACAGCTGATTTCTCAACAGAAACTATGCAGGCCAGATGAGAGTGGCAAGAAATACTCAAAGAACCTATAAGCAAGATTACTCAACCCAGCAAAGCTATCATTCAGAATTGAAGGTCAGATAAAGAGCTTCACAGAAGAAAAAACTAAAGGAGTTCATCAACACCAAACCAGTTTATATGAAATGCTGAAAGGTACTCTTTAAGAAGAGGAAGAAGCCGAAACCATTTGGCTCAGTGGATAGAGCATCGTTCTGCGGACTGAAAGGTCCCAGGTTCGATTCCAGTCAAGAGCATGTACCTTGGTTGAAGGCATATCCCCATTAAGAGGCGTGTAAGAGGCAGCTGATTGATGTCTCTCTCTCATCGATGTTTCTAATTCTCCCTCTCCCTTCCTCTCTGTAAAAAAATCAATAAAATATATTTTTTAAAAAAAAGAAGAGGAAGAAGAAGAAAAAGGTAAAGGTAAAAATTATGAACAATACATATCTATCAACAAATGAGTCTAGAAATCAAGTGAATTAAAAATCTGATGAACAAAATAGACTGGTGAATATAATAGAATCAGGGGCATAGAAAGAGAGTGGACTGATAATTCTCAGGGGGAAAGGGGTGAGGAGGTGAGAGAAGAGACTAGACAAAAACTGTATACCTATGGATGAGGACAATGTGGGGAAGGTAAGTGTAGAGGGTGGGGTGGGAATCAAGTGAGGGGAGCTATGGGGGGATAAAGAGGAACAACTGTAATAATCTGAACAATAAAGATTTATTAAATTTTTTTAAAAAAGGCTTTTCCATCAGCAGGACCTAGAATGTTTTATACTGCTGTAACTCAGGACCACAGGGGAACTACATAATGGTCCAGTTAAATTTTAATAATATGCCCTAAAATAAAAGTTCTCTGGCAGGGAACATGCTACCTTGTTATAGTTTACCTGAATATCTGGTGAAAATATTTAATGTATAGAGAATTCCTAGCCCCAGCCAGTTTAGTTCAATGGATAGAGCATCAGCCTGGGGACTAAAGGGTCCCAGGTTCGATTTTGGTCAAGGGGATATGCCTGGGTTGTGGACTCAATCATAAGTAGTGGGCATGCAGGAGACAGTTTATCAATGATTTTCTCATCATTGATGTTTCTCTCTCTCTCTCCCCCTCTCTTTTCCTCTCCAAAATCAATAAAAAAAACACTTATTAAAAAAAAGAGAATTCCTAAGTGAACCTAAGTCTGATAGAAAACTATTGCTATAGTTATTCCCCACAACATCAGCCTTAGATTTTTCATCTTACTAAAAGTAGAGTAGCTTCAATCATTTATATTTTTATAGAACTCAATTTTATGTCCATGTAACAATTTAACTATAAAGAAGGTTTATTTTACAATCTGGGAATGGGCAAGTTTAGCAAAATAATGAAGAGCTAATTAGACAGTGAAAAGCTACCCAGTCATGTTTCCGTGTTGGCTAGGGATGTTTCTTTTTTTTCTAGAAATAAGGAAGAGCACTGGCACAATTACAGTCTTGAAGAGGTTGGCAAGTAAGAGAGTCACCAACAGCATCTTTGGGTCACCACCAAATTTAGTTCCTTTTTAAATTTTTTTTAAGGGAGGCAAAGTAGCATGGCAAGAAGGGGAGTTCTGAACATGGAAATCAAATTTCTTATTCTAACTCTGACATTAACTTTATTTAAGCCATTTATTCTCTATGAGAATTAGGTCTCCCTCTAGAGATTAGACCACCTGCTACACCTGATATTTAAGACCCCCTGTAGCATTAAAACTTTTAGGATTCTTAAATTGCATTCTCATTCTAAAATAGTCAATCTACTTCATACTAGTAGTTTCTTCAAGTTAAGGGAATGAGCGGGCCAAAGCAAATAATATAAAAATTTAAAAATATCTTTCCTGATGACACAAATTCTAACCACAACAACATAAACACTTTGTTTTATTTTATAAGATTTAAATCATGACCTCATTTAATGGGCTCATTCATGTGTGATATTTTTTTTAATTAATTAATTAAATTTTTTTCTTTTCCCTATTGCCCTCCCCCTTGAACATGCCCTCACCTGTCTCCCCCGTCCCCCATGAGTGATAATTTATTAAATACTAGAGGCCCAGTGCATGAAACTCGTGCACTGGGGCGGGAGGGAGGGGGGCTAAAGGGGTGGATACCTCAGCCTGGCCTGCGCCCTCTTGCAGTCCAGGAGCCCTCCGGGGATGTTTGACTCACAGGGAGGTGGGAGAGGCTCCTGCCACTGTCATTGCACTTACCAGCCAGGCTTATGGGGGGGACACAGTGACCACCAGGGGGCGGCTCCTACATTGAGTGTCTTCCCCAATGGTCAGTGTGTTTCATAGTGACCGGTTGTTCCACCATTCAGTGGATCTGCATATTAGCCTTTTATTATATAGGATAACTATCTCACCAAAAACTTTAAATAGAACACTTTCTGCACACAGACGCCTAGTCAGGTCTATTATTTTTAGCATTACCTGGTTGGCTAAGACTAAATACTTCTTGTCTTCGTGAAGGAGAATACTGAGAAAGCAACATCAGGTCCTGCAAGGCCAAATACTAAAAGAGGGGAAAAAACATAGTTTACTTTTTTTAATATTTACATAAAATCTTGTAAGTTAGGCTAAACATGATATATATAAGGGGAAATCAGTTGAAATTTTTCATAAAGAAAATAATATTTAACCTTCCTTTTTAGATTTCCAGAACTTTCCTATCTCTATCCTCTACAGCAGCAGTCGCCAACTGATGGTCCTCTAACCACTGGTGGTCCATGAAGTCTGAAAGGTTGGCAATCACTGCTCTATAGAATACCTCACCCACTACAGGTCCCCACTACACAGAACCATAGAACTCTCTGTGTTCTTTCCCATCTCTGTAGTGGGAAACATAAACATCACTTCCTCCTGGAACTTTCCCTGGCCTCCCTTACACAAACACACTATACAATGCAGTTCTCAACTGTGGCACTTAACATAATTTATTCTAATTGCCTGTTTACTTGTCTCACCTGTTCCACCCACCAAATTGTGAGGCAAAAACAAAGTATTGCTTGCTACCACACTCAAAATCAGTACCTAGCACACAGTAGACATGCAATGTCTATGGTACTTTCTTACCAAAAATTTTCATTTTGTTCCCTTTCAAACCTCTTCACTCATCATTCAAGAGACCATACCTTTTGTGAAGCTTCCTTATGTTGGTCCCAAGAATAAGTGGTTCAAACTCTACTAATCCTAGTAAATTTTCATTATTTTGTGCATCTGCCTTTTCCATTAGGCTATGCTACATCTTACTCATCATTACACCCTAAGTAACTAGCAGTGACTGATACCTGCCCAATAAAGATTTGTTAAATCAATGTTAGGTATTTTTGTTTATCTATTTAGTTAGTCATAATAGATAATTAAAGGTAACCAGAGCTCCAGTGGTTCCTTTTCTTATTGGTTTATAACTTTTCCAGTGCAATCAAAACTATGAAGCCTATTTCAATTCTCTTTTAATTACTATGACCTCTTAACAGGATCCCATATATTGTATATCTACTTTAAAATTTACGAATGCAATTTAAATCAAAACAATTTATTCTCATTTAATTTTACTTGCAAATTTATTGCAACTTCTTTAAACTCTTTTGGATTAAAATTTATTTTAAGATCATAGTTATTATTCATATCTTAAGAGAGTTCACTGAATGTCTTGCACACCACCAAGCACTACCTTTACTCATAATGGCCAACAATACTACATGAGTGAAAATACATATTGATCCAGTGACTTTAAAAAAAATCAATAGTGCTTTGTTTTGCTACCATGAGGAGTTTGTGAAAAGCTAATGCATGCATATAATCATATTTTATATGTGGAAATATTTGTATACCTATTCTGAATATAGATTAGCTTAATTTGGAACACATTCATTTTAGTCAGCTGGAAAAAAACTGAAAAAGTAAACAGCATGCAATGTAGCATCTAAATGATTTTTACAAAAAAGTTTTAGAATATGTTAGACCCTCAAAAATATATCTACATATATTATATATTAAGTTCTTCTATAAGTTAAGTTAGAGATAACTGTGTAAAAATATAAAATGCACAGTTCTGGTACCTTTATGATGAGGGGCGGATTACTGTTTAAGACTTTTGGGAGGCATTCATCTGACTCTTCTGCAAATGGTGGTTGAACAGGGAAGAGATGAGCCTATCAAAAATAATCAAAAGGACTATGAAAGTGAGTATTTTCGTGGCTTTATTATAGTCAGTAATAACTGATATTAGTTATAAAAAGAAAACAAATTAACATCTTTACTATTCCTTGCAAATAGGTTGTATTAAAGTTATATATACCCAAACATACTACATCCTAAAAAGTTACTCTGCCAATTTTATAGATCTCTGGTTTCCAGTAATGAAACAAATTTTACAAGCAAAGATTCGTTGAAGCCACTAAAAAATATAAACCTACAGAGACGGTAAACTGAAACCAAAACATTCATTTTCCAAGATAAACACTTGGATGATAAAGACAATCTAAATCCTATACATTTAAAAACATTTCTTCAGCCCTGGCTCGGTGGCTTGGTTGTTGGAACCTAGTCCCATATACTAGAGGAGTTCAATTCCCAACTAGGGCACATACCTATGTTGCGGGTTCCATCCCTGGTCAGGGCAGGTACAAAAGGCAACTGACGGATTTTTCTCTTTCACATCAATGTTTCTCTCTCTCTCCCTTCCTCTCTCTCTAAAAATCAATAAAAACATCATCAGATGAGAATTAAAATCCTATATAATAAAAGGGTAATATGGCCCTGACAGGTTTGGTTCAATAGACAGTATTGGACTGAAAGGCCACGGGTTCAATTCCAGTCAAGGATATGTACCTTGGTTGCGGGCACATGCCCAGTGAGGAGTGTGCAGGAGGAAGCTGATAGATGTTTTTCTCTCATCGATGTCTCTAAATCTCTATCCCTCTCTCTCCCTTCCTCTCTGTAAAAAATTAATAAAATGCCCAGCCGGATGTAGCTCAGCGGTTGAGCATCAATCCAGGAATCAAAATGTTACTGGTTTGATTCCCAATCAGAACATATGCCCAGATTGTGGACTTGATCCCAAGTGAGGGGCGTGCAGGAGGCAGCCAATCAATGATTCTCTCTCATCACTGATGTTTCTATCTCTCACTCTCCCTCTCTCTTCCTCTCTGAAATCAATAAAAAATATATTTAAAATATTATATATATATTTTTTTTTTTATTTTTTATTTTTTTTAAAGGGCAACATTGCCGAAACCGGTTTGGCTCAGTGGACAGAGCATCAGCCTGTGGACTGAAAGGTCCCAGGTTCGATTCCAGTCAAGGGCATATACCTCGGTTGCAGGCATATCCCCAGTAGGGGGTGTGCAGGAGGTAGCTGATCAATGTTTCTCTCTCATTGATATGTCTAACTCACTATTCCTCTCCCTTCCTCTCTGTAAAAAAATCAATAAAGTATATATTTTTAATAAAAGGGTAACACACAAACTGTCCCCTCACCCACAGTTCAACCAGAGTTTGACTAGGGGGGCAGGGCTGGCTCACCAACCACTCAGGGCACTTTCCCCTGAACAATTCCGCCTCTGATTGCCCCCCACCCCGATTAGGGGTGGGGCCAGCCCACCAAACGCCCATGGTCCCTCCCAGGCTGGCTCTGCCCCCAATCGCCCCTGGCAGGTCAACTTCCCATGTCCCTTCTCCCACCGCCAGCCCCATGATTTCATGCACTGGGCCTCTAGTTATATATATAAATAAATATTTCTTCAATATAATTTTTTTATACATCCTTGCCAGTATTGTTATCTCTTGTCATTTTTTAAAGTATTTTTTAATTGATTTTAGAGAGAAAAGAAGGGAGAGGGGTGGAGAGATAGAAACATCAATGAGAGAAACATCCATAATAAGCTGCCTTTGCACACCCCTTATTAGGGATCAAGCCCGCAACCAAGGCATGTGTCCTGACTGGGAATCGAGCTGATGACCTCCTGGTTCATGTACTGATGCTCACGCACTGAGCCACACCCACTGGCTTCAATATACATTTTTAAAGTTTCATTCTATTGCCTTACATTTAAATATTTTAGTAGTATCTATATCAATAGCACATAACAATACTTTAAAATTCAGACCTCTCTAGTATATACTCAACAGAGAAATGAAAACCTTCAGGAGAGAATTCGATTATAGGTAAAGCATAGTAAACAGATACCATTAGACATCCAATTCAGTTTCCAATAATTCAGAATACCAACATTGTTCCTCATTATATAATAACAACAGCCTTAGCCAGTTTGGCTCAGTGGATAGAGCATCGGCCCAAAGACTGAAGGGTTCCAGATTTGATTCCAGTTAAGGGTACATACTTCAATTGCAAGCTCAATCCCCATGCTAGAAGCAACCAATCAATGTGTACTTCTCACTCTCACCCTCTCTTCTACTTTGTCTAAAAATCAATGAAAAAAATATCGTCGGATGAGCATTAACAAAAAACAACAACAACAACAAAGTAAATGATGGTTAATAAATGATGCATCCCTAGTGAAGTCTCAGAAAAGAGATCAAAACCCAATTTACCAAAATGGCATTGGGTATAACAGCATGCTGATCAGTGCTCTACTAAAAATAAATCTGTGCAGTATTCCAAAATACAAATTTATTAACCAAAAAATCAGTACCAACCTCTGTGGCATAGATTTTGAAGAGTATCCACGAGATGTACCAAGTCATCAGAAGAAAGACTCCACATAACCAGACATGGTAGAGTAATGAGAGATTCAAGAGGCCACTTACAGTATCAAGAGGCCTATGAAATTGCCTATGAAAACAAAAAATTACTATTTAATTCTATGGGGAAAATACAGTCTAAGCATTTAACAGACTTAGGCATAACACTGAGAAACAAATAAATCCTATTTGCAAATAATAATGGTAATACTCCTCCTCCTTTTGTGCCCTATAGAATTCTTTCCCTAATACCTTCTAACAAAAAACATAAAGGGAGCCTAAAAGCAAGAGTAAATCTAAACTGGCACTCAGTTTCTTATGTTCAAAATCTTCACTGCCACTTACTATGGAAAAAGAATAAGCCAAACCTATAAACCAAGCCCTAGTAAAATTATATTACTGTTGCTTTCCAGTTTGATACTTAAAAGTCATTCAACATAACTAGCACCTCTCCTGGAACACATTTCACCTCTATCTGTATACCCTTCAAACAGTTTCATAGTAGTTAAAAGCACATACTACTATTAAAAATAACTATCTTACTTTTTTTTTTAAAACACTAGTGTGTGTGTGTTTTTTAATATATTTTATTGATTTTTTACAGAGAGGAAAGGAAGAGATAGAGTTAGAAATATCGATGAGAAACATCGATTCAGCTGCCTCTTGCACACTCCACACTGGGGATATGCCTACAACCAAGGTACATGCCCTTGAATGAATCGAACCTGAGACCCTTGAGTCCGCAGGCTGACGCTCTATCCACTGAGCTAAACCGGTTAGGGCTATCTTTACTTTTTAAAATATATTTTTATTGACTTCAGAGAAGATGGGAGAGGTAGAGAGAGAAACAACAATGATGAGAGAGACTCATTGATCAGCTGCCTCCTGTACACCTCCTACTTGGGATCAAGCCCACAACCCAGGCATGTGCTCTGACCAGGAATCGAACCATCACCTCCTGGTTCATAATTTTCACTCAATCACTGAGCCACTCAGGCAGGGCACTACCTAGGAACTTTTAAAAGTTAAAAATTGAAATCTACACAGTAGAAACCATAATATTTCGTAAACACTCATATATGCCAATATTTCCACTCCCAAAAACTGATACCAGTGAAGATCATATATGACACAAAATCACATAAAATAATAATTAAAAGAATACTAATGGAGAAATTTACATTTATCTACAAAATAAGATTTGCCCTGACCAGTGTTGTCAAATGGTCAGAGCATCGGCCAGACCCCCAAAGGGTCTCAGGTTGAATTCCCAGTTGAGGATACCTGGGTTGCAGGTTTAATCCTAGGCCCCAGTTTGGGTGTGTGCAGGAGCCAATAACTGATGTTTCTCATATCAATGTTTCTCTCTGTATCTCTTTCCTCCCCAACTCCCTTGCACTCTCTTTAAAAATCAATGGAAAAAAAATACCCTTTAGGTGAGATTTATAAAAAATTAATAAACAAAAATAAAGATTAAAGCTTTATTTGCCAACTACCTGGGGAATAACTAGAACAATATACCATTTATTGTCTTCAACTGGTTTGCCATTTATGGTCTTCAACTGGTCACGTGACCCTCCTTATTTTGGTTCCTCAAAGGCAAAATTAGAATAATGCGACAGCATTATGACTATCTAGCTCAACATAGCATAGAATTATTATTGAGGGGAAAACAAAAAAAAGAGGCAACTCAATAAGTCTACTTTTATACAATACTAGAGGCCTGGTGCATGAAATTTGTACACGTGTGTGTGTCTGTGTGCGTGCGTGCGTGTGTGTGTGTCAGCCCAGCCTGCACCCACTCCAATCTGGGATCCCTCTCACAATCCAGGACTGCTGGCTCCCAACCACTCGCCTGCCTGGCTGCCTGATTGCCCCTAACCACTTCTGTCTGCCAGCCTGATCACCCCCAAACCACTCTCCTGCCAGCCTGATCAATGTCAAACTGCTCCCTGCCGGCCCAATTGCCCCTAACTGCCCTCCCCCTGCTGACCTGGTCAACCCTAACTGCCCTCTTCTACAGGCCTGGTCACCCCCCAACTGTCCTCCCCTGCAGGCCTGGTCATCCCTAACTGCTCTCCTCTGCTGGCCCAATTGCTCCTAACTGCCCACCCCATGCAGACCTGGTACCCCCCCCAAAGTGCACTTCCCTGCAGGCCTGGTTGGCCCTAACTGCCCTCCCCTGCTGGCCCAGTCATACCTAACTGCCCTCCCTTGCTGGCCATTTTGTGGCAGCCATCTTGTGTCCACATGGGGGCATCCATTTTTGACCACATGGGGCAGCATCTTGTGTTGGGGTGATGGTCAATTTGCATATTACTCTTTCATTAGATAGGATAAAAGCTGTTTCTAACAATAAATGAATTACTGATTACTTCTGGGGACAGTAGCTAGGTGACTGAAGACAGGAGCAAAAGAAATCTTCATCGCATGCCCTTTTATATATCATTGGAATTTAAAACTATGTGAACTATGTGCATTCAAAAATGAACACAATTCTTGCCCTACCTGGTTTGGCTCAATGGATAGAGCATCAGCCTGCGGAATGAAGGATCCCAGGTTTGATTCCAGTCAAGGGCACATGCCTGGGTTGCAGGCTTGATCCCCAGTAAGGCAGCATGCAAAAGGCACTGATCAATGATTCTCTCTCATCACTGATGTTTCAATCTTTCTTTCCCTTTCCCTTCCTCTCTGAAATCAATAAAATTTTTTTTTAAATGAACACATTCTTAAAAATTTTAAAGGCTAAACCAATTAAAGCGTGTAGGAAGAAATAAACATCTAAAAGGATGAAAACATCTAAATGACTTAAAATCAGACTTTGCATAGAGTACTTACTCATCTATCTGAAGGTTCATAGCAGTGCTAATCCAAGCTTTGGGAATATGGCCTGAGGAGGGAAAATACAAAGTTATGAACATAGTAAGTTATAAAAGCAAACCTTAATCGTGTTTTGAAATATGAGGTTGATGAAACAGCCAAGTAGACACCAAGAGCTGTCAATATTCTAGTTTAAAAATGGGTAAGACAAAAGAATAATTTCTAAATATAGGAAGTCTTTGCTTTGCAGTTCTGATATGTACATATTTCAGTTACCAGGGTTTAGTTACTAACAACAGTCCTCCAACTGAATTCAAGTTTCAGTATATTAACTGTGAGCAACTCAATACAGTATTTCTAGCTTTTTAGTACACAAATAAATATATAGATAACAGATGCATACCAAGATCCATGACCAATCACTTTTCTTCTTTCAAAGTCTACTGGTGATTGGTCGCTCATATCAGTTATGCAGTTCAGGCACAGACAATGAAGCATGTAGTAGTGTTGCCTCTTTGTCTCCCATGATAAACCCACCTAACACTTTACAAAAATGAATTATTGAAAAGAGGAAAATAGCCAAAAACAAAAAACAAAGTACAACAAAAAAAAATGGAAAATGGTAGCACTAGAAATGAAGTTTAAAAGAAATAGCTGACCATGGGAATGCTGACATGTCTGCAGCCATGGGAATGCTGACAACTACAGCCATACCTCTGAGATATTGTGGTATTCCAGAGTATTGTAATTCAATAAAGCAAGTCATAATCTTATTGCTAGTGAAGGGTTCTTGTCCTTAATTTGTAAAAAAATGCAACACCTGTGAAGTACAATAATGTGAAGCACAATAAAGCAAAGTATGCCTATATGGGCAAACAGTTAGGCTGACTGTAGTAGGTTAATACAATGCAGTATTAACATGACAATGACAATTTTCAAAGCTATATAGAAAAATGGATTATGTAAACTATAACTAAAAAAGGTAGACAACAAAATGGCCTTTTTCTGATCCTACTTTTTTCTATGGATATAAATGTAATTATATCCATAGCACACAAAAAAATTAGTCTGAAAATAGTATTTTAGAACGTTGGATTTTGTTTCTATTATGTGCTGCTATGAGATTAATGTTTTCCATCTAACTTGTATTGTTCATTATATTGAAGCTGCTATATTTTTATATGAAAATTCACTTTAATAAATTCTACAAGGTTCCCTTAGCAAGAGTATTTTTATAAACTTATAAAAAGCAATATATTATATCTAAAGTAATGACCAAATCACATATATTTTTCCCCTTTTGAAAAAAAAATTTTTTTAATTGTGCTAAAAAACACGTAACATAAAATTTACCATCTTAACCATTTTTAAGTGGGCAATGTGGATATATGTGCCTTGTGCAATAGATATTTATAGAGTTTTTTCATATTTCTATAGTATCTATACCCACTGAACATACCAATATCTCCCCTTTCCTCCCTCTCTTCAGTCCTTGGCAACTAACATATCCCACTTTTAGTTTCTAAGAGTCTGGCTACTCTAGATACCTCATATAAATGGAATCATATAGTATTTGTTTTTTTTGTGACTGGCTTACTTCACACAGTATAATGTCCTCAAGATTCATCCATATTATAGCATGAGACAGGATTTCCTTCTTTTTAAGGTTGAATAACATTCCATTGTAAGAATATTGCACATTTTCTTTAACAATAGTTTCCCTTAAGTAAATACTTTTTGACCATCTAAACAATGATTCAGTTGAGCTAGGCCAGTGGTCGGCAAACCACAGCTCACGAGCCACATGCGATGGACACCCCCACTTTTTCCAATGCCACTTCTTCAAAACAGACTCGCGTGGGCTACAAAGTTTCAATCACTGTACGTGCACACCCGCACGTGGTATTTTGTGGAAGAGCCACAATCAAGTGCCAAAGAGCTTCATGTGGCTCACAAGCCGTGGTTTGCCAACCACTGGGCTAGGCTGATCACACACATACAAATATAGGAAACATATAAAAACAATCAAGAATGTCACTGACATTTTCTGAGCTATGAGCTAACACATACACTATCAAAAAGCATGAATTCTTACCAAGAAAATAATATACAATGCAGAAATTTCTAATCAGGAACAGTGATTCCATACAACTGTGTTTAACTAGTAAGAACAAAGATCTCCTAAAGCGCAAGAACTTGTATTGCTGTGGGAAAAGAAAAACAGAATCAAATAATACATCCAAAGAGAGATGTGGTTCATTCTAAAGCAAGCACATAATTAAAATAGTCCACACATAAACAATAATCATTGCATAAAAGACAAAGTTCATTCTAGAAGCAACATATCAACTATTCTGATGTTATACCAAGTTTATCATTGATATAAAAGATCAGAATTGAGAAAATTAACAATATCAAACTATGATTATACTAAGGAGTATGGAGGCAAAGTAAAAAATCATCATCATCATCATCATCATCAGAGCAGCTAACAAACATTCTTTGGGTGTTTACGATGTATCAGGTACTATTGTAGCATTTCATACATATTAATTCATTAAACTCCTATGAAGGAGGGTCTATTATTTTCTTCAAATTTGCAGATGAGAAAACCAGGAGGCACAAAGAGGTTAAGTAACTTAACCAATATTATCAACTAGCAAAAAGAAAATCAGAGATTTTTAATCCAGGTAGGCTGACTCCAGAGCCTGTAATCTTAAAGATAATGCATACTGCCTCTACACTAATTTTCTTAAATGTTATTTTCAGAAAAATAGGAGACAGTGAAGACGACACAAGCCTAAGAATCAGGAAATCTAAGTTCTGGTGCTCTCCTCTTTTGTACAACACTGAGCAAGAAGGCTGAACAGCTAAACAGTTCGTTAATGGGTACCTTCCAATTCTATCAATCTAAGGAAAAGTAATCAAATAAGAAAAAATATGAACTTTTCCTGAAAAAAATAAAATAAATAAAAAATAAACAAAACTCATATTTCTTATGAAATAAGAGTTGGCTGACAGGCAACACTCTCTCCTGTTCTTGGCTCTAAAACACCAATAAAAAGAATATTTTAAAATTATTGGAAAGAATCTAAGGAAATCTAATAAGCAAAAGATGATCTTTTCAATTTCTGGTCTTCTTTAGAGCTTACTATAATCTTATGCATATAAAGCAATATGTAAATTATTTTGTGCTTATTATAATACTAGAGGCCTGGAGCATAAAATTCATGCAGGGAGGGGAGGGGTTCCCTCAACCTAGCCTGAACCCTCTTGCAATCTGGGACCGCTCAGGGGATATCCGACTGCCAGTTTAGGGCTAATCCCACAGGGATGCCTGCAGGGTTGGGCCTAAACCGACAGTTGGCCATCTCCTTCACAATCCAGGGCCATTGGCTCCTAACCACTTGCCTGCCTGCCTGATTGCCCCTAACCACTCTGCCTTCCTGCCTATACGCCCTGACTGCCTTTGCCTCGGCCCCCGCCACCGCAGCTTCATCCAGGACATCAAAAAAGTAGTTTGGATGTCCAGTCTAATTAGCATAGTATGTTTTTATTATTGTAGACTAGATGCCCATTGCAGGAAGATTCTTGCAAGAACAGGGCTTCCTCAGGCCTATACCTTACGAATAGGGCTTCCTGCGGACTGAGCAAAGCAGAGAAGGGAGCAAAGCCCGCCAAAGTCCCTGGACCAGCTGACAGGCCCAGACACTTCCAGAGGCTGGGGAGCAGTGAGGCTGGATCCGCCACCAGAGTGGATGGATCCTGCCTCTCTACTTGGTCCCCGAGACCCCTGGCCGGGCCGACAGGCCAAAACATTCCAGCAGCAGTGGCGGAGTGGCAAGGCTGGATTCGTTAGCAGAGTGAGTGGATCCTGCATCTCCGCTTGATCCCTGCGACCCCTGGCCAGGCCAGGGTGGGGCTGAGGGGAATGGGCGCTGCCATCTTTGTGAAGGAGTGACAGTTAATTTGCATATTATTCTTTTATTAGATAGGATTGGGGCCAATCGTTTTTTAAGGATTTCAGAAGCTAAAGTACAGTACAATTTATAGAACTTAGGTGGAAATTATATGTTCATACCATGTCTGTTGATTCCTATAGTATCTTACAAAAAGCAGCCCATGTGAATACTTAGCCACTAACTATACAACTTCAAGTACATTGACTTATTCAAACATTTTCCAAGTGCAAGATATGTAATTGCACTATCCTGTTAGTGCTTTTCCTCCCTTCCCCCAGCCAATAAAATTGGCATCGTTTTTGGACAATCCCTACTATAGCTCTCACTTTAACCATTACTCACCAGGTACTAAGAGGCCAGGGAAGCAGGTCGACATTTCAGTAGAATAGCTAATATAAATTAGCTATTTATATTGGAGAATATAAATAGCTAATATAAATTCTTCTTCCTCACAAATTGCAGTGTTTTTCAATTCCCTATTAAATTTCTTCTATGGTTTGGCTATCTACTGAATATTTACTATGTGCCAGGCTCTATCAATCTTATTTAATACTTTCAGTCTTGCCAAGCCCAGTCTTGATGTGCATCCATTTCTTTGTCCTCTATTACATGATAATGTTCAACTTTTCCTTATCTGTTTATCATTAATGCAACTGTTTCTAATAGTGTAGGAAAATTTAAAGAAAAAAAATCTAATGAGCTAATGCAAATTGGTTAAAATTAGATTTTTTTAAAAGATCTAATTTTTTCTATTATACATGATAAAAGGAGTTACTGAATAATATATATAATATAAACTATGTATAGAAACTCCAGCCTACAAAATATGTTATAGATAAATATACAGTATAGGGTCTAGAAGAATATATATCCTAAACCAGTCACTACTTCTGAGGCAAAGATGGAAACTGGTCACAGAGATCAAAGGAAATTTTCACTTTATCTATGTAATACTTAAATAATTTATAATAAAAATTATACCACAATATTCTTTCAAAATTAGCTGACAGGCCACACCCAAAATAAGGATGATGACATTAATAATAATAACAATAATAGTGCTTGTTATTGCTTGTATAAAAAAATGTTGCCCACCCAGCCGGGTGTGACTCAGCAGTTGAATGTTGACTCAGGGACCAAGAGATCACTGGTTTGATTCCTGGTCAGGGCATCTGTCCAAGTTGTGGGCTCGATCTCTGGTAGGGGATATACAGAAGGCAGCCAATCAGTGATTCTCTCTTATCACTGATGTTTCTCTCTCCCCCTTTCTCTTCCTCTCTGAAATCAATAAAAACACATTTTAAAAAAATGTTGCCCTGGCTGGTTTGGCTCAGTGGATAGAGCACTGGCCCTCGAACTGAAGGATCCCAGGTTTGATTCTGGTCCAAGGGCATGTACCTTGGTTGCAGGTTCCCCCGCCCTGGTCAGTGTGCATGCAGGAGGCAACCAATCAATGTGTCTCTCTCACATCGATGTTTCTGTCTCTCCCTCTCCCTTCCACTCTCTCTAAAAAAAAAAAAAAAAAAAAATCAATGGAAAAATATCCTCGGGTATGTATTAATAAAACAAAAACAAAAAAATGTTGTCCTAGCCGGTTTGGCTCAGTGGATAGAGCATGGGCCTGCGGAAGAAAGGGTCCCGGGTTCTATTCCGATCAAGGGTACATACCTTGGTTACAGGCTCCTTCCCAGCCCACGCCCTGGTCTGAGCTCATACAAGAGGCAACCAATCAATGTATTCTCTCACATCAATGTTTCTCTCTCTCTTTCCCTCTCTCTTCCACTTTCCCTAAAAAATCAATGGAAAAATATCCTTGGGTGAGGATTAGCAACAACAACAAAAAGACCTTAATAATAATCTCTGGTCAACTTAGCTGTAAAAAAAATAAACCTAAGTGACTATAACCATCACATCACTTTCATGGGTTCAGACTGGGCCTGATTTCTCATATTGAGCACACAATGTCCTGACAATCCTGTCTGCCTTAGCAACTTAAAATACATAAGGGAAGGTCATACACTGTGTGCCATGATCTTAGGACTAATGAAAGAATGCTTAACTATGGTGTTCCTCTCCCCCACCCCCTGTACACACCCCCACCACAGTCTTCTGAGGAGGCCAATCTACCAAGCTAGGCAAATAAAGATAGTTGTAAACGTGATAGGTGAGAAATTATAGTCCCAAGCACAACTACTCTTACCAAAATCCTACTTCCCTTATTCCACCCAGAAAAAACCCCTGTACCAACATTCCCCCTTCTGAAAAACAATACTCAACTGGGCAGACCAAACAGCACTGTACACTCATGGTTACAAGAGACACTCCCAAATTTGGCCAAATACTGAATGATCAAATGTTAAAAATCAAAATCCTGCCAAAGTTGAACTTGAAGCCAAAGCTGAATATTATCAGTGACAAAACTTCTTCAATATAATAAATCTAAAATTTTATCAACAGAAATTAAATTATAAAAAATGTTATTAGTCCAATTATACAAACATGACATTATCTGGTAGAAACAATGATTTATTAGCACTGTCAATTACTACACTGCTCCTATGTTCACACCACTGCACGTCTGGGATGTTAAATGGTCACTTTCAAGGAAAGCCCATAGAGAAGCACAAACTTTGGGGTATCTCATTTGTCTCTAACACTTTCTTTTCTTCATTCTCTATGCTCTTGATTATGTTTGGATAAAAGATAATTTACCATGGATATTTCTGTACAAAATTTTAGAGTTTTTCTCCTTGTGAAACTCTGAAGTGGGAAAACTGACACTCTACTTTTAATTCATCTTTATCAGGTGAAGAATTTCTACATAAGACTTTTCTTTTATACATCACAGACTGCTGGGAGGTAAGAGCCATATACTTTTCTCTAAGCACTTTTTCCTTGATGTAAGTGTATTTTCATCATATGGTTCTCATGGATCCAAAAGGCATGTTAAAAGTTTAGTTAAGCTCTAGCTGGTTTGGCTCGGTGGTTGAGCACTGGCCTAAGAACTGAAGGATCCCGGGTTCGATTCCTGATCAGGGCACATGCCCGGGTTGAAGGTTCCATCTCCAGTAGGGGGCATGCAGGAGGCAGCCGATAAATGATTCCCTCTCATAATTGATGTTTCTATCTTTCTCTCTCCCTTTCTCTCTGAAATTAATAAAAATAAAAAAGTAAAATAAAGTGTTTAGTTAACCCAAGAGTATCATAATCCACCACACTCTCCTACTTCATACGCTGAAGACACATTATTTGTTTACATATCCCTCCCTCTTCAACTGACTGGGTTCTAGTGGGAAGAGGCTGGTTCAACACGTTTGCTCCAAAGCCCAGTCCTCAGCCTGCCAGAGAGTGGGAATGAATCAAATAATAGCACAATCAGGAAATCATAGGAACAAGCTGGGAAGCACTCCGATGCCACAGTGAGAAATTGTAAGAGATCACTCTCTCACCTGCCAGGAGGTGTTTCTGAGTTCCAGAGGTAGCTTCTACCCAACTAATAAACTTTTAAAAACCTAGCCGAAAGGTAGTTTAAACTGTCCCACTCCAACCAATCAAAACTGTTTTAGTTATACACACCATGCCTTATTGTGAAAAGAATTTGAGACAGTAACTGACATATTCTATACTTACTTGCACATCCTCAAGCTCATGAAGTTCTTAGATTCAAAAAGAAGCTGGCAGTTGCACAGAGGTACTTTGCATGAATATGTCATCCTCATCCTCCCCCAGCCCTACTAGGTCACAGCAACTGCCACTACCTAGCAGGGAGGAAAAGAGTGGAGCAAAACGGAATTTTGAGAGTGGCAGCAGGAAAGGTGGCTACAGCTCTCAAACACATGCTAAAGTCTCATGAAAACAAATCTCTCCTCTCCAAATGGCATTGTGAAGACCTAAGTTTTAAGTCCTAAGTTTTGCTGATCAAATCTTGAATTAATCAGGTGAAGCCAATGCAATTTTAACTCTACCAAATTCTGACATAAGGTAATACTCAAATGATAGTTTACCTGTATGATGGGAAATGGAAGATAGTTCATGTTGTTAATAAAATACAGGAGGCTATAGCAATAGCCCATAAATGCTCCAGCCAGTAGGAAAAAAAGGTGATATTCATTTAAGCAGGTTTGTGCAGCAGGGCCATCTAAGCTGAAGGGAAAAAGTTGAGTTATTAATTCAACAGTCAGGGACACATATCACTGTTTTAGGCTCAATATTTATGAAAAGCCAAGTTCTGACTTAATCACTTAAGAGATGCCCCAAATTCTAAAAAAAAAAAAAAAGTTTGTTTTAGGTAAGTGTGGGCAAAAGATTAACAAAACCCCTTTATCTGTCTAGATCTATCCCCTAGAAATCTGATAAGGGTAAGAATGTGTCCTGAGATAGTAAGCAATGCTACTTACAAGCCGGAAAACTGCACCTGGACTAAGAGAAACTATAAATGAACTATATACACCCAGATACCACAACTCTGGCTTCTCTCTGTGTTGTCTCATAAACTGAGCAATCCCTCAAGGGGACCCTTTTCACTAAAAAAATCTATCACCCTTAGAAAAAAACTACCTTATATAATGATAGCTGGGGCACAAAAGGAAATCAAGTATTCAGTAGTAGTCATGAACATTGTTTTAAAGTCAGTGAAGAATAGGGAATTTACTAGTAAGATTACTTCAGTTAATCTTTTCTGATTTTTAAAGTCACAATATCAACTTGCAATTTTTATCAATATTGTGCTCAAGAACTGTATAAATTACAGTGAAACTATTTTATTAGAGGGTTAAAAGTATTTTAAATTTTTTTCTTCATTTTTTCCATACTATCCTTCTTCCAACTCCCGTGTCAATGCCACCTCCTTAGCTCCTCAGGAGAATGAAATGGAGGACCCATCTGTCTCTGCTTTCTCCAAACCCAAGAAAAATAAATCTTTTTCCCAGGAGGAGCTGGTGAGCAGTGATCCTGAAGAAACTGCTAGCAATGGAAGTCTTCCCAAAAGGAAGCAATCTTTCCCCAAAGAGGAACCAGCTAATAACCCTAAAGAGGCAGGGTAACAAAAGTGTGTCAAAGGAAAAGAGGATGTTCTATCCAAGAACCAGCCAGTCTTCAGTGAAGCTGAAGAAGCTGCTGGCAGGAAGAGCAGCAGTTCCAAGAAAAAATTCTAAACACGATACCAGGAAGATTAGAATGAACATTTTCCTATCGGGGTATTTCCCATTCCAACCCATCTCCAATATTTCAATAAAAACAATTTCAAAAGAAAAAGAATTGCCACCTCCTCTAAGAAGCTATTCCATTTCCCTGTTACCTGAACTCCGCTCGGATTTTATCTGTACATCTATCTCACTTTCTTCCTAGGACAACCTATTTCTCACACACTCCTATTTCTCTATTATATCCATTGGTTTCCATGGGTTAAATCCTCTATTGTCCTCAACTTTCAAACAGTCTATAGTACATGTGCAAATCACTCTTATAAATCCAACAGCATCTAATATAGCACCACGCATAGAATAAATCTTTCTAAAAAACTGTTGAGTTCAAAACACAATACTTTTGATGTATGTAAAAAAGCACCTTTTATAGAAATCTAGAAAGCAGAGAATATCCATAAACTATTAAATTATACAAGTCATCTTTGGCTTAGTAACTAAATGAGATTCCTTAGAAAAAAATATCTAATATTACCTCTCAGTACCAGTGCAGGGGACCACAAGAAAACTGTATCGTCCCTTGGTTATCACTGCAGCACACCAAGCCACCATCATTCCCATTGCAGCATGAATAAATGAGTGCATGAGCTGCTGAGGATGAATGATTTTCCCTATCAGTTCCAGTCTGGAGCAGGGAATGGAAGGCACAACTGCAAACGGAACATATTAATGTGGTTTTATAATCTGCAGTATATGAGGACAGAAAAAGTCCTAGTTAAAAAGTCTGTAAGTTAAAATAATTTGAGAAAATACTGAATACAATGAGATGCACACAGAAAAAGAAAAACCAAAGAACCTAGAAAGATGAAATATAAGGACAGTGTAAGTAACATTTTCCTTTCTTTTTAAAATGTCCTAATAGCTCAAATAGTACCTACACCAGAACTCAATCCTGTCATAAAAATATATATATATTTTAAAGATAGTGCTTGCCCTCTAGCAAGTTATATTTGCATTTTGAAGATTAGCAATATACAGTCCATCTGTGAAAAATAAACAACAAACTAGGTAAATATTGATAACACTGAATACAAAAGTAAATGTTTATATGGGAATTTCTTTTTTAAAAAATATTTTATTTTATTGAGTTCAGAGAGAGGGAGGGGAAAAGACAGAAACATCAATGATAACAGAATCATCGATCGGGTGCTCTCTTCACTACCCTCACTACCCACCACTGGGGATCGAGCCCGCAACACAGTCATGTGCCCTGACCGGAATTGAACCACAGCCTCTGGGTTCATAGGTCCATGATCAACCACTGAACCACACAGGCCAGGCTCTAATACCTTTTTGATAATCCGAAGTTTTCTGGAAGTGAGCTGGGGAGAGGTGAGTGTGGGTATGAGGTGAGGGATGCTGACCATTGAAACAACAATTACAGGGTTCCCTATATATGTAGGCATTCTTCTTTCAACATACTCAAAGTGAAGAGGTTGTACAGAGATGAAAACTAAGTGTGAAGGGAAAGGGCTTAGGTGCTTTACCCTTGGGTAAGAGGTTGCCATCACTTCTCCCTCTCCATGGGACATGCCTACAAAGGGCCATGTGAAAGAACACACGCTATAAGCAGTCCTCAACATGGTTTGAACAGAAAAAAACATCCGTCACCAAAACCGGTTTGACTCAGTGGCTAGAGCATCGGCCTGCGGAGTGGGAGGTCCAGGTTCGATTCCAGTCAAGGACATGTACCTTGGTAGGGAGCACACCTTCAATATTCCAGTCAAGGACATGTACCTTGGTAGGGAGCACACCTTCAGTGGGGGGCGTGCAGGAGGCAGCTGATCGATGTTTCTCTCTCATTGATGTTTCTAACTCTCTATCCCTCTCCCTTCCTCTCCGTAAGAAAATCAATAAAATATATTTTTTTTAAAAAGAAAAAGAAAACATCCATCATCTAGTGAGGGATTAGGAAAGCAAAGGAAAAGGGTATGTATTGTAACATCCAAAGTAGGATTTGAAATTTTATACCGTATCTAACAAGAAACCACAGAAGAGCTAAAAAGAGGACATTATAGTCGAAATAAGTAGTATCAAAAAAAGCTTCTAATTGTATCTTAAGAAGAGACTCACAGAATCTAAAAGACGAGATGAGAAACTGAGGGACAGGGGAAATGCTGTGAAATTTAGCAGGTAATTATCCCAATGCAAAACACAATATTTTTAAGTTTTGGGGAAAATCTTAGAATTATACTTTTATATTTGAGAAATATCTAAGAAATCACTGTCCTAATCTCTGACCCTATAAAAATATCCTATATAATAAAAGCCTAACATGCTAAGTATCCAGTCGTCCAGTTGTCCATTCAACCAATCAAAGTGTAATATACTAATAACATACTAAAGCCGCTCAACCTTTTGCTATTATGTGCACTGACCACCAAAGGGCAGACACTCGGACCAATAGGTTAGCTTGCTGCTGGGGTCCAGCCCATCAGGATTGAATGAGACAGGCTGGACATGCCCTGGAGCCCTCCTGCAGTCCTTCCCTGACTGGCCAACTTCCTGCATCCCTTCCTGGCCTTGATCATGCACCAGTGGAGTTCCTTGGCCTGGACTGCGCCCTCTCACAACCCAGGACCCCTCGGGATGTTGGAGAGCCGATTTCAGCCTGATCCAGCAGGCCAGGCCAAGGGACACGACTGGTGCATGAATTTGTGTACCAAGCCTCCAGTCCTATATCATAAAAGGCTAATATGCAAATCAAACAAACAGCAAAACAACCAGTCACTATGACGTGCACTGACCACCAGGGGGCAGATGCTCAATGCAGGAGCTGCCCCCTGGTGGTCAGTGTGCTATCACAGGGGGAGGGCTGCTAAGCCAGAAGCAGGGCTCAAAGCTGGCGAGCGCAGCAGCAATGGCAGGAACCTCTCTGGCCTCCGTGGCAACGCTAGTATGTCCAACTGACAGCTTAGGCCGCTCCCCATCGATGAGGGGAGCGGGCCTAAGCTGTCAGTTGGACATCCTCTGAGGACTCCCGGACTATGAGAGGGCACAGGTGAGGCTGAGGGAGACAACCTCCCCCCCGAGCAAGTGCACAAAGTTCACGCACTGGGCCTCTGGTTACTTTTATAATACATTACTTTTATAATACACTAGAGCCTGATGCACGAAATTCATGCAAGAGTAGGCCTTCCTTCCCCTGGTTGCTAGCATTGGCTTTCCTCTGGCACTCAAAACCCGGGCTTTCCTTGTGCCACCAGCAGGCACCTAGGACCCAGGCTTCCCTCGCAGCCCCAACTTCTTCTGGAAGGACGTCTAGTCTAATTAGCATATTACACTTTTATTATTGTAGAAGATATGCTAAAACACAACTTGAACATCAGCTATGAACCATTAAAAGATCTAAATTTTTTATTATAGTAAAATAAAGTTTATTGTTTTGACCATTTTTAAGTATACAATTCTGTGGCATAAGTACATTCACATTGTTGTGCAAACATTACCATCATCCATCTCCAAACTTCCCCATTTTCCCTAGTTGAATCTCTGTCCCCATCAAACAATTCCCACACCATCCTCCTCAAAGCCCCAGGCAATCACCATTCTACTTTCTGTCTCTATGAATTAGACTACTTTAGGTATCTCCTAAATGAAATCATGTAGTATTTGTCTGTAGAGGTCAAAATATTTCTTTTAGAAGAGAAATTAGCACTCAAATTTTAAGATAAGGCATTCAAAGCATATGGATTCTGCATACATTTGTAAAACTTTAACATAAAACACAGCCCCTATTATACATTCTCATATAAAAAAATGCATTGAGTGTACCCTTAATAAAATAAATTCAGACATTTTTAAGATAAGTAACTTTTAAAAACTCACCTGAGTAGAACTCCACATTGAAAACACTTATTATTATTATTACCACCGACAGCAGCAGGAAGTAAAAGATTACATAGGAACTATATAGATCATTGAAAGAATCTAAAACACAAGAGAGAGAAATTAGTAAAGATCATTCAGTCATGTAGTTATATTCAGTATACTGCAACAGAAAAGGGGCTTGAATCACAACTCTAATTTTAATTTTAAAGCTATCCTTTCTTTAAGAATGTCCTCATACACTGCTGACAAGACCTATAGGATATCCACTCAAGAACTACAATGTGAGTTATTTGGACCAAGCTCTGGGTCCTTTAAAATCCTGTATACTAAATGGTTAATATGTAAATAGACCGAACAACTGGTTGGTATGACATGTGCTGACCACCAGGGGGCATGTGTGGAACATGGCAAGCATCAGCAGCAGGTGGCAGAGAGGGGAACATGGTGGGTGCTGGCCATGGAGAGATGGCGGAGCAGGTGAGCAGGGGCACCAGACCAAGGTGGGGTGCCGATCACTGTCATTGGGATGAGTTCCTGGTGGTAACTGAAAAGTCTTTGCTCCCGTGTGCCACAGTTCTGCCCAGCGCTCACACCCACTGCTGGCACCAGAGCCGCCACTGGCACCTACCTGTGGGTGCTGGCCTCGATAGCTCAGCACCATCAGTGGGTGCAAGCAGCAGCTGCCGGCCCTGATCACCCCTGAGGGCTTCTCCACCTTCCCCTGATCCTGAGGGGTGATCGGTGCAGCAGCCGCTGCTAACACCCGCTGACAGTGCCAGCCCCACATGCACCCATTGCTGGTACTGGCCCCAATCATTCCATGCCATCACCGAATGTGAGCAGAGTCAGCGCCATCAGTGCATGGGAGTGATGGCAGAAGGAGTAAGACTGCTGGCAGACAGGGGACTGAGGGCCATGGTGGAAGGAGCCTGGGGGGGCACAGAGGATAGGCAAGACCTGTCCCTGTGCCCACTGCAACCTCGCAGCCCACATTTCCTTTCAAGGTGCACGAATTCGTGCACTGGGCCCCTAGTTACATTATAATATCTTTTAGATGACCCAAATGTTAATATCAAACAGCATACTACTATATGCAAATATATTTCATCGTGTAAAACAGAGAAGTGGCACATTTAAAAATATACCAACAGTTTTTTTTTTAATGTAAATATTTTTTAGATTTCTTCCTACAAAATACAATTAGCCCAAAAGCTAAAAAAAGTAACATTTCTGGAATAATATAATCCATAAATCATCTAAATTAGCTGAAAAAAACAATGAGGATGTCCCTGTGAAATACTAATACATTAACATTATAGAGTAGATCATCAATAATCCATTTCAAAAATAAGGCAAACTTTAAAATATATATGTATTATGCCTAAAAACATGAATAAAAAAAATAAAAACAGCAAGGATATATGATTGCTGAATAGACTAACACAATTATAAAAGCAATTACTTTTAAAAGTATAATTCATTGACTAAAATTATAAAAAAAATATTTATTAAGCATCCACAATTAAACACATTGTACTGATAAAAGAAAGAATTGATCCATGTTATTGGAAATAAGTAAAGAAAGAGTACAACTTTTCTGTAAAAACTTTGTGAAGCAAAAGTTGAGGAGAACAAGTAACATTTGATGGGAAAAAATGGCATAAGTCAAATCCAATTTATGAGATTGGAGAAAGTGTTATTAAGATTAAAGAATAGCCAAAACCGGTTTGGCTCAGTGTGGATAGAGTGTCAGCCTGCGACTGAGGGGTCCCAGGTCCTATTCCAGTCAAGGGTGTGTATCTTGGTTTCGGGCACATCCCCAGTGGGGGGGCGTGCAGGAGGCGGCTGATCAATGTTTCTCTCTCATGGATATTTCTGGCTCTCTGTACCTCTTGCTTCCTCTCTGTGGAAATCAATAAAAATATATAAAAAAAAAAAAAAGATTAAAGAATATTTGGCCAAGAAATGGAAAAAAATTTTTATCCTAAGTTCCAATTCTGAACTGATAATGGCTCTAGATTATAATACTGAATATCCTAAGATTGTGACTAGACAGCCAAGATCAAAAGATCAATGAGTAATACAGATTCTGGCAAAGTGGAGAGAGAAGTACTTGCCATCCCTGCAATGGTTTATGGCTTAATTTCATCTGACCTATGGGATCCATACAAGTGATTGATATGTCCCAACAAAAAAATTAACATGACTTTAATTCTTTAGCAGCAACATCTCCAAAGGCCACAAAGTAAAGCTTTGCACTCCTTGAATATTATTTTCTTCTGAAAAATTAATTTAACACACTTCCCATTTTTCAAAGCAAAAGAGACTGTTATTGTTGTTGAAGAGGATTTAAAAAGTATTTCAAGAATATTTGTGCTTCTTAGCCTTACCCAAGGCTTTAAAGACTTCAAAATCTAAGCTAGCAACCTTTCTCCCTTTTTATTACTTTTTTAAATTCTAGTACAGAATTAAAAAATAAATTCTAGCCGAGTCCGGTTTGGCTCAGTGGATAGAGCGTCAGCTTGCGGACTGAAAGGTCCCAGGTTTGATTCTGGTCGGGGGCATGTACCTTGCTTGCGGGCACATCTCCACTGTAGGGCGTGCAGGAGGCGGCTGATCAATGTCTCTCTCTCATCGATGTTTCTGACTTTCTATCTCTCTCCCTTCCTCTCTGTTAAAAATCAATAAAATATATTTTTAAAAAATAAATACATTCTAGTGCATAGTAAAAACACTGGTTCTGAAGTTAGAGACCCATGTTCAAATCCTACTTCAGTTACTCACCAGCTGTTATCTCTGAAGACTTTAGCCTAAGTCTCAGTTTCCTCATTTATAAAGTAGGTAATACCTTTTTATTACAGTGTTTTAGGAAGAATAAGAGGCAATCGAGAAAGATGGCTGAGCAGACACCAAAGTCGGTACTGTCCATGTGTCTGTGTTACTAAAGAAGACTTTGTCACATTCAATTATATGCTGTGTATGGATGAGAGCAATCTGAGATTTGACTCGAAAAAGTCATCAAGTCAATAACAGCAAAGCTAAAATTGAACTACTTGTGAACTACAATCCTCAGCAACAGCTCATTATTGACGACCCCTATTACGGAATGAGTCCGACTTTGAGACCATGTACCAGCAGCAGTGTCTGAGGTGCTGCAGGGCCTTCCTGGAGAAGGCCCACTAGTGCGTCCGTCCCTGAGCCTGCTGGTGCTCTGCCCCGCGTCCCAGCCAAGGGTCACATCTGTAGCTCAAGGCCAGTGCTGGTACTTCCGTCCACCTGCTGTTTCTTACTTTAAAAATAATTGTAGAGGAAATCAGTGGTTTTGTTTGGCAAAAGAATAAATACCTTTTACTCAGACAGTTTATAGGGCACATGAAGTGTTCTTACACCAGTGGGGCCTCCCACCTTGCTGCCATTACAGATGAAATCATAGAACCTAATTCCTGTCAGCATGTGAGCCTCGTAAGTCACCTGCCCTCCCTCTTCCCCGAGTCTGGATGGCAGGAGAAGGAGCGCCCTGTCCCCGGCACTCCCTTCCCCGGGCAGTAGGGCCCTCCCGCAGGGTTCACAGTCAAGAAGTGTGTTCATTCACACTGCAGGGTTCACAGTCCAAGGAGTGTGTTCATTCACACCGTGTGTTTGTAGAAAAGAGAAAGGCTCATGGAAAAACAATCCTTCCTAGTTTCTGTCTAGCTTGTAGCATAAAGGAGTCAGCTTATTTGTCCCATTTGAGCCACAATTATATCCAGAAAGGACACTTGTTAGCTGCTTTATCTGTGGTTGGTAAGAGTTGGAAAAAACTTTATGATGGAATGCTTAAATATTGATGTGGTGATACATATTCTTCAGTGCTTTATTTATAGGCCATTTTTATGTTCTTTCAGACAACTAATCTAAAATTCATATGGCTACATGTTAAAGAGGAATTCAAAATAAACTGGGAAAATCATGAAAAATAAAAATAAAAATAAAAATAAAAATAAAAGAGGCAATCTACTTAAGGTGCTTAGCACAGTGCCTGGCATACAGTTGATAGTGATAATTGACAGCTCCTCATAAAGTATTCTTAATTTTAGACAGGTTTTTTTAAGAGATATATCATATTTCTACCCACAATATTTAAATAGATAAAAGGAACAGTTCTCCTTAAAAAGACAATCTCAATAAAGCTGTCAAAAAGAAGAAACGAACAAATAAACAAAAATTAAGTTGTGATAATAAAGTCTCTGAAAATTTTACTAATCCTATTATTATACTAGAGGCCCAATGCATTAAATTTGTGCAAGAGTAGGCCTTTCTTTCCCCAGCTGCCGGCACTTGCTTCCCTCTGGCACCTGAAGGCTGGGCTTCCTTTGCAGGCCCTGATACATTCAGAAGGATGTCTGGTCTAATTAACATATTACACTTTTATTATAGATAATGAAAAGGTATAAGTTAGAAAGAAATGCCTTAAGATTACCACAAAGGGAATATTTTGCCAAGAAAGCAGTAATTAAAAACAAATTTGAAACATAATGCAATTTTTATGCTGAAAAATAGGTCCTGCCCTAACCTGTTTGGCTCAGTGGATAGAGCATCCGCCTACAGACTCAAGGGTCCCAGGTTCGATTCCCGGTCAAGGGCATGTACCTTGGATGCAGGCACATACCCAGTAGGGAGTGTGCAGGAGGCAGCTGATCGATGTTCCTCTCTCATCGATGTTTCTAAATCTCTATCCCTCTCCCTTCCTCTCTGTAAAAAAAGCAATAAAAAATATATTTTAAAAAAAGTAAAAGAAAAGTAGGTCCTGTACATTTGTTTTCCCCAAAATGGGTATCACTTACCAGACAGCCACTGTATCGGATGCAATAAATCAATGCTGTTGAAGATTATAAATACTGTGGTACAGATGGGTAGAAGCAGCACTGACCACACAATACTTGTAACTATCCTCCATCCCAAAACCTGTAACAAACAAAATCAACAAAATCACTCAATCATGAAGTCAAACTATTTCAGTTATGCAAATCCTTTCTTTTCATACAGGATGCTAATCACTAATATTTATACCCAGATCATAGTCCATGCAGGTATATATAAACCTCAATGGTTATTACTATTAATAACTTTAATTTACATACCACTATAGAATCTTGTATTATCAGTGAACTTGTGGTTATGTTGGGCCAGAGTCAGGTGCAGGGGAGAGGGCAGATTTAAAACTGTATTTTATAGCAATTAATACTTGTCTCTCTAGGTTTAAATGATAGATATATCAACATCTAAGAGCTATATATTTTATGGGAACCATCTGTATAATGTAATGGTGTTTTACGATTATTAGATACGCACTCCCTAGTGGGCAACTGACACATGGTATTCAGTCTGAATCACCAGTGCCTACCATGTCAAGAGGCACAAGATTTACTGTTGAATAAGTGAACAGAAAAGCAAAGTGAATACCGAAGGGTTCTAAGCATGACCGTCGGGTTTATATTTGGGGCGGTAAAACACCCTGTGTTTGTAACCTGGCTGTGATGACAGGACAAGGCGAAAACAGGAGGCGGTCCACACAACTGCCCAAGCCACGGGTTATAGTCAGTGCCTGAAGGAAGGCAGCGGCAGTGGGAAAGGAGGCAGAAAGGGGGAAAGTGTATCCACATTTGTGAAACACATTATACAGGACACCGGTGATGGACACGAGGGGTGGTAACGATGGGTAAGACTTCAAGACTCAATAGTTCTGAGCTTGGGATGCACGGTAGATGGCTGTACCGTCGGCAGATGGCTGTACAGTATATGAGGACATTCTAAAAGGGACATTACTCCTGCATCTATCTCTTCGTCCGGCACAGAATGGATGCGGAACTGTTGACTCAGCCTCAGCTAGGAAGCATCTGCTCGTCTCCGTCCCGCAGCGCACCCATTCCTCCAACAAGGAACACCTGGAACCCCTGTCCGGTCCCCGCACCCCAGCCTCTGCTAAGTGCACGCATTCACATTCTTTCCAGCTCTCCGCACTTCTAATCCCGAGTGGCCAACACGTTACTTATTTTGCACCTCCTAGGCACACCACCCCTGCATGCACTCTTCCCCCATTCCCCGCCCCAATCCCACGCAGGTCGGCCCGCGCAGGCGGACCAGTTTCCATCCCGGACGCCCCTTCTCACTCCCTAATAAGCTGGCACTCGGGACATCCCGCACGCATACACCCTGCACTCAGCTTTCCCTCGCACACTCCTCGCACCCGGTAACCAGCCTCCAGTCAGGACGCCTCCGACAGCCCTGCAGTAAGCTCCCCGTTAGCAGGTCCTTGCCCCACGCGCTCCCCACGCTACCCCCGGGCCGGTCCCTCCCCCGCCCCACTCGCACGCGCCCAGCCGCGGTCCCGCGCACACCACCGCGAACGCAGCACTCACGCGCCACAAGATGTCCCGCGACCCGCCGGCGCAGGGCCAACTGGCAACCGTAGCCATGGTGGCCCTCGGGGTGAGGGGAGCAGGATACGGCGAGCCCGCCCGCCTCACTTGTTCAAAGGGAGGAAGGCCCCAGGAGGACCCCATCAGGGCTGCCTCAAACGGTGCCTGAGCGAAGCCCGGCCCAGGACTCAACCCGTTTCTGCGGGATTCCGTCTGGACAGGGCCAGCAGGCCAGAATTCCCCCGCAGACATGCGTCTCAAAGGGGTCCGGGACGCCAGAACTCGCCCCCGGGAATGGAAAAGGTCTCTCCGAAGCAAAGTCCGGCGAGGCACCAAAAATTGGGGGCGGTGCTGCTGCATGCTGGGAACTGTAGGCTTCACCGCCTCTGGAAGCAGGACGAGCGTTGCATTCTGGGACTCGGAGTTCCAAAGTACAGCATGCTGGGAGACGAAGTCTTCCAAAGGTACCTCGTGGCATGCTGGGAATCAGTCTTTTATAAGACATACTAGAGGCCCGTTGCATGACATTTATGCCTCAGTTTTGTAATAGTTAAGTTACGAGAATAATACAACTTGCTATAAAATATTACTAGAATATCACATGATCAGGTAACATTTATTGTTATTTTCTATAAATGAACACAATCTCTGGAATGCTAAAGTGATAGGTATTATAGAAATATTCAAGTAGAGAGACCTACTGGCTTGATTACAAGTGATGTTTACTATCACAAACCAAATGTATTACTTTAAAAAAAAAAAAGCAGGGAGCCAACTAGACACTGAATCAAATATAAGTCCTTGAAGGGCAAATGTAAATTGGATAAGCTTCACTATTACAAGAGCAACAAGAGGCAAGAATGAGAAGCAGATTGCATCCACTCTAAGTTGCTATTAAAGAAAAAGAATGGTATACTATGAAAATACTTAATACAAATTGTAAAGAGATTTGTTCAAGGAGGATTTCCTAGAGTAGGTGGTATTTCAGTTAATTTTCTTAAATATGAAGAGGATAGTTAGAGAAGAAAAAGGTGTAGGGATCCCAGATTGGAGAGGTACAGGCCAGGCTGAGGGATACCACATGCCATCCCATGCATGAATTTCATGCACTGGGCCTCGAATCCTATATAATAAAGAGGTAATATGCAAATTGACCCTCACACCCTCGAATAAGATGCCCACTCCCATGTGGTCATAGATGGCCTCCACAAAATGGTTGGCAGCGGAGAGTAGTTGTATGCGATCATGCCAGCAGGGGAGGGCAGTTGGTGGGGACTAGGTCTGCAGCAGAGGGCAGTTAGGGGCGACTGGGCCAGCAGGAGAGGAGAGTAGGGGGGAGTGGGCCAACAAGGGAGAGCAGTTGGGGTAACCAGGCCGGCAAGGGAAGGCAGCTGGGGGTGACTGGGCCGGCAGGGGAGCAGTTAGGCATCAATCAGGCTGGCAGAGGAATGGTTAGAGGGTGATCAGGCTGGCAGGCAGGCAAGCAGTTGGGAGCCAGCAGTCCTGGATTGTGAGAGGAATATCCACCTGCCGGTTTAGGTCCTAGATTGCAGAAGGACTGAGGGACACCCCCTCCAGGGCACAAATTTCGTGCACAAATTTTGGGCCTCTGGTCTATAAATATAAAAGCCTAAGCAATGGGCCAATTGGTCAGTAACTATGATGCACAATGACCACCAAGAGGGCAGAAACTCTGACTGGTAACTATGATGCGCACTGACCACCAGAGGGCAGATGCTCAACCCAAGAGCTGCCAAGCTGTGGTGACTTGGCAGCTGCAGTTCTTGGGTGTCACATCTGGAACTAGAGGAGAAGGTGCAGTTCTTGGCTGTCACATTTGAAACCAGGGGGGAGGGGATCACCCAAGAAACACCCTATTGCAATCCAGGATCCATCAGGGAATGTCAGAGAACCAGTTTCAGCCTGATCTCTGCAGGGCAGGCCAAGGGACTCTACCAGGGCACAAATCTGTGCACCAGGCCTCTAGTATATGAATAATGGGAGTCCCTGAAAAATCTGCTCTCAGTTTAAACTACCATTCTTCCAACCAAGGTATAAGGATATGAGAATTACTTTTTGTTCTCAAATTGTTCTAATATTAATAAGTCATCATTTTCCTAAAGTTTTCATTTCAAAATCTTCACTTTATTTTTTGTAGTTTTACCATATTTGAAATGTTTATTTTGTCTTTTTTAATTCATTTATATTTTAACAGTATACAAAATAAATCTAGTACCAGATTATAGATACAAAATAATTAGCCATTTACATACAATAAACATTAATATTTCAAGAAAAGTGATTTTAAATACATTAATGCAAAAACATTAATATTTCAAGAAAAAACATTTTAAATACAATATTACCAAACTGTACTAAAATAGTATAATATTATAAAAGTTGTAGGAAATATTTAAAATCTTCAAATAACAGGATTACTTCTATTATATTCTAAAATATTTTTTTCCTCTGGCTCTATTTTTGTTCATCAATTTATGTTGTTCATTGTATTCCACAAATGAGTGAGATCATGTGGTATTTATCTTTCTCCAACTGGCTTATTTCACTTAACATAATGCTCTCCAATTCCATCCATGCTATTGCAAATGGTAAGAGTTCTTTCTTTTGCCGAGACCTGTTTGGCTCAGTGGATAGAACGTTGGCTTGCGGACTGAAAGGTCCAGGTTCGATTCTGGTCGGGGGCATGTACCTTGCTTGCAGGCACATCTCCACTGTGGGGCGTGCAGGAGGCTGCTGATCGATGTCTCTCTCATTAATGTTTCTGACTTGCTATCTCTCTCCCTTCTTCTCTGTAAAAAAATCAATAAAATATATATATATTTTAAAAAGAGTTCTTTCTTTTTTATAGCAGCATACTATTCCATTGTATAAATGTACCACGGTTTCCTAATCCACTCATTCCTGATGGGCACTTAGGCTGTTTCCAATTTCTTAGTTATTGTAAATTGTGCTGCTATGAACATAGGGGTGCATATATCTGTTCTGGTTGGTGTTTCTGATTTCTTGCACTGTATCCCTAGAAGTGAGATTACTGGGTCAAATGGGAGTTCCATTTTTAGTTTTTTGAGGAAACTCCATACTGTTCTCCACAGTGGCTGCATCAGTCTGCATTCCCACCAGCAGTCCACAAGGGTTCCCTTTTCTCCACATCCTTACCAGCACTTGCTGTTTGTTGATTTGTTGATGATAGCCATTCTAACACATGGCCTTCACTTATTTTATAATCCTAGGCATCTTGTAGTCCAATAAATATTAGGGGTTGGTGGTGTCAAATAACCCTTCTTTGTCCACATCTGTTACCTGTTTAGTGTCAAATTCAGTCTTTCCAAAAGAGAAGGCTACTGATTCTTGATAAAATGTGATTAGCCATTTCCAACAGCAAAATAAAACATTTATTTTAAAAGACAATTCCAAGAACCGAGATGGCGGCATAAGGTATACACCTGTACGTGCTGCCTCTCACAACCACACCAAAACTACAACTAAAAGACAAAAGGACTATCCCCCAGAACCACAGGAAATCTGGCAAAGTGGAAGTTCTACAACTAGAAGGAAAGGGAAAAGTGCATCCAGACCTGGTAGGATGTGCAGAAGCTCAGAAAGGCAGAGGTACAGAGACACACGTGAATGGCGCTGGCATGTGCTGTTTTTTTCAATTGGGAGGGAGTTACAAGTTCCCAACTGCTCTGAACTCCAGTTTCCAGCAAGATTCTGGGGGACCCAGACTCATACAGGGAGAAACTGGACTGTGGGCCATTAGGTCAGAAATAGATGGTGGCTTTCTCAAAGAGGTGCACACAGGAATCATTGTTTACTGCGCTGGGGCATGGCTCAGGGGCCATAAAATAGAATGTAAAAACAAAGAGAAGCAGAGAGGGCTGACTGGCAGTCATCACTGTTTGCCACACCTTAGTGACTTCCTGAGACCTTGCCCCACCCAATTTACGAACCCTCTGAGCTGTGCACATCGGCTTTTGCATATGAATGGCCTGCCCTCTGGCAGCTTAACCTAACAAATTGCAACTGAGTCAGACAACTCCAAAACTTTCAAACTCCAAGCAAAGAGGAGAAATCTGCAGATTTCCCTGTAGCTCCTGCTGGGTGGCTTCAGACAGTAGCTGATTTACACCTCCTTGGAGATCCAGGAACCAGTGTACCTAGAGGTCAGTGTGAAATGACACCAGATTTCAACTCCTCACATCCATAAGTGACACACTCAAGAGGCAGACTTGGTGAGCACCAAAGCCCCACTAAAGCAAGTCCTGCCCCATAGGGATGTCTCCAGCATAGCAGTTCTTCCATTAGACACAGCTAATCCACACAGTCAATTGGCCTGGAGGTCAATTCCTCCCAGTGTACCAACAGCAATCAAGGCTAAACTGCAACAAGACTGTGTACCTAGCCCACAAAGGGGTGCACCAAGAGTGTCCACCTCAAGTAATTGGAGAGGTGGAGCTGCTGGGCCATAAAGGACAACTAGCACACAAAGCCACTCCATCAACACAGGAAAGCAACCAAAATGCAGAGACAAAGAAACATGTCACGAATGAAAGAAATGGAGGAAAGCAAACTACTGGACATAGAGTTCAAAACCACATTTATAAGGTTACTCAAGAATCTTCTACAAACCACTGAGAAACTTAGTGAGACCTCTGAGAAACTTAGTGAGACCTTCAAGAATCTTAATGAGAATGCCAAAAAAAATGGAAAAGGACTAGTCAGAAATTAAGCATACACTGTCTGAAATAAAGAATGATATACAGAAATCCAACAGCAGACTAGAGGACTCCAAGAATCAAACCAAAGATCTGAAATATGAGGAAGCAAAAAACACCCAACCAGAAAAACAAAGAGAAAAAAGGGTTCAAAATGTGAAGATAGTGTAAGAAGTCTCTGAGACAACTTCAAGTTTACCAACATCAGAATTATGGGGGTGCCAGAAGAAGAGAGAGAGCAAGATACTGAAAACCTATTTGAAGAAATAATGATAGAAAACTTTCCCCATCTGGGGGAAGAAATAGACTTACAAGTCCAGGAAGCACAGAGAACCCCATATAAAAAGAATCCAAAGAGGACTACACCAAGACACATCATAATTAAAATACCAAGAGCAAAAGAAAAAGAGAGAATATTAAAAGCAGCAAGAGAAAAACAGTTCATTACCTACAAGGGAGCACCCCTACGACTGTCAGCTGATTTCTCAACCGAAACTATGCAGGCCAGAAGGGAGTGGCAGGAAGTGTTCCAAGTGATGAATTGCAAAAACCTACAACCAATATTACTTACCCAGCAAAGCTATCATTCATAATTGAAGGTCAGATAAAGAGCTTGACAGACAAGAAAAAGCTGAAGGAGTTCAGCACCACCAAATCAGGATTATATGAAATCCTGAAGGGTATTCTTTAAGAGGATGAAGAAAAAAGTAAAGATAAAAATTATGAACAACAAAGTGATAACAAATACACACCTATCAACAAGTGAATCTAAAAATCAAGTGAATAAAAAATCTGATGAACAAAATAAACTGGAAATATAATAGAATCAGAGGCATAAAAAGGGAATGGACTGACAATTCTCAGGGGGAAGAAGGTGTGAGAGGTGCGGGAGGAGATTGGACAAAAATCTTAGACCTATGGACAGTGGTGGGGGGTGGGGGTAAGGGCATGGGGTGGGAGGTGGGGAATCAGGTGGAGGGGAGCTATGGAGGAAAAAACAGGGGAACATCTTGCTGAAACCGGTTTGGCTCAGTGGATAGAGCATCAGCCTGGGACTGGGGGATCCCAGGTTCGATTCCGGTCAAGGGCATGTACCTTGGTTGTGAGCACATCCCCAGTGGGGGGCGTGCAGGAGGCAGCCGATCGATGTCTCTCTCTCATCCATGTTTCTGACTTTCTATCCCTCTCCCTTCCTCTCTGTAAAAACTCAATAAAATAAAATAAAATAAAATATATATATATATATATATATATATATATATATATATGAGGAACATCTCTAATAAACTGAACAATAAAGATTTAAATAAACAAACAAACAAATAAAAGACAATTCTGTGGCCCAGCTGGTGTGGCTAAATGGTTGAGTGTCAACCTATGAACCAGGTCAATGTTTGATTACCATCAGGGCACATGCCTGGGTTTTGAGCTGGATCCCAGTAGTGTGTGCAGAAGACAACTGATCAATGATTCTCTCTCATCATTGATGTTTTTCTCTCTCTCTCCCTCTCCCTTCTTCTCTGAAATCAATAAAAATGTATATTTTAAGTTTGGTTTTTTTTTAAAGAACTCCTTGGACAGATTCAGAATCTCTTATGCAACCAAATTTTCTGAGTCGAGCAAAAAAAAAATTCAAAACACAGGCATAATATTTTCTGGAGGGGGGCTCGTAGAACACATATTCCCCAGAATAAAAAGTCATATCTCCGCTCTCGCGCTCTCGCGCTCTCGCTCTCTCTCTCTCTCTCTCTCTCCCTCCCTCCCTCCCTCCCTCACACCAAACTCCAAACCTGAATAGGATAATCCTTTGCTGCCAGACAGCTCAGGGCTGAGGCTCCTCCCCCTTCCTAACTGTACCTCTGGTTGGCTGTTGAGTTGGGGCTGTCCTCTGCTGCTTGTTTCTTGGGGTCAGATTTCAAAGGAAAGAGAGATCCTTAAGGGAAACCTCACAGAGTGAGTAATCTAGACTTCAGAAATGTCTTTTTATCCCTTTTTAACTGGCTTAGGTTGTTTACAAAGTCTGATCTAACTTTCTGCCTATGATAAAGAGATAGTGACATGAAGTCTATGGAAAAAGGTGAGACTACTTGGTGCCTCACCTCCAAGTATATGAGGAAGGGACAGGATCAAAGGTTTTTCACATGGATACTTAAGTGTCTGGGATGCAATAGGTAAAGCAAGCATGCAAGTCTGACATACTTGAGGTAAAGGCTTTAGAGTCAGACAACTACAGATTTGAATTCTAGCTCCCTGCTTAATAGCAGACTAAACAAGTAACTAATACTCTTAATTTATAACTTCCCTAAACTGTAAAAAGAGGGACAGTAGTGCACACTGTTCTTTCTTTGTATCTACCTGTCTTTGAGTTTCATTACTCACCTTTCCAATGTGATAGTCATTAATAGCATTCACCAAGTACTTCCAGCTCTCTGCTCTCTAGTCATATAACAGGACTATACTTAATGGCACTCTTTAAAGTTAGGTGTGGCCATGTGACCATTTGGTCAGTGAATTGTGAGCAGAATGACATGTCACTTATAGGTGAAACTAGAGGCCCAGTGCAAGAATTTGTGACTCGGTGGGGTCCCTCGGCCTGGCCTGTGGGATTGGGCCAAACCGGCTGTCCAACATCCCCGAAGGGGTCCCAGATTGGGAGAGGGCACAGGCTAGGCCAAGGGACCCACCTGCCGGAAGCCAATTCCAGCATGCCATAATTACAAGAGTTTCATCAAAAGGTTGATGAAAGGGGCTCATCAAGTCTGAGTCACATATATGATCGATCATCTGTTAGAGTGGCTAAAAAGCATCTCCCCCAAACCTGAATAGGATAATCATTTGCTGCTGGGCAGCTCAGGGCATCTTAATCTACATGTTATTGCCTCCAGTTGGCCAAACACCTGAACAGCTGTAGGCTATTCCCCAATCTGACAATGCTTCTGTAAACCTTACCCTTTTAAGTGTATTATCTCCACCTCGCCTTAGGACAAATTGTGTTAATAAAAAGCATGGGTCCTGAGTCAAAAAGAGTCTTTTGAAGCTCCTCTGATCTCCAATGCCTTTCAAACTATCTTTCATCTCTGGACTCCTTATTTAATCTACACACAGCCTTTCTCCAGACTGCTGAACCCCTTCATAATGCTGGGACAAGAACCCTGGCACTGACCAGTGCACAACTGAGGCCAGGGAGGGGAGGGCTCCAAGGCATGTCCAGCTGATCTCGTTCAGTCCCGACTGGCCAGACCCTAGCACAAGCTAACCTACTAGTCAAAGAGTCTGCCCCCTGGTGGTCAGTGCACATCATAGCAACTGGTTGATCAGTTGACTGTCTATCCCCTGGTGGTCAGTGCACATCATAGCGAGCAGTTGAGTAGCCTTAGTATATTAATTAGCATATTAGGGGCCCGGTGCATGAAATTTGTGCATGGGGTGGGGGAGGTTCCTTCAGCCCAGCCTGCACCCTCTCCAATCAGAGGTCCCTTGGGGGATGTCCAACTGCCCATTTAGGCCCGATGGAATTGGACCTAAACCAGCGGTCAGACATCCCTCTTGCAATCTGGGACTGCTGGCTTCTAACCACTCACCTGCCTGCCTGATCACCCCTAGCTGCCTCTGCCTGGCTGCCTGATTGCCTGTAACTGCCCTCCTCTGCCAGCCTGATCTTACCCCTAACTGCCCTCCCCTGCTGGCCTGATTGCCACTAACCCCCTGCCGGCCTGATCTCATTCCCAAGTGCCTTCCCCTGCCAACCTGATTGCCTCCAACTGCCCTCCCCTGACAGCCTGATCTTGCTCCCAATGGCCCTCCCCTGCCAGCCTGATTGCCCAATTGCCTCAGCCTGCCTCATCGCCCGCAATTTCCCTCCTCTGCCAGCCTGATCTTGCCCCCATCTGCCCTCCCCTGCTGGCTTGATTGCCCCCAACTGCCCTCCCCTGCAGGCCTGATCTCACCCTCAATTGCCCTCTCCTGCTGGCATGATCACCCCTAACTGCCTTTGCCTTGCCCTCACCACCATGGCTTTGTCTGGAAGGAAGTCAGATGTCCGGAAGATGGCTAGTCAACCCAGTCTAATTAACATATTACCCTTTTAGTAGTATAGATTATATAGAATAGGATTGCTTAAATGAGGGGGAGCCTTTTTCAGCAGGAAGAGATGCTCTTAGTAGACAAAAGCACATAATCCCTATATCTGGACTGATAGCCAGCTATATGCACTATACCAAACAAATCAGGAAAAAATTTAACTGCTTTCTTACACCTTATACCAAATAACTGTTGCCCTTAAAACCCCTCCTCAGCCTTCATCTTAGGTTCTGCCTTTGCAGTTCACCTAGATTAAGTTATGATTGTTTGGTTTCTATGCCAGTCAGCGTCAAAAACTTGGCCTCCTGGGCAGCCTTTGGCTCCTCACATTTCACCCAGATTAGGTTCTGATTGGTCAGTTTCTATGCCAGTCAGTGTGAAAAGCTCCACCTCCGAGGCAGCCATTGGCTCCTAGCACTTCACCCAGATCTGGTTCTAATTGGTCACTTTCTATGCCAGTCAGTGTCTCTGAGCCTATCTCTGGGCCTGATCAAAGAGGCGGGGCTGATCAGCAGCCCCCAAGGAGGCCTAGAGAAAAACAGAGGCACGGCTGCTGGCAAAGCCAGGCAACAGCTGATCAACAGCTGCCATGGAGGCTGGGGATCAGACTGTGCCTCTCTCTGCAGATCTCTCTCTGGGCCTGATCTGCAGCCCCCTTGGCAGTCAGTGCTGGGTCACTGCACCAGTGCCAGCCCCAGCTGCAGTCAGTGCTGGGTCACCATGGCAACCCAGCACTGACTTCCCGTGTTCGGTGGAGCCTTGGTTATTATGGACCCTAGCTCTTTATTATATATATTATGTTTGATTGGTTGAATGGATGACCAGATGACCGGACACTTAGCATATTAGGCTTTTATTATATAGGATCTTTTACAGAGGAAGTGAAACAGAGAGAGGAAAAAGGAAGCAGTAATCCATAGCCACAGCTATTTGCATGTTTCAATTCTTTTATATAGTTTTTCAGTATCTGATTTATTTGCTTGCTCTCTTTTTTTTTTCTAGTATTTACAAAGGTTCATATTTTTTCTAATTTTTCCTTTATATAACATCTTTAATCCCCTATATTTTAGGAGGACAATTATTTGATTTTTTTTTCTATTATGAACATTGACCTTACCTAATAACTTCATTTCCTTTTTCTCTAGCATCTGATTTGAAGCAATATTGTTTTCTTCTTGGTTTATAACTAAGAATAAGCATAAAAATATAGTTATACTATATTTTTATTTTAAGTACACACAACCATTATAAACTATATTTTCCCCTTAAAACTATCAGTTAGTTCAGTTCTAAAAGTAAATATATACTTAGTGCTCACCACCTGTTATGTCAGTGTCTCACCTTCTATGTGGGTTGTCAGGAAGTGTGTTTCTATAGGTGCCTCAGAAAGTTCTCATCAGAATATTCCTGGTGTTCTTCCATGCTGAGAACATTTTGTCTGTGGCCTTTACACCTAAAAATCAGTTTGGCTGGATATAAAACCCTTAGCTCATATTTTCTTCCCTTGGCCATCTTAGATATGTTTTACTCTAGAATATTTTGACATAAGTGTGGTTGTCAAAAAGTCTGATAACAATCTGACTTTTTAAAAAATACATTTTATTGATATTTTACAGAGAGGAAGGGAGATAGAAACATCAATCAACTGCCTCCTGCACACCCCCTACTGGGGATATGCCTGCAACCAAGGTACATGCCCTTGACTGGAACTGAACCTGGGAGCCTTCAGTCCACAGGCCAATGCTCTATCCACTGAGCCAAACTGGTTAGGGCCAATCCTTTATAAGTGAATTCGTCTTTTAGTCTGGATGCTCCCAATATTTTTTCTTTAAAATCCATTTTATAATTTTATTATAATACTAGAGGCCCGGTGCATGAAATCCCATTCACTCGGAGGATGCCTCAGCTCAGCCTGCGCCCTCTTGCAGTCCAAGAGCCCTCAGGGGGATGTCTTGACTGCCACGGAGGCGGGAGAGGCTCCCACCACCACTGCTGCACTCACCAGTGACTTCTGGCTGAGCAGTGCTCCCACTGTGGGAGTGCACTGATCTTTAGGGGGCAGCTCCTGCATTGAGTGTCTGCCCCCTGGTGATCAGTGTGTGTCATAGCAACCACTTTGTTGATTTGCATATTAGCCTTTTATTATATAGGATGTCTCAATGTTGATCTTCTGGATTGAGTTCCCAGGTATAGGGTATGTTCTTTCTATAAGAAGTTACAAATCTTATATTATTTTTTAATTTATTCTTTTTTATCTTGAAGGACATGTACAATATAACTTTATAATTTTTTGGCCTATCTTCTATATTTGTCATTTTCTCTTTGATTTCTCTTTATTCATTCTGGAATTTAATTTTTTTCCTTCTTTTCATTTTTTATTCCCTTAAGGCAGTGGTCAGCAAACTCATTAGTCAACTGAGCAGCAAACTGCAGCTCGCGAGCCCCATGTGGCTAGCAAGCCGTAGTTTGCTGACCACTGCCTTAAGGCATTACTGTTGTGCAAAAACCTTATGATATTCCCTCTAGTTCAGTCTTCATTTGTGAAATAAGTTTCCTTTTCTTCACAAATCTTTCCTGAGTTTTACTACCTAATTTCTGCTAATTCAGATTTGTGCTTTTCTTTTATATATTATTTCCTTAATTTACTTTAGCTCATTTTGATACATGGTTATTGTTTTTATCTAGTTTTGTGTACATGTTTGTCTGGAGTGCTTCATTCATTAGGGATGTTATTCTGCTCCTTATTCTGTTTTGTTTTATTGGTTTTTAGAGAGGAGGAGAGAGAGATATAGGTAGAAACATCATGGCTCAGCTGCCTCTTGCACATCCCCTACTGGGGACTGACCAGAAATCAAACCATGATGTTTTGATTCATAGGTTGATACTCAACCACTGAGCCATCAGCTGGGTTTTCAGTTTTTATAACTTCATTATGAGGTTTGGCTGCAATCCTTTCAGTTGTTCATTTTTACATGAAATTAGTTTTCCTGCACATTTAGGAGTGGGGGGTGAGTTAGGATAGCTTTGCTAAATTCAAAGCTCTTCCTTTTCTATTTTTATGAAGTGTTCAAAATATGGCTTCAGTTGTTCTGAGATCTCCTGGTTCTGTTCCCCATCCTCTCATTTGGACTTCCCTTTTCTTTGCCCCAGATATCCCTGGCCTGCACTACTTGTACTGTCCCCTGCATTTTTTACTCTGGTGTCCTAGAATGACATTTTGTCTAGTTTTGAGAGGTCACAGGACCTGGGCTGCTCCAGCTTCTTCAGACCTTACTTTGGACCCCTTGCACTCATCAGCTGTCAACTGGATTATATAAAACTTCTCCTGCCACTCCCCAGTAACCAGCAGCTGTTCTATTGGTCCTCTGTACTTTCCAGGGAGTACTTTCTGGCTATTTTGGGATTCTCTTATTTTTAGATTTCTCAGACATCCTTTTGCTTCCCTCTGCTTCTTTGACTCCATATAAGTCTTCAGACTGACAGGGGTTTCTACCTGCTTGAGTTCTGGGGTGTGTGGTGATATCATGTTACCCGGTTCAGTTGTAGATGTTGTCCATTGGTTTGCCAAGGTGACATTAAGCTCTCCATTGCTTCAATTTGTGTACATCTTCCTTTATCTGCTGGTCAGATTTTAAGTCCAATGTGTTTTTGTACCCTACTCACAAATACGTAGGGAACTCCTGTCCTGAAGAGAACAATAAAAGCAGGAGGGAATTGGCAATCCTGACCTGGCAAAAGCTCAGTCTCCTGGATGTGTGCCTTTGAACATAAATTATTAAAAAATATCTCTGAGGTGTCGCTGGTTTCTCCTTTGAATGCACTCTAACCAGGAAGTCATGCCACCTTGAAGGGATACTCAAAGTGCCCTTAAAGAAATGTCTAAAATATGCTGTAAGTGATCATGTTCCTTAAACACAATATTCCACACTTATAGGAGGAGAATTCAGATGTTCAATTTAACCCCCATACTTCAGCAGCTACCACATTAAATCAAATTCTTGGCATCCTCCAACATGCTAAAGACAAAACATCAAGGAAGAATTCGAGGTCAAAGTCATCAAGTGAAGACACAGATGTTATGTGAGGTATTTATTCTGCAACCATTAGGTTCAGTTGTGCAGTATCAGGTCACCAAAGACAAATTTCCAGGCGCCCAATGAATCCCAACCAAAGTTCACACTGTTTGGTCACTTTAGGATGGCAAGCATTTGGAGAGAAGAGGATCGATCACCTAGGAAGTCTGTAGACAATTTAGGGAAAAGATCTCAGAAGTTAGGATGGATCCGTGCCAGGAATTAAAGGCATATCTCATGTGAGGCACATCACTTGACCGTGAGAAGCAAATGGCAGGCACCTGAGCATGCCTAACCCATCCGCTTGTGTTTCATTCCAAACCAGCGCACAGTCCCAATGATCACAGGCAAGGGAAAAGAAGAGCTGAAAGACACATGTACTGAACAACATTTAATTTTTGTTTGTTAAATAGGTAATTAGGCTTCAGACGTTAGGGGTTGGTGCCATTCCATCCGTTTTCCTGCTGGCTTTGGTGTCCAGGAGAACCACACTCCAAAAACCTTAAAAGACGACTGAAAAACAAACAAGCAAAAAAAAAAAAGTAACTTTCAAGATAAAGACTCCCTCATACAAAAAAGAGCTAAACTGTAAAAAAGCATACTACTTATGTTTAAAGATATAATTTCAACAACAAAGACATCTGCCGCCACCAGGCTGCTTTGCATACACAAACTATATCACTGGAAAACTGAATGGTAGATGAAGGGAAGTTTTATATAGGAAGTATTCCAGTTAGTAAACAAAGAAGGAAAGATAGAACTGAAATATCACCATTTTGAAGCCCCTAATAAATTAATGGGTCTAGGCATTGCTTATTAATGGCCACTAATATAAAAAGATAATTAGGCATTATGAGTTTATGGATAGAAGAATTCAACTTCACCTGTCAAGTAGTCTTGCTCGGCACCTCCCCCGCCCCCCAAAAAAAAACCTGAACCTGATCAAATCTTTAGATACAACCACCAATCTGAAGAAGAAAAGACGATAGGGCAACACGTTAGATAATACTAAGTAGATATAATCAGCAAAATCCAAATAGTGAGAAACCACTGGATAAACAATTCCTCAACAAATAAATGGCAAAATGAGAAAGGGAGATGGGTTCTATAATTTAAAGACATTTAAGAGATACATCAGAGAGGTAATAAAGATGGCGGCATACGTAAACACCTACACTGCTGCCTCGCACAACAATTTCAAAACTACAACTAAAAGACAAAACGGACATCATCCAGAACCACAGGAAAGTTGGCTGAGTGGGAATTCTACAACTAGAAGGAAAGAGAGGGGCTCACAGAGACCCAGAGAAGCTGCAAAAAGCTGAGGTACAGAGACGCATGCCTTGAGAGAACGGGTGCCGGAGTACTTGGCTGGTTTTCTCTGGCAGGAGGGAAACGGAGAATCCCAACGGCATTGAACTCCTTTCCTAGGACCCTAAACCCCAGGTCCAGCCGAAACTCATACGGGAGGAGTTTGGACTGTGAAAAGGGAGAAGTGCACGGAAATTTAGGGGAGTCGCAAAAGGGCAGAAGTCGGGCAGCGTGCACAGGACTGCGCACAGAAGACCAACTGCTGATTGTGCCGCTGGCTTTCACAAGAGGGCGGGAGACAAAGCATCCCAACTGCACCATTCTAACTCTACTAAACCCCAGATTCGGGTGAAACCCTGGGGACCCAGATTCATATGGTCCCAGAGTGCAGGGGAGCTGGAAAGGCAGCAGTCTAGAGGCACTGTGAGAGCACGCGCGCGCGCACACGGACCATTTCACCTATTACCCAGTCACGTGAGACTCGGGGGCGTGGAGGGCGGGGCCGACTGGAAGGCAAGGCGGTCCTTTAAGCCCTGAGACTCCACCCATCCCAAGCTCAACAGAGAGGCTTTTGCAGTTTTGCAAGTCTGGTATCATAAGGCTGAATCCAACACAGAAATTCTCCTGGCACTATGAAAATGCCGAGACAAGGGAAGAGATCACAAACAAAAGAAATGGAGGAAAACAAACGACTGGATATAGAGTTCAAAACCGCACTTATAAGGTTTTTCAAGAATATCCTAGAAAAGTTGGATAAAGTTAGCGAGACCCAAGAGGAGATGAAAAAGAATCAACTAGAGATGGAAAAGGTCCAACCAGAGATGGAAAAGAACCAACCAGAAATCAAACATACACTGACTGAAATAAAAAATATTATACAGAGACCTAACAGCAGACTAGAGAAAGGCAAGAATCAAGTAAAAAATTTGAAATATAAAGAAGCAGAAAACACTCAACTGGAAAAGCAAGAAGAAAAAAGAATCCAAAAATGTGAAGATAATGTAAGGAGCCTCTTACAGCTTCAAGCGTACCAACCTCAGAATTGTGGGGGTGCCAGAAGAAGAGAGAGAACAAGACACTGAAAACCTGTTTAAAGAAATAATGACTGAAAACTTCCCACATCTGGTAAAAGAAATAGACTTACAAGTCCAGGAAGCACACAGAACCCCATATAAAAGGAATCCAAAGAGGACCACATCAAAGGAATCCAAGACACATCATAATTAAAATACCAAGAGCAAAAGACAAAGAGAGAGTATTGAAAGCAGCAAGAGAAAAACAGTTCACTACCTACAAGGGAGCACCCCTACGACTGTCAGCTGATTTCTCAACAGAAACTATGCAGGCCAGACCGGAGTGGCAAGAAATATTCAATGTGATGAATAGCACAAAATACTCTATCCAGCAAAGCTATCATTCAGAATTGAAGGGCAGATAAAGAGCTTCACAGAGAAGAAAAAGCTAAAGGAGTTCATCAACTCCAAACCAGTATTATATGAAATGCTGAAAGGTACTCTTTAAGAAGAGGAAGAAGAAAAAGGTAAAAGCCAAAAAATTATGAACAACACATACATATCTATCAACAAGTGAATCTAAAAATTAAGTGAATTAAAATTTTAATGAACAGAATAAACTGGTGAATATAATAGAATCAGGAGCACAGAAAGGGAGTGGACTGATAATTCTCAGGTGGAAAGGGGTGAGGAGTGTACAGGGAGAGACAGACAAAAATCATACACCTATGGATGAGGTCAACGGGAGAAAGGTAAGGGTAGAGGGAGGGTTGGGAGCCGGGTGGAGGGGAGCTATGAAGGGGAAAAAAGAGAAACAAATGTAATAATCTGAATAATAAAGATTTAATTTAAAAAAAAAGAGATACATCAAACAGTTTCATGAAATTCAAACACTGAATATATTTGATATTAACGCGTTGGTTTTTTTTTTTTGTCAAACTTTATTTTGCTAACTTTATCCAACTTTTCTAGGATATTCTTGAAAAACCTTATAATAGTGGTTTTGAACTCTATATCCAGTCGTTTGTTTTCCTCCATTTCTTTTGTTTGTGATCCCTTCCCTTGTCTTGGCATTTTCACTATGCCGGGAGAACTTCTGTGTTGGATTCAGCCTGATGATACAAGAGTTGCAAAACTGCAAAAGCCTCTCTGTTGAGCTTGGGATGGGTGGAGTCTCAGGGCTTAAAGGACTGCCTTACCTTCCAGTCGGCCCCGCCTTCCATGTCCCTGAGTCTCACGTGACTGGGTAATCGCTGGAGCGGTCCCTGTGTGTGCGCACACTCTCTCGCAGTGCTTCTAGACTGCTGCCCCTCCGACTCCCCTGCACTCCAGGACCACACGAGTCTGGGTCCCCAGGGTTTCGCCTGCAACTGGGGTTTAGTGGAGTTAGAAGTAGCACAGTTGGGAGGGTCTGTTTCTAACCCACTCGTGAAAGCCAGCGGCACAATCAGCAGTCGGTCCTTTGCGCGCAGTGCCATGCGCACCACCAGACTTCTGATCTTTTGTGACTCCCCTAATTTCTCCCCCTTCACAGTCCAAACTCTCCCCGTATGAGTTTCGGCTGGATCAGGGGTTTAGGGTCGTAGGATAAGGAGTTTAATGCCTTTGAGACTCTCCGTCTCCCTCCCGCCAGTAAAGGCCAGCCAGGTTCTCAGGCACCCGCTCTCTCCACGCACGTGTATTCGTACCTCAGCTTTTTGCAGCTCCTCTGGGTCTCTGTGAGCCTCTCTTTCCTTCTAGTTGTAGAATTTCCACTCAGCCAGCTTTCCTGTGGATCTAGATGATGTCCGTTCTGTCTTTTAGTTGTAGTTTTGAAATTGTTGTACGAGGCAGTAGTGTAGGTGTTTACCTATGCCCAATTTTTTTTAATGTATATTTCTTTATTGATTTCAGAGAGGAAGAGAGAGGGAGAGAGAGATAGAAACACCAATGATGAGAGAGAATCATTGATCGGCTGCCTCTTGCACGTCCCCCACTGGGGATTGAGCCCACAACCCAGACATGTGCCCTAGGTCAGAACTGAACCTGGGACCCTTCAGTCCGCAGGCCGACGCTCTATCCACCGAGCCAAACCAGCCAGGGCAAGGTGTTATAATTTTTAAAAATGTGACCACGGTATTATAAAAATGTTTTAAAAAGGGTTTTTTATAGATACAGAATTTAAATATTATGGATAAAATAACAGGATGTCTTACATTTGCTTCAAAATAATATGGGCAGAAAGAGGTGGGTGTATGGATGAAAAGAGATTGGCCAAGAGTTGACAACCATTGAAAGTGGGTGATGAGTACATGGAAAGTCAATATACTATTCACTCTACTTCTGTCTATGTTTAAAATTTTCCACTAAATTAAGTTTTTTAAAAAGAATAAAAAGTTATCATGTTGACCCACTTGCCACCCCAGGTTCTCCCAATTTACCGGAAAGAAAGGGAACAAAGAAGAACATTGAGAAAGAAATTGAATTGAAAATGGATTCTCTGGGCAGGGACATTTCAGATACGGCATGGGAAGACTAAGAGATGGGTAGAAAACAGGGTTAGCCATGGTGTGAAGTCATGCAGTTTAGATGGTGTGTTACAGGGGATTAGAGCACTGAGTGAAAGCTGATTTAAGAATAAAAGAATTGATGTGTATAAACCTAGTTAAAAAAAAAAAGGTGTGCAGCTTTGGCTTATGAAATAGGCAGTCCTGACGTGAATGAAGGGAACGATAACTGCATATAAACCTGTGTATGGATCGGGAGGGTTTTAATGATAAAGTCCTTTGCTCTTCTCTTATTAGAGCCCTGCTCACACTGCAATATAAGTATCTGCTGACCGTGCGCCTCTGGACAGACCCACTTGTCACTGCCCTGGGAAGGCAACCCCAATCTGGATGAGGCCCTTCCGATATTCCATCCCTCAAGCCAAAGTAAGGTTTCCGAGGTGCACCTTCCAGGCTTTACCAGGGTTTGGGCTCAGAGAAAAAAATGGCACCAGCCCTCTGGTGATAAGTTGATTTTTTAAAAGGAAGGAAGGAAGCCAGATATTCCATGACTTCTGTAGGGGTAGCCCCCCTGATTACAAGTAATGGGAGGTTCCCCTGTGATCTGAGGTTTCAGGGAGAAAAAAGGGTTAATGCTCTCCCAGTGATCCATTCCAGGCCATGTCCTCTAATGCACAGATTTACATGAGAAAGGTTATCTGCAAGATTAGAAGCCATACTTTTTCAGTGAAAGCTAGGAGTCCAGAGATTACCGTGGAGGGCACAGCCGTCTCATAAATCTGTAGTGCCTGGAGCTCTGGACAGCCCCTCTCACTGGCAAAGCAATAGATGCTTCTGCCAGGGCGGCTCCAAAGAAACCGTTCATCACTATCTCATTTGGAGACTTGACACCCAATTGGAGGCACTGACACCACGTTTATAGATCTGAGCAAAGCCCAGAGGTATCAAATCGGTGTAAATCAGGATGGGAGATCTACAAGGGCCCTGAGGGCCAGTCTCTTCTCAGATGCCAGCTTTTGACTCTTAAGGATCACAGCACCTAGGACACTTGGTCTGGAGCCTTCATAACCAAAATATAAGAAAGGAAGTGAAATCTCAGCTCAGGAGCAGGCCAAGAGAGCACCACCAGGGCCTCACCAGCTTGATGTCTGGAGCCCCAAGCACCTGTTACCACTGTACTGTCTACCTCTGCCCTCTCCAGCTGGGCTCAGATTTTCTTGTTCTCAGTGATATGATATCACTGTGCTCCAATGAATAGCCTGTGTCTTCACTTTCAAAAAAAGCCATGGGAAGCTGATTACTCTTTTCAGACAATGGGTAACTGATTACTTCTGCTCATTTAGGACTCATTTCAAACAAGTCCCCTTCTATGATGTACAACACAGGTGTAATGGGATAGCAAGGTAGGTTGGAAGGGAAGGAACGTTTCAGACATCTGTGCAAAAGCATGATTTGTCTGGCAATGGCAAGAAGTTCAGCATGGCTCAAGCCTTGGAATACTGACAAGGTAGAACAGGGAGGCAAGAACAGCCATGGAGGAAGTGACATTTTTCCTACACTCTACCCATTAAGCTAACCACTGACTGTGGAATCATCAGAGGCCCAGAGAACAGACCATGCATGAGAATTTGTAAGCTTTGGAGAACCCTATATATAAAAAGCGAATATGCAAAGTGTCCCCTCAGGAGTTCGACCAGAGACTAGGATTTTGATCACTTGCTATGATGTGCACTGACCATCGGGGGTGATGCAGAACGAAGGAAGGCCCTGGCTGGTAACTGGCAGCCAGGAAAGGAAGGCCTTTGCGGGGTGGCCGGCAGCTGGGGAAGGAAGACCCCAACTGGCTCTGATTGTTGGCCAGGCCTAGGGACCCTACCTGTGCACAGACTTTGTGCATCAGGTCTCTAGAAAGTTCTTTAAAAGAGGTCACACTCAAGTCTGAGCCCATGTTGTGAAATCACAGGGAAACTAGAAAAAAACCACCAGGACTGTAACCAAATGGAACAAACCTATATTGTGCCACTGGGAAGGCAGTAGAGAATAGAGGGAAAAATCAGGAGCTCTTCTAGAAAAATCTAAGACCTTGCATTTCCCAAATCGCATGGATTTCACAAATGGAGACTTCAGCAAGAGAGACAGGCATGTACACACACACACTAAACTGTGCAAAAAGATGAATGGGTCTGACCCTCTCTGTTTTATGCTAACAGAAATGATGCACCTGTCCATTTTTTACTGTACCACATGGCACGAAGATAAAAATATAACCTCTTACTTCCTCTTTAGCTGGACTTGGCTGCTACAACTGTTTGGTTTGGAACAACTGCAGTTGTTGGAAGATGGTCCACCTCTGGTGCATCAAAAAAGTATGCCTGCAGAAAAAGAAGAACCATAGGGGAATTACAAAACAGAGCAGTAAAGACTCCAGGCGAATAGTACTGCTGGGTTTCACCGCCCCTGTCTCCCTGTAACATATTAGTCATCACACTGACCTGCAATGTCTTTGCTTCTTTCTTCTCACTTATTGGACTGTGAGTGCTTTTTTAAAATTCCATTACCATTTATTGAGCATTTATTACATATAGCTTAATCTGCATTAACAACCCTGAGGTTATCATCCTCATTTAACGGATAAAGAAATTGAGGTTCAGAGGGGTACATATGGGGAAGCTAGGATTCAAAGGTGACTCTTTCTAACTCCAAAGCTCAAGTCTCTCCTCCAAAGACTGTATCCTTCTTGTCTCTGTGTCTTCAGCCCCTCACACAGGGGTGGAGAACCATGTCAACAACTAGTACTCAATGAACTAAACTACGATAGATTGCTGCCAGGGGGCTCTCTGCAAAGACCTTCTTCAGCTTGGAATGAAAGGTTTGGTAAAGGCTTCCACTCACCAACTATAATTTAACTGTCAAAAATCAGAAGGAAGTGGAAAAGGGAAAACATTAAGGAGGATCATCTCACCTGTGTTAAGGTCTAAGAATCCTAACTTTAGCCCAGGGAAAATACCAATCTCACTAGCCTTGAACACTGGATATTCAAAAGAAAGGCGAATTGTTAACAAATCAAGGAGTTAGGGCGTTAGGAAGGTAAAAAGAGAAAAAGGCACCAAGAACCTGCTTTGCCCTCTTGGCCAGAAGGGGGCACCAGTATGACACGTTGGAGCTTTCCCAAGCAGATTTCCAGTTAACTCCAACAGTCCATTCCAAAAAGTTTCTAGCTGCAGACTCCCTCTAAGTTTACCACATTCCCAGGGTAATTCTCTTAGTTTTAAAATCTTCCTCCCATGACCCCTTCCAGAAACTGTTTTCTGAGGTAGGGAAGACAGTTCCTAACTTAAGGGGGAACCAGGGACCATACTGCTAGTGTTAGATCCTCCAGTTCCCGGGCAGGAGCGCTGGGCCAGGCAGCCCCCATGATGCAGCAGCAATGCTCTTCTTCCAACTGCTGGAGGAACCTCATCAGATGGAATGAGACAGGAGGCCCAGGTGCTAAACTGGACCCTGCTAGTAACTTGCACAAGTCACTCCACTCCTATGGGCTCAGTTTTTGTTTTTGTTTTAATATATTTTATTGATTTTTCACAGAGAGGAAGGGAGAGAGATAGAAAGTTAGAAACATCGATGAGAGAGAGACATCGATCAGCCGCCTCCTGCACGCCCCCTACTGGGGATGTGCCCGCAACCAATGTACGTACCCTTGACTGGAATTGAACCTGGGACCTTTCAGTCCGCAGGCCGACGCTCTATCCATTGAGCCAAACCAGTTTCGGCTTGTTTTGTTTTAAAAGCTGGAGATAGCCCTAGCAGGTTTGGCTACGTGGATAGAGCATCAGCTGTGGCTCGAAGGGTCCTGGGTTTGATTCTGGTCAAGGGCACCTGAGGGAGGTAAGCAATCAATGTGTTCCCTCTCTGTCTCTCCCCTCCCTTCCACACTCTCTAAAAAATCAATGGAAAAATATCCTCGGATGAGGATTATCAAAACAAAACAAAACCAAAAAAAGCTGGAGATACTTATTTGGGGTACTGTTCAATTTAACCGTTTGATTTAACTTTACAGACTAAGCCGAGAAATTCTCTTTTAAAAGAAAAAGTATTATATTTTCCCCTCTAGTTTTAAAAGTAATACATATTATAACAAATTCCAAAAATACAGAAGTATGAAAGTACCCTGTTATAAAAACACCTTCTCAGCCCTTTGTCTTTTTGTTGTTGTTGTCTAAAAATATATGTGGCGTATAGGCCTCAATCTCTTATCTGAAAAACAAAAGGATTGGAAAAAATGATCTCTAGGGGCAAGTTATAATTCTATGATTCATTAGTTCCATAAATACGGGGGCGCAGGGCCCACTGCTATTGGCAGTAAGCACCTCAAACATAGACTCGTACATCTACAGTCATACTAGCCAAGAACTCACCCTCTGTTACTTCCTTAGGTGTCCCTGCTGGGTGTGTGCCCTACCAATTTAGACATCGTGTACAGGTGCAGCACCAAAGGGACCTCAGCAGGTATGGGGCTGTCACATGCTTCACTGCACTAAGGCAACGGCGCCAATCTGTGCTCCCCAGGGGAGTGAGAAGGCCAAGCTATCTGCTTCAGCCAGTGTCCCTTGGCTCAACTAGCTCCTCTGACAACTCCTCTCCCTGCCTTCCCAATAATGTCTTTGTTTGTACAGCTTGTCCTGTTTTTCCTGTTGCACATATCATTCAGTCCTTACTATAGGTCGTGTTCCTAAGTGAAGAGGTGGGGGTACAGAAGGGGGAAACAATCAGAGCAGGGAGTGATGGACAGGACGAGACCCATCTCCTCATTTCTGCTTCAGCCCTCTTGCACTGCACATGTCCTCCAGAAGAGAAAGGAGGCAGCCAGCTCCAGTGTGAAGAACCAAACCCCGGGCACCCTGGCTACACACCTGATCATGGGATGGCTCCGTTCCTTAAGGAGAAAACTGGGCTCCCTTCCAACAAGGGATCCTTCACCTGCAATTACTAACCTGCTCCTCCAAGTCCCTTAGAACTCAACAGAGCAATGCCTTTTCTCCTGCCTCTTTCCTCCAACGTCTCACCCAGGAATATAATGGTAAGAAGTTCAGGAGAGAAACAGAAAGTCAGTGAGAGGCACTGTGAAAGGGCAGTTTTTAGAGTTGTGTGACCTTGGACGGCTCTTACTGGGGCACTCAGGATAAGCAGCACAGTGGAACCTGGTGGTTTCTGATGACACAGGGCTTTTTTAATAGCTTCTTTACAACTGAAGAAACTGTCACAGTGTCTGGGCCGATCACACCCAGAGTCTCACAAAAGCCCATGGAAATATGAACCTCCCTAGCCAATGAGGAAACAAGGTTCTAAGAATTAAGTCACTTGCCAGGGTTCAGCATGCTAAGCAACTCCCAGTCCAGTGCTCTTTCCACCTCCTCATAGTGCTCTTTTTAAAAAATTCCTAACTTCAGTGTCACTCACCCCAAAGGGGAGTAATAGGCATAAGAGGTTAAAAGATTCTGGCCACGGGTATCAAATAAAATGGGTTAAGAGTAATAGTAACAAGCACAACCACACCTCCGTGGTCTATTATCCAATCTGCCTTGCCCCTCTCTATCCTTTACAGAACCAAACAAGGCAATAATGCCTTTTCTCTTCAGCACGTTCTCTACCAGGTATATACTACTGGAAAGATTCAGAAGAGAGACAAAAGATGCCAGTGAAAGGCGTTACAGTGAGAGAGCCAGTTACCATGCCAAGAGCATTCTTCTTCAGCAGACAGAAGGGTCATGGCAGCATTTTAGGGGATCAGCAGAGTGCCCATGGAGGCTCTGCCATGAGCCTAACCCACAGTCTCTGCCTCAAGGGTTGAAAGCTTAGGCACATGTAGAGTGCGTGTAAACCAGGTCTGTGTTTCAGAACTTGACACTTTTTATGAGACTTGTTCAATGATAGAGTTTGGGGATCTTATTAAACACTTAATGAGACCATGGTCGTCTACACAAAAATATTAAAAGATCAAACGGTACCAAAGAAATATTTCCTCCCACAACTGCAAAACCTGACCAAGGGTCTGGACATGGGCTCTGTGGATGACTCCCCTCGGGCATGTGCTTTCCTTCAACAGTGACCTTATTAACATTCTTGGACTTGGAGGTTTTTCAAACCCCGCGCCAGGCCTCGTTAAGGCCACGGACAGCAATGTTTAAGCACCATGTCTACAAAAGATACAAAGCCACGTCTCCTTAGGATCAAAGGAAAGGGATCTAACTTATGGGCATTTATGGGATAAGTTCTATGTCCTGTGCTTTATATATATTACTTTATTTTGTCCTCAGAACATCCCTCTGAGGCAGGACCTATTTATTATACCCACATTACAGACTCAAAGTTCACAGAGCCAGTGAGTGACAGAGCTGGCCTTCAATCTGAGCCTGTCTGACTCAAAAAGCACACACTCCCCCTAAAAAGACACCTAAACACATAAACTCAAAAATGATTTTAAGTGTTTTTCATCTTTAAAATAACTCTCTCTTTTCCTATACTAGACTTCATTCTCAAGCTTTCCACCTACGAAGCTTTAAATTTCAAAACTCTTTCTAGTTATGTGCAGAGACTAGCAAAGACATCCAAAGCAGAACTCCCAGTCCTATTTACAGACACTCACCCACCCCTGTGTCCTCAGGCCAGATACCAAGTCTTGATTAAACATTAGAAATCAGGTAAAGCTGGAGATTACAATCAAATCCTCATGACTTTGCCCTGATTGGAGCATTGTCCCATGCACCAAAAGACTGTGGGTTTGATTCCCAATCAGGGCACAATACCTAGGTTGTGGGTTTGATCACGGGTCAGGGCATGTAAGGGAGGCAACTGTTAATGTTTCTCTCATATTGCTGTTATGTCTCTCTTTCCCCCCATTCCCCTCTCTCTAAAATCAATAAAACATATTCTTGGGTAGGATAAAAAAAATCCTCAAGACTTTACTTTTCTCATCCAGGACAGTCTATCTAACACAATGTTTATTTCATGGAGCCAGTTCTAAAGAACCATCATGTCAAACAGTTTGAGGCCTTTAAGTATTGGTATTTAAAGGACTCCATAGCCCTAGCTGGTTGGCTCAGTAGATAGAGCGTCAGCCTTCGGACAAAAGGGTCCCAGGTTCGATTCGAATCAGGGGCACATACCTTGGTTTCTGGCTCATCCCCAGCCTGGACCCTGGTCAGGGCTTGTGCAAGAGGCAACCAATCGATGTGTTTCTCTCACATCAATGTTTGTTTCTGTCTTTCCCTCTCTCTCCCACTCTCCCTAAAAATAAATGGCAAAATATCCTTGGATTAAAAAATATATAAAAATAAATATATGTAATACTAAGAATGTCTATTTAATAAATAATAAATAAATCACACCATAAAAACACAGAGATGAGATCATACCAAGCAGCCCACAGAAAGCAGCGTGTGAAGCAACACAATCGTCACAATTGTGGCCAAGGCGACGCGCCGATTATCCTCACGAACAGCTGGCCAAAAGGTCATTGCCAAGACAGAGCCTGAGATGCCCAGTGCCATCATGACTAGAATCCAACGAACAGCTTTCTGGGGGATAATCCACAGTATCTGAAATAAGAGGTGGGGGAGGGGGAAGGTGGGAGGCACTTCAGTGAGGCACATCTATATACTTGCATACAATATGCAAGTTGTCCCCTCAGTAGTTCGACTGGGAGACTGGGAGTTCAATGGCTCACTATGATGTGCACTGACCACCAGGGGATGGCACGAAACAAAGGTCAGCTTAGGCCAGCAGGGAGCTGGCAGCCAGCAGCTGGAAGGCTCCAATCGGCCCTGATCTTCAACCAGGCCTAGGGACCACACCCATACATGAATTTCGTGCCCCAGGCCTCTAGTCTATATATACATATAAAAGGCTAATATGCAAAGTGTCCCTTCAGAAGTTCGACCATGGGACCAGGAGTTCAATCGCTCGCTATGATGTGCACTGACCACCAGGGGGCAGCACAGAATATGGTGGGTGACCAGTGGCGGTGGCAGAGTGCTGAGGAAGTGAGGGAAGGAGGAGGTGGGGAGGCAGGGAACCTGACTGGCCCTGACCAATGGCCAGGCCTATGGGCCTTAACAGTGCACAAATTTCATGCACCAGGCCTCTGATATGTTTATAAAGGCCCATAAGCCAATCAGCATTGGCCCCCACTACCTTTCTGGTTTCTCAGCATAGCCTAGAGAAACACCACCAGTATGCAGACCGAGGGAAAGCTTTCACAGAAGGGCTTTAGATCCGTGAAGGCACTTTTCTCCCCAGTACCCATTCATGTTGAACTTCTAAATTCACAGCGTTAGTCTGTGGGGTGTTTTTTAAATTTATTTTTATTGTTGACAGTATCACAGATGTCCCCAATTTTCCCCCTTTGCCCATACCCCACCCCAGGCCTTTACTACATTATTGTTTCCAAGTTCTTTGCTTAATCTCTCCCCACCCCCATCCCACTCGCCTTCCCTCTGAGATCTGTCATTCTGTTCCATGCAATTCCCAGGCATATCAGTGTTAGGCTAGGAATAATGAAGCTGGTTGAATTACCAACCAAGAACAGGACATCACTGAGTAAGTGTGGTACTTACTGCTGTGGGGATATAAATGAAGAGTGAATATCCATAGACGCACACAATCTCCAAAAACGAATAGGAAACGATGTTCATAACTTTGCTGTTTCTCCACAGGAGGAAACCCCAGAGTGCCAAGGGAACCAGCCAGGCATAGGCATAGATGACTGTGGCTGCTATGGACACTGCAAATAACAGGACAAAAGCTTCAATGCACTCCCAGAGCACTTCCAGTACCGTACTGAACCTACTTCCCTAACATCTGAATCCATTTCACTGGGCCATGAGATCACCACAGGCCCTGAGCCTGGCACAGCACTCAAGACATAATAAATGCTCTATAAAGGTCTGAATTGATCAATCTTTTTGAAAAACATATTTTTATTGGTTTCAGAGAGAGAAGGAAAGAGAGAGAGAAACATCAATGATGAGAGAGAATCATTGAATGGCTGCCTCCTGCATGCCCCCTACTGAGGGATTGAGCCTGCAACCCAGCATGTGCCCCGACTGGGAATTGAACCACTACCTATTGGTTCATAGGTCCCGACTGGGAATTAAACTATTACCTACTGGTTCATAGGTTGCCAAACCACTGAGCCATGCCGGCCAGGCAGAATTGATCAATCTTTAGCATTTATCTTCATGATGATGACCAGTAGTCTCTCATATGTTTTTTTTTTTAATATATTTTATTGATTTTTTACAGAGAGGAAGGGAGAGGGATAGAGAGTTAGAAACATCGAAGCGAGAGAAACATCCATCAGCTGCCTCCTGCACGTCCCCTACTGGGGATGTGCCCGAAACCAGGATACATGCCCTTGACCGGAATCGAACCCGGGGCCTTTCAGTCCACAAGCCAACGACGCTCTATCCACTGAGCCAAACCGGTTTCGGCTCATATGGTTTTTTAAATTTGTTTAATAAATAACAACTAATATTATTAAATTAGTCATTAAAAACTTGAATTATTCAACTAAAATACTTCAGAAGGCCACACTACCAATGTTTAAATGTACTGAGCTTTTCAATAAAATAAAAGCCAACTATTCCCTTGGAAGAACACATCCTCCTTCCTAGTATAACAAGAGCTGACATTGATTTCTTTAGCAAATTTATTAAAATGCCCTGGGTACAGATTAACTTGCTCTGCATACTATTTAGGGTTCCTTCTGTTTCTGAAACTCATTGACGAATTGCTTGACATACTAGTATTCTCCAGTTTCACTTCCTTTTTAAATAATTCTGTCTCTGTGGTGGAAAAGGTATTCAGCAGCTCCTCAGAACAGCAATGTTCAGTATATTACTGTACCTCCCTCCTCCTCTGGCAGCAGCACACCCTGGAGGATTCGTTCTCCCTCTTGTGGAGTGGAGGATCATAAAACATAGCTAAACCCATGGCACCAGCCCTTTCTACATAAAAATCAGCAGGTAATTCACTCAATACTCCTGGCAAAAACAAAGGCACCTCTAGCAATTATAGTCCGACTTGTTAAGACATGTGATTGTCCAAAACACTGTTAGCGCCGAAACCGGTTTGGCTCAGTGGATAGAGCGTCAACCTGCAGACTGAAAGGTCCCAGGTTCGATTCCAGTCAAAGGCATGTACCTTGGTTGCAGGCACATCTCCAGTAGGGGGCTTACAGGAGGCAGCTGATCGATGTCTCTCTCTCATCGATGTTTCTAACTCTCTATCCCTCTCCCTTCCTCTCTGTAAGAAATCAATAAATAGCCAAAACTGGTTTGGCTCAATGGACAGAGCGTCAGCCTGCGGACTGAAGGGTCCCAGGTTTGATTCCAGTCAAGGGCATGTACCTTGGTTGCGGGCACATTCCTAGTAGGGTGTGTGCAGGAGGCTGCTGATCGATGTCTCTCTCTCATGGATGTTTCTAACTCTCCCTTCCTCTCTGTAAGAAATCAATAAAATATATATTTTTTAAAAAATCAATAAAATATATTACAAAAACAAAAACAAAAAAACACTGTTAGCTACCAAAGAAAAACATTGGAAACTCCCTGATTAGGCTAAATGTAACTTCGCTGACATACTGCCTTTTTTTTTTTTTTTAATAACTAACAGGAGAGGAAAAGAATTACTACTATAGCTCAGCTAGCCACTGAGTGTCAGGTATCACACTGAGTGCTTTACTGAGAGGCAACACTGTATTACAGTCAAGGGCACAGGCTCTGGATGCAGTGTTCCTGGGTTCCAATCCTAGCTCTGCCACTATAGCTACGTAACCCTGGGTGGAAGTTACTTAACCATCCTCCCTCAGTTTCCTCATCTGTAAAGTGGGAATAATAACAGCCAACTACCTTATAAGATTAAATGAGTACAAATATGTATACTTAGAACACTGTTTGATAAATAATAAATAACCAATAATTACAGCTTTATATTTTTAAACAGATGAGTAAACACAATATTTCATATATTTTATATCTTCATTTTGGAGACAAGGAAACAAGATCAGATAAGCAAAGTGGTCAAGATCAAATAATAAGTGGTGGAAGCAGGATCTGACTTTGGTTGTATGAGTTACATTCTTTACATAAAATGGAAAACTGTTTATTGATAGAGGCAATGACTATTTTACATCCCATGACTCCTTGAGACTAGGATGCCCAGTCAAAGAGGATAAGAACAGATAAAGACCCTTCTGAGCTTTCAGACGTCAGGCAGGGTGATTCACTTCTTTTCTGTCAAGATACCTACACCTACCTCAGATATAGAAATTAACACACACTATTTATAGCAATATGCATTTACCAGTCTCTCTTTGCTTAATCATGGAGCTACTTAAGGCAGGGTCTATAGCTCATTGATAAAACTTTTAAAAATATATTTTATTGATTTTTTACAGAGAGAAAGGGAGAGGAATAGAAAGTTAGAAACATCGATGAGAGAGAGACATCGATCAGCTGACTCCTGCACGCCTCCAACTGGAGATGTGCCTGCAACTAAGGTACATGCCCTTGACCGGAATCGAACCTGGGACCTTTCAGTCCACAGGCTGATGCTCTATCCACTGAGCCAAACCAGTTTCGGCTCACTGATAAAATTTATTGAGTTAAAGTCATTGACAAATGGAATTGAGACTGAAACCAGATCCGACTCCACAATGAAGAAGGAAAGAGAAGGGAAAATGGACATGGAAGGTAGAGGGAAAGAAAGAAGGCTACACAGAGCCACACATACAGGTAAATGCACACCTCTATATACACATATACATATGTATGTACATATATGTCTTCATATATGTTGCTTTACATATATCAATTCTATTCATACAATAGCCCTATAATATAGGTACTAATAGTTCCATTTCACTGACAAGGAACCTGAGGCCAAGGGAGATAAAATAACCTTCCCAACAAGGTAGAAGTTAATGAGTGGGACCAGAACTTGAAGCCAGTGACCTGGTTCCAGAAACTGCTTTTATACAGGATGTACAGTCTCTCATCAGGAGAGCAGGCAGGGAGGGAAGGAGAAAACTGAGAATGTGGCATAGGTCAATCTCCTACAAAGCCAAACTTTCTAATTTTGAAGTGGCTCTCACCTAATTGTTGTTTTTTTGTTTTTGTTTTTAATTAGCCAATGCTACACAAGAAAGGCCGTTTAGAATGAGAATGTGATGCACAGCCCCTCACTCATTTCTCCATTTTCCCTTCTGGGCCTCAACCCTTTGCAGACTTTAAAGAAGTTGCTGACAGCACAAGTGTAAGTGTTGATGATGATCAGTCTTCCACCTTGCTCTAGAAACATCCGGCCCGCTGACAAAACCATTTGATCTGGCCCACCAAGGCATTAAAGGTGAGTTCATTAAATATTTGACCAAATACAGCAGGCTTATTTTTAAGTTGTTAATGTTGTATGGCCCTCGAATAATGTTATAAATATCCAAATGGCCTTTGGCAGAAAAAAGGTTTCCCACCCTTCTCTAGAGCTTCATAATTAGTGGCTACTAACCTAGCCGGTTGAGTCATCGTGACTTAAAAAACAACATCCATATTGTTTCCAACATTTGTATAACACAGATAATGCTACAATGGAAACTTTCATGCACACTGCTTTTTGCTTATTTTGTATATTTTTCTTTAAATAAATTCCAGTTGTTGCTGAAACCAGTTTGACTCAGTGGATAGAGCGTCGTCCTGCTTACTGAAAGATCCCAGGTTCAATTCCAGTCAGGGGCATGTACCTTGGTTGCAGGCACATCCCCAGTAGGGGGCATGCAGGAGGCAGCTGATCAATGTTACTCTCTCATCGATGTTTCTAGCTCTCTATCCCTCTCCCTTTCTCTCTGTAAAAAATCAATAAAATATATTAAAAAAATAAAAGATAAATAAATTCCAGTTGCTATTGGTCATTCCCTTAGTTTTATAGAAGACTATATGAAATTTCAATATTGTGATAGTACACTGAATTGTATACTTGAAAGTAGATAATATGGCCAATTTTATGTTAAGTATGTTTTATCACAATTTAAAAAGTTACTGTATTTATACAAATAGATGGTAAATACTGAGACACTGGGTATGTTTGAACCCTGAAATACAGCAAGCAGGGGATGCGGCACCTAGAGAGAGACAGGGGCCCTAGAGCTCAGTGGGTAAAGACACTCATAGTTACAAATTGACAGCATTCCAAATGAGTCAAGCTACTCACCAACCTTTTCGGAATTCAGGTACATAATGGTATGTCTTCTCTCCCAGGTGGATTAAGAAGTTGGAAAGATTCCCACTAATTGCTATGGCAAAGACCAATGTGGCACATATCCAAAAGGGGCCTGCAAAATTCAGAGACAAGAAAATGAAGCACCAGCCTTTAGATTCTTAAAGCGTGTTTTCTCATCTTCCTTGCCCTATTTATGTAAGCAAGGGACGATGACTTTTTAGATGCATTACTATACCTATTTAGTGGGAGTTTTCTTTTTTAAAAGGTCAAATACAGAACTCAGTAATTAGCTGCCTTAAGAGCAGGGGAGATTGGAACACAAAAGCCAAAACACTACCCTAACTGGTTTGGCTCTTCGGCCTGCATCCTGAAGGGTCCCAGGTTCAATTCCAATCAATGGCATGTGCCTCAGTTGTGGGCACATCCCCAGTGGGGGGTGAGCAGGAGGCAGCTGATCGATGTTTGTAACTCTGTATCCCTCTCCCTGCCTCTCTGTAAAAAAAATCAATAACACATATTTTTTTAGAAAAGCCAAAACACCTCCATAATTAGGTGAATAAAGACAGATTTGTTTTGTTTATAGCTTCTTTTATTGTAGGATCACCAAATCTGTTAAACCTTTTTCATCAGGATAGAGGAAGCAAGTACTTCCCTTGTCTAAGTGCTAACTGTGAATGCCAGGAAAAAAAATAACTTCAACCAGACAGGTCCTTCTTCAGTCTAAATGGAAGAGTAGAGCAAGCCGAATGCTTTAGGGAAGAGTTAATGTAATCTACCCGTTCACTATGGGTGTATTTTTGTGGGTTTAAGGCTTTATTTTTTTCTTTCTTTATTTTTTAAATATATTTTTATTGATTTTTTTACAAAGAGGAAGGGAGAGGGATAAAGAGTTAGAAACATTGATGAGAGAGAGAACCAGCCGCCTCTTGCATGATCCCTACCGGGGATGTGCCTGCAACCAAGATACATGCCCCTGACTGGAATCGAACCCGGGACTCTTCAGTCTGCAGGCCAACGCTCTATCCACTAAGCCAAACTGGTTTCGGCTTTTCTTTCTTTTTAATAGAAAAGTAATAAACACACATAATTCAGTGTTCAAAAGGTACAAAAGGGGATAGAGAGAAAGGCAAAACTTTTTCCCTTTCTGTTCTCTATCCCTTTCCTCTTTCAAATCTCATTATTTTAACCAGTTTCTGGTAAATCCTGCCAGAGATTTCTATACACAATAAGCAAAAGAGTGCATGAGTGTGCATGCATGTACGTACATACTTTATACAAATGGCAACAGACATATTTATTTTCACCTTAATATATCCTGGAGATTCTATCATAGCTATTCATAAAAATAAGTTTTCTTCTTTTTCAGTGACTTTAAAACACTCCACTGAATGGAGGTGCACCATGCTTTGCAGACCCCTTTTATCATTTTCCTTGATTCATGAACACCATCTTTGTTTCTCCCATTTAGAAAAAGTACTATTAGAATGTAATTTTAAATCTGGAGATTTTAATATATTTTATGAATTTGATTTTCAATTTCACTAATATTTTGCAGTACCTTTTGGGATAACTGCAGGTACCATGACAAATCATAAAATTAAGAGAACTATTGTGTTGGGAGAGATGACTAACAGAAATGGATTAGCACTTTTCAAAGCCTCCCTGAATCCTAAAAGTGGGAAAGGAAGCATCAACACTCATCGACGGATGCTCCAAAGAGTCTCTGCTGTAGCCAAGGACTAAATCTTGTTCACAGTATTATTCTGAGAGCCTACCACCTTAAAGATGCAACAAACAAAACAGTTATTTTAAGAAAACCCTACAATCAACAATAAAAAAATCCCCACCCTGGTGGTATTGCTCCGTGGTTAGAGCATTGGCCCATACACTGAAGGATCATGGGTTCGATCCTGGTCAAGGTATGGGCACATACCTGTGTTGTGGATTCGCTCCACATCCCCAGTTGGGGTTCATGTGGGAGGCAACCAGTCAATGTATCTCTCTAACATTGATGTTTCTCTCCCTCTGTCTTTTTCTCTTTCCCCACTCCCTCTCTCCCTCTCTTCCTCCCTTCTTCCTTTCACTCTCTCTGAAAAGCAATTAAAAAAAAAATTCCCAAAAGCTTTGTAAAAAAATGAACAAAACTGACCATGTGCTGTTGATGGATGGAGACCATCCAAGCACATTACCACAAGTGGACACAATATTACAGTAGCCATAACTAGAAAGCAGAGAATGCCGCATTCTGTCAGCCTCTAGGTACTGGGCTAAGTGCTGGGGACACAACAATGGACAGCAGACACAAGGAAGCTTGGACTCCAGAGACACACCGCCTGCTCACCCCAGGCCTGCACACTGCTCCATACTACCTTCTCTCTTCCTCCTTCCTTCCAAATTCCTACTCTTATTTGTGGTAAGGGTGGAAGGAAGCCTTGACTTCGTTTATAGTATGCATTTTTATATTATGAAATATTCCTAACATACAGAAAAGCACAAAGAATGATAAAACGAATCTCAGTTTTTCTCTTTTGATAAGACTGCCTTGGAGTGTGGGAAATAAACAGTATAAAATAGACTTAGCTCCATGCTTAGCATTTGTAGGGTGCTCAGCAAACATTCGTTCTCTCTTCTTTCCCCTTGGGGGTGGAGGCTAAGACTTTATCTTTAATCCTCAGCCTCTAGCACAAAATGAGGTACTCACAAATTGAGTACTTACTCTGTGCCAAGCTCTCTGTACTGATAACATGGATTACTCAGGCACAGAGCCTGCCTCTCAATAAGTTCTCAAGCTAGAAGCACAAATGAGAGAGCTAAACAGAAACTACACTTGGCAACGGATGCATGAGAGGCATGGGCCAAGGCAATGGTTTTCACACCATGCTCACTGGTGCTCCAGGAATTCCATGGATCTCTGGATGGAACTTCTGGTACCATTGTAAGAGTGGGAGCTGGTAAAAGGGGGCCTCTCCTCAACCCAAAGAGCAGTTATTCTTTTACTGGTTTTAAATATCGGACATCTGCCCAGCCAGTGTAGCTAAGTGATTGAGAGTCCACCTATGAACCAAGAGGTCACCGATTCAATTCCCAGTCAGTCAGGGGATTGAGCCCGGGGTTGCAGGCTCGATCCCCAGTAGGGGGCGAGCAGAGACAGCTGACTGCTGTTTCTCATCCATGTTTCTATCTCTCTAAAATCAATAAAGACATATTTGCAAAAATATTGGACACCTGTGCCATTTGATGAAAAGGTTCTATATCTTAAAACTTCCAGTCTCATAGAATAAACCTGGGCTTTACATAAATAACACTGAACTAGGTTCTAGTTCTATTTTATATTTTATTTTATTTATTTTTATTGATTTCAGAGAGGAAGGTAGGGCAGAAACCCATTGGTGTGGGAACCCTTTCTCTCAGAGTAATGCGTGGACCTCTGACCTTTCTCAGATAGCAGGGACACTGAGGCTAACAGTCTCTCCTGGCCCGTCTCTCGTACAGACCCCCAGTGTTGCTGCCTGCGTTCCAAGGGGAGCCAGCCTGTCTGAAGACAGAGCTGGACTCAATAAAAAAAAGATGTGAGAGTACGTTTTTACCCCAAACCAATTCCTCCAAAATTAAAATCAACAATCTTCCCTCAGATCAAATAACTTAATTTGTCTCAAGTTTGTAATGTCGTCTGAAGACTTTCAAAGGGCACACTATTACTTATAATCATGGCATTAAAGTAACAGATAATTGCCCTTTTTTCCAAAATTCTTTCCAAGATTTACTACTGAAGCTCAGCAAAGTAAAATAGAATGCTGCATGCGCCACCAACAATGCACTTCTCCAACTTTCCAGGTAACCCGCACACTCACCTGAGTTCAACGGGCACATGGTAAAGAATCAAAACGGCACTACACATACCGTAGAGATCTGGATTGCTGCGAATATATAACCTCACAAAGTTTTTTCCTGGTATTGGTAAAAGAGACCCTTTTATTCTGTCAAAAACCTAGAAAACAACATAGCAGTAAGTCTACTGAAGATTTTTTAATATTAATAAATCAACTACTGTAAAATTGAAACTCATTAGAGCTTTTATGATAATAGTATTTTCAAATATTAGTAACCCTTTTACTTTGGTAAGATCCTATCCAGTACACAAAAGCTTTCACATTTCATTGCTTAACTATAGAAGAAACAAGTCTCCATGACATGTAAAAGAAAGGTGAAATTGCTTTACACACCTGGTAAGTGTCTACATCGAAAAATGTTTGATAGTATTCAAATGTCCAGAAAGGGGAGCTTTTCTTCTGTCCAGCAAGTAACTGTCAGAGGTAAAATGAAACACAATGAACACAAGTAATTTCCTTATTCCGGATACATGGGGGCGCCTGATCATATATAAAATCAGAATGCAGAAAAGACCAAGCTCTTCTGCATTTGTCATCTTCACAACAACCACACCGGACACTCAGCCTGGTAAAAAACAAGCATGGGCTCTGAAGTCACACCAAAAGGCTGGTCCTTCCACTAAGGGCAGCAGCATCAAATCACTAGACTCCTCTGTCTCAGATCTGTTACCTACAAAAGTAATGCTAATGAGATCTACCTCAGAGGTAGACTATATATAAGTTGCATGGATTATATGAATCCTCATAGGATTATAGGGAGGATTAGATTAATTATACATAATATATGTATTATGTACAATAACATATATGCATATATATACACACACATATATACACACACAGCAGTCAGTGTAAATATTTTTCTTCCCTCACCCCCTCAAGATCCTTATTACCTACTTCACTTGAATTCTCAAAAATCTGACATACTGATTCACTCTAAAGTACTAGAAACTTAAAACAGACTCCTCTATAAAAGAAACAAAACCCCAGGTTAGAAGAGGCTCCCAGGGAGGGCCACACCTGTCCCAAAAGCACAGCTATTTGACTGCAGAATGCAGGCCGCAGGCCAGGAATCGGGACTGCATCTTCAGTTACCTGAAGAGGATTCATACAGCAAGGGGGAAAACAGACTCGGAGGAACTTTGGAGGACAAGGGTAGGTACTCTTGGCAAATATTTTTGTTCATTATAAAGGGAAAAAATTTCACAATTTTTCACAATTTGTCCAACAGTGGCAGTGGCTGCTTTCCATGGTGACGAACAGCCTGTGTCAAGAGGTATTCCTGGTTGTCTTTCTGACATACCTCAAGCAACTTTAGTATCTTGGAAGGGAACCTGAACTAGAGAAAACTGAAGATCCTTTCCAACCCTAATATTACAAGATATGGAGCACCAAAGACCCACGTTCCATACTCCAGGCCAATTAATTGTCAGAATATTGGTAATCTTTTCCCAACACACAGACAACATTAAAATGATGGGCAGAATGTTTTTAAGATTTTGCATTTCATATACTTTTGAAGCATGTTGCTGCTCAATGTGATGATTAGTTACACACATACACACACATACACACACACACACACATACACAGAGTGGCCAGATTATTATGATCTCTGAATGCATAATATTCATTGTATGAATATTGTATAGGATATTCAGTGTATATCCTATCTAATAAAAGAGTAATATGTAAATTAACCATACCGCCAATACACCCACAAGACACACCCAGCAGCCCATCAGAGTGAGTATGCAAATTAACCCAGCCAGGATGGCTATGGCCACAGAGAGAGCAGAAGGGAGGATTGGGTTGCCCCTGGCAATGGAGGAACCCACTGCTATAAATTGGGTGCTCCCCTAGTGCACTACAGTCATGATTCCATTTACAAAATATTACTAGAAATATGATTTTCCTGGAACACAACAGTGCACATGGAAATAAATCTTTGTGATTTAAAAAAAAAAAAAAAGCCACCTGACAGTCACCATCCAATCAGGTGCAAAGACCTAGATGTCTCCCTAGAAAATTCCCTCTCATGCTCTCACCCCTTTGTCATCAAGTCCCACTGAGCCCATCTCCTAAACATGTGTGTCCAACTCTAGTTCAGGCTTCATCACTTCTAGCCTAGACAGTCTCCTATCCAGTCTTCTAGGCTCCAGTATATCTCCCTCCAATTTATATTCCATACGGCTGCCATATCTTAACTATCTTTCAACATATCTGGCCATATTGTTTGCAATCTTTTAGTAGCTCCAGATGGTTTTCAGAATACTCATATTCACTGGGTTGAGTCCTTGCCTATCAGTGTCACCTCATCTCCTGTCTTCATCTATATTTTGTTCCCAATGTATATGAAAATGGGAGAATGGGAGACGTACTGTCTGAACTGCCTTCTTCCGCTGGCTACCACCTGCTCTTTCATCAAGACTCAGTGAAGTGTCACCTTCTCCAGGAAGCCTTCTGTAACCCTTTCTCTCTGCTCCCACAACCCTGATGCTCCCCCACCCAGGGTGCTTCCCATGGATGACAATGATCTGTTTGCCTATTTGTTTATCCCCCCAAAGCAGGGACCATGTGTGATGCCACTTTGTGTTGCCACTGCCTGGCACTCTACCTGGCACACCGGAGAGAGTAAATAAATGCATGACACGTTTTTTCAAAAATAAAAAACAATTTCAAAACCAGTACGAACCTCCGTTTTGTCAGAGTCATCGTTTCCCAGTAATTCATCATCCTCTTCTCTCCCAGAGCCTCTTGGGGGTCCTGGCCTCTTGGGAGTTTCACCAGGACCCTCAATGTTTATGGTGGTGGCATCTGGATTTGCTGCTAGAGAAATGGCTACATCCCCAAATTCTGAAATCAGTTAGAACACAAATGTATCAAAGGCCTTACCCACACTAGAAATGCTATACTTATAATTTAAAGACAAGTTGTTATAACCTCAGCTTTGCTATAGACTCTAATACAAATGGCAAAAAGCCTCTGGGGGAAAAAAAAATGTCATCTAGAAATCAAGCTGACAGAGAATAATAATTATGAAGACAACAGAAGTTGGAGTCAGACCTAGATTTTAGTCCTGGCTCAGCTACTTACATGAACCTGAATAAGTAACTTAACCTCTGTAAGCCTCAGTGTTTTCATCTATACAATGGGGAGAATATTTACTCTAAAGAATTTTGGGAAAGTTAGGAATATTACCTAAGTAAAGCCCTTAGCAGAGTGCCTGGCCCACAGCAGGTACCTAATCTAAAACTTTCTTCTTTGATTCTAATACAAAATTTAATGAAGCTATTTTTTCCAATAGGCCTATGTAATATGGGAACAAAATTTAGAGTAGAAACCGCAGAATAAAAATCACTTTTAGTCCCACCACATAAAGGCAACCACTATTAACTTTTGGTATATTTCTTTTCTCTATATAATAGGACTCATGTCAGAAGATAATTCATTCATTTAACAAATATTTACTTAATGTCTACAGTGTGCCAAGTACTAATTTAGAATGTGATAATACCACGTAAACAATTTTGTATCCTGTTCTGTTTACTGGGGGTTATTTAAAAATGCTTTTTCCATTTTTCTTATTAGTCTCCACAATGATCACTTATGTGGCTAACATAATATTCTACCAGCCAGGGTCAGGGAGAGTAGGAGAGAGATACCCTAAGAATCTCGATTCCAATAATTACAAGCTGTTGTTCCTTGTGATTATGCCTCTATCCCAGTGGTCGGCAAACTCATTAGTCAACAGAGAGGCAAACCGGGGCTCGGCTCGCAAGCCACATGTGGCTCCCGAGCCACAGTTTGCTGGCCACTGCCCTAAGTTAACACAATTATCCCACAGTTCTTGTATGCTTGAGGTGTTTTCAACTCTTCTTTAGTACTAATAGTCTGTGTAGTGAAAGCTTTTTGAGTTATTGCCATAGAATGAACACCTCTCAGTGTAATCACTAGGTCAAAAGGTGCAAACCATTTTTAAGGCCCTTGAGCCATACTTTTAAAACTGCTTTCCAAAAAAACCTCACCTATTCATGTCTATAAGCAATAACTAAAACTTCTTTTCTCTGGGTATCCTAATGAACTTTATTTAACTGCTCTTGAATGCAATTCAGGTCATCTCCAGAACTTGGCAGGACTAAGACAGGGTACCAGCAGGGCACCATTATAACACTACAAGCACAGCATGCATGAATCCTGTGACTGACAATAGGATGGGGCTCTTGGCTAGCCAAGCCCACTCTTATTGCCTCCCGTCTATGCAAATAGTTTTATGGAGAGAACTAAAGTTAAAGTGACTGAGATTAATTAGGTGGCTAGTATATTACAATTATTTAAGCTTCAGTGTCCAATGTTAGACTGCTGAAGCAGCATCAGGCTCTGGAGCATGAGGTCCTTTGTTTAAGTTAAGACTCCATAATTGAAATAGGACCTTAAGAGTATTCATCTCAGGTTAAAAACTGCTGTTTGACCTAGAAGCTCACATAAATCCATCCCACATCACAAAGTTTATTCTCCTGGGCCTGAGGACCAGAACCATAAGAGATTGATCCCTGTTGACTCAGTGGCTCCAGGACTTGAGACTGAAGACGACCTTTAGAGATGATTAACTGCTCAATTTTACAATTTGCTTTCACAAGATAGGTCCACATTCCAAAGTCTGAGCAGTCAATAGGAACCGTTGCAGCCCACTGAAACCCATCAAACCCCTCCTCGGCTGTTTGTGGATTTTAGAACAAGGAAAAAAAAATGTGGTTTGGATCTTTTAAAAGAGCTGCATACCCCTGAGACAGCGCAGTCGTGGGTGTGTGGACTCCACCTGCGTGTGGTGCCCTCGCGGCCATCGCTGGCTGGCCAGCTCAATAAATCCTTGCTTGCTTATTACCAACTTAGCAGCCTCTGTGGTCAATTGCAACTAGTTGTGGAAGTCGCCCCACAACAATAACCCTGGGTAAATTACTCCATACCTCTGAGTCTCTGTTTCTTCAACTATGGAATGTAGATAACATCTTCCTTACAGAGAGATTTGGAAGATGATATGAGATAATAAATACTGTTATAGCTATCATTTATTGACTGGACATGGCATTGACACTTAAAAGACACATTACAACTTTGCCTGAGGGAATCAGACCAAGAAAGATATACTTAAGTTTTATATTTAAATACAGTAGTTAACCAGGGGAAAGGGGCTGTCAGAAGGAAGAACAGAGTGTTGAGTTAGAGGTACAATGGCCAAAGAGGTTCAAAGGAAGATGATGACTCATCTAGCTGAGGGGATTTGGAAAGGCTTCTTGGAGAAGCTGCCATATGAGAGGGATGGCCAGAGTGGCGGGGATGGCATCTCATGCAAAGCAAATGGGAAGGGCAAGACCCAGACGATGGAAAACATGTCCCGTGTGTGAGGAATAGCAGGTGGCATAGGTTGATTGACATGTAGAATGTATGATAACTAATCATACCTTCTGCTCTCTTAGTTATTCTTGCCCATTTCTGCCCCTGAGGGCAAGATTGGTACGTTCTTATTTCTGCTGCCAATATTCTCTAATTCTACATCCTGGCCTATCCCATGCTGTTTTGCCTGTTTCGTTCCTGACACAATGCCTTCCACCTGGAGAGCACTGAACTCCACTTGTTCATCTAACTACCACTCTTCCTCGGAGAAGCCCTCCATGACCCCCCCAGAGCGAGTTCTTAACATGATTTATAAAGTCCTGTGAGATTGGGACTTTATTTTCCTCTCTACGCTCACACCTCACCTTCTGACAGCCTCCCCCACCATCTGTGCTCTGATTCCTTAGTCTTCTTTCAATTACTTGGAGCGGAAAATCAAGCAAACTTCCTCCCTTCATAGGTACTTTGTATATGCCATTCTTTGTGCTTGAATGTTCTTACACTGTACTGATAGGATGGTCAAGGAAGGCCTCTCTAATGAAGTGAGATCTGAACAGAGTGAGAGAACAAGCCATGTTGCTATCTGGAGTGAGAATATCCCAAACAGAAACATGACACAAAGCCCTAAGCTCTAAGTGAATTTGGTGTCCAGAAGAAAGAGTGATGAGGCCTATGTGGGTACAGCAGAGAAAAGAGCAAGAGATGAAATCAGAGTGAAGGACTGGGTCATGTAGAGCCTCCTTAACACAGAATGGGCTCTGGATTCTACTGCTAGGGAGATGAGAGCCACTGGAAGGTTTATAGGAATGATATGGCTTTCTGGCTGGAAAATACCTATTGGAGAGGAACAAGGAAGGAAACTGGAAGACCAGAAAGAAGGGCTATAATCCAGACAAGAGGTGATCAAGACCTTGAGCATGGTGGGAGAGGAGCAGAGGTGATGAAAAGTGATCAGATGCTAGAAGTACTTTAAAAATAGAGCTGATGGTTTTTGCTGATGAAATGGATTTCTCATATCTCTTCCTCAGATAGTAGTGAGATAGCATAGGTTGTAAAAGTCAGCTGCCTGGGTGCAAACTCTGCTTTAGCACTTATTAACTATACTAAAGGCCTGGTGCATGAAATTCGTGAACTCAGGGGGATGGGGGGTCCCTCAGCCCTGCCTGCACCCTCTTGCAGTCCAGGAGCCCTCAGGGGATGTCCCACTGATGGTTTAGGCCCACTTCCTGTGGGGAGCAGGCTTAAGCCGTCAGTCAGATGTCCTTAGCACTGCTGCAGAGACAGGAGAGGCTCCTATCACCGCTGCTGCACACGCCAGCGGTGAGCACAGCTTCTGGCAGAGCGGCATTCCCCTTGTGAGAGAGCACTGACCACCAGGGGGCAGTTCCTGCATTGAGCATATGCCCCCTGGTGGTCAGTGCATGCCATAGCAACCGGTTGTTCTGTCATTTGGTTGATTTGCATGTTAGCCTTTTATTATAAAGGATGACCTTCAGACAAATTACTTAATTTTCCTATGCCTCAATTTCCTCATTGGTAAATAGGGGGAATAAAATAACTATTTCAACCCTGATTGTGGAAGCAAAGCAGGAATTCTATTTAGATTTTCTGTAATCACTGTACTAAATTTATGAGTTTACCATCTGAAGGGTTATTTGGCAAAAAAGAACAGCTAGTGTGGACAAACAGAAAAACCTGGATGGGGCCAACCTGCTTTTACCAGATGTTTGAAATTATCTTCTTTAATGTATGTCCCAGCTTTGCAATGAAAATATGTTGCTGTGCCTGCAGAAATACCGATCATAAGATAAAAGTGGGCATGCAACTGATGTACCTTCAAACTGCAAGTCATCTACAGCTGCCATTCAGCCAGTGGTCTTCTCCCAATTATTAGAAAGCAAATTTGCAGAGGTCTAAAAGGGAAAAATGAATAAACTTAAGAGGATACAAAAATATAATATCTGCAAAGAAATCTTATTTCAGCATTCAAAATGATATTTGCTTTTCTTTTTAGTGGGGTTCCACAGTTTTTATGTAAAGATAAAGCATCAGCCCTGGCTGGTTGGGCTCAATGGATTGAGTGTCTACCTGCGGACTGAGGGATCCCGGGTTCAATTCCAGCCAGGGAGACATGTCTGAATTGTGGGCTGGATCCCCAGTGTGGGGTGTGCGGGAGGCAGTCAATCAATGATTCTCTCTCATCATTGATGTTTCTATCTTTCTCCCACTCCCTTCCTTTCTAAAATCAGCAAAATATAAAGCATCAGATATTATGTAGAAACTTAGTGAGGGAGAGTCCAAAGGGATTTCATCCAATTTCACTCACTATGTGTTGAGGGACCAGGTGCAGCCTGGAGATGGAAGGATAAGGTTGAGAAAGGTGCCTCGGAGGACAGTGAAAAGCAAGAGCAGTTAAGCCTAGCCCTTGGTTATAGCCATAGGCTCCGGGGTCAGACAGACCTGGGTTTCATTCCCGATTCTGCTGCTCCTCGCTGTGTAACTGTGAGCTCCTGGGGCCTCAGATTCCTCATCTGTAAAATGGGTTCATAATGGTACCTACACATACGGTGTTGGGAACGGGGGCATTAAATAAGGCGGTAAAGCGCGTGTGCACAGCCAAACAGCAGGCACTGGAGAGAGATGGCGACCCTACAGCCTGTAATACCCTGAGCAAAGTGAGATCGGGGAGAGAGCTGCCCAAGAAGCAGAAGCGGTGTTTCAGGTGGAGGAGCTGGGCCTCAGTGGCCGGGGCGCGTAGGGAGACCCGAGCCCACCTGGTCCCAGGCAGGCCCCACACACCTGGCCGCCTCACCTCGGGGGACTGGGGGGGAGGTCGGCGTCCAGCCGTCAGCCGCCCAGCCGTCCAGAAAGGCTGGGGCCTAGGATGTTCTGCACAGGTTCCGGTCCCTCCGAGTTGCCGGAAGCCGGAGGTCCGGGGGCGGGACTTCTCCGCCTTCTCCAGGGAGCGCCCAGCCTCCTTAAAGAGACAGCAACACCGGCAGACAGAGATAGGCGGTGGCAACCGGACCTACCTGCTCCCTTCGTGGTGGCTTCCTGGGCGAGGCTCCGGTTCTTAAAGAAACAGCGCGAGGTGGGTGCGCCGAGAAGTCCCCCTACTCTGCTTGCCTCGCTCCGGCGGGGCGCAGGAGAGATCTTCAGAGTGCAGAGTGTACTTTCTGTTTGTTTATACTTCTTTTCCTTTTGAAATAAAAAAAAAAATAGCGCAACGAAGGACGATTGTGAAAATAAACGTCATCAATCCCTTCCCCCCAATTCTTTTTGGCCATAAAAATGTAATTAACCAGTGAGGGAGTGGATTAGTCCATTACTCTGAGTTTGTGAATGAGAGGTCGAACGCCCCAGTAAGTGTGGTCATTTGTTCCTTCCCTCCCGCGACAGTCCGCCTGATGCCCGGGGTTGGGGTTGGTCCGGGGCGCGGCCCGAATTGGCCCACTCACCCCGTGTCTGACCGCCACTCGAATGCAGCAGGTCCCCGTAAATGACGACGGTGCGATTGCACTGAGTGGACCTGGTGAGGGGGGACCTTTCGCCCAACCTGCGGTCTTTTGTTGTTGCCCACACAGCCCTCCAGGTTGGGGTACCAATTCCTCCTGCTAGGGGGCGCTTACCTTGGTTTCTCAAGCCGTCTTTGCTCCTGGGCGTGTCTCTACCATCACAACTGTGATTTGCCCATCTTTGCCAGCCTGTGAGTGCTTTGAGGGCAAGGATCAGGAATGATTCTGGTCTTGGGGTCCTTGCTGCTCAGTTTATGGTGGGGAACACAAAACAGTTGCTCATGAAACATCGTTCTGGCTGTCTGACCAGCATAAGGCAAATTCACAGATCACACAAGATGGATCCCGTAAATTTGTCTCAGGGCAATAGGCCTTTGTGGTCAGTTGGAAAGATTTTACATCTGACTACGACTACGACTACTACTGCTACTACTACACTAGCTTTACTAGTGTGTGTGTGTGTGTGTACATATATAAATATAGTGTATTTACTGAACTGACATCATGATTAGGCGTTACACATGCAATATCTCTAATCCTCAGAACAATCTGTAAGCTTGAGGTGGTGACCTCAGTTTATGAAGGGAAAGCTAAGGCTTGGAGGAGTTGCAGGGTACTTTGGTAGGATATATACCAGGAATGAATCTCAGTGTACAAATTCAGGACTGCAAGTGTATTAGACCCCCTTATGGCCCATTGCAGATTCCCGTGGCTTCACCTGCTGCTTATTTCACCACCACTAATCTTATTCTGGTGTCAGCAGGTATAACCTAAGTGAGCTTCACCTCCAGCCCACATACCTCAGACTTCTCACCTTCTGCATTAGGGCTTGTGTTTTGATACTATGGGGTCGTAGGACTGCTGGAACCACTCAGGACCCAGACAGTTACAACCCAGAGGTGCAGGTGTGGGGAGTGATTGACGCCTCAGAGGGCAAATCTTTGACCATTGGTGTCAACAAATGAATACAAACTTCGTCCTTTTTCCTCTTGGACAGATGCTCCTCAGCTCCTAGAGCAGTGGTTCTCAACCTTCCTAATGCCGCCATCCTTTAATACAGCTCCTCATGTGGTGGTGACCCCCAACCATAAAATGATTTCCGTTGCTACTTCATAACTGTAATTTTGCTACTGTTATGAACTGTAATGTAAATATCTGATATACAGGATGTATTTTCATTGTTACAAATTGAACATAATTAAAGTATAGTGATTAATTACAAAAACAATATGTAATTATATATTGTAAAGTATTTATTTCTAATTACAAATAAATGAAATTTTGTCTTGAATCGTGGTGTAGCATGGGCAACAGTCTTCATATAACAACAGTAAACTACATTGCTACATTTTGCTACACCAAGGAGCAGTGTGTTGGTTCCTAAGACCATGGGAAATATGTGTTTTCTGATGGTCTTAGGCAACCCCTGTGAAAGGGTCATTCGACCCCCAGAGGGGTCTGGACCCACAGGTTGAGAACCACTGTCCTAGAGCTTTCAAAATATTCCCCAGGAGCAAGCAACCAAATGCCTTTGGAAATGGCCAATTTAGTAATGGGTTCATACAAGGGTTCTCCTTCCTCCCCAGCTTTACAACCCATCTTTCACTCCTGCTTATTGGATCCACACTTGCCAATACAGTATGAGGACCCAACACTAAGGCATGTTGGTACCAAGAATGGCCCCAGAAAGTAGCCCTAAGGTTGGAATCTTGGAGCTAGTCAGATTGCAACAACAACCCCATTGCTAGTGTATGTGTAAGTATATGTGTTGGGAGGAGATGATAACACCTAGACTATATAGTTCTTCTCTTGGCAACACAAGTAAAAGTTATATTGACATATTAATTATAAGCACATGTAATATTTGGCTCAAAATGAGGCAGGAATCAAAGATAATTTTACTGGCTTAATTAAAACATTGATTCTCAACTGGGACTATTTTTCTTCCAGGGGATATTTATTTGGCAATGTCTAAAGACATTTTTGGTTGCCACGACTTGTTGGGTGCTAGGGCCAGGGTGTTTCTAGACATCCTATAATGCACAGGAGAGCCCCCTAATAACAAAGAAGTATCTAGTCCAAAATATCAATGGTGTCAAGGTTAAAAATCTCTGAGCTCAAATGTCCAGATTTCCTTAACTTTCTCTGCCCAAGTATGGTAAGGCAGGTGAGTCCAGCAGATGATACTAATCAGACCTCTACTGACCCGAGGCAGGAATGAGTGATTCTCTGAGTGATTCTCTCCAACACACTCACTTAGAATGGGGGAAAGGAAGATGATGAGCCTACTCTGATGAACAGGGATAGTGGTGGAGGAGACATTCTGAAAAGTAGGAGCCTTAGTTAGTTGCTGCAAGTGATCTTGCCTCAGTCCCTGGGCTTTCTGTGAAGAGGAAAGCTGGAGACCACACCGCTAAGTCAAACTCCAGAAAGTGTCTTCAACACCCCATGAGCAATATCCATTCCAATAGGTTCCTGGTACTGTGAAAGTATCTCATACTGGCTCCAGGGATTACAAGTACGGGATGGACAGTTGGTATCACTTTAATCTTTTTCTTTTGAGGTCTCCACACACAGATCTCTTTTCCTTTCTTTTTTTTAATTTAATAAATATTTATTGTTCAGATTATTACATTTGTTCCTCTTTTTTCCCCTCATAGCTACCCTCCACCCAGCTCCTACCCCTCCCTTTGCCCTTACCTCCGCCTGCATTTTCCTCATTCATAGGTGTATGATTTTTGGCCAGTCTCTCCCTGCACCCCCTCTCACCCTTTTCCCCTTGAGAATTGTCAGTCCACTCCCTTTCTATGCCCTTGATTCTATTATATTTACCAGTTTATTCTGTTCTTCAGATTTTTTCACTTTTCAGATTCACTTGTTGATAGATATGCATTTGTTGTTCATAATTTTTATCTTTACCTTTTTCTTCTTCTTCCTCTTCTATCTTTTAGCATTTCATATAATCTGGTTTGGTGTTGATGAACTCCTTTAGCTTTTTCTTATCTGTAAAGCTCTTTATCTAACCTCAATTCTGAATGATAGCTTTGCTGGGTAGAGTAATCTTGGTTTTAAATTCTTGCTATTCATCACTTTGAATATTTCTTGCCAATCCCGTTTGACCTGCATAGTTTCATCTTTGACAATCTTATGGGTGCTCCCTTGTAGGTAATTAACTGTTTTTCTCTTTCTGCTTTTAATATTCTCTTTGTCTTTTGCTCTTGGTATTTTAATTATGATGTGTCTTGATGTGGTCCTCTTAGATGCCTTTTATTTGGGGTTCTGTGCATTTCCTGGACTTATAAGTCTATTTCTTTCACCAGGTGGGGGAAGTTGTCAGTCATTATTTCTTCAAATAAGTTTTCTTGCTCTCTCTCTTTTTCTGGCACCCCCATAATTCTGATGTTGCTCTCTCTATTTTTCTGGCACCCCATAATTCTGATGTTGGTATGCCTGAAGTTGTCCCAGAGGCTCCTTACACTATCTTCACATTTTTGGATTCTTTTTTGCTTTTCCAGTGGTTTTCTGCTTCTTTGTATTTCAAATCTTTGACTTGATTCTTGCATTCCTCTAGTCTGCTATTAGGTCTCTGTATAATATCTTTTCTTTCAGTCAGTGTATGTTTAATTTCTAGTTGGTCCTTTTTCATCTCTAGTTGGTCCTTTTCATCTCCTCTAGGTTCTTACTAAATTTATCCATCTTTTCTAGGGCATTCTTGAAAAACCTTATAACTGTGGTTTTGAACTCTATATCCAGTCATTTGTTTTCCTCCATTTCTTTCATTTGTGATCTGTTCCTTTGTCTCCACAGTTTTGCTGTGCCGGGAGAACTTCTGGACTGGAGTCAGCCTTATGATACAAGACTTTCAAAATTGCAAAAAAAAGCCTCTCGAGCTTGGATGGGATGGAGTGTCAGGGCTGAGCAGATAGCCTTGGTTTCCAGTCAGCCCCTCCCTATGCAGCCCCTGGGTCTCAAGTGTCCCTCAGTAATTGTTGCAGCCTTCTCTGTGCACATGCACGTGCCTCCAGACCTCTGCCTTTTCGAGGCTCCCCTAAGTTTGCGTGCACTCCTCCCTTTTCATGACAGTCCAGACTCCCCCAGGATGAGTCTTGCCCGGAACTGGGGTTCAGTGCAGTCGGGAGTTTCTGTCTCCCTCCCACTAGAGGAAGCCAGCCAGGCACTCCGCCACCTGTTCTCTCCACGCACGTGTCTCCGTACCTCAGCTTTTTGCAGTTCCTCTGAGTCTCCATGAGCCCCTCTCTTTCCTTCTAGTTGTTGAATTTCCACTCAACCAGCTTTCCTGTGGTTCTGGATGATGTCCGTTCTGTCTTTTAGTTGTAGTTTTGAAATTGTTGTGAGAGGCAGCAGTTTAGGTGTTCACCTATTCCGCCATCTTGGTTTCTTTGTCTTCTTTTTTTGATGGACCTGATGTTAAGTGCTAAGTCTGTTTGAAGTCATGTGTGGGTGCGGGAGAACTGAAATAGATTGCACTTTACATCCCTATGACTATTTTGTAACTGCTGATTTGTGTTTCTTAACTTTTTCACTCAACTAGCAACCATAGTGTGTTCTCTGTACCTCTGCATCAAATTACATAGATCTTCAAAGACAAAACAATAGCCTACAAAGACTTTGAAAACTGAGTAGTAATTTTCTGTTTGTTTCTTCCTCTCTCTAAACCACCACACCATTGAGATCAGAGAGTGCTGTATTTGTACTCTGCCCCCAGTGCCAAGGGAAGACCAAGGCCCAGTGTTCCCTGGGGCTAGCCCCAGCTCTGCCTCTGCCTGGGGGCTTCCAGACCCAAATACTCCAGGGTTGCCTCTACCTCCAGAAATACTCAACCTCCAGCTAGAAGCTGGGAGTGGGAAAAAACATCTTTCATTAGTAAAAGAAGTATTTATTTTATGAAGAGAATAATTAACATTAGAACGTACTTGCTTGCACCAGAACCTTTCTAAAGGACCACAGAGTCCCTTTAAGTATGACCTTTTAAAGTGTTTGTTCTTGAACATTTATCAGAAGGAGAATTTAAGATCTGAAGTCTTCCAGTCCAAGAATTCCTCAAAGGTTAAGGCAAAGAATCAGGAATGATAATAATTAGAACAGATCTTTGAAGCACCCAGTTGGGAATTTTCCATTCCATTGACAGGAAGGCAAACACCTTTCCTGGTAGCTTCCTCCTGGCCAGCGTTGGCTACTTCCACCCTGCACCTTTGTTCAGCTCCGCCCACTGTGGCCCAGCTGCTGTGTCTCCGTCCCCCAGCCTCAGAGCCAACTCTGGCTGTGCCGAGATGGGGCTGTTTCAGCCAGGGCTATGGCTGAAGAGGCTCTGGATACTCTTGCAGGTGGTCCTGCATGTGACCTTGGGCAAAGTACAACTGAAACTGTTTCCTGAGAGAGTCAAACAGCATATCTTGGCCATGAACCGGAAGAACCCGCACTTCTCCTATGATAACTGGGCTCCAACCCTCTTCAGCACCCAGTATTTTTGGTTCATCCTGAAGGTCCGTTGGCAACGATTGGAGGACAAGACTGAGGAAGGGGGTCTAGCTCCAAACTGCCCTGTGGTCCACCTGTCAGGACAGAGGTGTAACATTTGGGACTTCATGCAAGGTCAGGAGGTTGATATAGCTTGCTTGAGAGGTGCTTGGAATGGGGATGCTCAAGGTGGTTGGGAGGTGGGTTGGAAAGTCCTGGATTCTTCTTCTACTCCAGCTGCTCCTTCTTTTGCTTCTTGTCCACTTCCTATTTCCAGAAACCAGGATTTTTGAGTGGCATCAGCACCTTTCTTTGTGGGCACTCAAACCACAAACCAACCACACTGGTCTTCAGCTCCCCCAACACTGCTCTGACCATACGGTCATTCTGCCTGAGATACACTTCACCCCCTCTATACCCTGTCAACTCCTATGCATCCTTCTGACTTCTGCTCAATGACACTTCCTGCAATAAGTCAATCTCAACTTCCTCCCACTAGGTAACCCCTTCTTATATACTTAACATCCTAAATTTTTCTTATAATTACAAACTAGGACAGGTATAATAATAGTGTGGGTATTTGATTAATGTCTGTCTCCCTCACTAGTCTGCAAGCTCTGTCCAGGTGGAGTCCATGGCTCTAACCTACTATTGTGCCCCAAGGCTGCTGCTGACTCATAGTTGTTGCTCAGTAAATATTTGTGCTCTTTGTCTCTTCCAGGAAAACCAGCTCAACCTATTTGGGTTCTTAAAGCCCTGTCCAATTAGTTTTCTCCTTTTGTCTGCACAGCTGCACTTCCTGCCAGGACTTCTCCTCCCCTTCTTTCCAGATAACATTCCACAAGCACATTCCTGACCCATCCACATCCCAGCTCACTAAACTTCAGTACCCTCACCCAACACCCATGCATTCAGGCTGTATGCTCAAGGTCCTACCTAGGTTGTGCTTTGTGCTCAGCTTTTCTTCCCAACTTTACCTGCAACCTCCCCCTTCATGTTCACTGCCTGCGGACAACTGTTGGACCTTGTACGTCGTGGTGCTTTCCTCCTCTCTCCTTCTCTCTTTACTGAAGTTGTTGGCTCTTTCACTCTATTGACAACAGTTCAAATCCCGTTCATCCTTAGGGCCCTCCTCCCTTGACACCCCATCTGTGAAGCCATCTCAGATGCTCTCTCCCTTCTGGATTCATGGCTCTCTGTCTGGACCTCTCCTCGATCACTGACTGTTCTGACCCAGCCTTGGGCTGCCTAAGCATAAGTGTTTTATTTTTGCCCAATGGGAAGCCTTACAACAAGGCTGTGTCTGATTCATCCTTGAATTTCCAGGGTTTAGACACAGCAGATAGAGTAGAGAAGGTCCCTGAGGCAGTTGGTTAATCTAGCGCTTTTAAAAGCGTTCTTTAGAACCCAAGTCCCACCGATATGTTGTATTACATAGTCCCCTGGTCGAAGTAGTTTGGGAAACCCTGTACACTACACCCTTCTCTTGGAAATTCATAGTGGGCATGAACATATAACAGGCTCTGAGAAGATCCAAAGCCTAAGAGCAAACAAACAAAACTTGAAAAAACTTGAACACAGTATTGACGTATTTTCCTCACACACACACACACACACACACACACACACACACATCTCACACGCACACACCCTCCCCACACTCCACCAGAGGAAATGCCTATCATCATAATGGTTCCAAAGGGAAATGTTGACTTAATCCATTCCTCTCCTTTTAGAAAGGAAACGGAGAAAATTGAGCAGCAAAGGTAACAGAGCCAGTGACTGACTGACTCAGACCCAGAATCAGGGCTTCTTCTTTCTATTTTTTTTTCATTGCACCCCAAAAAACATTCAGGAGCACCTCCTATGTGCCAGGCCCTCAGCTATATTCCAGGGACACAGAGTTAAGTAAGAGCTTGCTCCTTTGCTCAAGGAGTTTACAGTTCTACAGAACAGATGGACATAATATACAAATGCTTATGGTTCTGTAAGATGCGGAGGGGGGGTGGGGGGCGCGCTATAGTGCTGGGAACTTTGCCTGCAGGACTTGGAGGATTTCCTGGAGGAGGAGGCTTTGGAATTAGGCCTTGACGAATAAGATTTTTGTACCTGAGAACAGAAAAGGGGAAAGTGTTGCAAGCAGAGGAAAGCCAAGAGGTTTTCTTTGTTGTTGTTATTGTTGTTGTTGTTCGTGACTTTAAAACAGAGTGCACAAATGACCTCTATTTATTCAACAAACATTAATCAAATGGCCATGGATAATAAGAGTAATGATAGTAACAACTAACTTTTATTGTGCACCTACTATGTGCCAAGCATTGTGATAGAACTAGGCTGATGTGCTGAATATCAATCATCTTGCGATCAATTCCATGAAAGCCTCCTTGCCTTATGGTCAATTCACAAAATTTTCTTGCCTCTTAATTATTTACTTTTAATGAGCCAGTTCACATTTTGAAGGCTGTTTATTTTATCTGAGACTGAAGAAAGAAGAGAGAAGAGGCTAAAAGACAAAAGAAAACTCTATTTACAAAATAAAGTTGGCTTTCAACACATTGACCCAGAGCCCCCTGAAGTAATAGGCGTGGGTATTTGTTTATTTATAGTGTGGGTGGTGCAGTGATCAGTGTTGAGGGCAACACGACTGCTCTGTCTGGCAGATCTCATAACCCAGAGAGGAAGACAGTGTAGTGGGGGAGGGAGCCAGAGGGTTTTGGAGGAAGTGGGGTGGGGTAGCCAGGTATTCAAAGAAGCTTCCTGGAAAGGATGATGGTGAGCTGATTTTCTAGGGGCAGTGAGGCCTTGGGGTGGGTGGGTGGGAGCAGAGAAAGACAGAGGAGGGAGCCGCAGAGGTCCGAGATGAGGAGGAGCATCTGTCAGTTGGGTAGAAGTGGGGTGTGGAAGGCATGAAGGGGTGAAAGATGAGGCTGGAGACAACATCAAGAACTAGAGTTTGGGGGTAGGAGGGAGTAACGTATCTTCCCAAAGAGTAGACTTTATCCTGAGGGTATTAGTGAGTTCTAGAAAGATTTTCAAGCAAGGAGTTAACAAGATCAGGTCTGCTTATTAGAAAGACACCCTGTAACTGTTTTGGAAATCCATGAAGCCACAAAAAACTCTGCTGTATACTTTAAACTCATTTTAGAGCCACAGAAAAGAAGGTCTGGCAGAGTCTTTATGGATAACCTAAAACAACTCTTACATTTTTCATAGACAAAGGCCCAGAGAAGTAAATTACTCGCTCAGAGTCACACAGCTAGTTCTACTAGAACGTGTGCCTTCTGACTTTCAGCCAGTGCACTTCCTCTCATTGAGTAAGACAACAGAGGCTCAGAAAAACTTCTCAGCCACCACCTATCCTCTGCGTGTACATGCACAGATATGACATACCCATGCCTTTGGACGGACACACACACACATACACACACACACACACACAGACACACACACACAGCAAAACATTAACTTGTGTATTGTGCTGGAAGGCAAGCCTGATGATTTACTTCTAGGTACCTAGGAGTTAATCTGAAACCGATTTATTTTAGCCCTTTTTTAATAGCATTTAAAATCCTCTAAGCTTATTTATGAGGTGTCATCTAGTAATTATATATGGACTTTCTGTGCTGAAAGAGCCCAGTATGGGGGCTAATTTACTGGTCTGGGGTGGGGGTGGGGAATTTAGGATGGTAGGTTTGAGTCCAGCACTACTACAGAGCTGTTTTCCAAGTTTTACAGATGTGTTGATTGACAGTTTTTGCCCTACATTCTTGACAGGTGGACATGGGCAGGGTGTCAGCCCTCAGCACTGCCACTCCCTTGTACCTGTCCTTCTCTCTATTACCAGGACAGCGGGGAACTGAGTTTAAACTTTGCTCTCAATACTGATCACTGCACCCACCACACTATAAACAAACTAATGGCTCTGTTTCTTCTAAGGTACTAAAAATTGGTGAATCTTTTTTCTTTCCAACAAAAACAAATTCCAGACAGCTAATATTTAACTCTGGTCCTGACCTTTAGTCTTTTGGATTAGAGGCCAATGGTCAGCACTTGCCCATGACTGGCCCCTGAACTTCTCCTGCTGGGCCTGAGCAACCCTGTCACATGGGCAAAGACTCATTAATCTACCAGCAGCGACAGAGGCCCACACAACACCCTCTAGGGCCTCTTAAGAGAAAATCTGTGAGCCAAGGACAGGGAGAACAGTGTATCTCCAAAGAAACTGGCCTGCTTTCTCCTCATATACTGAAAAATGAACACTATAACCAATAACTTCCCCTTTTACTTGGCCACTAGGAAACTAGTCAAATATCAGCTGTTATAATGCAGGGACCTTAAAGCCTATTTACGTATTCCCACATTTCCCTCCTCTTCTATGCCTCCTAAACTACTTCAAATCCTTTGAGGAAGAAGGTGAATAACTAACCAAGTAAACCATAAGCAAGGTAAGATGTCCTCTACTCCCCATCCATCAGCAAATCCTGTCAATTCCAATTTTTCCTTCTCTACTGCCCACACACTAGCCCACACTCTCATCGTCTCTCATGTGGATTCCTCCCATGTTCCCAACTGTTTCTCGACAGCTTCCATTCTCACCTTAGTCCCTTCCTTTTAGAACAGCCAGAGTGATCTTCTGTATAAACCTGATCATTTTTTCATTATATAGCCCTCCTGTAGCCTTAGGAGGCTGGCTTGCAACAGAAACTCACTTTGTATTTCATATTATTCCAAAATCAAAGATCTATGTGGGAGGGTCCAATCAGCCCTACTTGAATCACTGACTGTGCCCAGCCCCTTTGTCTTCCATAGAGCAAGGCTGAGCACACTCTCCCATCAATAAATAATACACAAAATAGGGAATTCCAAATAGGAAGGACAACTAGGAGATGGGCAGCCAAAATTATAACAAATAGCCACCACGCTTGCTTTGAATCTCCATGAAGTCCTATTGCGCCTAGAATAAAATTCCCATTCCTTATAGTGCAGGAGAGCCTACCTGCTCTGGCCCATACCTATCTCTCCATCCACAACTCTCATTCTTCCCCCCAGCCTGGCTTCTGTCACATTGGAAGATCCTTGAACACACCAACCCGTCTGTGCCTCCTTAGGGCCTTTCTACATGGAGTCCCTCTGTCTGCTTCTCCTCCCTATAGCCCCCTGGTTCATTCCTAATCTTCATTTCTCCAGTTAAATGACAGACATTTCATCAGAAATCTTCCTTGACCTGTCTGTCTAAAGCAGGTCACTCCTGTATAGCAGCCTCTTTTGTAACACTTACCACAACTTGAAATTACTTCATTTGTACCTTTCCTTTTATTTTGCCTGTCTCCCCATTAAGCAGGCCTCCAATTGCATGCAGGCAGAGACTTGCTGGTCTTGCTCTCTGCTGAGTCCCTGGCATATCACAGAGAGCCTTGTATATTTAAGTGCTGAATAAATGCTTGTAGTTGGGAAAAAAAAAAGTGTGCTCCACGTGGGGGATGTGAGGAGGAGTGAGGAACAGGCCCTGCCCTCAAGGGCAATGAGTAGCCTGGAGGATATAGACACACACAGGCCATATCCCTGTGCAGGACTGCATGTTGTAACAGGTGTACAGTAGGGGCTCAAGACTGTCAGCTCTGGCCGTAAGTAACGACAGGGTGCCAGCAGCTCCCTAGACTTCCCCTCAATCTAGGCTGGAGAGTGACAGAAGGAACCCTTTCAGGGCAGGCTTCATGGGACCAGTGAATCACACAAGGTCCCCCATTCAGAAGGGCCCGGTGCTTGGGGTGTAATGCTTTGTTATAGTTGTCTTGAAATTCTTAACAGTTTTATCTTTGAACTTGCATTTTGTAACCTGATGCAGCAATGGAACATATCCTGGGTACTTGGAACCTGGCTTCTGTAGGATCCCACCTCCCATAGCCTCCTTGCTCTCCAAGGCCCACTCTTCCACTCCCATCCCATGTAGCTTCCTTCCTGTTCCCACCCAGTCACTGCTGCCACCTTCTGGCCCACACAGGACCTGGGCCTGGGCCTGGGAAAGATCAGGTGTGGGCAACCCACAGTGTCTCATTGCAGGGCATGGAGGCAGCTGTCCCCATCCAGGGCTGACAACATCATGTGCAATTTGGCAAGTGACTGGGGTGCTTTGATAGGAGTCTCTTGCCCACCTCCCCTGGCATCAAGGTATCTGACATGTTGCTGCACGAAGTTTGTAATCTCCTGTGGGTTGGGGTGGGCAGGAGAAATGTCTGGCTAAATTTCTGTGTTCCTGGCTGGGATGTGGTACATTGGTCTGGTGGCTGGAGAGAAAGGAACGCCAATAGCCAGTGACCACAGACAAACATTCACATGCACGCTGAGTTTGGGGACTCCTGGGTGATTGTGAGAGTCTGCATTCACCCTATGAGTACCCCTGTGCCCAGGGGAGTGCAACATTAAATAGCAACAAAAAGTACCAGGCCAGGCAGGGCG
>JAAGEH010000030.1:15731130-15751375 GCA_011751065.1 Lasiurus cinereus | reverse complement strand
GGCGCTGCGCTCCGCGGAGGCCGAGAGGAGCCGGCGCCGGCGACAGAACATGTCCGAAGAGCAGCGGCTGGCCCAGCGCCTCTCTGCCGCCAAAAGAAAGCAGCGGCGCCAGCAGAACATGTCCGAGGAGCAGCGACTGGCGGAGCGCATCTTGGATGCCGAAAGGAAGCAGCGGCGTCGGCAGAGTATGTCGCAAGAAGAGCTCTTGGCGCAGCGGACCTGCGAAGCCGAGAGGAGCCGGCGCCGTCGACAGAACATGTCGGAAGAGCAGCGGCTGGCAGAGCGCCTCGCTGCGGCCGAGCGGAAGCAGCGGCGCCAGCAGAGCCTGTCCGCGGAGCAGCGACTGGCGCAGCGCACCTCTGAAGCCGAAAGGAGCCGGCGGCGGCGGCAGATGCTGGCTGAAGACCAGCGATCGGCAGCGCCGTGTACTGGAACGGGGATGTCTAGGGGTGAAAAAGACATGTTCAAGGACATTTTAGAAATCTTAGCAATGAAGGGGGCCGTGGAAGAAGCACAGGGCTGGAAAGCTGCAACAGGTACCTTTCCATAGGATTGAGGGAGCTGGCAACGGCAGAAGGTCTATATTTACAAAATCAAGGTAAGGAAACTCCTCGTTCCAAGAGAGAAGAAGAAAGCCCCAAGGGAATAGGAAAACAGTAAGGAGGGGAGGAAAAAAAAAACAACCCTCACCTTTGAGCTCTGGAGTTAGGATAGTAACTAATCGGAGGGCATAATGATCAATCAGAAGGGATACTCAAGGCACTGGGACTTCCAGCCTTTATCAACTCTGGAAACAGGAAGTCGGTGGGGCTCTGTCCCCCTCCCCACGTGGGGAGTCCCTTCTGTGGGACTCTTCCCCCGTCTCTCCCCACCATGTGGGAGTCTGTACCGTGAGATTCTTTCCCCTTCCCTACGGGGGAATCTGTGCTTGTTCTTCAATAAATTTCCACCTTTGCTATTAAAAAAAAGGGGGGGGGGATTACCAGGCTGGAACAAGACAGAGACCACAGAAGATAAGAAAAATCTTTATATCTTAACTAGAGGCCTGGTGCCTGCACCCTCTCCGATCTGGGACCCCTACAATCTGGGACCCAGTCTACACCCTCTCTAATCTCGGGGGATGTCTGACTGCTGGTTTAGGCTCAGCAGTCGGACATCCATCTCACAATCCAGGACTGCTGGCTCCCAACTGCTCGCCTGCCTGCCACCTGATCACCCCCTAACCACTCTCCTGCCAACCTGATTGATAGATGCCTAACGGCCCCCTTGCCAGCCTGATTGCCCCAACTACCCTCCCCTGCTGGCCCAGTAACCCCCAAATGCCCTTCCTTGCAGGCTTGGTTGTCCCCAAATGCCCTCTCCTGCTGGCCTGGTCCTTCCCAACTGTCCTCCCTGCCAGGCTGGTAGCCCTCAACTGTCCTCCCCTGCTGGCCCTGTAACCCCCAACTGCCCTCCCCTGACATCCTGGTGACCCCTAACTGCCCACTACTGCCAACCTGGTGAACCCCAACTGCCCTGCCCTGCATGCCTGAGTTCTCCCCTACTGCCTTCTTCTGCAGGCCTGATCCCTCCCAAGTACCCTCCCCTCCAGGCCTGATTTCCCACAACTGCCCTCTTCTGCCAGCCATCTTGTAGTGGCCATTTTTTAAAAAATCTTTATTATTCAGATTACATTTGTTTCTCTTTTTTCCCCTCTATAGCTCCCCTCCACCCAGCTCCCACCCTTCCCTCTGCCCTTACCTTCCTCCCATTGACCTCATCCATGGGTGTATGATTTTTGTCTAGTCTCTTCCTGTACACCCCTCACCCCTTTCCCCCTGAGAATTTTCAGTCCACTCCCTTTCTGTGCTCCTGATTCTATTATATTCACCAGTTTATTCTGTTGATCAAAATTTTAATTCACTTAATTTTTAGATTCACTTGTTGATAGATATATATTTGTTCATAATTTTTTGGTTTTTACCTTTTTCTTCTTCCTCTTCTAAAAGAGTACCTTTCAACATTTCATATAATACTGGTTTGGAGTTTATGAATTCCTTTAGCTTTTTCTTATCTGTGAAGCTCTTTATCTGTCCTTCAATTCTGAATGATAGCTTTGCTGGATAGATTATTCTTGGTTGTAGGTTCTTGCTATTCATCACGTTGAATATTTCTTGCCACTCCCGTCTGGCCTGCATAGTTTCTGTTGAGAAATCAGCTGACAGTCGTAGGGGTGCTCCCTTATAGGTAGTGAACTGTTTTTCTCTTGCTGCTTTTAATATTCTCTCTTTGTCTTTTGCTCTTGATATTTTAAGTATGAAGTGTCTTGGTGTGGTCCTCTTTGGATTCCTTTTATATGGGGTTCTGTGTGCTTCCTGGACTTGTAAGTCTATTTCTTTTACCAGATGTGGGAAGTTTTCAGTCATTATTTCTTTAAATAGCTTTTCAGTATCTTGCTCTCTCTCTTCTTCTAGCACCCCCACAATTCTGATGTTGGTATGCTTGAAGCTGTCCCAGAGGCTCCTTACATTATCTTCACATTTTTGGATTCTTTTCTCTTCTTGCTTTTCCAGTTGAGTGTTTTCTGCTTCTTTGTATTTCACATTTTTGACTTGATTCTTGCCTTTCTCTACTCTGCTGTTAGGACTCTGTATAATATTTTTTATTTCAGTCAGTGTATGTTTAATTTCTAGTTGGTCCTTTTTATCTCTAGTTGGACCTTTTCCATCTCTAGTTGGCTCTTTTGCATCTCTAGTTGGTCCTTTTTCATCTCCTCTTGGCTCTTGCTAACTTTATCCAACTTTTCTAGCATATTCTTGAAAAACCTTATAAGCGTGGTTTTGTAATCTCTATTCAGTCATTTGTTTTCTCCATTTCTTTTGTTTGTGATGCCTTCCCTTGTCTCGGCATTTTCACTATGCCTGGAGAACTTCTGTGTTGGATTCAGCCTTATGATACCAGACTTGCAAATCCGCAGAAGCCTCTCTGTTGAGCTTGGGATGGGTGCTGGAGTCTCAGGGCTTAAGGAACTGCCTTGCCTTGCAGTCGGCCCTGCCCTCCATGGCCCCTGAGTCTCACATGACTGGGTAATCGCTGGAGCGGTACTTGTGCACATGCACCTGCAGTGCCTCTAGACTACTGCTCCTCCAGCTCCCCTGCGCTCCTGGACTACACGAGTCTAGGTCCCCAGGGTTTCACCCGAAACAGGGGCTTAGTGGAGTTAGAAGTGGCACAGTTGGGAGGGTCTGTCTCCCGCCTGCTCGTGAAAGCCAGCGGCACAATCAGCAATCTGTCCTCTGCGCAGTTCTGTGCACTCCAGCAGACCTCTGATCTTTTGCAACTCCCCTAAATTTCTGTGCACCTCTCCCTTTTCACAGTCCAAACACCCCCCGTATGAGTTTCGGCTGGATCTGGGGTTTAGTGTCATAGGATAAGGGGTTCAATGCCTTTGAGAGTCTCCGTTTCCCTCCTGCCAGAGAAAACCAGCCAGGTACTCTGGCACCCGCTCTCTCCACACATGAATCTCCGTACCTCAGCTTTTTGCAGCTCCTCTGGGTCTCTGTGAGCCCCTCTCTTTCCCTCTAGTTGTAGAATTTCCAATCCGCCAGCTTTCCTGTGGTTCTGGATGATGTCCGTTCTGTCTTTTAGTTGTAGTTTTGAAATTGTTGTGCGAGGCAGCAGTGTAGGTGTTTACCTATGCTGCCATCTTGGATTCTCTCTGTAGTGGCCATTTTTGACCACATGGGGCGGTCATCTTGTGTGAGGGTCAATTTGCATATTACCTCTTTATTATATAGGATAAACTAAATGGCATCACCCCTCCTCATTTTCTGAACTTGGGGCCCTGAGTTTTTATTTTGCATAGTAAATTATGTCGCTGGCCCTGCTCCCACCCTTCACTGCCCTTCCTGGAGTCCCTTTCACTGCCTCCCCCACATCTTGGCTCAGGGAGAAGATAATATCTAATAACAGCCTACATTTACTGAGCACCTACTATGGGCCAGGCACTATTTTAAGCACTTACCTGTATTCTTTAATTATTTTGTAAATCCTACAAAATATTATTACTATGTACATTTGTGGATGAGAAAACAGGGTGCCTTCAATTGAGAGTCCACGAGCCAGAGTTCATTTTAACTCCACTGCTCACCTACTGACATGAGACAGGCCTATAACACTCAATTTGTCTATAGAATGGGGGAAAAATTTATCTACCTTGTAGTATACCAATCATATCCCATGAGAGAATGGATGTATGCTTGCCTTGTAAACTGCATTTCAAGGGACTCTTCTTATCATTCTTTTCATCCTCACCCAGCAACTGTGGTGTCCCCCTAAGACTGCCTGATAAAACCCCTCATTTTATTAGAGGAGTAAACTGGCTCCAGCTTCTACTAAGTCATGCTTTCTAAGCTTCCCCTCCTCTTCTCTGTGCCCTTGATCCATCTTAGGGGGGGAAATAAAGATAAGAGGGTTGAAGTGGAAGTAAAGATGATGCTTGTAAAATAAATGCTGTGTGTAAATGACTGGTCAGAGATGGTTCCTTTTCTGTTTCAGGCAACAGGCCACTGGTGCGGAATTTTGGAAGTTGTACCTGACCTTCATTTCTTTTCAAATTTGACCAATTCAAGAGACTTATTGAAGACTTTAGCGCCATAGCAGATTTTCTCGTCATTTACATTGAAGAAGCACATGCATCAGGTACATAAAGATTCCCTGCCTCTACCTTCTCCTGCCCTCTCTTTACTTGCTCACCTTCCACCAAGGTTGGGGATGGAGAGAGGAATTGAAGGAGAAGGAAAGAGTCGCTGTTCACCCACTATCTCCCAGTCCCTGCTAGATTTACCCACCACTTGCTAACTTCAATCTGTGCTTTTAGCTAGGCACTCAGAGCAGAAAACCTGGAGGGACAGGGTCTAGCTAGGGGAGCATCTAATATTCTGAATGTATAAGTAGGGAAATCAAGAGAGAGTAGCTAGCCCTAGCTGGTTTGGCCCAGTGGATAAGAGCATCGGCCTGTGGACTGAGGGGTCCCGGGTTTGTCAAGGGCATGTGCCTTGGTTGCGGGCACATTCCCAATGAGGGATTGCAGGGAGCAGCTGATAGATGTTTCTCTCTCATTGATGTTTCTAACTCTCTGTCCCTCTCCCTTTCTTCTGTAAAAAATCAACAAAATATATGTTTTTTAAAAAAGAGAGAGGAGCTAATATGAGCACAATTACAAGGAATTTAGAGCTGAAATGTCACAAGTGAAATGACTGCCATTTAGCTACTAGTGCGTGTGAAATCCATCCCAAGCCCTTCTGAGCTCAAAGGGACATCGTGGTTCATCTCTGTCAGTGGTTCCCAAGCTTTAGTGACCAACAGGAGCACCCAGGAAGCTTGTTAAAACAGCCTGCTGGACAGAGTTCGAGTCGGATACCCGTGGGGCCTCAGAATGTGCATTTCTAACAAGCTCTGGACAATGCTGAAGTTAGTGGTCAGATACACTTCTATCAACCCCAAGGGGGCAGGGTGGGGTGGGGCAGTGCCTGGGAGGCTGGCTCAGCTGGGGTTGCATTGGCTGAGGGAAGACTGGTGTCCTCCAGGCTCCGTGCTAAAAGGCCAAGAAGGTTGGGTAACGAGGTTGGGACCTACCTGGGGCCCATGTGGAGGAGCATTTACAGGTCCCGGTGCCCCTGGAGAGCACAAGCATTCGGGAGTTCCTGTACTCCCGGGGTACCCCAAGCCCATGCCCCGGGGTTTTTCATCTCTGGAGGCCTATCCCACTCTCCTGGCTTCACAGGGCTGCGGGCAGGGAGCAGGACACCAGGGAGGGGACAAGCTGCAGAAGGCTGGGGAGGCGGGGAGGGAGGAAGGAAGGGCCAGTGCCCACATTGTCTGGCTGGGGCCCTTGCGTGCCTGTGGAAGGTGAGGGGCCCATGAACTTGGCCCAACTCTCAAACCCAGAGATTGAAGAAGGCAAGAGGTGTGGGTGGCTGCCTGTCATTTATTCACCTTTCTCCCCACAATATTTGTTTTTGTCAGCCAGCACCAGGCAGACTCCATGTACCAGAGCTAGAACCCAGTAAAAGGTGGGTCAATGAGTGAAGTGAGTGTGTTAGGCCATTATTGGCCTTGCTGGCTCCTCCATGTGTTGTAAGTGTAGAGATTGCTATTAGTTCATTTTCAGCAAAGTTGATCCAGCAGTGCTTTCCCCAGGATCCCTAGTATCAGTACCACCTGGATTGCTTGTTGGAAATGCATATTCCTGGGTCCTATTCCAGGCCCGTTGCATCTTGATTTATATGTACCCAAAGGTTTGAGAATTGCTTTCAACTTATTCATTTAACTGGCAGCTCCTGTCCGTATTAAGACTTTGAGGAAACTTAAAATATTAGGATAGGGTAATAAGTACATAGAAGTTTTACTGTATTCTCCTCTCAGCTTTTATGTATATTTTAAAATGTCCGTAATAAAATTGAAACAGTAAAAAAGAATGTGGGTGCCCACAGGTGTCAGTGGTTGCCACAGCTGAACAGAGATGCTGCTTTGGTGCCATCACAGCTGACAGCTGAAGCTCGGCCCCAGCTGATTTAACTGTTTTGGGCTAGCACTTCTCAAACTTTAATGTTTACACTTAAGCCTGGGGTCTCACTAAGATGCAGATTCCAGTTGAGCCAACAGGCCAGGGCCTCCCCCAGGTGATCCTGAAACTGCTAGTTCAGGGACCACACTTGGAGTAGCAAGGTCATAGCGCAGTGGTCGGCAAACTGCGGCTCTTGAGCCACATGCGAGCCGCAGTTTGCCACTCTGTTGACTAATGAGTTTGCGACCACTGTCTTAGAGGATCCAGCTTTTTTTTTTTTTAAGTCTTTTTTTATTTCACTTTTATTTTTTTATTGATTTCAGAGAGGAAGGGAAAGGGATCGAGAGAAACATCAGTGAGAGAGAATCATTGTTTGGTTGCCTCTTGCATGCCCCCCATTGTGGAGGATCAAGTCTGCAACCCAGGCATGTGCCCTTGGCTGGAATCAAACCTGGGACCCTTCAGTCCGCAGGCCAACACTCTACACTGAGCCAAATCAGCTTGGGCTCCAGCTTTAATCTCTAAAAATAAGTTGCAATCTGGGACAAGGGTGGTCAAACCATCACAGAAATTGTTTCTGGTCCTGATATCTGTCTCCTCACCTGTTTTTCTTGAGTCAGACCCAGCCTTTTAATCCTTCCCACAGCCCAGGGTGCCTACCTCATCCACTGAGGAAAAGCTTCTTGTCCCTATCCTGACACAGACCTGATTTCTTGCCTCTGTGCTCTGCCACTCCTAGTTGGCATTTCTTTCTCCTTCCCCAGGGTGCTTGTTTCTATCACTCAGACACAAGTGGGTGTGGCCTGAACCCCACAACTGAAGTGCATAGAACCAGTGTCCTCCAATCCCAGGAGGTCTGGGATCTGTGGCCCAAATCAGTCAGTTTCCTTTTTTACAGATACCACGTTTGTCCAGGTAAATTATGGGGAAGTAGGAGATATGGTGGGAGGAGCAAACTGGAGTTTCAGGCCTAAACCTGAGTCTTAGCTGCATTGTGTGCTGGCCACACAACCTGGGCCAATGTACCTTCCATGCCAGCTTCTGCGACCCTAAAATGGGATGACAACACTGATCCCACAGAACTACTCAGTCAGCAATATTAACATGTGCCTGCTATATGCCCAGCCCTGTGGTGGGCCTGGGACTATAGAGATGAAAGGTACACACAGTTCTTGCCTCTAAGGAACTCACAGTTGAAGTTGGGAGGCAAGTCAGCACTCCTGTCTGGGCGCCCATGTTCTCAGCTGCAGGATGGGGATGAGGAGCTCTGTCTGGCCTCCACAGGAGGTTGCTGTGAAGCTCCACTGACTAATTGCCCAAACGTGGTACTATTGTCATCCACAAAGTTTGTTGTCATGCGGCAGGTAATAAATACTGTTTTTTTGAGGGGTGGGGGCGGGGGAAGGTACTGAGCAGAGGACTTTGAAACACTGAGGAGGTGAAGCAAATTCTACTGATGGACTTAAGCAAGTTATATTACCCTGGGAGATAATTATTATTGTAAGTACAGGCCATGTGGCTTCCAAAGGAACCCATGGCCATATTGTCTGGGTTCCAGGCTCCTCAGAAATGGGGCAAGTAGAAGGGGACATAGCAATTCATAGTAACTTTTTCAACCTGTGGGCCCATTAGTTAATAAGTGCCACCTCCTGTGAGCAGGCAGAAGGGCAGCCTGGCAAATGAGGTCCATTGAAAATCTTCCATTTAAACTTAAGTAGCTTTAAATGGTTTGGTTTGGAAGAGGCTGGGGAAAGCATCTTCAGAGCAAAGGAGCAGAAAATCTGCAGTATATAATACAAACTGGGTTCTTTCCTACCTTTCTGTTATTTGGGGCAGTCAGACAAAATAAACCAAGATAGTTTGAGCAGGTGCTATGAACCAGGCTGAGAACTGGGAATTCCGTTCATGTTATCTGAGTTAAGCCTCACAGTCATCTCCTTAATAGTTTCTATTAATTAGTAGGTCCTATTAACCCATTTTATAGATAAGAAAACTGAGAATTTAGAGTTTTAGAAAACTTGCCCAATATCCCACGACTTAGTGTGTCAGGGAAACTTTCCTGGAGATGTTAGAGCAATAGTTCTCAGCCAAGGGGAATTTTGTCTTCCAGGGGCCATTTGGCAATATATGAAGACATGTTTGGTTATCACAAATTGAAGGTGGGGGGGCGGCGGTGGTTGTGGTTCAAAATCCTACAACACACAGGATGGTCCCCCCCAACACACAGCAAAGAATTATCTAGCCTGAAATGTCAATAGTGCCAACGCTGAGCAGCCCTGTGTACAGCTGAGCCTTAAAAGGACAGGTAGGATTTCAAATATGGAAGAGATGAAAGGGCAGAGGGGTGGCAGCATCATTTGAGGAGTCCACTCTAGCTAGATGTGAAAGGACTAGCGGCCATGACCAGAAATGTAGGTAGGGAGTGATGACAGGGATCATTGAATGTTAAGCTAAGGAATTGATCTCATAATTGGTGTTTAAACAGAAAAAAAAAAAAGACCAAATTTTGTGTTAGGAATTATTTTCAGAGATTTCTGGATGATGAGTTAGAAGGTAGTAAGACTGTTAAAGAAGACTGGAAAAAAAACCAAACCATGCTTAGAGAAAGGGAGTTACATTTTATTAAGGGTAGGCCCCGAGAAAAATGTGTCTTTCAAATTCTGGGCCCTGCGCCCCCCACCCCTACATGGAGAAAACCTTTTCTCTTATACTTTCCCTAGCTCTTTTGTCTCCCAAATTTGGAATGAGACTTCTAGGCCTTCTGGGAAAGAAGGCCTACATGCTGGGAAGGGACCATAAGACCGTATCTCAAGGCTTGGCCTGGTGTCAGCACTGACAACTCTGTCTGGGGCATAGTCCACAGCCTCTCTGGAATGGGAGTAGTCTTATCTTCTTTATTATTATTTTTTTTTTCTTCTTCTTTATTATTTAAGCAAGCAAGCGTTTACAGAAGCCAAAATAGCAGGGTTAAAATTGCAAACAGCAGTTTTTATATAAGATGGATGCTTCAAGACCAGGAGGTCATTGCCAGGCTAGTAGCTGTTTTTGGCTCTAAGCTCACCCTGCGTGGCTTATTATAAGGCTGTTAGAGAGCTAACACCTCAGCTGCAGCAGCAGAAGCCACAGTATCCAAACAAGAAAGTCCAGCTAGAGGCAGAAACTGCAGCAGAAGTGAGAAATAGCTTGGGGGTGAGTGGGTGGAGGATCCCCAAGTATTACACTGGCTGGAACAAAAAGCTGGAAGAAGACCAGAGAGATGGGCCAGGTCACTCAGGACCTGGTAGACCATAGTGAGGAGCTTGGGGCTCATCCTAAAGGTGATAGGGAGCCATTGAAAGATCTAAGCAGGAGAGTGACAAAGTCAGATTTGCGGGAGTTTTTTTGGAAAAAACTCTGGTGGAGAATAAATAGAAGAGGAAAATTGCCTAGACTCTAGAACAGTAGTTCTCAAATTTTGCATGTGTTAGAATCATTTGGAAGGCTGTTAAAACTGATTGTTGACCCATTCATTCTTGGTCAGTCTATGTTGGGGCCCAGGGATTTGCACGGCTAAAAAACTCCCAGGAGATGTTGATGCTACTGGTCTGGGCAGCTCACACTTAGAGAAATACTGCTCTAGATCCTGGCCTGAGTGTAGTCCAGGTACCAGCAGCCTTGGCATCCTGGGAGCTAGCTAGACTCTGGGCCACCCTAGACAGACTGAATCAGAATCCTCCTTTAATGAGATCCCTGAGTGATTCATTGTCACATTAAAGGTTGAGAAGCACTGGTCTATTGGATTGTCTTACACTGGAGAGCTGACATCTGGATGTCAGGAGCCACGGGCTTTAGTTCTGGATCAACCACTCACTCCCTATTTGATCTCACGCATTTACCCATAATAAAAAACTGGGCCAAATCATGGCCAAGGGTCCTAAATCTGGGATCCGCCCTCCCCCCCCCAGTTAAAATTGGGGGCTGTTTAGTCTAAAGGAAGTGTGTACCATGTCTATGGGGTCTACTGCTTGGCCTTTCTCTTGTAGATGGCTGGGCTTTTAAGAACAATGTGGTCATCAGGAATCACCGGAACCTCCAGGACCGCCTCCAGGCAGCCCACCTGCTGCTGGACAGGAGCCCCCGGTGCCCTGTGGTGGTAGACACAATGAAGAACCAGAGCAGCCAGCTCTACGCGGCGCTGCCCGACAGGCTCTACGTGCTCCAGGAGGGCAGGATCCTCTACAAGGTGGTGACCACTTTCACTCCCCACCCCAGGGAGGGGTTCAGGGAGGGCAAAGGGCAAAAAGAGGCTTCACATCAGGCAGACCTGGATTCAAATAGCTGCCCAGCCATTTACCAGCCATGTAACCATGGCAAGTCCTTCCTTTTCTTGGAGCTCCAGTTTCTTCTTCTGCAAAATGGAGATATTGGCTCCCATGTCTCAGGGGACGAAATGATGCACAGAGAAGTCCCTAGAATTTAGACTGGAGCTGGGGCCTCCTGGCAGCCTTCTGAACCCAGAAGACTGGCCCAGCCCTAGTTTAGTTTGAAGCTGAGAGATAGAGAATATTGTTTCCATTTTACAAACAATGCTCAGAGATGGAAATTGACTTGCCTCAGGTCACTCTGCAGGAGGCTGATTTCAATTCTAAGTCCTCTTATGGGATGAATCAAAGTGGGAGGTCTGCAGTAGCTAATCTCTGGGGCAGGCCTGAACCTGGAGGGGCTGAAGGAAGTGGGAAGAACACAAACCCTGAAATTCAGAGCTGGAAATACTGAAGCAGAGGTTCAAGACAGGGGTTGAGTCCAGGCTTCCTTTCTGGAAGGACTGCGTTTCTCTCAAGGATTCCAGCCTGGCCAGAGAGGGACATAAGCACAGCCTTTGACCCATGGGCTCTGCTGGCCTCCTCTGAGAGGTCAGAGACCTAGTTTGGTAGCTGCTGAAGGGATTTGCAGCCATGGGGATACTCCTCTGTCCACAGTGTGAGCTGGCCTATGTATACAATTGAAATAAGAAACGACTTGTGGATGAATCTCCAGGGTGCTGAGGGTCAGAGCCTGAGGATTCCGGCCCTCCTCTGAGACGTGATTCTAAGATGGCAGGATTGAGGCAAACAGCTCTGTGAACCTACCCTGGGGTAGGCCCTGTGAACACACTGAGAACACACACAAAAAAGTAAATTTAAAATGGCCCAAACCTTCCTTGAGGTGTTCACAGTCTTAGGGAATAAGGAAGACCCAACCCAACTAAATTCAGTTCCACTGGTGTCACACAAAAATGGCACAGACAAAATGTAAACGAAAGGGCATGGAGGCAGCAGGACAGATTTAGCTCTCAGACAGTTTTCCAACCCCTGGGGAAGGGCAAGTTTTCCCGAGGAGGTTATAATTGCTTGGCCAAGGGATAAGGAGCCAGTCATGTGAGCATGGTGAGTGAAAATCATTGCAGACATTGAGAAGAAGGTGGGCAAAGGCAGTGAGGCATGCTAGGGCAGGGTGTGAATGGAGAACTGAGGGCTCTTAGGTTACAGGGGTCCCATTCTGGACCAAGGAGTTTGGCCTTCATTTTAGGGCAAAGGAGAGCCATTGAGAAGTTTTGAGCAGGAGAGAGACATGATCAGATCCTTACTTTAGAAAGATCACTGGCCATTGGGTGAAGAGAGCAGGGCATAGGCGGGACGTGAGACAGCTGCCCGAGTAGAAGAGGAAGGGGCTGAATTAGGCAGTGAGATTGGAGAGGCAGAGGTGGTTCTGATGTAGAATAAATAGAACTTGATCTGAGGAGTGAAGAAGATAAGGCCAGTCTGAAGGCATGATTATGGAAGAAAAGTATATTTGTATAGATCCATTTCTATCTTTTGAAACTATTCACTTTATCCCACTCTGGTTTTCCTTCTACTTCTGTCCTGTCCTAAATGGTGGGGCCACTCCACACACTAGCCCTGCGTGATCTTGCACACCTCATGGTTGCATCTGCCACTGACAACACCATCCTGATGCCTCCACATGGATATCATTAGCCCAGATCTTCCTGCAAGTCAGATATCTGGGAATGCTGATTTATTTCTCTTGCAGGGTAAGCCTGGCCCTTGGAACTATCACCCAGAGGAAGTTCGTGCTGTTCTGGAAAAACTCCACAGTTAATCTGGACATATCCTCCAGTCCCAAGTGACCAAGAGGAAGGCACCTCCAGGCTTGGCTCTCCCCACAATCCAACTGGCTTTTATCTTTTGACCAGTGTTCCCAGTTGAATTACTAGCTCAGATTTTTCTGATCTAAGTAAACAATTTTTATAATCAGAAAATGAAGCAGTGAGCTGAGTGTTAAAGAATGTACAGCTCCTCGTGGTCTCCACTGTGGATAGTTTACAGCATGACATCTCTGAGTGTGAGAGCAGTCGTCCTCTGTGGGTGTACTTTTCAAATGTGGTCTCTCTCCAGTTGCCCTAAAACCAAGTGATTGGATATGACATCCCTTACATTAGGTAAATGCATTTTACCAAATTTGTCATTTATGGAATGGATTGATATTTAAAACACTAAACTGGTTTTTAGACCCAACCATGGGACAACTCTAAGTGTTTAGAGAGAGATGAGGAATTGAAAAAGGAGGGAATAGGGATGAGAGGAGACAGTAAAGATGGTAGTTCTTTACCTGCCAAAAATTGAAACCCGTCAATGGTGGTGGTGGTGAGGGATGAGTTTCCATGGTAATGCATCTCCAATTCTATAGAAGAGCTGGGTACTTACTTTACAATCTTTGACTGTGTTTCATAGAAATCTGGACCTCTGTATTCTGGAATCTTCTACCATCTTTACTTATCAATGGAGTCACTTGGGAGTGGGAGGACTGGCTTCCCAAAAACATGATAACCTTGACCAAACTAGACAACAGGCACCAGCAAAACTGTCATTCAGTTATGCAGAAGCTCATACTTGAAGTCCTATTTCTAAGATTTTTTTTTTGCAAGTCTCTTAATGGTCATTTGTGTCCAATTATATCAAACTAATGGAAACCATTGATACTCATCTGTTTTAACTCTGCTTCTCTTCATATTTGTTTATGATGGCCACAGCCTAAAGTACACACAGCTGTGACTTGATTTGAAATTAAAATATTTGAAGATGCAGCAAGCTAATACAGAATGATTAAAATATATAAGCCCATTTGGGATGGCTTCAGTGTGATCTTTCTATTTTCTTTTCCAATTTGTGTCAGCCTGTTCTGTCTTTTATGATATCCCAATGTACAGTTTATCTGATTGGCAAAAATACCATATGCTGGAAGGGCCTCGTTTGATGGGAAGAACACTCAGTCTCTATGAGTTACATGTCAAATGTAGTTTTGTCTTGTGAAATCCCGCTAGAGAATTTTTTCACATTGGAATCAAACTACCTTCACAATATGACATAAAAGAATGAACGTGGGAGACATTCTTTTAACATGAAAACACATTTTCCTTGGCTCTGCCTTAATTGCTATGATGTTAATATTACTAATGTGCTATTTTACTTTTTTAAAAATAACTATTTTTAGTCACCTACTAGACAGTGGGGCTTTCAGGTATGTTATCTCATTTAATCTCTATATATCTCAAAAAGGAATTTTTAAAAAATATTTTATTGATTTTTCACAGGGAGAAAGGGAGAGGGACAGAGAGCCAGAAACATCGATGAGAGAGAGACATTGATCAGCCGCCCCCTGCGCACCCTCCACTGGGGATGTGCCTGCAACCAAGGCACATGCCCCCAACCAGAATGGAACCTGGGACCCCTCAGTCCAGAGGCTGATGATCCATCCACTGAGCCAAACTGGCTTCAGCTCAAAGAAGAAATTTATTATCTCCATTTATGCGTGAGGAAATCAAAGATAAGCATTAAGTAACTTGTGGAAGGTCTTAAATTAGTAAGTAACAAGCTGAGATTAGAACCCCATCTCTAGCTTCAGGGTCAGAGTCCTGGCTTTACTCCCTGCTAGCTGTGTGACTTGGTATCTTGAGCTATAATGGGATATCAATAGTGCCTACCCCATAGAGAGGATCCATGAATTAAGCACTCAGAACTGTGCATGGTTTGAATACAATTCCATGGAAGCATTGGCCATTATTATTATTATTTATTATCATCATCATTGTTGTTCCATAACTGCCTCCCTTGGGCTTTTTTTTTTTTTAATATTTTTTATTGATTTTTTACAGAGAGGAAGGGAGAGGGATAGATAGTCAGAGACATCGATCAGCCGCCTCCTGCACGCCCCTACTGGGGATGTGCCTGCAACCAAGATACATGCCCCTGACCAGAACCAAACCTGGGACCCTTCAATCTGCAGGCCGATGCTCTATCCACTGAGCCAAACCGGTTTTCGGCTGGACTTTCTTTTAAGGACTGAGGCATGGAAAGAAGATAGAACAGTAGGGACACATAAAAATTCTTCAACTTGCCAAAGCAACTATTCAACACTAGCATGAGTTTGTGAAGGCAAGCTGAAAGGTGAGTAGCTGTGAAAATGGTGGAACCAAAGCACATCTGAGCACTATCCTTCCTAAGTCCTAAATTCACTTCTCAGATGGCCTTCCAATACATGTCTATAAATGCACAGAAACCTCCCAGGTTTCAACAAATAATAGTAGCTGGAACTGAGGAATTTAGGGAATTATAAAAGAGACCCCAAGTGTTCCGATTCAATTCTCTTCAATTTAATGCATCAGACATCAACTGAGCATTGGTTCTTCTTTTCTGGGTGCTGAGTGATGCAAAGATGGATAAGGTCCAGCTATTGTCTTCCAGAACTTTAACCTCATGGGATACCAGATGTACACTGTGGTGACCACAATTCAAGGTGTGGAAGACTGAAGAAAACCAAGCGATGCTCAGAGAAATGGAGTTACACAGCTTTATTACCCTGGCGGTCTCAGAGGAGATCCCTCCAAAGTCTGAGCAAACCAATATGGTGGAAGCCCTTCTTTTATCACCTTTGGTTTCTTTGTCCCCCAAATATGGATGGGACTTCTGTACCTTTCGTGGGTTGGGATGGGGGTCTTGAGATCATATCTAAGGGCCTGGCCTGGTGCCAGCACTGGTAACCCCCTCCGGGGGTTGTGTACTGCTCATGGTTTATGGCCTCTGTAAAATGTGAGCATTTAGGTAACAGATCTTGCAAGACCAGTTTATGAAGAAAGAGAGAGTGACTGAATTATAGGTTACCAATAATTATAGGTTATTAAGAACGTACATTAGGTTGCTGGCACAGATTCAGATTGCTAGCCCCCCCAAACATCAGGGTTATATTGGAATTAGCCTTTTAGCCTTCTCAAAGGTAGAATATGATGGGTTAGAGCTGAGGTAATGACTAAATGCTCAGGGAATACAGAGGAGAGAAATCCTGAGCTGGCTGCACCTGGGAAAGCTTAATGGAGGTGGCGACCTTTGGGGTGCCCAGTGCTTCCATAATCTGGTACAGAAACTTGGAGAACATGAGAAGAGAGATGGACATTTAAGTGGAGAACATCACATGGGCAAAAAGAACATGTAGAGGACTGCAAGAGATTTGGACTCAAATTTAATTCATAATGGAGAAGGGCTTTTCTCTTTGAAGATGATCTCTCTGGGTCTGTGTTGTAGTATATATAGAAACTAGAGGCCCGATGCATGAAGATTCATGTAAGAATAGGCCTTCCTTCCCCTGGCTGCTGGCACCAGTTTCCCTCTGGCACCCAGAACCTGGGCTGCTTCGCTCCAGCTGCTCCCAGGCATCTGGGACCAGGGCTGCTTTGCTCCAGCCACTGCCGCCACCCACTGGGGGTGTGCTTTGAGCTGTGCCGCACGGCCATTTGTAGCATGCCCACACCCTTGGTGTGTGTGTCTGCTAGAGGGGGGGCATTCTCTGAGCTGCGCTGCACAGCCCGGCTCAGAGCATGCCCCCATCCCTGGTGTGTGTGTGTGTGTGTGTGTGTGTGTGTGTGTGTGTTGGGGTGGGGGTGAGGGGTGGCACACAGTCTCCTCCCGCCCATCTGCACGTGCAGCTCCTCCTGAGCAATCGTGATGCAGCCTCCTCAAGCCAGTAGTGACGCCCAGCTAATTTGCATATTACCTCGTGCGATCTGGCCTAAATGGGCAGTTGGACATCCCTCTCATAATCCAGGACTGCTGGCTCCCAACCGCTCACTTGCCTGTCTGCCTGATCACCCCTTAACTACTCCCCTGCCAGCCTGATAGACATCTAACTGCTCTGCTGCTGGCCCAATTGCCCCTAACTGCCCTCCCCTGCAGGCCTGGTCCCCCCCCAATTGCCCTCCTCTGCAGGCCTGGGTCCCCCCTCAATTGCCCTCCCCTCCAGGCCATCTTGTGGCAACGATCGTGTCCACATGGGGGCAGCTATCTTGTGTGTTGGAATGATGGTCAATTTGCACATCACTCTTTTATTAGATAGAATATATATACGGTGGTACCTTGAGATACGAGTGCCCTAACATACGAGATTTTTGAGATACGAGCTGTGGAGTGAGCTATTTTTGCTTTAAAATACGAGCAACAGTTGAGATACGAGTAATTGCGAGGATCAGCCGGCTGCACACGACCCACCAGTTTACCACGACTCAAGCGTCTCATAGTTTCCCACCCCTCAAGGTTACGCAACGAATTAAACTCGTATCTCGAGGTACCACTGTAGATGTTTAAAATGCTTTAAAAATGTCTAAAAATGTTAAAAAGGTTTAAAAAGGTTTGAGTTAACTTTTCTGAAACCTAAAGTGTGATTTAAGGACACATTCCTCACTGCCCTGAAGCATGTTTACCGCATAGATAAGGATTTGAACTTCAGTTACTGACTCAGAGTGACTTGCTAAGATAACCATTTGTGTGAGTGATGTACTCTCCCTAGATAACCACATGTATCCTCTCGCCATTTGAGATTAACATGTGTGCATTTATGTATTCATTGATAGCCACCTGACCTGCTGCGGGTACAAAACAGGCTTTAAAAATAGGTCCTGACCAGCCAACAGTGCTCGCCTGTCAAGACAGCCACAAAGGCACATCCTTTTGTCAGTCCAGCAAGCAAATCTGCTCCACACTCCAGACCACAGAAGAATGGCTAGTACCTCCCAATCGAGACGCGATCAAGCTCTCGGGTGAGGAATGCTGGCCCCCTTCATGCTGGACCAGCCCAGCCCAGCTGCCAGACCACAGAGGACAGCATCACCAGGATCCCATCAAGCCTGTACATGCAGCATCAGAAACTTTTGTGAATAATAAGGTGCTGTGTGATTTGCAACTGCATATATTTCATGTGGTGTAATTCCTCTGGCAGTTAATTGAATCATTTTGCGTATGCTTAAAATTGAAATTAAAGCTTCCAGTATTTTTGGTCTTAGGCCTGCCCTTGGTTCTGCTTGCATAGAGTAGCCTTTTCGCTAGCAACTACTTGAATGTCCCAACAACTGCATGGTTAAAATTTATCAAAAGGGACGCCTTAGATAAATGCCCCAGATCCTTTCCTGGGATTTACTTGAGACAGTCTAGATAACAAGAACGAACACATTCTGCTTGGCTAATATTGTAAACTACTGAGAAGTGAATGAAGCTTTTTACTATTTCCTGTCTAGCTCCAGGTACAATTTGCAGTCAGAACATCAACTCTGTCTGCTTTCGACAGATTTCCCCCCCCCACCCCGCCCCCCCCAGTTCACTTGTTCTCTGAAGGTGATGTTCTTTGGGGTATCTGGCTTTGCGGGGAGGGGCAATGAGCCCATATCCCATGCTGGCAGATGCAAGACATTGCCTTCTGTACCTGACAGGAGGTCTTGGAAACCAGAGCTCAACCTATCAGAAATTATTATATGTCTCCATGTGGATACTTGCTAACCTGACAAGCTCAGGGAAGACCTGCATGGCGTTCTTGCAAACTCAGAGACCTAAAGTAACCGCAAAGGATGGTCTGAAATGAAACTTTAACTAAAAGCAGTTTATGCTGGGTAGTTACATCCTAGGTGGTATCTTCGCTGACAAGATCAATCTTTACCTTAACTGATCCTGTCTTTTTGCATCTATAATAACATACCCTTGAAATGTCTGAGTAACTTGTAACTTCTCTTTTTCTGGACTCATTGGGACACAACCTAATGTGCCTGGGTGCCAGGACAAAACCACAAATTCCTTCACTGTTATCATGTTAATTATTCCTGGACCCACCTAAGTATTTGTCTATCACTTTCCTTTTTATCCAATGCCAGGGGTTTTCCCACTTTGCTTTCTCCCGCCTTTCTAGTCTATCACCAATAGATTTCATGTAATCCACCTACATCCCTTCCTTTGATTGCAATGTATAAATATAGATGTAACCTGCCATTCTTCAGAGCATTATCTCAGTTTGTTGAGGTTCTTGTTTCCCCAGCATATGTCGACAGTTAGGCTCACATAAACTCACAAAAATTCTTTACAGGTTTGAGTGTTTTCGTTAACACCCAAAACTGCCTACTGACTTTAATAATGCTTGTTCTCCTCGCTAGAGTTAGGCTTTCAGTTCATTCCTGGCCACAGACTATGTTTCATTTCTGGTAAACACGGCCATTCATTTAAAAAGCATGTTAAAGTATTTTATCCAGCACTGTTAGGTGTTCCACTGAGGAAGGACTCCAGGATACCTAAAAAGTTTTGAGAAATTTGTTTAAGAATGACACACAAAGCCAAAAGTGGTTTGGCTTAGTGGGTAGAGCGTCAGCCTGCGGATTGAAAAGTCACAGGTTCGGAGAAATCCAAGATGGCGGCATAGGTAAACACCTACACTGCTGCCTCACACAACAATTTCAAAACTACAACTAAAAGACAGAACGGACATCATCCAGAACCACAGGAAAGCTGGCTGAGTGGAAGTTCTACAACTAGAGGGAAAGAGAGGGGCTCACAGAGGCCCAGAGGAGCTGCAAAAAGCTGAGGTACGGAGACGCGCGCTGAGAGAGCGGGTGCCGGAGAACCTGGCTGGCTTTCTCTGGCGGGAGGGAAACGGAGACTCCCAACGGCATTGAACCCCTTATCTTATGACACTAAACCCCAGATCCAGCCAAGACTCATACGGGGGGAGTTTGGACTGTGAAAAGGGAGAAGTGCACGGAAATTTAGGGGAGTTGCAAAGGATCGGAGGTCCGGTCGCGCACGGCACCACGCGGAGGACGGATTGCTGATTGTGCCGCTGGCTTTCGCGAGTGGGCGGGAGACAGACCCTCCCAACTGCGCCACTTCTGAGTCCACTGGGCCCCTGTTTTGGGCGAAACCCTGGGGACCTAGACTCGTGTGGTCCTGGTTCGCAGGGGAGCCGGAAAGGAAGCGGTTAGAGGCGCTGCGGGTGCGCGCGAGCACAAGTACCGCTCCAGCCATTACCCAGTCACGTGAGACTCAGGGGCCGTGGAGGGTGGGGCCGACTGGAAGGCAAGGCGGTCCCTTAAGCCCTGAGACTCCATCCCTCCCAAGTTCAACAGAGGCTTCTTCGGCTGAATCCAGCACAGAAGTTCTCCCGGCACAGTGAAAATGCCGAGACAAGGGAAAGGATTACAAGCAAAAGAAATGGAGGAAAAAAAACGACTGGATATAGAGTTCAAAACCACGCTTATAAGGTTTTTCAAGAATATGCTAGAAAAGATGGATATATTTAGTGATACACTGACTGAAATAAAAACTATTATGCAGAGTACTAACAGCAGACTAGAGAAAGGCAAGGATCAAGTCAAAA
>JAAGEH010000030.1:15592047-15726130 GCA_011751065.1 Lasiurus cinereus | reverse complement strand
GTACCTTTCAGCATTTCATATAATACTGGTTTGGAGTTGATGAACTCCTTTAGCTTTTTCTTATCTGTGAAGCTCTTTATCTGCCCTTCAATTCTGAATGATAGCTTTGCTGGATAGATTATTCTTGGTTGTAGGTTCTTGCTATTCATCACGTTGAATATTTCTTGCCACTCCCGTCTGGCCTGCATCGTTTCTGTTGAGAAATCAGCTGACAGTCCTATGGGTGCTCCCTTGTAGGTAATGAACTGTTTTTCTCTTGCTGCTTTTAATATTCTCTTTGTCTTTTGCTCTTGGTATTTTAATTATGTCTTGGTGTGGTCCTCTTTGGATTCCTTTTATATGGGGTTCTGTGTGCTTCCTGGACTTGTAAGTCTATTTCTTTCACCAGATGTGGGAAGTTTTCAGTCATTATTTCTTTAAATAGGTTTTCAGTATCTTGCTCTCTCTCTTCTGGCACTCCCACAATTCTGATGTTGGTACGTTTGAAGCTGTCCCAGAGTCTCCTTACATTATCTTCACATTTTTGGATTCTTTTCTCTTCTTGCTTTTCCAGTTGAGTGTTTTCTGCTTCTTTATATTTCAAATTTTTTACTTGATTCTTGCCTTTCTCTAGTCTGCTGTTAGGGCTCTGTATAATATTTTTTATTTCAGTCAGTGAATGTTTCATTTCTAGTTGGTCCTTTTTCATCTCCTCTTGGGACTTGATAAATTTATCCATCTTTTCTAGCATATTCTTGAAAAACCTTATAAGCGTGGTTTTGAACTCTATATCCAGTCGTTTTTTTTCCTCCATTTCTTTTGTTTGTGATCCCTTCCCTTGTCTTGGCATTTTCACTATGTCGGGGAAACTTCTGTGTTGGATTCAGCCTTATAATGCCAGACGTGCAAAGCCGCAGAAGCCTCTGTTGAGCTTGGGAGGGGTGGAGTCTCAGGGCTTAAGGGACCGCCTTGCCTTCCAGTCGGCCCCGCCCTCCACGGCCCCTGAGTCTCACGTGACTGGGTAATGGCTGGAGCGGTCCTTGTGCGCGCACCTGCAGTGCCTCTAACCGCTGCCTTTCCAGCTCCTCTGCGCGCCAGGACCACAGGAGTCTAGGTCCCCAGGGTTTCGCCCGAAAACAGGGGCCCAGTGGACTCAGAAGTGGCACAGTTGGGAGGGTCTGTCTCCCGCCCACTCGCGAAAGCCAGCGGCACAATCAGCAGTCTGTCCTCCGCGCAGCGCCGTGCGCGCCGCCACGAGGCCTTGGATTTTTTGCAGCTCCCCTAAATTTCCGTGCACTTCTCCCTTTTCACAGTCCAAACTCCCCCCGGATGAGTTTCGGCTGGATCTGGGGTTTAGTGTTGTAAGATAAGGGGTTCAATGCCGTAGGGAGTCTCCGTTTCCCTCCCACCAGAGAAAGCCAGCCAGGTACTCCGGCACCCGTGCTCTCAGCGCGCGCGTCTCCGTACCTCAGCTTTTTGCAGCTCCTCTGGGTCTCTGTGAGCCCCTCTCTTTCCTTCTAGTTGTAGAACTTCCACTCAGCCAACTTTCCTGTGGTTCTGGATGATGTCCATTCTGTCTTTTAGTTGTAGTTTTGAAATTGTTGTGCGAGGCAGCAGTGTAGGTATTCACCTATGCCGCCATCTTGGATTCGATCCAGACCCTTTCCTTAATTAACATTTTTCATTAGAGAGACTAATAAAACAAAGCCCATATACCTATCACCCAGATTCAACAATTTGTAGCCATATTTGCTTCAACTAACACTTATTCATTTAACAAAAACAGCTGCTTATGTATTTTAAAGCAAATCCCAGATATCATTTCAACCCTACATAATTCTATGTACATTTCTGAAAATTTTGGGCATTTTCTTGCATAAACTTAATACCAGTATCACATCCTACAAAGTGAACAATAATAAGCAGATTTTACAATTCTTAAAAACATCTATTTTCAGTTGGTTTGCCCAAATCAGCATCCAACACAGACAATGGGGTGGTGAGGGCCATGGCTGAAGGCCTGATGTGTTTGTGTTGGGGGGACAAGAGTGGGCTAGAAGAGGTTAATGGGGTTAAAAGGAGGACCTATATAATATTTTCAACAATAAAGATTAAAAGAAAAAGAGAAAGATAAGTATCACAGGATCTCACTCATTTGTGGCATATAATGAACAACATAAACTGATGAACAAAAACAGTTCCAGAGACAGAGAAACATCGATCAGATCATCAAACCTTAGAGGGAAGGTAGGGGAGGTGAGTGTAAGGGGGAGAGATCAACCAAAGGATTTGTATGCATGCAAATAGGCCTAACCAATGGACACAGACAACAGAGGGGTGAGGGCATGAGAGGGAGGGATGGAGGCTAAGCGGGGATTAAGGACACATATGTAACACCTTAATCAATAAAGAAATTAAAAAAAAAAAGGTTAAAAGAAAAAAAGAAAAGAAATATAGGCCAGTTTGGTTCAGTGGATAGCACATTGGTATGTGGACTGAAGGGTCCTTCCCGGGTTTGATTCTGGTTAAAGGCACATGCCTAGATTGCAGGCTTGGTCCCCAGTAGGGGGCATGCAGGAGGCAGCTGATCTCCCATCATTGATGTTTCTCTCTCTCCCTCTGAAATCAATAAAAATATATTTAAAAAAAGAAAACAGATGGCATGTCATTGGAGCTCTTTCCTCTGTCTTTGTATCTAGAGCAGAGTCCTTCCTTAATTAATTAACATTTTTCATGACCTTGATATGAAGACCCAGTGAAGAACTGATGTTGCAGTACAAACATCTAAAGGCCATCTGGTGGCCGAACTTCTTCTTTTTTTAACATAATTTACAGAGAGAGAAAGGGAAGGGGATAGAGAGATATAAATATCGATCTTCTCAGGCTGCCTCCTGCATGCTCCCCCATAACCCACTGGGGATCGAGGCCACTAGCTGGCATATGTCCTGACCAGGAATCGAACCAGTGACTTCTTGGTTCATAGATTGACACTTAACCACTGAGCCACTCCAGGCTAGAATTCCTTCTTGCCCAGAAGAGATCAGTTTTTGTTCTATTAAGGTCTTCAACTGGTTGACTGGATGAGGCCCACATGAGGACTCTGCTTTACTCAAAGTCCTCCCATTTAAGTGTTAATCTCATCCAGAAAACAGCCATACAGAAACATCCAGAATAATGTTTGAGCTAATAGCTGACCACTGTGGTTCAGGTAATATGACACATAAAATTAACTATCACAAATATATTTCAGTAAAACTATGTTATGGGTCCAATTGTTTCTCCAAAAAGATATGTTCAAGTCCTATCTCCCCAGTACCTGTGCATGTGACCTTACTTGGAAAAAGGTCATTGCAGATATAATTATTTAAGATCAAGTCACTCTGGAGTAGGGTGGGCCCATAATTCAATATGCTTTATATCCTTATAAAAAAAAGATAAAAACACACAAAGAAACAGATATGCATAGAAGAAAGATTATGTGAAGACACAGAAAGAATGCCATATGATGACAGGGACAGCGATCGGAAGTATGGTGCCATAAGCCAAGGAATGCCGAAGATTGCTAGCAATACCAGAAGCTAAGGGAAAGGTAAGAGCAAACCCTGGCAATACCTTGATTTCCGACTTCTAGCCTTCAGAACTGTGAGAGAATAAATTTCTATTGTTTAAGCCATCAAATTTGCAGAACTTTATTACAACCCTGAGAAACTTTTAATACAGACTACACAGACAAAATATGTTCTCATATAATTTCTTTCCTGTGTGTTTATTAAGTTATAGTAAATTTAGGTTCATTTCTATTTGTTGTCAATGTTTTATAACTGCTTTTTTATTTTAATTTTTGGCTACATTAGTTATTTATGTTTATGAAATCAATCTATATAATAAAGTATAGCTTCCCCCCAATCTGTTACATCCTGTTCCTTTACCGCCCAAAATACTTAAAAAAATAATATCAATAATGATTATCTCTGAAAAGTAAGATTATGTACTTGCTAACTCTTCTCTGCGGTTTTCAAATCAGGACCAAATAAAATGAAAAGATAAAGAATAAAGTGATTTGTCCTGCAGGGCCCAGTTCAAGTTCCATGACCTCAGTAAAACCTTCCCATAAGTACTTTCTCTTTTTCTGAACTTATACACTGTTTACTGACTATACTGCTCACTTAACTCTCTGCATCAATCAATAAATAAATTTAAGAATTAATGCACTGAGATAGGAAGGGCACCTTATTAGATGCTGTGGGGAATACAATGTATTATCAATTAAGTTTTTATGTATAGCCACTTCCTTGCTTAAGCTATATATTGAAGGAAAAGCTTTCTTATATCCTCCATGATGGCCATTACTGCTGACCGATCATACCAAGTTCCTTTGTACAAAATGTTAAAGAGAAAATAAAAACTGAAACAGATTGATGCAAATCCCTTTACTATAGTACATCAGTGGCAACTTTATTTTAAAATAAATACATGGTTAAAAAACACAGAAAAGCATTTTGTTATAATTATTAAGAAAGATTTGAGACTGTTATTCCCTCTGCAGAAATGCTGTACACAGATGCAAAATGATCAAAGGCCGATGTAATAATGAATCTCAAGTAAGTGGCATGGCCATCATGTGCCTGTAGGGGAAAAATCAATAAGAATGCTCTTAGCAGTTGTAATTAACTGTTAAGCAGTTTGATGCAAGAGTATAGTCTAAATATATAACAAATTATAAAATAAGATGTAAAGAGAAGCCAGTCACATATCACAGTACAGTTGTTCTAGTGTGTATTAGCTAAATAACATGTAAAATAGCTGATGGAGCTGAAAATTACAACTATATATTTCTCTTTTTTTAAAAAAATATTTTTATTCATTTCAGAGAGGAAGGAAGAGGGAGAGAGAGATAGAAACATCAATAATGAAAGAGAATCATTGATCGGCTGCCTCCTACATGCCCTACACAGGAGATCAAGTCTGCAACCCAGGCAGGTGCCCTGACCAGGAATCGAACTGTGACCTCCTGGTTCATAGGTCAGTGCTCACCACTGAACAACACAGGCCGGGCTACAACTATACATTTTGATCAGTTTTTTCAAAGTGTTTTTCAAAGTGTTACATTTCTCATAACAAAAATTTCTTTTGGTTAATGATGCCTCAGAATATAATACCCTGAAACATTACTTTTACATTTATGTAATTTTTCAGGAAAGCAATTTGGCAATATACTAAGCAGGTATAAATATGTCTATATCTTTCAACCTAGTAATTCCATTCTCTGAAATCTAATCTTATAAAGTAATTAAAAAGGTGAAGATCGTGGTAATGGGAACATGTATAAGATATTCCTTGTAATAGTACTTATAATGACAGAGGGAGGAAAAAGAAAATTAGCCAGCATTTTCCTATTTGCGTATGCTTAATCTTAAAATTAGGAAGCTTGTATATAATGTTTTAAAAATGAAGAAAATTGTTCATACATTATTATAATATATGTAAAGCATATGGTCAATAACTAGAAGAAAGTAGATATAGAAAAAGCTGTTATGACAGGGTGATAAAATGATGAGTGATTTTCAGCCTCCCATCGCCCTTATTATTTTCCAAATATTCTATAATGATGTGAGTTTCCCTGATCCTTAGTGGGTCCTGAAACCAAATATTCAGCAGAGACTTACTAATCAATATGGATAAAAATAGGAAGATAAAATTCAGTCTAATCATTTTTCAACACCCCCCTCCCAATTCACCTTCCCATTGGGCACATTTGGGTGGTAAAGAAAAAAATTAATAGGATTAAAAAACATCCAATAGACTCTTTTGAAGTATAGATTTCACAGCAGCTCCCAATAAGTTGTGAAAAAGGAAATTTAATGGACAAGGTACCACTTTAATCCTCATTTCAAGACATCATAATTAAACAAACACTACCACCTTTAAAAACACACACACATTGCCTTTGGCCAGATGGCTCAGTTGTTTGGAGTATTGTCCATACACCAAAGGTTGTGGGTTTGATTCTAGGTCAGGGCTCATACCTAGGTTGGCGGGGGTTGATTCCTGGTTGGGGTGCATATGGGAAGCAACCAATCAATGTTTCTCTCTCTTTCTCTTCCTTTATCTCTAAAAATAAAATAAAAAAACAAACAACAAAAAAACAACCACAACACATATCTTTGGGAGAAGATAAAACATACAAACACATATTCACTTTTTCCACATTTTTGTGTTTGTCTAAACCCATGGCCTGACAAACTGGCAGGAACAGAGAAATTCCTGATAGGCAGCACTTCCTCATCAATGGGCATTCATTCCACTTGACAAGCAAAGCTCAATGGAATGCTGTCGAAAAATGCTTGTTCTCTTTCCACTCCATCTCTCTTTGGTTTATTTGTTGCTGATCCTATGCTCCAGTTCCCCTTATCTGAATCTCCCTTGTCCTTTCATGCTTAAATTAACATCCAGCTTTGGCATCACAATCTTTTATGATTCCTACTGTAAAAGGCCTACAGAATCAAATAAGAGAGAGCAAAGCAAGTAAATACTTCCAATATAAAAAATGAACACAATTAAAACAAAAACAAGTAAGTGAATTCTGGCCCTAGCTGTTTTGCTCAGTGGATAGAGCATCAGCCTGCGAACTGAAGGGTCTCAGGTTCAGTTCTGGTCAAGGGCACATGCCTGGGTTTCGGGCTTGATCCCCAGTGGGGGATGTGCAAGAGGCAGCTAATCAATGCTTTTCTCTCATCACTGATGTTTCTCTCTTTCCCTTTCCCTTCCTCTATAAAATCAATAAAGATATATTAAAAAAAAAGTAAGTGAATTCTGTTTTAACCTTGCTGTAATCCTGTCTATGATAGATAAAAGCCTAATTTATAAATGCTACCTTTAGACTATAATACTATTGAGAATAACCTATGTTTATGGATTAAGTACAGAAAGTATACTATCATGAGAGTGTATATTAACTTTATTATTATAGAGATAGGTTTAAAATTTAAAAATATTGTGCTGGCTTAAGATAATATTTATCTCTACAAAGTATATTTACTTACCATAATTTCTTCATTTTGAAGCTGCCCCTCTGTGTGTACTAGATCTAAAACATAAATTTAACAGAAATGAGTTAGGGCTTAAAAGACATGAGGATAGCTACTGAAATTTATGTTCAGCAAAACATTATATGTGGTAAATTATAGTTAAACCAGATTTACCAGTATTTTGGGGTTAAATTTAATATACAGAGAGATATTTGATATAAAAGGTATGAAAGATAAACTGTTTATGAGCTATAAAATGTCTCTAGTGAATAAACATAAGGCAATCCAAATGTAAATTATAGTAAAGAAATATAAAGTGAGGGATTGATAAAATGTGAAAATCCCTTTAGAGAATCAATTGCAGGCCTGAAAGGAGCCATTTCATTGTTCCCATGGGCAACAACTAGAGCTCAGTTTCTCACAATAAATTTTTACTATAATGCAGAATTATGCTACCCTTGAATCAATCTTTTCTGATATCCAACTTTAGAAAACCTTTACTCATATAATTTTAGAACAGATTAATTTATTTGATCATAAGATAATCATATCCAACATGATTATATTTGGAACCATGAAATATTTAATTGAAATAATAAAAATATTAAGATTTAGAAATTAACTTTATTTGTATTAAAATAGTGTACATAATTTTAAAGGCTTGGAGTATACAAAGGGAAGTCTCTGGGAAGTAAGATTATGTATGACTTTCTGTTTCCTAACCTTTCTCTGGGGCAATGAAAAATAGTAATCCCCTACTTGTCCCCTCTTTTATCCTCTAGTCCTGCTCCCTCCAGGTAAATGTTTTCAACTCTTAAAGCTGTTTTTCCTGAAATTATATTGTTTATATTTCTTTTTTTAACTTAACAATTTTTTACTGACGTTATATTATGATGGGTGAAAATTTAAACTAATATCCTCTTCCTTCTCCTAGGCAACTTTCTCCTCCTGTCATCCTCTCAATTTTCAAATCAATATTTGATGACAAAATTAGTCTATATACATGTTATTTGCCGCTGAAATAACAAATTATGATCATATTTTCTTTCTTTTTAAAAAAAGTACATTTTATTGATTTTTTACAGAGAGGAAGGGAGAGGGATAGAGAGTTAGAAACATTGAAGAGAGAGAAACATCTATCAGCTGCTTCCTGCACACTCCCTATTGGGTATGTGCCTGCAACCAAGCTACATGCCCTTGATCAGAATCAAACCTGGGACCCTTGAGTCCGATGCTCTCTCCACTGAGCCAAACAAGTAAGGGCATGATCACATTTTCTTATTTAACTCCTTCCTGACCAGAAGTTAATAATAACCTCTATTTCATTTGCTTAGTTTTTTAGATTATGAAACATTGGAATTTTCAAACAAACATAAAAGAAGATAGAACATAACTCCTATATATAACTCATCATCTAGATTTTACATACTAATATTTTACCATACTTGATTTATATAATATTTTTGCTAAAAATTTTTAAAGCAAGTCTAAGACATCATGATATTTCACTTCCAAATATTTGATTATACATCTCTAAATAACAAGGATATTTAAAAAAATATTTTTATTGATTTCAAAGAGGAAGGGAGAGGGAGAGAGAGAGATAGAAACATCAATGATGAGAGAGAATCATTGATCGGCACACCCACTATTGGGAATTGAGCCAGCAACCTGGACATGTGCCTTTCACTGGAATTGAACATGGGACCTCTCATTTGGCAGGCTCTATCCACTGAGACAAACGAGCTAGAGTAGGATATTTTCTTACATAACCACAATACCATTATTATATTAACATTTAAAATAATGCTTTAATATCATATGGTACTCAGTCTATATTCACCACTGATCCAAAAATTTCTTTTTATAGTTGATTTACTGAAGTCAGAATTCTCTCTTTTAAACTTGAACTGCTTTCCCTCCCACATACACATTTCTCCCCCATGCCATTGATTTATCAAAGAGACTAGGTCAATTGTCCTGTAGAATGCCCCACATTTTATCATCTTGCCTCCTCATGGTTTCATTTAATTTGTTCCTCTCTCCTGCATATTTCCTATAGCTTGGAAATGAAAGCTAAAGGCTTGATTACATTCAAGGTTTGAGGCCTTCCTCACATGTCTGGTGATCTTTGTTATTTATGAATACATCATTTGAAAACTATGTGCATGAGTCAGGCTTGTTGACTAGTAGAGTTCAATAGGGTGACCAGGAACGAGCTAGTCTTTGTCAACATCCATAAATCTTTTTTCTGAGGCTATTCAGTTTCTCCAATGATGAATTCTCCCATCTCCTGTCTGGGGCTATATTCTTGGTTGCTGTCATAAATAGCAGAGCATAGGAGGAGTTCCCACTATTCAATATTCAGGCTTCCACCTAAATTCCTGTTTTCAATTCCATGTCTCATGCACTCTCTCTACTATATCTGAGTTCTGAGCCTCAACATTCAATGTTCCTTGGGGAGGAAACAGTCATCCCTTGGAGGTAGTTTATGGGTGGAAGGAGTGGTCACTTGGCTTTTGGGGTAGGAGAAGGTACCTATGAGACAACTAGTTTGTATGTAGGTATTCAACTAATGACCTTCTCTTCTGGCTCATGTCTCACTCACATTTTCTATGTTACCATTTGCCTTCAAGTTCTAGATGTTTTGGGGGTTCTATTAGGCAAATTGGTTTGCTTGTCATTAATTTTCTCTTCGGCAGGTACTTAGGTTATAACCTATTCCATTCAACTATAGAAGTTATTTCTCCATTAGCATCCTCTCTTCCATAACATATATGTTATACATATATTACACACATATATGTATATATGTATGTGTGTGTATCTATATCTATATCTATATGAGAGAAAGGGAGAAGGAGAAATAGAAACATCAATGATGACAGAGATCATTGATTGGCTGCCTCCTGCATGCCCTTATTGAAAATCAAGCCCCCAACCTGGTCATGTGCTCTTGACTAGAATTGAACCCAGAACCCAGTCTGCAGACTGATGCTCTATCCACGGAGCAAAACCAGCTAAGGCTCTTTCATCCTATATAATAAAAGCCTAATATGCAAATTGACCAAATGGTGAAACGACTGGTTGCTATGACATGCACTGACAACCAGGGGGCAGAGGCTCAACACAGGAGCTGCCCCTTGGTGGTCAATGTGTTCCCACAGGGGGAGCGCTTCTCAGCCAGAAGCCAGGCTCATAGCTGGCAAGTGCAGTGGCTGTAGCAAGAGCCTCTCCCACCTCCACTGCAGGTGGGCAATAAGGAGCAAGGGGTCCCAGACTATGAGAGTCCTGGACTTCAAGAGAGTGCAGGCTGGGCTGAGGGACCCCCCTCACCCCCAATGTACAAATCTCATGCACCAGACTTCTAGTAATATATATTGATCTCTCACATCTGTTTTGGTCTCCTAGTTTTTTGTTTATTTTTTGTCATTCTAGGTTTATGCCTCCTTTTATGCCTTTACTATTATTTTCATGGTTACTTTGTGAAGGAATGGAGATAGACACATGAAAGCAGTATTTTACAATTCTGCTGGAAAGAGAAAACTAATATTTATTTTTTGTCTACCATATACCAGATATCTTACATAATAAACAGGTAATATGCAAACTGACCATCATGCTCTCACAAGATGGCTGCCTATGACCAGGATGGCAGGGGGGTTAGTGAGGGATGACCAAATGACTGAACATCAGGCTGCATGGGGCGACCAGGCTGGTTGGAGGGGCCATGAGGAGCAACCAGGCTGGTAGTGGTGGTGGTGGGAGTTGGGGTGGACCAGGCCAGCAGGGGGAATTGGGGGCAACCAGGCTGGCAGTGGCGGGGGCGGGGGGAGGCAGTAAGAGGCAACCAGGTTGGCGGAGGGGGAGTTAGGGGTGACCAGGTTGGTGGGGGGGATGCAGCTGGGGGTGACCAGACTGGCGGGGGGGACAATTAGGGACAACCAGGCTGGCAGAGGGGGGCAGTTGGGGACGACTAGACCAGCAGTGGGGGCAGTAAGGGGTGACCAGGCTGGCGGGGAGGGCAGTTAGGAGCGACCAGGCCAGTGGAAGGGGGCAGGTAGGGGCAATCAGATTGGCGGGGGGAGGGGGGCAGTTAGGGGCCATCAGGCCAGCATGCCGAGGCAGTAAGGAGTGATCAGGCCTGCCAGGTTAGGGGTGACCAGGCAAGCAGGCAAGTGAGCTATTAGAAGTCAGCGGTCCAGGATTGTGAGAGGGATGTCCCACATTGAAGAGGGTGCAGGCTGGGCTGAGGGGACCTCCACTCCTGCTGCACAAATTTCATGTACTGGGCCTCTAGTTTTTCATAAAAACCATAAATGGTAGGTATCATCTCCATTTTTCAGATAAGGATTCACAAACTAAGAAAAATTAAGTAACATGTTAACAGTTACATACCCAGTAAGTAAATAAAAAGTCTTGTATTGAAACCTGGGTTTTTCTAGGCTCTAAATGTCACAAGAATCATTCAGGTCATCAGTTTTCCTCTAACTGTAGATGATATACAGAGTCAAAGGACAATTCTCTCCTCCCTTATGCTCAGAACAATGCTGGTGAAACAAGCACATACCTCTTTCTTTCTTTCTTTCTTTTTTTAAAAATATATTTTATTGATTTTTTACAGAAAGGAAGGGAGAGAGATAGAGAGTTAGAAACATCGATGAGAGAGAGACATCGATCAGCTGCCTTCTGCACACCTCCTACTGGGGATGTGTCCGCAACCAAGGTACATGTCCTTGACCAGAATCGAACCCGGGACCTTTCAGTCCACAGGCCAACGCTCTATCACTGAGCCAAACCGGTTTCGGCTCTTTCTTTTTTAAAAAAATATATTTTATTGATTTTTTACAGAGAGAAAGGGGGAGGGACAGAGAGTCAGAAACCTTGATGAGAGAGAAACATCGATCAGCTGCCTCCTGCACACTCCCCACTGGGCATGTGTCTGAAACCAAGGTACATGCTATTGACCAGAATCAAACCCGGGAACTTTGAGTCCGCAGGCCAATGCTCTATCCACTGAGCCAAACCAATTAGGGCCACATACCTCTTTCAATCCACTGCTCAAAACCGTCTGGCTCCTTAGATGTGCTCTTTTCAATTCTCAATGTACGTACTAACATTGTAAATAAACAAAACATATAAAATATTAATTATTGATTCTTTGTTGTTGTTCCTATATTCCTTTTATCCTCTAAGACTGTCAGGGTTTGGTGGAAATGCACAAAGAACTGGGATCAGGAACACCATCTTCTGAAAATCATTTATTCTTTTTCTATATGTCCCTATGGGTAAATGCAATCTTGTATCACTAAAATCTTACAAATGTTTGCAAACATACAACACATCTTTGGAGCCTTTTTGAATTTGGTATTATCCAGGATTTTTTTTATATATTAGTATTAATAATAGTATTAGCAGTCTTGGGCATAAGTCTTTATCTTTAAGGAGAATCTACTATGAGTCAAGCATACTTACCTCATTCACTCTTTACTATAATCTTATGAGAAAAGTAATATTAACCTACTTTACTGATAAAGAAACAAGCTTAGAGAAATTGGGCACTTAGAGAAGTCAGGCAAAGTGTTCAATGATAAAGAAGTAGTAAGTGCCAGAACTAAAATTCAAACGTTAGGTCTCTCTGACTCCAGAGCTTCTACAACAGTGGTTCTCAACCTTTTTTAATGCTGTGACCTTTTAATACAGTTCCTCATATTGTGGTGACCCCCAACCTTATTTTCGTTGCTCCTTCATAACTGTAATTTTGCTACTGTTAATGAATCATAATGTAAATATCTGTTTTCCGATGGTCTTAGGCGACCTTGCTAGCAGTTTTCAACCTGTGGGTCGCGACCCACAAGTTGAGAACCACTGCTGTAGAGCCGTTTTTTCTCCATCACCCAGTTTCAGCTACCCCAGATCCATTCTTCCCCTTCTGTGTTCGGTGCCCTGGGTGTTAATCCTAGTGGACTGCATCTCTGGGACTCACTTGTTCACTGGTTACAGATCATATGTGGCCAATGAGTGGCACTGGGAGGAAGCTGGAGGGCAGTGGGGAAGTGAGATCAGGCAGTTTTTCCTCCACTCCCTTCCTGCTTCAGTGCCATGCCTTTGACAGTGGTTGTGTTCCTTCATGATTACAACTCCTGCCAGGCAGGTCCTTATTTACAAGCTCCACTCTTTACTGGGCTCCGTAACACTATTTCCTTCTCTTGGTTCAGGGGTGGTAATGGCATCCTGGTGTAGCCAGTTTTTGGGTGTCTCACATCCTTGGTTTAGTCTCTGGTGCCAGAACATAATTTTATAAGTAGACTCATCAATAAATTTTCTTCATTTGAACCATCTGGAGTGTGTTCTGTTTCCTGCCATGATTCTGTCTGATATATTTTATCCTTACATAAACATAAAGACAGGATTAGAATAATATTCTAATGGGAGATTCTCCTTCTAAATCCCTCAGAAAATGTCATTAGTATAGGAATCAAAATGATCCAATGCAAATAATCAGGGTTATCAGATTTCCAGAAAGAATTTAACAGAGAACCTCAAGCCAAACAATCTGTAATAAATATGTCAAGGAATCTAGTGTTCTGGCAAACTGGCTTTTTATGTTCATAATAGGCTCTTTTGCCAAAGACTTTCACATAGTAAATTGCATGGAAATTATTAGTTGCTTTGGAAGGGTTTCAAATTTGCAGTTTCATAGAGTCTAACTGTATTCAAGGCAGTTAACCCATACACCCCACTCTCCTACCCAGCAATAAAGTTGGATTCCATGCTGCATAGAAAAATTTTGCCAAAATTTACATGTGCCCTCTGCCTATGGGAAAATTAAAAGATGATGAAAATTAATGTATGATTTGCTTACCAAAGTAACTTTGGATTACAAGCCTTTCAATTCTTACACGTTTGTGAAAACAAACAATGAACTCTTGGGGGAACATTCCTGTGGTGGTCCAAAATGTTTCGGGATCCCTATTGTTAATTAAAAAAAGAGAGAAAAAAATAGCCAAATAAAAATTAAACACAACAGTCTAGTGAATAAGTGTAAAAAAATGACCCATGGATTCTTGCAATCCCTTTCTAACTGTTCATTTTGACTCTAATTTCTCCCTAATTTTAATAATTCTTTACTACTATCAGATATATTATTTAAAAACATAGAATTTATGTCACTCTTGTTTATAGCTTCCAGTGGCCTCTTATTGCCTATAAATCTAAATGCCTTAGTATGGTATTTTAAGACTCTAAATAATAATCTGGTCTCCCATCATTAAAGTATCAGATCCTCATCCTTCATGCTATCATCTCCCATTACTATAGTCATACTGGGCCAGTTAAAATTCCGCAAACACATCATGCAGGCTCATGCTTCTGTGCCTTAATACATGTGTAATAAATACAACAGTACAGTGTTGTTGTTTTTTTCCCCATTAAGTGGTCAGTTGTCTTTCAAAAAACTTAAAATAAAAAAGGTTGCTTTTTCATATTATCCAAATATTTACCATTTCCAAGGAACTTAATTTCTTCCTGTAGGTATGAATTTTTTTAAATTTTATTTATTGATTGAGAGGGGGGAGAAGAGTGACAGAGAGAAAGAGAGATTTATTGTTCCACTTATTTATGCACCCATTGGTTCCTTCTTCCTGAGGAGAGATCAAAACTGCAACCTAGGCACTCTAACCAACTGAGCTACTTGGCCAGGGGTGGTTTGAATATCCATCTAGTATTATATCACTTCAACCTATAGAACTTTCCTTTAGCATTACCTGTGATGCAGGTCTACTTGTGTTGAATAAAATGTCTTTATTCTATTCTCATTTTTGAAGGATATTTTATTTAGATATAGAATTCTGGATAGAAAGACTTGGGGGGGGAGGTGTTTCTCTTTTTTTTCAGCCTTATAAAATACTGTTCCATTGTCATCTAGATTTCACTGTTTGTGATGCAAAGTCAGCTATCACTTGTTACTATTGTTTCCCTATATTTAATGTATTTTTTCCTTCAGCTACTTAAAATTTTTTTCTTTATCTTCACTTTTTAGCAGATTATTAGATGGTCCTTATTTTTAAAAATCAATTTTTAGAGAGAGAGAAAGGGAAAGGGATATAGAAATAGAAACACTGACAAGAAAGAAAAGCCTGCATGCCCCCAACTGGGGATTGATCCCACAACCTGGGCATGTATCCTGAACAGGAAGTAAACAGGTGACCTCTTGGTTCATGGGTTGAAGCTCAACCACTGAGCCAAACTGACCAGGTTGGTCCCTCTGTTTTTACTCTGCTTGGGGTTTTCTGAGTTTCCTGGATCTATAAGTTGGTATTTTTAAGTAGATTGGGAAAATGTGGCCAAAAAGTAGAAACAACCCAAATATCCACCAGCTGATAAATGAATACATAAAATGTGCTATATACATACAATAAAATATTATTTGAAATTAAAAATGAAACACTTATATGTACTGCAACATGGATAAACCTTGAAAACAGCAACTAAAAAAAGCAAAAGACTGCATATGTATAATTCCATTTATATGAAATATCTGAATAGGCAAATCTATAGAAACAAAGTAGGACTGGTGAGGATAAGGGAAATATGGGTGACTATAATGGATTGCGAGGTTTCTTTTTGGGGTGAAAAAATGTACTAAAATTGTGCAGATGATTGCATAACTCTGTGAATATACTGGAAGCCACTGAATTGTACACTTTAAGTGGGTGAATTGAATGGTATGTGAATAATATGTCAATAAAGCTGTTATAAAAAGAAGCAGCAGAAGCAGCAGCAGCTGCAGCAACTGAGTTTCCTAACCCACAATTCTGGGTTTTTAATATTATGCTTAATGTCTCACAATTTTTAAAATTTACATTTATATGGTTTTAAATATTATTTATTTAAATAAATTAAATGGCTTTTAATTGACCTGTGTTTTTTTCTTCGGTGCTTTTAATGAACACAACCAATATAATAACATGAAATAGTAAGTGTAGACATGGATTTTAAAATGACATATAACTGAGTCCTCATATTTAATGAAGTCATCAAAATAGTTTTAAATAAGGCTTTATAGCTAATGACTGTTTAATATCTATTTTCTCACATTATTTTTTTTCACAACTCTGAGGTAGTCAGGGAAGGTGGTATTATCCATATTTTTTAGACCAGGAAATTGAGACTCAAAGAATAACACATATACTCTTAGCCCAATGTAACACATATAGTTCACTTACCCAGAAATTTTAACTGTAACTCTAGTATTCTTTTACAGTATTTAAAAAAAATGAATTCTCTTTATCTTCTTTTTTTTCTCTCTCTTTTTTTACTTATCTTTGTTTAAAATTTAAATTCTTTATTGTTGAAAGTATTACATATGTCTCCTTTCCCCTGCCATTGACCTCTCCCCAGCTGCTCTCACCCCCTAACACATATCCCTGCTCCATTATTCTTCTTTATATATATATATATTTTTTTTTTTTATTGATTTTTTTACAAAGAGGAAGGGAGAGGAATAGAGAGCTAGAAACATAGATGAGAGAGAAACATCAACCAGCTGCCTCCTGCACACCTCCTACTGGGGATGTGCCCACAACCAAGCAATGTGCCCTTGAACCAAATCTAACCCAGGACCTTTTAGTCTGCAGGATGACGCTCTATCCACTGAGCCAAACTGGTTTCAGTGCCACTGTTCTTCTTACTCTCTTAATTCACTTTTTCTAGTGCAGAAATTTTTTTCTCCTTTCTCATTAATATATTAAATGCCACAGGGGAAAAAAAAAGTAGAGTTAAGGGTAAATGGAAATATAATAATTTTCTTTAATTCCTATTTCTGGAAAATAGAGAGTTGGGAGCACTGTCCAGTTGTAGCAAAATTATAGCACTGTTTTCTCCAAATAATTCCATGGTCACTTTCATTTAAATAAACTAATTTATGAGCAGAGAATAATTTTTAATATTTGCTAGAAAAGTCTAATTATATTTGTTAGACAAGAATATAAATTAAAAGTCTCCAATGTACTCTGTTCAGTTACCAGGTCAGTAACTACTTTTATGTAGTTTTTTTTTTTACTAAGGGTTTTGTCTAATAAAAAGAATATGATATCTGCAGTCATTCATTAGTATGGACTGATATGAAAAAAAATCTCTATTTCTGGCAAACAACTTAAGGCAGATCGGTATATATCTATGTATTCTCACAGCAGTTCCCACATTAATTTCTCTACTCCAAGGCAGAGTGGGATAGATTACTAAGACTGAATTTTAGGAAGTAAAAAACTAAGAAGGATTAAGAGGCACAGGCAAAACGCAGATATCAAATTTTTGATGCACACCTTAAGTTTGAGTTATAGTATATTACAAAGAACCCCAAATTAGGAATTAGAAGACATGAATGTTAATCTTGATTATTGGTTATCTGTATGATGTTGAGCAAGTCATTTTATCTCTGATCATTCTTTTCCTCATCTTTACAATGAGGTTGAAAATAATTTTTTTTTCTTCTTATTTACCCAAGCTTACAGTGTGTGTCAAACAACATAGAGTCTATGAAACGACAAAGTCCTATGCAAATGTAAAGTAACATATGCACATACTACAGTGTTTGAATGTATGCACATGTATATATGTATACATAAATACTCAGCTACTATCCAATATTAGTTAAGTTTGACTAATAATTGATGGTCTGATTCAATAAGCTACTCAACAAATACTGTAAGACACTATGGAGTTAAATATGAACAAGTTGGGAACCAAGATGGTGGCATAGGTGAACACCTAAACTGCTGCCTCACACAATAATTTTAAAACTACAGCTAAAAGACAGAACGGACATCATCCAGAACCACAGGAAAGTTGGCTGAGTGGAAATTCTACAACTAGAAGGAAAGAGAGGGGTTCATGGAGACTCAGAGAAGCTGCAAAAAGCTGAGGTATGGAGACGTGCGCATGGAGAGAGTGGGTGCCAGAGTGCCTGGCTGGCTTCCTCTGCTGGGAGGGAGACGCAGACTCTCAACTGCACTGAACTCCTTATCATACGGCACTGAACCCCAGTTATGGGCGAGACTCATACGGGGGAGAGAGGGTAGTCTGGACTATAAAAGGAAATTTAGGGGAGCCACGAAAGGGAAGTGGTATGTGGCGTGCACATCACTGTGCGCAGGGGACAGACTGCTGATTGTGCCGGTGGCTTTCTCCAGTGGGCGGGAAACAGAGCCTCCCAACTGTGCCACTTCTAACAGCACTGAGCCCCAGTTTCGGGTGAAACCCTGGGGACCCAGACTCATACGGGTCCCAGAGCGCAGGGGAGCCGGAAAGGCAGCAGTCTTGAGGCACACACATGTGCATGCACACACAACAACTCTAGTGATTACCAAGAGATACTTGAGACCCAGAGGCTTCATAGGGCAGGGCTGACAGGAAGCCAAGGTGCTCTGAGACTCTACCCCATCCAAGTTCAACAAAGAGGCTTCTGCAGGTTTGTAAGTCTTGTATCATAAGGCTGATTCCAACACAGAAGTTTTCCTTGCATAGTGAAAATACGGAGACAAAGGAACGGATCACAAATAAAAGAAATAGAGGAAAGTCTCTGACTTTTAAGAATTCACAACTCTACATCTAAACGACTAGATATAGAGTTCAAAACCACGGTTATAAGGTTTTTCAAGAATTTCCTTGAAAAGATGGATAAATTTAGCGAGACCCAAGAGGAGATGAAAAAGGACCAACTAGAGATAAAAAAGGATCAACTAGAAATTAAACATACATTGACTGAAATAAAAAATATCATACAGAGACCTAACAGCAGACTAGAGGAAGGCAAGAATCAAGTCAAAAATTTGAAATATAAAGAAGAAGAAAACATTCAACTGAAAAAGCAAGAAGAAAAAAGAATCTAAAAATGTGAAGATAGTGTAAAAAGCCTCTGGGACAACTTCAAGCATACCAACATCAGAATTATGGGGGTGCCAGAAAAAGAGAGAGAGCAAAATACTGAAAACCTACTTGAAGAAATAATGACTGAAAACTTCCCCCAACTGGTAAAATAAATAGACTTACAAGTCCAGGAAGAACACAGAACCCCATATAAAAGGAATCCAAAGAAGACCACATCAAGACACATTATAATTAAAATACCAAGAGCAAAAGACAAAGAGAGAATATTAAATGCAGCAAGAGAAAAACAGCTAATTACCTACAAGGGAGCACCCATACGATTGTCAGCTGATTTCTCAACAGAAACTATGCAGGCCAGATGGGAGTGGCAAGAAATATTCAAAGTGATGAGTAGCAAGAACCTACAATCAAGATTACTCTACCCAGCAAAGCTAACATTCAGAATTGAAGGGCAGTAAAGAGCTTCACAGATAAAGAAAAAGCTAAAGGAGTTCATCAACCCCAAACCAGTATTATATGAAATGCTGAAAGGTATTCTTTAAGAAGAGGAAGAAGAAAAAGGTAAAAGATAAAAAATTATGAACAACAAATACATATCTATCAACAAGTGAATCTAAAAATCAAGTGTATTAAAAATCTGCTGAACAGAATAAACTGATGAATATAATAGAATCAGGAGCATATAAAGGGAGTGGACTGACAATTCTCAGGGGGAAAGGAATAAGAGAGTTGCAGGGAGAGACTGGACAAAAGCCATATACTTATGGTTGAGGACAATGTGGGGGGATGTAAGGGTAGAGGGAGGGGTGGGAGCTGGGTGGAGGGGAATTAAGGGGAGAAAAAAGAGGAACAATTGTAATAATCTGAACAATATAGATTTATTAAATTAAAAAAGAGATGAACAAGTCATAGATTCTGACTTCTAAGAATTCACAATTAAAAAACAAAATTAAAAATAATTATAAAGGAATAAATAAGGTAATAAGAGGAACTTCCAAATTCTGCTAGAGTCCAACAAAAAAGGTAAACTCATCCTCCTTGAGAGAAAGGGAGAAATGTCAGAAAGAAGGTAACAACTAGGCTTAAAAAAAGAAGATGAGTTGCTTATATTTATTCAGATACATGGGTTTCACAACAGAACCCAAAGAACCACAAGATCTGTATTAAAATTGGCTTTCCCTTCAATAGTTCAAGCTAGTACATGACATCCTTAGGCCTGTCGTACCATGAGTCTAAAATAAAAATTTAGATAAGATGAACTCATAAATCCTTCTAGTTCTAAAATTACATTATTCTATTAGTAAAACTCTGGCCACAAATACCAAGAAAGAAAACTCAAGAGGGTGATAAAGTAGCCAGAGTCTCCCATTATCTACTTTTTCTTGGAATTTAAAAGTCTGAGAATGATATTCCTCTCTACCTAGAATATGCTCTAGCATGGTAAAGAGTGGAAACTGGAATAATATTAAGAGGCCAAGAGCCAAACAATACAGATAGATAGCAGATAGTGAGTGAAGCATTCAGTTTAACAAAGATGTTGCTTTGATTAATAAGGAAAGAGGCAGTGGGTAGAAAGTTACAATGTTTATATTCCTATTTACTAAGAAAAACTTGAAATAAAACCATAACCAGATAGTAAAATGTACACTTCTATAAAATGAGGTAGTTGTTATTATGTGAAGTTTTGCCTTATTAAACTACTTCATAAAAAACCCATTTGTGCCCAGCTGGTTTGGCTCAATGAATAAAGCATCAGTCTGCAGACTGAAGGGTCCCAGGTTCAATTCCAGCCAAGGGCACATGCCTGGGTTGTGGGCTCGATCCCCAGTAGGGGACATGCAGGAGGCAGCCAATCCATGATTCTCTCTCATCATTGATGTTTCTATTTCTCTCTCCCTCTCCCTTCCTCTCTAAAATCAATAAAATATATTAAAAAAAGATTTGTAAAGGTCAGTTGAGGAATTTTCAAGAAAGGGATCAAAACCTAAACAACTGAATTAATTTAAAAAATGGGACCAAAGGTGGAAATTGTCAGATAATCTACCTCACCAAACGTTTATTAAACTACATTTAACAATGTTAGTTGTTGTAAAACACATATCCCCATTATTCAAGGGGTTCACTGACCTAATATCAAGACCTTAAGAAAGAAAGAGTAGCAATTCTTACCCATCAATTATATTTTCAGGGGGATGTTTTTCATCACTTGATGTAGCTAAAATCACTTCAGTCCCTTCAGAGCTCAAACAGAGATCAACTTTTCTCATCTTAAACTGTTTAACCTGCAAATAAAACAGTAACAAAAGAATAATAACAAAAGCTACTTCTTGATTCTCTGCACTTTATCTGAGAAAAGGAAGAGAGAAAGCCTGTTGCCTAGCACACGCTTAACAACCAAGCTATTCAACAAGTGGGAAGGACTAACATGTTTATTTACAAAAGTAAACTTTGGGCCTCTCCCAGGAATAATCTGTAAAATATGAATATTTCCATCACACTACCCCACAAAACAAGTCCTTGACTACATTGACATAATTTTTATGGTTCAAAAATTAAAAGCCTTCAATAATTATAGAGAAATAGTTAAAAACCTAAGGTGACATTAGTGAATTAATTTATTTATGATTATGTAAATTATTATAATTCTGAAATTATTTTTTAAAACCTGGAGCATAAAAACAGATTCTTTGTGAGTATTTATCAACTGAAATAGCAGTCAATATTATTTATATCTTAAACAACATCATTTTTTTTTTTTTAGCAGAAATGTAAGAGAGAAGACATCCTTTTACTTATTTGCAAATTCTAAATCCCTCACTTGGGTCATGGACTTAAAGACATTTCAAGTTTAATAGAAGTATCTTGAAAAGATAGTATTGAGCTCTACTATGAACCTGGTGGGTAAAACAGAGAAGGAAGACAGAGATGATTCTGTCAGATCTCACTCACCCTCCTCCTTGATGTGGTGATAGGGCCAAAACTAATAGGAAGATGCAAAGTGACTGTAAAAGCTGTATCTACAAAGAATTAAAAGAGTGTTTAGAAAACTGAGGAAGACATCCAATACCCTTTACACACTGATCCCTTTTTTTAAAAAAGAGGACAATTACAAATAGACAAATGACTAAGTACAGAGAATGTTATATATATTAAACAACTATGCATTACTGCCCTGAGGTAATAAATGTTAAAATTTTTGCCATATCTTCTTAAAAAATTTTTTTTTGAGATATATGTAGCCCCTCACTGGCCCATTCCCTTCCTGGCCCAGAAATAACAGCTATTCTAAAATTGATGAATATGCTTCCTGACTATATTTTATACTATTATCATATATATATCTATAAATAATATGTACTCTTCTTTGAAAACTTGGATGGCTTCTTTTTAAAAAATCCTCACCTGAGGAGTGAATATATTTTTCCCATTGATTCCTAGAGAGAGTGGGAGGGGAAAGAAGGGAAAAAGAGGAACATTGATGTGTGAGAGACTCAATAGGTTGCCTCTCCCATGTGTTCGGACTAGCACTGGGGATCTTGCTTTCAACCGAGGTACCTGCATGCCCTTGACTGGAATTAAACCCATGACCCTTCAGTCTGCGGGCCAACGCTGTAACCACTGAAAAAATCTGGCCAGGGCAAAAAGACTATAGAAATAAAATTGCAGAAACTTAGAATCAGCATATTTTTAAGTCAATAATTGATCAATTTGATCTCTAAATTATAACAATTTTCATTGCCATAAACATTGTATGAGAGTTTCTGCTTCCTCAAAGTCTAACCATAATCTATGTGGTATTGTTAGACTTTTGGCTATAGTCAATCTCATTGGTGTGAAATGGTATCTCCATAAGGTTTCAATTTGTATTTCCATAATTATTAGTGAAGCTGAATATCATTATCATATGTTTATGGGCATTCAGACTCTTCTAATGTTATTTGCTTTTCCTTATCCTTGGCTCATTTTTCTATTGGGTTACTCTAAAAAAAAACCTTTTTGTCCATTTCTTTTTTATTTGTGGGTATTTTTAAAATAAAACATTCAGGAGAGAATTCCATTATTATATGTTATAAATATCTTCTACTCTGTGGTTTGATTTTTTTTTTTTGTAACTTTGTTTTTTTGTGTAGGAGTCTCCCCAACCTCACACACACACTTTTTTTGTTATTGAACTGTAACATACATATATATATATATATATATATATATATATATATATATATATAGAAAAGCACACAAGTCATAAATTAGCACAACAAATTTTTACAAAGTGAACTCAACCCCGGTAACCACTACGCTGGTAACTGGCACCCAGGTAAAGAACTAGAACATTATCAGCATTTAAGAAGCCCTTTTTATGCCCTCTTTCAATAACTCCTCCTCCTTTCTCCCCAAAGGTAAGCATGGTCCTTATTTCTAACACTATAGATTAATTTTGCCTGAACTTTATATTCATGGAATCATACAGATTATACTCCTTTGTATCTGGCTTCTTTTACTCATTATTAGGTTTTTGAGATTTATCCATGTGGTTGTGTGTAGTTGAGTTGAAGTATAACTAAGTAAAGTGCATCTTAACCCCCACCCTGTTTAACTTCTAAGAAGATTTAAAAAAAAAAAATCAACCCCTAAAGAGAGCATCAGAGGAAAGAAATTGTTGTGAACTGAAAAGCAAAAAAATTTCAGGTACTTATGCCCCCAAACCCTGATGAAGGAGAGACCTAATCTCATCCCCAAATATCTGAAATCAGAGGTAAACGGAACTATTGAATTTTTTAAGATAGATTTTTATTGATTTCAGGAAGGAAGGGAGAGGGAGAGAGAGAAACATCAATGATAGCAGAGAATCATTGACCGGCTGCCTCCTACATGTCCCCTGACTGAGGATCAAGCCCATAGTCCTGGCATGTGCCCCTAACTAAAATCGAACCAGGGACCTTTCAGTCTGCAGGCGAACTACTACTGAGCCAAAACCAGCCATGGCTAAACTGAACTATTTAAATAAAATTACAACTCAAACCAATCCTTGCACAATCATAGGGGGACTGAAGTGATTTCCTCCTTACCCTAGCTCCAGACAAAGAAAATTGTGTATTCTCTCAAGGAAAGTGATACCCTTTATATAAAGAGACTAGATGCCCGGTGCATGAAATTCGTGCATGGGAAAGGGAGGTCCCCTCAGCCCAGCCTGCACCCTCTCTAATCCGGGACCTCACAGGGGATATTCAAGGCTGGTTTAGGCTGAGATTGGGCCTAAACCAGCCGTCCGACATCCTTCTCACAAATCCTGGACTGCAGGCTCCTAATTGCTCACCTGCCTGCCTGCCTGGTCACCCGTAACTCCCCTCCCCCTGCCAGCCTGGTCACTTCTTACTGCACCCCCCACCCCCGCCGGCCTGGTTGCCACTAACTCTCCCCCCTGCCAGCCTGGCCACCCCCAACAGTTCCTCCTCTGCTGGTCTGGTCATCCCTAACTGCTCCCCTCCCCTACCACCAGCCTGGTCACCTCCAACTGTCCCCTTCTGCTGGCCTGGTCACGCCACGCAGCCTGCTGCTCAGTCATTTGGTCCTCTCTCACTAACTCCCCTGCTGGCCTGGTTGCCCCATGCAGCCTGCTTGTTCAGTTGTTTGGTCATCCCTCATTAACCCCCTGCCAACCTGGTTATAGACAGCCATCTTGTGAGGGCGTGATGGTCAATTTGCAAATCACCTCTTTATTACATAGGATTAACCAAAGAATTTATATGCATATATGCATAACCCATGGATACAAATAGTATAGTGAAGACCTGGAGAGGGGGCAGAATCAAGGTAGAGTGGCTCAATGGAGGGAAAAAGGGAGACATCTATAATACTTTCAGCAATAAAATTGTTTTAAAATTATATGCTGTGTCTATTTATTTAAACATAATGTCCAATTATACAAAGTCATTTGAAGCAGGTCTATAGATGACCCAGATGCTGGAATCAGCAGACATAGATAAAAATGACTGCTATATATCTGTTAGAGAATTTAGTGAAAATATGGACAAATGGGTGAACTTGTATATTTGGATGATGATCTAACCAACTGAGCTACCTGGCCTGGGCAAGTTTTCTACACCTTCTTGAAACAATTTTGAAATTTATATTTTATAGAAAATTATCCATTTCTTCTTAGTTTTTATATTTATTGGCATAAAATTAATTTTTATTGTGATTTTGAAATCTAGTACGACAATATTAAAACTGTGGTAAGACTGGTCAAGAAGAAGGCATATATGCTAATATTTTTTATTTGTGTATTTTTCTTGCTTTTATTACTACTGGTACTAGAGGACTGGTATTAGATAAATATTAACCCTTAGTCTGGGGAGATTGTGAATTTCTAAAAATAGATGAACTTGGATGTTAATTCTCAACAAAATTATTAAGTTTCATTATTAAGCCAAAACCAGTTTGGCTCAGTGGATAGAGCATCGGCCTGCGGACTCAGAGTTCTGAGGTTCAATTCTGGTCAAAGGCATGTATCTTGGTTGCGGGCACATCGCCCGTAGGGGGCGTGCAGGAGGCGGCTAATAGAGATCTCTCTCTCTCATCGATATTTCTAACTCTCTATCCTTCTCCCTTCCTCTCTGTAAAAAATCAATAAAATATATTTTTTAAAAAGTTTCATTATTAAAATTTTAGCTTTGCAAAGGTAAACAAGAATGTAGTAAAATAGGAAGCAGCAGTAACTTTAGATCATAAAAGTTACACCATACCTACACATTTGTTTGTTTAATGGAATCACTACCAATTAGGGATATTGTCTGGACATTTCAAATAAAACTTCAGATAAAGCTTCTCAAGATATCCTGTGAACCAGATGGAGAAATGTGGGTTGGCTGACAGGTATTTATAACTCTCTGAATGGCTATACTAAAAGAATGATGATTAATAGAACAAAGTAATATTTCTGTGGAAGACCACTATCCTTATTCCTATTCAACATTTTTACTAGTTAAGGATGCTTATCAATTTTCAGGTGACAAAATATGGCTAATATTCAGATGACAGAATCAGCACACAAAAAGATCTGAGCAAGCTAGAAAAATGGGTTGCAATCAATAGGATATTATAAGGATAAAAGTATAAGCCTATCTACTCAGACTTAAAAAATCAATCACACAAGGATTAGTCTATATTGGGTTGGCAAATGACTGCTTGCAAGCCCAATTCTAGCCTGCCACCTGTTTTTGTATGGCCCATGAGCTAAAATGCCTTTTTAATAGTATACTAGAGGCCCAGTTCATGAATTTGTGCACCAGTGGTTCCTCAGCCTGTCCTGTGGGATAGTGTTGAAACTAGCTCTCCAAAATCCCCCGAGGGGTCCCAGATTGTGAGATGGCACAGGCCAGGCTAAGGGACCCCAGTGGTGCATGATCAGGGCCGGGGAGGGAAGTAGGAGGTTGGCCAACTGGGGAGGGACAGTGGAAGAGCTCCAAGATGTGTCCGGCCTGTCTAGCTCAGTCCCAATCCGCTGGACCCCAGCAGCAAGCTGACCTACCAGTTGGAGCATTTGCCCCCTGGTGATCAGTGCATGTCTTAGTGAGTGGTTGAGTGGTCTTGCCATATCATTAACATATTATGCTTTGATAGAATGGACGACTGAATCACCAGATACTTAGCATATTAGGCTTTTATTATATAGGACTAGAGGCACAGTGCATGAAATTCATGCATGGGTAGGGTCCCTAGCGGCTACCGGCTGTTAGCTGGGGCGCCTCCCTTCCCATTCCTGTCCCCTGGTCAAACTCCCAGCTGAGGGGACAATTTGCTTATTAGACTTTTACTGTATAAGATAGGTTTGGTTCATTACAAAGTCACTCTAAGGCAAGAATGTACCATATCTGCTCCCAAAGGTCGTTGCACTTCATCACATTTTAGGCACTGTGCTAATAATGCAAAGATGACTATAACGTAAGACAAAGATAGTGAATAAAACTTGGTTTTTGCCTTCAAGCTCAGAGTCAAGGAAGATGGACAAGCATGCATATAATGTTATATGCTAATAGTGTGATCTACATCCAGAATGCTGTGTTCAGTTCTGGATAATACATTTTAAAATATGTTTTTATTGATTTGAGAGAGAGAGGAATGGAAAGGGATAGAGAGATAGAAACATCAATGAGAGAGAAACATCATTGATCAGCTGCCTCCTACACGTTCCCACTGGGGATCAAGCCCAAAACCTGGACATGTGCCCTGACCAGGAATTGAACTATGACCTCTTGGTTCCTAGGTCGATGCTCAATCACTGAGCAACCTGCCGAGCTGGTAGTACATTTTAAGTAGGACATTATCAGGCTTGATATTGTCAGAGGAGAGCAAAAACTTCTGATAATCTATAAATTATCTTACATGGATAAAGCTAAAAGAATAGGGGCTGAAACATTTCAAGAAATGAGAGAAATATGACTATAATTTTTAATATCACAAGTGTTCACAAATGGAAAAAAGATTAATATTTTTCTTTTACAACTAGACTTAACAAATGTGAATTTTAAGAAGGAAGACATCATAGACAGAAGAACTTTCTGGAAAAGTAAGGATTTTAAATCTTTTCCATCTCTGAAAGTGTCCAAGAAGACTAGGTAACAACCTATGAAGGAAACTAAAGAAAGAATTCCTGCATTTGATGGTTCTTTCAGATTCAATCAAATTCTAGGAAAGGTAGATTTCAAACAGATAATGAAGAATCTTAAAAGTCAGGTTAAAGGCAATGGGAAGAAAGCAAGCAAGCAAGCAAGCAGGCAGACAATGGGTTTTATTCTGTAATCCCAATTTTTCTTAGCGACATTTAACAATGTCTAGAGACATTTGGACTGTCACAACTTGGGATGGGATGTGATGCTATTGGCATATTACTGAGCATTTTGTGATGCTGTTAAATATCCCATTTTATGCACAGGGACAGTCCACCACAATAAATAATTATCTGGCCTAAAAGTAAATAGTGCAGAGGTGGAATAATGGTGTGGTAATCTATCTGGGAGTAGAAATGTGGGGGTTGGAGACTTAGGGAGAAAACTTGCTTTTAAAAGGTTATATTTTGCCTAACCGGTTTGGCTCAGTGGATAGAGCATTGGTCTGTGAACTGAAGGATCCCAGGTTTGATTCTGGTTAAGGGCATGTACCTTGGTTGCAGGCACATACTCAGTAGGGAGTGTGCAGGAGGCAGCTGATCGATGTTTCTCTCTCATCAATGTTTCTAACTCTCTATCCTTCTCCCTTTCTCTTTGTAAAAAATAAAAAATATATATATTTTTAAAAAGTTATATGTTAGGGCAATTTCCAACCTTTTTCATCTCATAGCACACATAAACTAATTACTAAAATTCTGCAGCACACCAAAAAGTATATTTTTTGGCTGATCTGATAAAAAAATAGGTATAACTTTCACTTATTTATACCAAAGGGCTATTGTTGTATTGGCTGTGGTCATTTTTTTATTTGGCACTCTAAGGCAGGGGCGGGGAACATCCAAACCATGGGCCATCTAAGGCCTGCAAAATCATTTGGTCTGGCCCTAAGGGTGAATTAATCAAATGTTTGCCCAAATATAGCAGGTAATTTTTAAGTTGATAATCTTAAATATCCAAATGGCTCTTGGAAGAAAAAAGGTTTCCCTGCAAGGGAAAAGATATCAGTGACCCTGATTAAATAGCAAGGTATTCTTGTAGAACACCAGTAGAAAATCAGTTTTAGGGGAAAGTACCTAGATGTGTAATCCTATCTAATAAAAGAGAAACATGCAAATTGACCCTACCTCTGCTATAGCCACAATCCACACCTACCAACTCCGCCCACCAATATACCCACAAGCCAATCAGGAGTAAGTATGCACATTAACCCAATCAAGTTAATTTGCATATCCAGCCGCAGAGCAAAGACTGAAGACAGCATAGAGGGAAGCCAAGTGCTACAGAAGGGAGTGAAGCTGTGGAGAAGCAAGCAAGCAAGCAGGGCGAGGGAGACGGGAGGGAAGCAGGCAGGGCGGCGAGAAGTGAGTCAGTTGAGAAGGGAGGGAAGCAAGAGGGGAGCAGAGATCACCGCAGGAAGCACTATTGCAGGAATCTTCCTGCCTCTAGTATATGAATAAGGAAGCGAGTGTACTCCTTCCCAAATGTTCAGTTCTTTTCTCACAATCTTATGACCTCAGTTGTCTGTGGGAAGCAAATATGTTTTTTTTCCCCCAAACATGTTCTTACATACAAAACTCATTTCATACCCCCTGTATCCATTAATATCCTTCCTATTGCCTGTGTTGGGTAGAATCCTATATAATAAAAGGGTAATATCAAATAGACCAAATGGCAGAACAAGAGAACAACCAATCAAAGCGCAATATGCTAATGATATGCTAAGTCTGTTCAACTGCTCACCATGATGTGCACCAGGGGGGCAAATGCTCTGACCAGATTAGCTTGCCACTGGGGTCCGGCCATTTAGAATTGAGTGAGATGGACCAGACACACCCTGGAGCCCTCCCTCATTCTCTCCCGGCCCAATCATGCCCCAACGGGGTCCCTCAGCCTGGCCTGTGCCTTCTCACAATCCAGGACCCCTCTGAGGATGTTGGAGACCGGTTTCAGCCCAATCCTGCAGGCCACTCCCCTTGGGAGGGTACCTGACGGAGGGCTCAAGGCTGGTGAACCTCTCCCTATAGGGACTGATTGGGTCCAAGCCCACAACAGGCACAGTGGGGCTGGGATAAAGGGAAGCGGCAGGTAGGAGCTGCAGGCGGCATTGGACTTCGGGTTTCGGCCTGATCCCTGGAGTCCACCCAGAGGTAGTCCACCCAGAGGTACCCCACCCATGCATGAATTCATGCACTTGGCCTCTGGTATTTAAATAACAAGTAATAAATGGCAGAAGTTGGGTTCTCTCTAAGTTCCTTTGTTGTGGTTAATAAGAAAGAGGCAAACCAAACCCGGAGGAACAACTCAGCTGATAGGTTGCTTCCACAACTCCCAAATGTAGGTTTGGGGGTGTAGTCCAATTTCATCCTGGTGTGCCTTTCTCTAAATACACTTATTCCTTCAAGGCCTCGGTTTATTACAGGTTGTGCACGCTGGGGAGCTATCCTTTGCATTTTTAAAGATCCCTGACCTGGACCTCTCTGATGTCTTGACCTCTAAATCCAGAGCCACTTAAACTATCCATTCATCTCCAGTTCACATGCCCTTCAGATCCTTCATTCCAAAAACCTCTCCTGGTTAGTCCTCAGTTCACTTTCTCCCCAGTCAGTGACTCTCTCCCTAACTGTCGGAAACCAAACATAGTTCTCACTTAAATGGATGTAAACAGGAGGCCAGAAGGCTGGTCAACCTTAACTGCTCTGAAAGGTCAGAGCTAATCACTCACTGTTCAGTTGAAACATTGTTGGCTGAAGCAGCCTCTACCTGTTTCTTTCATGTTAATTTCTGCTTTTGTTATTTCCTGCCTAAAGGCTAGGGGTGTGTCCCAAAGCCTTAATATAAGGGAGAAAAAGGCCAGAGCAAGGGGTAGTCCTTCCCACTAGAGGAAGGCTCCCGCCTGCCGCCCCCCCCCCCAATATCGCCAACTTAATGTTTTCTAGTCTCTCGTTTCGTTTGCGTGCGGCCTCCTTCAGAACCCGAACCCTGAACCGGGAACCCTGAACCACGCGGGACGTGGAAAGAGGTTCCCACACCTAACTACACCCTTTCCCATAGCATCCACTGGGAACTTCTGTGTAAATGAGAAAGCAGCTATCCTGTCCGCAGTGCCAGTCTGTGTGTGGTCTCCCTGCCCTGACCCGGCCTCTCACCTCCATCCCAAACACACGCTTCTCCTAAGCCCCAGGCCACTTCAAGACCTCCCAGAGCCCTAAGCTCGCATACTTTTTTTTGGACGACACGCCCCAAATTATATAAAATGCATTAATGAACCCACATCCTACATTACATCTGGTAGATTTATTAACTGCGGTAGTTTTCCCCTTTTGTGGGGGGGGGGGTCAAACATTTCAAAACTCAAAACATTTCGTGGGCTGGCATGGGGGTCTCTAGGGCTAAAGACCGTCACACTTTTCCCATCGCAGTCCTCCCGCCAGCCGTCCCGCAGCGCCCTCCCGCCGCCCGCCTCCGCGCCGCGCGTCCCCTTGCGACCCCCTCCGCCCTCGCTCGCCTCCCTCTGCACCGGCACCGCCTTGGGCTGGCCTAGTCCCGCCAGGTTCCCACCGCCCCCCCAGGTGCCTGCCTAGCCCGTCGCGATGACCCGCTCGCCTGGACCTCGGGCCGTAGGCCTCGGGTTAGCTCCGCGACCGTAGACTTTAGGGCGAGGGGAGGTCCTTTCTGCTCAGCGCCCCACCCTCAGCCCCGCCCGCTCCTCGTCTCAGCCCGCTCTTCCCGCCTCCGCGGGGTTCGCGGTACGCGCACTTCGCCCGCAGTCCCCGCCCCGCCCCGCCCGCGTGTCCCCGCCCCGCCCCGCCCCCGGCCTTCCCTCCACCGCTCCGCACCGGCCTGGGCCTCCACGGGATCCCCGAGCTCGCGCACAGTTCCGCTCGGGGCTCTCACTCCGCCCCGCCCTCAGGTCCCCCCCAGACCACGCCCCCAGGCTCGCTTTCTCTTCGCCCGCTGAGCTGCGCAGAAACGCCGGGCCTTTACTGAGGCGGGCCTGCCGCTCCACAGCTCAGCTCCGTCCCTCGGGCCTGGGAGACCCAAGGGACCCGCCCCCCCGGGCCAGCGCGCACGCGCAGTCCTCACCTCTCCGCGATCCGAGCCCTTGGCCCTCAGGTTGCCAGCCCAGCCAGGGCCTGGCCCCGCCCCCAAGCCCGGCCCGGCCCCGCCCCTCATGCCGGGTCCGCGCACGCGCGTCTCCCCTGCCCAGCCTACCCCTCGCCCCTGTCAGCCCCGCGGTCCCACGGCGCTAGGTCGCCCCCAGCCCCTTCCCTCCTCCCATCCTTTCTCTGACCCAGCCTCTGGAGCTTTGTGCCCGGAGAATCGAGCCGCTGCCTCTCTCTGCCACGCTGCGGGAGGAGGGAGCTGCCACCGACGAGCTGCAGCTCGCTGCCCCGGGCAGGGGCACAGGTAGGTGGCGGCCGCGGGCTGGGCCGCTTACGGAGCCCTGGGCCGCGAGTGGGGGCGGGGGCGAGGTGTGAGGGAGGGGCGGAGTGGGGGAGGGGAAGGCCGGAGGGATGCGGTTGGGGTGTGGTTGGGTGAAAGGTGTGAAGATGACGATAGAGGTGTTGGAAGATGGGTTTAAGGGTGAGGGAGTGGTGCTGGAGTTGGGTATGGGGGCGTGTGAGAACTGGGGTTCGGGGCGGGGTGGGAGAAGGGAACCGGATTTTTTGGGGGGGCGGATTCGGGGAGGGGCATGCGTGGGAATTTAGAGAAATGGAGAGTCGTGGTGCTGGGAAAGGGGCTTTGAGAAGTGCAAGGAGGAGAGAATCTAGGTTTGAAATAGGAGAAAGGGTGGGGTCTGGAGGGTAGAGAAGAAAGAAGTTGGGGCTGTGGATTGTGAAGTTGAGCCTAGTAAAAGCCCGGAGGAAGGGGATTTTGAAGGTTGAAAACAGGACTAGGAAAGAGATGGAGAGGTTTGGATCCTGGGAGAGGGAATCCCCGAGAGGGGAGGAAGGGAAGAATAGATGGTAATGGACAGAATAGATGGTGCCTGGGGATGAGGGTGGGTGGGGTGGAATGATGTGGGGAATAAGAGGGAGGCTGGTGGAGGGGGTGGGTTTGGGTCTGGCCACCCGGAGCCCAGTTTCAGAAGGGCCAGGAAAGGATTCGAAGGGCATAAGGTTTGAGAAATATGAACAGAGGAGCCGAGAGTGGGTGAAGGGGAGAGGGTTTGGGATTTTTCCTGTAGAAATTGGATTTTGGGGTGAGAAGTTCTAAAAGTTAGCAGGTAGGAAAACTAAACTTGAAGATTCACGCTGTGGGCGAGATTGGTGTGTTCCTGGAGTAAACGAGGGAGCAGGGTATGGTACTGTCCTCTGGATCTTGAGAGAGGAAAGGGTATGGATGAGAACCGGGTAGGAAAATGCAAGTTACAGGGGGAAAGAATAGAGAGAGGAATTGAAAATTGAATAATGGTGGCTGACACAGAACAATGAAGGTAAGATTGTTAGTTGCTTATTCATGGCTTGGAACTAGTTTCTTGTTCAGGTTTTCTCAAGAATTCTGCATTTTCAAGTGAACCGAGAGTGTCTGAAGCTTTGAGATGAAGGCCATGAGTTGACAGATGTTTTTCCTGGTGTGTGGATGTGGGTAATTTCTGTCCTGGCAGAAGGAAGAAGGGAGGCCTCAATGTAGCTCTGTGTCCTGGCTCAGTTCCCACCAACTCTTTCCTCAAATGTCCACTGCTGTTGTTTTTTTGTGTGTGTGTTTTTAAGTCTCCTCCCTGTCTCTCCATCCTCCCAGTTTGAGCCAGTGAATACCAGAGGAATCAAACAGGTGGGTGAGATTAATTTTTAACATATTTTTTAATCCTTCAGGCTTATGTCATACTTTTATTCTTGAAATACAGCATCATGCAGTGGAAAGAGCTTGAATTTTGGAGTATCACAGCCTTGAGGTTTAATGCTGGCCCTGTCACTTACTAGATATGTACTTTAAGTAAGTTACATTACTTCTCTGAGCCTCTTCATCTGTTAAATGGCAATCTTGGCCTAATAAGATTGTTGAAGATTTCATGAGATCATTTAATATAGTACGTAGCACAGTGCTTGACAACTGGTAGGTAGATGCTTAATACATGGTAGCTATCATACCTACTATCATTATGATGGGAATTGTTTACTTACTTTACCTACTAAAGTTAGGTGTTTTCTTCTCTTTCTCTTCAAATTAGATATCCATAGACACAGATCACAATTTTAATCCTGTTGCCTCCCCCTTTCCCCCAAACTCCAACCCTCCACTTGTCATGAGAATAAGGCATTTCCTTATTTTCATGCATCCTGCTTCGTAAACTGGCTTCAAGTTCTAAAAAGCTATCATGTTTAGTTACCATTTCTTTTCTTTTGACTCTTATTCAAAGAGGCTGCAGAGAACTTAGTTATTAATGTAGTAAGGTTATATTTTACTCATGGATGAAATGACATGCTGCATGGTATTGGTTCTTTTATGGTGGCCAAATGCTAGAACATGTACTATTGTGATATTTTTCTACAATGTTGTATTGGTTACAAAACTGCCTCTCTGTAGGAAGCTGGGAAACTATTAGAATGCCTGTTACTCTGTCGATTTAATATAAAAGATAGCTAATGCAGTTCTACACTGGACATTGTTATCCTTACAGATACTGATTATTTTAATTTTCCAGTTTCTATGGGTTTTTGCCATGGTATGTCCCCTGAGGAGACCCATTCATAATAGACCCTGTACAACAGCCAGGTGGAAAAAAAAACCAAGTATAGAAGTTTTGTGTGGAGTTCTCTTGCCTTTATGGTTTATTATCTTGAAAAGTTTAAATACAAAAAGTTGTAATTTTTAGATCATTTTGTAGTACCTCACAAATTCTCAGGGAGCTCCTTATTGGGAGAATGCAAGATGCACAGATTCAGTAGTAGAAATCAAAGCTCAGCAGGATACCCTGAACCAAGATGAGTCCCTCAAGTAGCGTAGTGAAGAGTAGAGAGGACTTGGGCTTTCTGAACAGATGATATGGGTTTACTCTTTAGGAAATTTTGGATCTCTTTTCGTTATTTAGGGAGACAACTAACACTTGATGAGTATTTTAAGGGTAAAATATAGTCATAACTATGCCCTTTTTTGAAAATGATCTCTGGAAGCAGAAGTTGCCAGGATTTGGGGTAGCCTGGATTAACATCCTTACTCCTGGCTCAAGCTGCTGTGCCCCCTGCTGGATAGAATCAGACTTGATTTTCATCCAAAGTACTCCTCCATTTGTCCATTTTACTCCAAAGTTTGTGGAAAGCAAACTTTTGGGGGTGAGGATTATGGGTAATACAGATGGGCAGATTCTGTTTCTTTGTCAAGGAACTTATAGTGTGCTGAGCCATTGTAATATATTATCTTCCATTGAATTTGCCTTTCTATTAAAATAAAATAATTTCTTTTTAGGACTGTACCTGCTGTCTACTTTTGGACCCACAGGTAGAGTAGGACTCTGAATGACCAGTCATAGAAATAAAGGCCAAAGGGGTCTGCTTTACCTCCTCATCAAGATTAAAGTCTGTGAGGCTGAAGGGACCAGATGTTTACTTCTACTGGAAGACCTTAGAATAAGTGAGGCATCTCCTTAGTAGCAGGCTGAACACCAGCAAGACTATGAGTTATAAGAGCCTGCACTGTTATAGGACGTTTTTTGCTTTTCTGGTTTGTAGATTCCTCCCACCCCCTCGTAGTACCAGTAGCAATATACTCCCATCATTTGCTTTGCTTCTACCACCTGCAGAAGGGTCTGGCAAGTGGGGGAGGAGCTGCAGCTGTTGCCTGGAAGAGTAGTTGGCTCCTAGCAACAGTATCAGCAGGCCCTGCAGCTCAGAACACTAAGCCTGTCCCTTTGAGGTCTCACTCTTCATCTCAGCAAATATCTGTTGAGAGCTTACTCAGCACTAGACTCGCTATGTTAGGCCTGGAAACGAGAATCAAATCAAATAAGTACCTTGCCTTCAAAGAGCTCACAACTCTGGGAACATTAGTAAGAGAAGAGACAGAGTACATGGTGCTAAGTGTTATATAGAAGGAGCCATTGGTGCTTTGGGAAAAAACAGACAGGCATGCACTGGTACAAGGGTTAGGAAAGATTTCCCAGGAGAGGGATGTTGGTGGAAATAATGAGTAGGAATTAGCTAAGTCAGAGAAGCAGAGAAGGGTGTTCCACCCAAAGGGAGCCAAATGGGCAAAGGCCAGTGGGAAAAGAGCCCAGCCAGTTTACCTGGTGGGTGGCATTGCTTGGTCAGAGTAGAGCATAAGGAAAAGGGTGAGGCTCTTAGCCTAAGCAAGGCCCTCTTTTCTGATGTGTTTTACACACATAATTATCCTTGGGAGAAACATGGATTGTACTGATGCCCACAAACAGGATCAACCGTTTGATCTTCAGAGAGTCAGCATTTTTGATCACTGACTTGTTTGCTGACACTTTTAAGTGTCGTCATAGCTACATCCTAGCCCTGCATTGATACAGAAAAAGCTGGGTGGGTTCACTTTAAAATTCAATGGAAGTCTTTCAGAGATAATAGCAGCTTTTTTAATTTTGTGCATCGGGCCTCTAGTTGTTGTAGAAATGATAGTCAAATACTTTCCTTTAACATAGCAATTTCTTGTGTATTTAGAAATCTCACAGTTCCTCAGAAAAACATTTATTCCAGTTAGTGCTTCCATACAAAATGTAATCATATGATCACAACTGTTTTTAATATTTCACTTTACCTCAAAAGTGCCCTAAAAGTATCTTAATAGAAGTGATGCTTCCAAGGGCTAGAATAGCTTTTATTTAGCTCTTGAGATGGAGGTCTTCATTTGTAAATCCAATACAAACCCTATTGTTTGTGGTCTGGAAGGTTTAGCAAATGAGTAAACTGCAGTTCTGCAAATATCTGCTCAGGGCCTGTGACTTGGCAGAGCACTTTGTTAAGAAGTCTGGCTGAATTAAACATGGTCCCTCCTCTCAAGGAGTTCAGATCAGCTGAACACAGTCCCAGAAACAAATCAGTGAGAAGTACAACAAAGAAGTGTGAGAAAGGTACCATGGTAGCAAGGCAATTTTTCATTTCTAGTCTTTGTTCTATATATATATATAGAACAAGTCTTTGTTCTATATATATATATATATATATATATATATATATGGTTTAAAAAAATAGAAATAATAAATTCCAAATATACTATTTATAACTTGCAAATCAATAAAAATGTTATAATTGTAATGGCTGCATAACATTCCATGGTATGAATGTATCATAATTCATTTAATAACACTCCTGTTTTTAGACATTTAGGTTGTTTCCTATTGTTTTGTTAATATCACCTGCTGCCATGACTTACTTTGTAGATGATCCTTTGCCCATTTCTGCATTAAACTTTCTTAGGGTAAATTTTTAAAATGACATACTGGTATGAACTGGATTGTGAAAGATCAGTAGAAGGTCATCAGAGAGACAAGAAAAGGGAGAAGGTAGGAAAGGGCATTCTGGGTAGAGGCAATAGAAGCAGTCTCCAGTGCCAAAGTTCATAGGCAACTGCTAAGCTGCATTTTCCCAAACCAGCCATAGGGCCTGCTTGCTAGGCTCATAAAACTGTGGGCACAGCAAGATGAAGTTACATGTTACAAATGTCATTTTAATTGGATTTGCTTCCCTTGTGCCTTGCTTTTACAGTTGCAAGCAAGGCAATGTCTTACTACCTCAACTCAGAAAACCACCTGGACCCAGGGCCCATCTATGTGCGAGAGAATGGGCAGCTGCACATGGTCAATCTGGCGTTGGATGGCGTCAGGAGCAGCCTGCAGAGACCAAGGCCTTTCAGACTGTTTCCCAAAGGCTTTTCTGTGGAGCTTTGCATGAACAGGGAAGATGATACGGCACAGAAAGAGAAGACCGATCATTTCATCTTCACATACACTCGGGAGGGGAACCTTCGGTACTCTGCCAAATCCCTCTTCAGCCTGGTCCTGGGCTTCATCTCTGACAATGTTGATCACATTGATTCCCTTATTGGCTTTCCTGAGCAGATTGCTGAAAAGCTGTTCTCTGCTGCTGAAGCCAGACAGAAATTCACAGAGCCTGGTGCAGGGCTGAGAGCTTTACAGAAATTCACAGAGGCCTATGGAAGTCTGGTGCTTTGCTCCCTGTGTTTGCGAAACAGGTGGGTATTCTGATTAGGATATTGAATGTTTTATTGAGTGTGTTAATTGTGTTAAGCTCTGGGGCTTTAGTAGGCTTGGAGGCTTCCCCCATCAAATAAAACTTTAGAGCTTAAATAAAGAGGTGTACCATTTTGAGAAAAATCACTGTCTTCTAACATCACTCTCACAAGCAATGCTTAGCTTTATTCTAAAAACACTTTATAAGGATTAGTTGATTTCCACAGCTCCATTAGGTAGAAAATACTCTTCTACCAACTTTTCTCTCTCTTTTTTTTTAAATTAAATCTTTATTATTCAGATTATTACATTTGTTTCTCTTTTTTCCCCTCAATAGCACCCCTCCACCCAGCTCCCACCCCTCCCTCTGCTCTTAGCTCCCTCCCATTGATCTCATCCATACGTGTATGATTTTTGTCCAGTTTCTCCCTGTACACCCCTTACCCCTTCCCCCCTGAGAATTATCAGTCCACTCCCTTTCTGTGCTCCTGATTCTATTATATTCACCAGTTTATTCTGTTGATCAAATTTTTAATTCACTTAATTTTTAGATTCACTTGTTGATAGATATGTATTTGTTGTTCATAATTTTTTATCTTTTACCTTTTTCTTCTTCCTCTTCTGAAAGAGTACCTTTCAGCATTTCATATAATACTGGTTTGGAGTTGATGAACTCCTTTAGCTTTTTCTTCTCTGTGAAGCTCTTTATCTGCCCTTCAATTCTGAATGTTAGCTTTGCTGGATAGATTATTCTTGGTTGTAGGTTCTTGCTATTCATCACGTTGAATATTTCTTGCCACTCCCATTTGGCCTGCATCGTTTCTGTTGAGAAATCAGCTGACAGTTGTATGGGTGCTCCCTTGTAGGTAATAAACTGTTTTTCTCTTGCTGCTTTTAATATTCTCTCTTTGTCTTTTGCTCTTGGTATTTTAATTATGATGTATCTTGGTGTGGTCCTCTTTGGATTCCTTTTATATGGGGTTTTGTGTGCTTCCTGGACTTGTAAGTCTATTTCTTTTACCAGATGTGGGAAGTTTTCAGTCATTATTTCTTTAAACAGGTTTTCAGTATTTTGCTCTCTCTCTTCTTCTGGCACCCCCGCAATTCTGATGTTGGTATGCTTAAAGCTGTCCCAGAGTCTCCTTACATTATGTTCACATTTTTGGATTCTTTTCTCTTCTTGCTTTTCCAGTTGAATGTTGTCTGCTTCTTTATATTTCAATTTTTTTACTTGATTCTTGCCTTTCTCTAGTCTGCTGTTAGGACTCTGTATAATATTTTTATTTCAGTCAGTGTATGTTTAATTTCTATTTGGTCCTTTATCATCTTTAGATGGACCTTTTCCATCTCTAGTTGGCTCTTTTGCATCTCTAGTTGGTCCTTTTTCATCTCCTCTTGGGTCTCACTAAATTTATCCAACTTTTCTAGCATATTCTTGAAAAACCTTGTAAGTGTGGTTTTGAACTCTATATCCAGTCGTTTTTTTTCCTCCATTTCTTTTGTTTGTGATCCCTTCCCTTGTCTCAGCATTTTCACTATGCCGGGGAAACTTCTGTGTTGGATTCAGCCTTATGATACCAGACGCAAAACCGAAGAAGCCTCTATTGAGCTGGGATGGGTGGAGTCTCAGAGCTTAAGGGACCGCCTTGCCTTCCTGTTGGCCCCGCCCTCCATGGCCCCTGAGTCTCACGTGACTGGGTAATCGCTGGAGCCGTCCTTGTGCGAGCGGGCCCATTGGACTCAGAAGTGGTGCAGTTGGGAGAGTCTGTCTCCCGCCCACTCGAGAAAGCCAGCGGCACAATCAGCAATCTGTCCTGGGCGCGCAACACCGTGCGCGTGCGAGACCAGACCTGATCTTCTGCGACTCCCCTAAATTTCCGTGCACCTCTCCCTTTTCACAGTCCAAACTCCCCCCGTATGAGTTTCGGCTGGATCTGGGGTTTAGTGTCGTAAGATAAGGGGTTCAATGCCGTTGGGAGTCTCCGTTTCCCTCCCGCCAGAGAAAGCCAGCCAGGTACTCCGGCACCCGCTCTCTCAGCACACGCGTTTCCGTACCTCGGCTTTTTGCAGCTTCTCTGGGTTTCTGTGAGCCCTCTCTTTCCTTCTAGCTGTAGAACTTACACTCGGCCAGCTTTCCTGTGGTTCTGGATGATGTCTGTTCTGTCTTTTAGTTGTAGTTTTGAAATTGTTGTGCGAGGCAGCAGTGTAGGTGTTTACCTATACTGCCATCTTGGATTCTCCCCCTACCAACTTTTCTCTTAAGAGAAAATAGCTAAGACAAGATGTGATCTGTCCCTTGGTATGCTTTGGGAATGTGAAAATTAATAAGTAAAGTTCTCAGCCCTTTTCTAGTTTTCAGACTTTTAGTTCTTGAGCATTAGCTAAAAAGAAACCTTAAAAGAATAAGTGATTAAAATTTCAAGTTATTGCCCTAGTTGGTTTGGCTCAGTGGATAGAGAGAGCATCGGCCTGCAGTCCGATTCAATTTTGGCCAGGGGCATATGCCCGGGTTTCAGGCTCGATCCCCAATTGGGAGCGTGGAGGAGGCAGCCAATAAATGATTCTCTCCCATCACTGATGTTTCTATTTCTCTTTCCCTCTCCCTTCCTCTCTGAAATCAATAAAAGGAATATATTTTTTTTTAAATTTCAAGTATCCTAAAATTTGAAAATTTTCAAATAAGGTCCAAACACTAACACAGAGGGCTGTCTTTCCTAACAAAGCAGATATATTTTCTTGTAACTTGCCTTTGCTCATATACTACTTGTTATTTAAAGTTTTTATTCCACCATCATGTAAAATGACTTTCAAAGCATCTATGAAGTGTTTTTTTTTTAAATGTACACAGAAAACAATTTAAAACAAACACAAAAAAGTAGAAAGGCAAGCATAAGTCTTCCTCTCATTTCTTATTTCCTCTTTCCAGAGGCAACTACTACTATTATCAATTTCTTTTATATCATTCTAGAGATATTTCGTACATATACATAAATGACAACATGCTGCTTACACTGTGCACCTTGCTTCACATATTTTGAAAATCATTTACCATCAATACTTGTAGATTTTTAAAATAGCTGTCTAGTATATCACTATATGATTTTTTTGTGAAAATGTGAAAGGCAGTTTACTGTTAAGATGCATAGTCAATATGATCATTAAGACCCTGGCTGGGTAGCTCAGTGACTAGAGCATTATCCCAATACACCAAGTTGTGGGTTTGATCCCCAGTCAGGCCACATAAAAGAATCAACCAATGAATACACAAGTAAGTGCAAAAGTGCAACAATAAATTGATATTTCTCTCTCTCTCTCCCTCCTCCTCGCTCTCCCTCTCTTCCTCTCTCTCTCTAAAATCAATTTTAAAAAATATATGATCATTAAACAAAGCTAAACAGAAAGTGTGTAATAAAAGAGAAAGTCATTCCAGAAAGCATAAGTTAAGCTCATATTGCTTGGGAAAATAAAGAAGCAATCTTTATTTAATCAGCTTCATATTTTTACCCCAGACCAAATATTGTATTTTAAAAAGAAAAGACATAAACAGATGTAGAAAAAAACAACACAGAACTGTGGACTCATGAGGTACAGACACCTTTTGAAAGCTCTGTCTTTGTGCTGTGGTGTCAGGCATGGTTGAGCCTGGGGCTGCTGCCAGTGGAAAGGAAAAAATTACCTTCTCTAAATGAAAAAGTCAGACAGAATTTCATTGCATCTCATACATTTGAGATACATTTATTTTTTTATTCCAAGTTATTGTAGAAAATTTTGAACAATGAAAAAATTATGATGTATACCTCATTTTAAAATTATTTTATAAAGGCAATACATACTATTTGTGAAATACATAAAACTGTAATATTAAAAAATTAATAGTCTCACCACTCATGGTAATCACTTTCAGATATATATCGTTATACATTTTGGAATATACCCTAATCTACAACTCATACTCTACTTATTATATGGCTTAAGTATTTTTCATGATAGTGAAAATGCTTTTTATCTATTTGTGATGTCTGCATACTGTTCCAATGGTCAGATTGGATAAGAATAGTATTTTTATTCATGTTTAATGAGAGCATAAATTAGTGTAACATTTTTGAAAAGCAGCTTAGCAATATGTATCAAAAGCCTTAAAAACACCCATAACATTTGCTAGCCCCTTAATTCCATTTACTAAGAATCTATTCTATTTTCTAATATAATAATTGCATATAGGAACAAATGTTTTTACATAAGAGTATTCATTATAGTAGTAGTTGTAATAGTGAAACCTGAAAGTTGACTATTCAACAATAGGAAATTAGTTAAGCAAATTATGGTGCATTCTTATGATATATAACTATTAAGATAATATTCAAAGAGCATTTAAAATTATGTGATGAAATGCTCATTATATATTAAATGAAAAAATAAGAATTATATATTTATGATCTGTTTTTTAAAATAAGAATTTTTATATGTATTGCATATATAGAAAGATAAAAGAAATCCACTAAAATATAGATACGTAGTGGGATTGAAACTGGGTTTTAATTTTCTTTCTTTCTTTTCTTTATTGATTAAGGTATTACATATGTGTCCTAACCCCTTTTTATTCCCCCCACCTCCCCGCTCATGCCCTCACCCCCCTAATGTTTAATTTTCTTTATAATTTTTCATATTTTCTTAATTTTTTTCTCCAAGGAGGATGTGCTATTTTTATAATGAGAAAAATGTAAGAAACATTTTTAACAATCTTTTGGCTCAGAGTTTAATGTAACAATTCCATATTTTGCTGTCCTATTCAGATATAAGAGTAAGATTTCCCCTCCACCTCCTCCAAAAAAAATAGGAAGAGGGCAGGAAATTTGGGTTTGCATTTGCAATCCAAGGCTGAAGCTGCAGTAGCAAAGGTTTTACCAGCACAAAAGAATTCAGGTCAAAGGGAAAGAGCTTGGAAAATAATTGAAAATAAGATAATTGGTAGGTGCAGGGGCTTGCTGTCTTGGGATTGAGTGACAAAGCTGCCTGCCAGAAGGAGAATCCAATGTCTTTGCAACTGGGTTCCAATCCTACAAAACTGTCCTACCTGGGTTGAAACTCCAGTGATTTTTAATCCCACTGAAAGTCACATGGAGGCAAGCATGTTTTCCTTAAAATATCACCCTGTGTAATTGAAGTAAATATTAGTAGCTACCATTTAATAATGGCCTTAATAATCCTGAAAAGAAGTAATCATCAGCCCCATTTTCTAGCTGCAGAAATTGAGGCTTAGAGAGGTTAAGTAACTTTCTCACAATCACACAAGTAATTAGGATTGTTAGAATCCAAACTCAGGTTTATCTGACTCAAAAATGTCTCTGCTTGTTCTATTGCTTCTCCACTCACTGTTCTGAACTCTTTATTTTTTTTTTCTATAAAAACACTTGCACTGATTATTTTATTCCAAAAAACAAACAAACAAAAGACAAAGATAAAAACCCTGGTCATTTGCAGTATCTATCAGCTTTAAATTTGGCTCTCCTGCCCAGAAGTTTTTCATGCAAAAATCCATCTTTCCAGGCCTTTTTAAGAATGTTACTGTCTTTTTTTCTTATTTAAGTTTCTGGTCTTGGAAGCTCTGAAATTTCTTTACATAATTGATTTCACACTGTTTATCATTTCCTTTGTCTTCCTCTGGGATGTCATCTTTTTTCTTAGTTTCTCTTTCAACACAGGATCTAATTTTCATTATTTCTTCTGCTGTTTTACGTTTTGCTTCTATATCACCTGCTTTATTGCATCTAATAAAGCAGCTCTCTGAGGCCAATAAAGCCATTTTCCCATCTTGAAAGACTAGTTCCCATTGTTCTCTTGGTCCAGTTGCATCTTAATGCCCAACAACAAGTCCATCTGAATTTATATCGAGGTATTTTCCATAGCCAGATTTTAGGGCAATTCTGGAATTGGACAATTTGACAACTGTAAACTGCTCCAGAGAACTAGGCCCTTCATCCACTTCTTTATGTGGAGCTCCCAGTGTAAAAAGTCCATTGTCAAGTGCATGTATATAGATTCCTTTATCCATTTCAATAGCTATGGTGGCTGAAATTTCACCAAAATTTGTTACTGTCCACCAGATTCCAACAATATCAAGTTGGGTTTCTTCATCATAATCTTTTTTTCTCTTCTCTTTGCTCTTTTTCTTCTTATTCTTGGCCTTGGTTCCCTTGAGCACAAGTTTGGTGGACTTGACATAGGAGTATTCCGCCTTGGTTCTGGTGACGCTTCTCTTTTTCACACATCTTAACCATACTCAGTCTATCCATGATCATGGTATAGTTCTCCATTTATTCAAACCCTCGTTTACGTTTTCAAAAACTTTATATATATTTTTTCTTCATAAGATTTTGCATTCTTAGCCACTAACTTTTTTTGTTGTTCTTGTCAAATGTTCCTAATCCTACCCCTCCTGCCCAATTTCACTCCAGCGGCTACCAGTACTAAGGGACTGAAAAAGCTGATGGAACTATGCTCGGTAACTTGCTAACTCTCCGTGTTCCAAACTCCTCTAATTTCTTTCTCGCTTTTTTCAGCTTTCTTTTTTTTTCCTTTTCAGTTTTTTTTTAATTTCAAGGAAAACAACTTTAAATATAACAATGTTACATGCAATAAACATTAATATCTCAAGAAAAACTATTTTAAATATGATGTTACCTGCAATAAATGCCAATTATTCAAAGAAATGATCTTACATATAATAATACATGCAATAAATATTTCAAGAAAAAAAGGATTTAAGTATAATAATATTACCAAAACTGTACTAACATAGTATGGTATCATAAAAGTTGTAGGAAATATTAAAAATTTGCAAATAACAGAATTACTTCTATTCTAGACTATTCTACGCTGGCTCTATTTCTGTTCATCAGTTTATGTTGTTCATTATATTCCACAAATAAGTGAGATTATATGCTATTTATCTTTCTCCAACTGGCTTATTTTGCTTAGCATGATGCTTTTAAAGTCTATTTTGTCTGATATGAGTATTGCTATTCCATCTTTTTTTTTTTCCATTTGCATGGGAAATTTTATTCCATCTCTTCACTGTCATCCTGTGGATGTCTTTTGTTTTGAGGTAAGTCTCTTGTAGAAAGCATATAGTTGGGTCATGGTTTTGTATCCATTCAGCTACCCTACACTTTTTGATTGGAGCATTTAATCCATTTAAATTTAGGGTTATTATTATTATTTTTTTAAATATAATATTGATTTTTTACAGAGAGGAAGGGAGAGAGATAGAAAGTCAGAAACATCGATGAGAGAGAGACATCGATCAGCTGCCTCCTGCACACCCCACAGTGGAGATGTGCCCGCAAGCAAGGTACATGCCCCCAACCGGAATCGAACCTGGGACCTTTCAGTCCGCAAGCCGACGCTATATCCACTGAGCCAAACCGGTCTCGGCATTAGGGTTATTATTGAGATGTACTTATTTATAGCCATTTTAACTTTGTATGGCTAGGTTTCTCTCTCTATTTTTTCTTCTCAGCAGTCCCTTCAGCATTTCTTATCATGCTAGCTTGGTGGTGATGAACTACTGTAGCCTTTTTTTTTGTCTGTGAAGCTATTTATTTGACTATTTTGAATGATAGCTTTGCTGGATTTAGTAATCTTGGTTTCAGATCCTTTATATTACCTTGAGTACTTCATGTCATTCTCTTCTGGCCTGTATAGTTTCTGGTGAGAATCAGATGTCAGCCTTATGGGAACTCCTTTGTAGGTAACAGTTTTCTCTTGCTGCCTTTAAGATTCTTCCTTTGTCTTTAATTTTGGGCATTTTAATTATGATTTGTCTGGGCCTGGGTCTATTTGGGTTCTTCTTGTTTGGGGTTCTCTGTATCTTCTGAACTTGTGTGACTTTTCCCTTTACCTGGTTAGGGAAGTTTTCTACCATTATTTCTTTAAATACCTTCTCCATTTCTTTCTCCCTTTCTGCCTCACCTACTATTCTAATATTGTTACGTTTCATATTGTCCCACAGCTCCCTTAAGCTGTCCTCCTGTTTTTTTATTTTATTTATTTTTAATATATATTTTTTATTGATTTCAGAGAGGAAGGAAGAGGGAGAGATAAAAACATCCATGATGAGAGAGAATCATTGATCGGCTGCCTCTTGCAAGTCCCCCACTGGGGATCAAGGCTACAATCCGGGCATGTGCCCTTGACTAGAATTGAACCTGGGACCTTTCAGTTTGAAGGTCAATGCTCTATCCACTGTGCCAAACTTGGTAGGGCTAATTGTTTTTTCTTTTCAGTTCTCTAATTGAGTGATATTTTCACCTCTGTCTTCTAATTCACCGATTTGATCCTTAGCTTCCTCTAATCTGTGTATTTCCTCCAATGTGTTCTTTATTTAAGTTGTTATTCTTTATTTCAGACTCTTCTTTTTTTTATAGTTACTATATCTTTTTTTTATGTTGTTGAGCATTTTAACATCATTATTCTGAACTGTATTTCAGATAAATTTCTTACCTCTGCTTTATTTATCTCTTCTTCTGGAGAATTCACTAGTCCTTTCATTTGAGGGTTGTTTCTTTGTCTCCTTATTTTGGTTGTTTGGGTTTGTGACTATGTATTAGGTAGATCCTCTACACCTCTCAGTCTCTGGTGCAGGGCAGTGTTAAAAGCTGTTTCTGACTAATTGGATCAGGCAAAGACTCAAAGCCTCCAGAGACTGCCTCTGTCTACAGACTAATAAGATTCTGACTTGAATTGCCTCCAGGCAATCATCCTCAGGTGTGACAAGAGTTTTTTCAACAGGATGGACAGTTGCTTCTACCTAGAGGCTAATTGTTAGTTTTAATCTCTTACATGGGCTCAGACAGTATGTTTTCCAATAGTCTGTATTGACTGTCTTTCCCCTAGGTAAAGTAGATGTCTATATGGGAAAGGCATTCTCCACTGTGTGAGGGAATGACTCATTGCCGGAAACTTGGGGTGTCTGCCTTCTGAGCTCTATCCCCTGAGTCCCCAATTCACTTCACCGTCTCTCTGCCAGAGCACAAGGTGGGTGGCTCCACAGGGAATTTTTGTGCATTGGCCCTTTAAGAGTGTGCCTGAACTTTCAGCTGCCACTCCCTGGCAGACAGCACCCTACTGCTTTTCATAGCTAGATGTTATGTAGTACTCTCCTCAGTTTGGTGCTCTCTGCTGGGGAGGCCTGCTTCAGGATTAGATCTCAGAGTTCTCAGTGGCTCCCCTCCACAGCTGAGATATCTTTCCGGGACTTCAGTTGCTGTCTGTGAGTGCCCAGTCAGCCCTTTCTCGCCTCCGCCACTCTTACCAGTCTCTATTCGGTCTCCACCTTCCGTCCTTGGATATCAGGGTTCTCTCCTGTGAGTTTTCTGTTGATTGTTCAGGAAGCATTTCCGTATTTCAGTTATAATTCCAGCTTGCTCCTGGGAGCATGTCCATGCCGCATCCTCCTACATGCTGCCATTTTTAATCTCCTGACTAATTTCTGACCATTGTCGTATCCTTCTCATGGGGCTGAAGGTGACCTGACTCACTGTTCTGAACTCTTTGAGGGGGCAATTTGGAAGACTAGTTTTGAGCAGAACTGTAGCACTTACTAGGTGTACCGGTTAATAATGGCAGATTTTATAATCAAAGAAAACACGATAATTTCAAGAGAAGCATCAAAAGTGTTTTATTCCAAGTAATGTCCATCACTAGCTACACATTTCCCCCATTTCTCAGGTAATATGTGGATAGTGTCTGAATAGAACTTGTTTTGAGGCAAACCATTCAGAGACCCAATTTTCCACTTCTTCGTACGTTTTTGAAGTGCTGCTCAGAAAGTGTGTGTGCCATCTATCTGAACAAGTGGTAATCTGAAGGAGGAGCAAGGTCTGGTGAATATGGCGGGTGGTTTAATACTTCCCAGGCAAGATCTTTTAACATGTCTTTAAGTGATAGTGCATCATCATGAAGCAAAATTATTTTGCCATGTCTTCTGGCACATTCTGGTCATTTCACAATCAAAGTGTGGTTCACATTGATTATTTGTTGTTGGTAGCAATCAGTATTAACAGTTTCACCTGGTTTTAGAAACTCATAATACACCATACCTTCCTGATCCCACCAAACACAGAACATTGTCTTCTTTCCAAAGTGATTTGGCCTTGCAGTCGATGTTGATGGTTGACCTGGATCAACCCATGATTTTGTGCATTTGGGATTCTCAAAATAAATCCACTTTTAATCGCCAATCACAATTTGATGCCAAAAAGACTTTTCGATTTTCTATTTGTCTTTCGTTCAGTGGATGTGGCAACCATTTTCCTTCCTTTAAAATCTTTCCCATTGCTTGTAAACAATTGGAAATCGTTTGCTGAGCAACATTTAATCCTTCTGCAAGTTGTTTTTGAGTTTGACACATATCTTCATCCAAGAATGCTTGTTATTGTTGGTCTTCAAATTTATTTGGTTGACCTGGATATTCTTTGTCTTTCGCATCAAAATCATCACTTTTAAAGCATTTAAATCAGTGTTCACAAGTATCTTGAGATGGAGCATGTTCACCATAAGCTTCACGAAGTATACAATAACTTTTTCTTCAAAATAAATAATGAATTTAAATTTCCTACAAATGCTCTTTTTTGGCACCAAATTCAACATTTTAAAAAAATATATATATTTTATTGATTTTTTTACAGAGAGGAAGAGAGAGGGATAGAAAGTTAGAAACATCAATGAGAGAGAGACATCAATCAGCTGCCTCCTGCACGCCCCCTACTGGAGATGTGCCCACAACCAAGGTACATGTCCTTGACCCTTCAGTCCGCAGACTGATCTTCTATCCACTGAGCCAAACCAGTTTCAGCGAAATTCAACATTTTTAAGTGTAGAAATATCTATGATGTTAACACCGTCAGCAGATTTGACATATAAAGTTTTGAAGTTTGCTGTCAATACCACAAAATAGGATACATATCAAATCGAATATATATCAACATATGTATAACTCCATCTATTGAAAAAAATCTACATTATTAACTGGTACACCTAATATGTTCTAGATCAGTGATTTTTCAACCAGCATGCCACAAGAATTTTTAAAACATGCACTATCTGACTCTTTAGTCAAAGGCACTGGCTTCTTTTTTCGTTAGATTGTCAAATAAAAAAATGACAATAGCCAACACAACAATAGCCTGTTGTGAATACCCTGTCTTGAATCATAAATATGTGGGTCATATAATAGAGTTGCATCTTTTGGTCACATTACATAATAAGGTTGCTTCTGTTTGGTTAATTCTTGGTACCAAAAATCCTTATATACAAGTATAGGCACCTGATTTTTTAAAGTTACTTTGGAGCAAAAAGGGTAGGTAATAACTGTTATTATATTTTTGTAAATCTGTCTAAGCTATACCTATTTCCTTGTTAGATGGGTAAAAAATACAGTATATTTTTTTAGTGTGCCACAGAATGTTAGTAATTAGTTTATGTGTGCCAAGATATGAAAAAGGTTGAAAATTGCTGTTCTAGATGAACTTCTAGTAAGGTCTGTGGTTTTGTATGTTGTTTTCTCAGCTTTGGTTTTTGTAATGTTTGTTAATCAGATGATACATTGTTAGTCCTTCTCAGATAATGTGTTTCAGAATTACTAAAAATCTTTTGATTAGTTGATCAAAGGATGTGTATTTTTCTTTTTCTTATTGCCAGTAATCCCCCAAATTCCTATTAACTCACTATAACTCTGTGATTGCAGAATGGGAAAAAGCGGCTTTATTTCTAGTGCAGTTAAAATACGTGTGAGGAAATAAGGCTCATTTGTGTACCCAGTTGAGCTCGGTCATCAGGCATCTTAGAGGGGGTATCAGTGCCCAAGGTCATCTGTACGTAACAGTCATGCCAGTGACAGTTGGAAGTAGGAGGAAAAAAGATCTAACTTCCCTCTTTCTGTCATTACCCCATCCTATTTGTGGTAATTATGACAGAATAGAGATGTGAACACTTCTAAGGATAACACTACTGGTCCTGGCATGCCATCCAACTCTGTGGAAACATCTAGACATCCATGAGGAAAATGGATCAGAAAGGCATGCTTTTACCACAAGTCAGTTTCCCTGTTCTTTTAAGATCTTCTCCCTCTGTCACACCTAATCCCATTTCATGAAGGACTAGAAGGTGGGGTGGAGGCCAGAGCCTTCGATGTGGAGTGCCTTTTTGATCTCTTTTCCTCTTTAGAGGAGGTACCTCCCTGATGCTTCCTGATAACAGTCTGACACAGTGCTCCAATGTTATTAACTTGGCTGTAGTGCTCACAGGTTTGTTTTAATAACCATCTAGATTAGAGTGAGTTCTCTCAGTAGTCATGCTGCACATACTTTTTTGTAGTAAAGTTAGCTGGATAACAGAGGCACGATGGAGTGGGCAGTTACTCAAACTTGTGGAAAAAATAAAAAATGTAATCTGTCAAATATCTCTTTGGATGTGAAGATTAGACCCCAGTGTTCTTGGCCCTGCTCCAGTTTTTAAACTAAATATTGAGCATTAGATAATTATTCCTTTAAGGAATAATTAATTTAAAAATTTTGAGTATACAACAATTTGGAAATTCTCCGATAAGGTCCCCAAACCACCAGTCTGTCTGTCATCTAACAAAGCAGATGTTTTCTCGTGTGACTGTTTTGCTTATATACTTTCATTTACTTATTTAAAGTTTTTATTCCACTGTCATATAAAATGACTTTTAATGTATTTACTAATGAAAACAATTCAACCAGTGCCCACATAGTAATCAGTCTGGTTATTACATAGTACTTTGTCCTGATGAAATGTTGGCTGTGTGGCACAAATGGTAATTTTTTATTTTTGTCCTTTTGTTTCCTTTTTGGTAATCTTTTTTTCTTCTTGTTCATCTTTTTGGTAATGTTTTTAAAGAAGGAAAAGAAACACTGTTGATTCTTCTCCATACCCCACAGATACCTGGTGATTTCAGAAAAACTTGAGGAGATTAAGTCTTTCCGGGAGTTGACCTGCCTGGATCTTTCCTGTTGCAAGCTTGGAGATGAACATGAACTCCTAGAACATCTCACCAATGAGGCCCTATCTAGGTATTGCCATCATTTGCAGATGAATTGTTTTATTATTTTTTTTAAAAGATGATCCGATAGGATCATCTTCAAGAATACCGATTACCTCCCAAGTCTATGTTTATTTGCTAAGTTTTTTGTAAACTTTTTCAATTTCCATTTTCTTGATAGGAGCAATGTAGATTAGATAATTCTTATGAAAGTAAGTCAGTTATTTTGTTTTTCTACATAACCTTCATTTGAAGCTATCTGGGTTAAAAAAATTATTTTTCCTTTATTTGTCTAGTCCTAGTTTAATTTAGCAAGAGATGAGAAGTCATACAATTTTCCAAAGTCATCATTTTCTATTTTAACTATCAATGAAGTATAAATTATTTAAAAAGTCAACTAGTAAGCCAAATACATCTTTTTCAAGAACTATAATTTAAAGAAATCACTCAGTTCATACTATTCATAAATAATTAGATTGATATCAGTCTGGCCAGCAGAGAGGAGGCCTCATAGATTTCTTTGTGGTTTCATAAACACCCAAAGGGAAAGCAGCTTTACAAACCTGAGTCTAACCCACTTCCTGGGGCCTTCCTAGGACAGACACCTACATACTGCTCTGTGCAAAGGTATTTTTGTGTGAGGTTAGTAAAAGTTCAGGTTTCCTATTGTGTGTGGGACACTGAAGCACATTAATACACCAGTGTCAGGTTAGCTGGATGGACTGAGTTATAGGTATGCCTTAAAAACTCATCCTGAAAATCTGGATTTATAAAGCTAATTAAATTTAGACGATTGTTTGTTTTGCCAAAAGAACTACCAAAGGAGTTCTTGAGCAGACTTTCCTAACATACTTAGAGTGTTTTTGTTTTCCCATAGCATTTGCAGGAATGCAGGTTTCATGTTTAATAAGTGTATATTTATCTCCCTAATGAAGCCCATTTATTTCATTCCACCATACCTCCAGTGCCTTCTGCCATCTGAGATTATGCTACATGACACTTTAATTCCTAAGTTAACCCTCACTTAGTATCTGAAATGACACCAAAAGATCTTTAGCTTCGTTGATTGCATTGGGTGTGAAATAGCATGGGGTAGAGGATATTTAATATTTTTAAATGAACTTATATGAAAGTGTGTTACATACCTAGACTTTCTCAAACTCTCTTCAAATAATTTATTTATGGACTTTGTTTTCCTAGTGTAACTCAACTCCACTTGAAGGATAATTGTTTATCTGATGCTGGGGTACGGAAAATGACAGCACCAGTTCGAGTGATGAAAAGAGGCCTTGAAAATCTAACATTATTAGACTTATCTTGTAAGTTTTATTAGAAATTATAGATTATTAATATTGGAAGAATGGCCTTAGAAATCATCTAGTTCTTCCCTTCATTTTAGAAGTGATACATTGAGGAGACTTTGCTAGGTGCCACAGCAAGTTAGTGACAGATCAGGACTAAAGCCAGAGGCTCTTGACTTCTGGCTAAATACCTCTCCTGGCATGTTGGCACCTCTTTACAGTAGGAAAAGCTCTTATAGATTCGTCCGTGCCACTTACTGTGTGCAGACCGGGCAGCCTTTCATCATATTCGTAGCATCTATTTGGTGCTTTACTTTCTTTGAGTTGCTGACTCATAGTGTTTGACATGTAGGTCCTGGTTTTTTGTTGTTGTTGTTAATCCTCACCTGAGGATATTTTTTTCCATTGATTTTTAGGGAGTGAAGAGAAGGGAGGGAGAGAGAAAAACATTGACATGAGAGAGACACATCTATTGGTTAGCCTCCCACATGTGCCCCTACCTAGGCTGGGGAGCCTGCATTCAAGGTACGTACCCTTGATCTTTCAGTCTTTAACTACTGAGCAAAACCAGCCAGGGTAGGGATTTTTTTTTTTTAATATGTATTAGCTTGATGAAAATCTGAATGAATCCATAATTGTGATAACATACTCAGGGTTATCCAGATACTGACGCCCATGGTAGAAAGTTGATAGGGATCATTTACAATTTAACTGAGCATCCTTTGAATATATGGCAGGATGATATGGTGTCAGAAAAATAGAAGGAGCAGGGTTTAAGGTCAGAGGACACTCCTTGCTCTGCTACTCTTACTAGCAGTTATGTGCCCTTGGTCAAATTATTTAACCTCTCTGAGCCTTGGTTTTGACTTCTGTAAAATAAAGATAATAATGAATGTTCTGCCTTCCTCCCAGGAAAGTGTATTCATTCAACAAATATTTTTTGAGCTTCTTCAATGTACCAGGAATTGTGCTTATGGCCTTGAGGGCTCAGTGCTAAATGTAGGACTCTCTGATGTGAGAAGTAATATGTAAGAAAGGCTTCAGGGAAAAAAAAGCAAATTAGTAAGAGTAATAATAGTCTCTGTGTCAAAGTGCCTTTGAAAGCCTTTTTAAAACAATTTTTTTTACTCTGGAAGTAAAGTAGCCATGAACAAAGTCTGACAAACTATTTTAATGCATGTTTATGTATGTTGTTTCCATATGGTTATAAATTAAACCCTTTGGGATAATTACCTGGTTCATTTTTTTATGCTAAACCCCCAGCTCCTAAAAAATTAGAGCTATAAAGGATCTTAAGGATCATCTCGTGTTTGACTCCTTTATATTACAAATAGAATAAAGATAAGATTCCTATATTTTATTTACTCTAAAAAGTTTGTTCACTCAATATTTTATATTTTATCATTGTGTGGCCTTTTTTTCTGATCTTACTATTGGCATTTTGGCAATAAACTGTAACTGAATACTACCTGTTTTTGACATCTAGGTAACCCTGAGATCACAGATGCAGGAATTGGATACCTCTTTTCTTTTAGAAAACTAAACTGCTTAGATATCTCTGGGACAGGGCTCAAGGTAGGACCTTTACTCTCTTTTCTTATTTTTTTTCACATTCACAATTTGATATTTTGGTTCTGTTAGTTGGAGTTTAGAGAAAGCTGGTATTTATGATGGTGTTTCTTTCCTACTGAAAACTAGTACTAATTGACCACATGTGTGGGCTTCCTGTTCTGTCTTTCTCTCACTAGGACATCAAAGCTGTCAAACACAAGCTCCAGACCCACATAGGCCTTGTCCACTCCAAAGTGCCTCTGAAGGAATTTGATCACAGTAACTGCAAGACCGAAGGCTGGGCTGATCAGGTACTGTATATCCACCACCACTACCCCTCCACTCTCACCCCCACACAGTTAATATGGTTTTTTTAATTTTAATTCTAAGTGTCTTATTCAACACTTTGAACAAACATTAATCCTTTGGTATTTCTTGGCTGAATTGTCATCCTTATGTCAAATCAGAGATACGGATGGCCTATAACTGACCCAGCTACTAAGGAAAGGTATTAGATGCTAGTCCTTAAATCTCATGCTCTGATCACTAGATTGTGCCTTATCCTTATTGGACCTAGGAGAAAATGTCATCTTATAAAGATTCCGAAAATAAGTGAATTCTGCCCTGCTAATGAAAAAAGCAGTATGACTCAGCTTCAGAAGGACATATTCCCTTAGTTGTGTAGAAAGAGAGTAAGTCACACTAAGAATGATTCAAACCTGACTCTTCCTCTTTTGGGGCACATTTCTTACATCTCAGAGCCTTAGTGAGGAACGGTCTTTTTGTCTTTCTCTCACTGAGTGTTCCCATTTTTATCTTCTTGGCTGAACTTAACTTTGACTCAGTCTTGTCTTCTTGATGGTCTCCCTCAACTTGGTCAAGTACACGCTTAAGTGGAAAGTCGGAAGACAATCAAGTATACAACACCAGTAGATGCCAGCCTGCCTGTGGCTGATGCCTTTCTCCTTTAAACCAATGTTTCTTGGTGGAGGCCTAGAGGGCTCCCCAAACTATTTTGTTCTGGATTCCTCCTTGGCTCAAACTGTAACGCATGATGATACACCTATCCCAACTGTCTGATTGTAGTATCACCTTCCTATAGGTCAACAGGGAGGGGGTTGCTGGTGAGTCAGGGTTTCAGAAGCACTTTGAAGTTGGTCCAGAAAATGCATGCTGAAGTAATTATCATAGTGCATTGCCAAACAGAGTTTGTAGCACTGGATTAATCATAGACATAGCCAGTAGTGGACTTGGGGCAGGTAGATGTGGGATGGTCATATAAAGGCTTGATGTAGTTTGGTAGCAGGTTGTCATGGTGGAAAGAGCATAGGCTATGGAGTCAAAGATACCTGGATTTGGGATCCTGGCTTGACAAGCCAGTAGCTATATGACTTAAGGCAACTTTGAGTCTCTGTTTCTTCATCTGTAAAATGCAGAAACCAGGACCTCTCTTGCAGAGCTTGGTAAGGGTGAATTAAAATAAAGTAAAATACCTAGCAACCTGGCCTGGAAGTAAGCAAATTGGACTCTGCAGCTTCATGCCATGCAACCTCAGCCTGGCCCCTATGGCTTGCCTGCAGAGCTTTATCTGTCTCTTGTTGATTCCTTATTAAAACTGTCTCAGGCTGACTCTGGGCTGCTGCTGCTTCATTCTCAGCAGGTGACAATGAAAAAATGAGGCTATCTAATAGGAGCCCTCTCACTTCCCTATCTCTGTCTTAAATTTTCTCCATTTCTTCAACCATATTCTACTTTCCTCCATGTAAGGGGAATAAGGATGCCACTTTACTCCACTGATAAGCCTTTAGTTTTTCCTTTTTATATTTCAGTTCTGTTCCCTACGATCACCAGCTTCCTCTGTGACATTTTACTAATAATTATTTCCCTCTACTGCCCACCCCTGCATCTTCAGTCTTACCCTGTGTTGGCTGTTTTCTCTCTGTGTATAAGCATACTTGAGCTGCTCTTACTCTAATGTGTTCCTCATCCTCCAACAGAACTGTGAATTGTTTTCATCCCACTTCCTCACTGTCTCCTCAGTTCTTAATCCTTCCATGATCGAGGTCTGGCCTCCACCCTCTACTGCAAGTGTTCTCTTAAAGGTAGCATGTGATCTCATTTTTACCCGCCTTAGCTTTTCGGCAGCATTGACACAAACATGCCTGCCTTATGCTTTTTCTCTCTTGGCCTTTCTCCTGGCTCTCCCCTAACTTTTTCATTTTTACCTCTAGCTCTTGTTGATTCCTCTTCCCTTCTCAGATACCTCCACTCACTCTCCTGATGATCATAACTGTCCCTTCTCTCACTTGACCCATTCCTACATAAATCTCTACCTGGCACCTCAAATTCAGCTTGTCCAGAACCTTACTCATTTTCTCCTTCCCTGTCCCCTCGCTCTTCTTACTGACATGCTTATTTCTTAGTGGAAGCGCTGTTTTCCCAGTTGCCCACTGAATCACCAGATTCAGCCCATCCATCATGGTATTCTCTTAGATCTGTTCACACTTCCCATAATCAGGAAAGTACCATAGAAGAGTTGACAACTGATATTTATTGAGTGCTTTTTGTGTGCCAGACCCTTCATGTATGTTATCTCATTTAACAGATGAAGAAATTGAGAATAGAAATTAAATCACTTGCCAAGGGTTCCCTAGCTAGTTAGTAGTAGTGCTAATATCTGGAATTGTACCCTTTTTTTTTTTTAAATATATTTTATTGATTTTCTACAGAGAGGGAGGGAGAAGGATAGAGAGTTAGAAACATCAATGAGAGAGAGAGACATCAATCAGCTGCCTCCTGCACACCCCCCACTGGGGATATGCCTACAACCAAGGTACATGCCCTTGACCGGAATCGAACCTGGGACCCTTCAATCCGCAGACCGACGCTCTATCCACCGAGCCAAATCGGTTTCGGCATGGAATTATATTCTTAAACTGTGTCACACTGCCTCTGTGTCCTGGAAATGTTTTTCTTTATGATAATTTCATTTCATACCATAAAAAGTATTAAATTTAGTTCTTGTTACTCATGGTATATGTGAAATAATCGTTTATTTATATATAGTTTATACTTGGCTAGATTTCCAAAAGAATTTGTAGTAGCTTATACTAAAAATATATTTGTAATGGTAGTTTTAAAAATGGCAGCTGATCATGAAGTGTCTTGAGAATATGGCAATGTGGGCATTTTACATACATACAAGAGTTTTGAGTTATATTTATGTATTTTAAGGCATGAGGGTGAGACTAGGAATGTGTAAATAGGAAAGACTAGTATTCAGATTTTAGTATTTAGTTTAAGGATATGCAGTTTATTTCTAGCTTGGAATAAAGATGAAAAGAGGGAGTGAACATTGTGGATTTTTCCTGAGTCATGCAAATACACATATCTAACAGGTTTGTATTCTGTCTGGCTCTTACATTAAAACAGAAAATCCAGGCTCTACTTGATTCTTATTCTTTTTTTTTTAATGTATTTTATTGATTTTTTAAGAGAGGAAGGGAGAGGAATAGAGAGTTAGAAACATCAATGAGAGAAACATCGATCAGCTGCCTCCTCCACACTCCTTACTGGGTATGTGTCTGCAACCAAGGTACATTCCCTTAACCGGAATCAAACCTGGGACCTTGAGTCCATAGGCCGATGCTCTATCCACAGAGCCAAACTGGTTAGGGCTGATTCTTACTCTCATCACCCATCATCTGAAGTAAGATTACTGCAGGAGTTTGTGTTTATGGAAAGAGAACAAAGGGGAACAAGGAAAGTTAGATATTAAAAGCTTGAGATTTTGTTCAGATTCAAATCTTTTTAAATACATTTTAGATTGTTCTGCAGTGGGATCGTGTGACTTCGGAAGCTGTGAAGCCACGAGATACCTTGGAACCTCGAAAAGCAGCTCAGCACTTCTGTGAGAGATTCCCTTTTCTTTGGAATTCCCTTTCACCCTTAGGTTTTTTGCACCCTTAAAGCAGTTAACTTGTTTTCACACAGTGGGAAAATTAACCCTGATAGTACCAACTTCATTAGATCACCAAGGCTTGTGTTCACAAATAGTTTAGAGCAGCAGTCGCCAACCAGTGGTTCGTGAGATCTGAAAGGTTGGCAACTGCTGGTTTAGAGCAGTACACTTTGAACACCAGTATAAGAAAAATAGCTTATTAAATGTATGTATTTATATCCTATCTTGTTCCAAAAATAATTTGCAATAGATAGATTATAGAGATTCATAAGGAATTAAGTGTAGCCGAAAAGTAGAAGCAACTCAAGTGTTCATCAGTAGATTAATGGATAACAAAATATATTATTTATATATAGAGGAATATTATAATAACCCTTAAAAGAGAAGGGAATTTTAACACATGCTATAATATGGACGAAGCTTGACAACGTTATGGTGAAATAAGCCAATCAGAAAAAGACAAATATTGTGTAATTCTTCCCATATGAGGCTTTTAGAATAGTCAAGTTCATAGAGACAGAGTGGAAGAGTGGTTGTCAGGGACTAGGGATGGGTTCAGGGAGTTATTATTTAATAGGTATGGAGTTTCAGGTTTGCAAAATGAAATAGTTTAGTGTTGGATAGTGGTCATGGTAGTACAGCAATGTGAATGCACTTAATGCCACATACTATAAACTTAAAAATGGTTAAAATGGTGAATTTACTTATGTATATTTTGCCATAATTTTTTAAAATGAGGCTAAGTGATAATATTGAAGTGAAAGGAAAATAAAGGTAACAAAACAAGAAGCCAGGGTATACCAAAAAAGAAATACATAATGCCATATCATTTGCTAGAGTTGTGCCATAAACTTAGCTCTTAGAAGACAGTCAAGTCCTGATTTTTAATAATAATAGCTAATATTTTTTTAGCTTTTACTGTGTGCCAAGTATTGTGCTGAGCACTCTATGTACATTATTTCATTTATCTTTATATCACCCTTATGAAATAGGTTTTATATCCCTATAAAGATGAGAAAACTGAATCTCAAGTCACTTGCCCAAAGTCTCTTATCCAGGAAGTGGCAGTGTACATGCCTTCAACCTGTGCTCGTGCATATGCCACTGTTACTTTATAAGGCACTCAAAAGGGAATAAAATTGATCCAAACATCTTCCCATTGGGACCTATGTTGTTTTCTTTGGATCATCTTTCTAGACCCAGGCAGGCATTAGCATGCCAGCATAGTAAACTCACCATTCTTCCTTTTATCGCTCTTACAGATGGGAAGCGGGCTCGAACAGAAACCCCAGTGAAGTGTCCCCTGGCAGACACCCACATGAACTCTTCTGAGAAACTCCAGTTCTATAGAGAGAAAGCCCCAGACTGCCATGGGCCATTGTTGAAACTTGAAGCTGTCTCAAGCCAGGAGTCAAAGAAGAGCAAGAAGAGAGGTTTTGAGGAGCCAGAAAAGGAACAGAGTAACTCTTCACAGTCTTCAAAGCAGAAATATGTGTGTCTTGCTGTGGAAGACTGGGACTTGTTAAATTCCTATTGATTGGCAGATAAAAGTTGACCTCCCCCGCCCCATCTCTAATGTATGAGGAAAGGGGCTGATGTTTTCCTCTTTGTTTGAATTTACCTATGACATTAGAATAGCAAGCAGATATTTCTACTTTTGTGGTGGGGGAGGGGAATGCTATGGAAGTATGTAATAATTTCTAATGTATATTTTCAATACATAGTAATTTTTTCAAATAAACATTTTTGCTCTCCTTAAGTTCTGCTTATGACATATGGACTGGAGCCACAGGAAGTAATACTGGTTTGGGATGAAAGGCCATCTGAAATAACAAGGCAGCTTAGCTTGATTTGTTGCCACCCCAATTTGGCCCAGCCAATAATATATATATGTACATGGCCACCATATTGAATGCCTTTTTTGTGTCATGCCCTGCCGCCCATGGAAGGAAGGTATTAGCTCCAATTTAGAGTTAAGAAAACTCAGCCTCAAGTTAAGTGAGTTGTTCAAGGTCACAGAGCTTATAAGTGACAGAACCAGAATCTATACTCCTTTTTGTCCAACTCTAAAGCCCACTCTATTACATGCCTCTTAAATAATAGTTACCATTTATTAAAATCCCAGTTATGTTTATGAAGCACCAGAAATTTGCACAGCAGTTCTACAAAGTATCACCTCTGTGTGACAGATGAGGAACCTGAGACCAATGACTTGCTTGAACCAGTGCTTCTCAAGCTTTATTGAGCATGCAGTCACCTAGGAGTCTTGTTAAAATGCAGATTCTGATTCAGTAGGTCCAGAGTGGGATGTGAGGTTCAGCATTTGTAAAAAGTTTCCAGATGATGCCACTGCTTCTAATTTGTAGAGTGCACTTTGAGTAGCAAGTCTCTAGACCTTTCTCTATATGGTAGCCCCTCGTCACATGGCCATTGAACACTTGAAATGTGGCTAGCCCAAATTGAGATGTGCAATAAAATACACACCGGATGTCAAGCATTGAAGTACAAAAGAATGAATGAAAGATCAGCATGTTTAAGTATTGATTCCATGTTAAAATGGTAATTTGGGGATTAAAAATGTTCTCTTGTTTTTATTTTTCTAATGTGGCTACTACAAAACGTAACATGGCTTGCATTCGTGATTTGCATTATATTTCCACTGGACAGTGCTGCTCTACTATATTCCATTCCTAAAAACTAGCTTAAAGTAAGGCCTGGCAAATAAAAAGAAGGGAAAGAGAATACCTTAAGGAATTAAGAAAATTGGCCCCACCAATTTTGTGACAGGTTTGACATTTGGAAATGCTCTAGAGTTTAACAGGGATTTTAATAAAGGTAGATCTTGGATCTGGTATGTATTTTCTAGTCAGAATTAGGCGAGGTGCTAGCCAGTTGTCCAGGGTCATATCAAAGCTCTTATTTGGGAAAATTATAAAATAAAAAGCAGTGTAGATTGTTTTCTTTGTAGAAGTGAAGTTGAGTTTTAAAGTGTCATTTGGGTGGACAGCAGCACACCTTGCCAAATTCCTAGTGCAAATAAACAGCCTTGTCAAACTTAGCATATGTTGTTACACAAACTTGAGTCTAATTTGATTCCTCCCCACTCCCACCCCCACCCGCACTGTGGTGTTGCAGTGCTATACCAGTAAGTGGCATCTGGAATTACTTCTCAAACATTCCACCTGTTCAGATCATTTTGGAAGGCAAATCTTCCTTCAAAGCAATTTCTGATTCTTTTATAAACACAGTTTACTTTTAGAGCTAAGGTTTCATTTTCTTTAATCCTTTTCTTTCAAGGATCTCATTTTCTCTGCTGGTGATTCCCTTAAATATTTCTTGTTTGATCTGAACAATTTATTGTAGTCATTCAGATGGAGTTATAAAAGTCTAGGCTTTGTTTTAATGAATGAGATGAAGGTCAAGAATTTATGACTGGCATAAAATAGATGGAAAAAGTGTGTGTGTGTGTGTGTGTGTGTGTGTGTGTGTGTGTGTGTTTAACTTACCTGTGAGAATTAAGCTATTTCTAAATTATAATTTCTAATTAGAATTCACTTGCTGACTTAAGGACTTTGGGCAAGTGACTCAATTCTGTTAATTCTCAATTTACCTCTTTGAAACTGCCACCTGCATGCATATGCTTGCAAGAATGAATAAATCAATGTTTTGCAGTGAAAAGATAGTCTTTGCCTTCAAAAAGCTTGTATTGGGAGGTGGGGGATGAGTTAGATAAGAATAGGGCAGTAAATCAACAAGCTAAGTTCACATAGTGAGAAGTACTTTAAAAAAAGTACACGGGATATTGGCGGATGGGATAATTAATTTAGATTTTTAAATTAGAGGGTTACAGAAGGCATCTCTAAGGAAATAATGTTTGGGTTGAGAAGTAGGGTAATAAGGAGCTAGTCATACAAACATCTGGGTGAAGAGAGACTTGGGGAAGCAAAACAACCTGAGATGGGAAACCATGGGCACATTCTAGGGACAGAAAAAAAAAAAAGTTAAGGTCAGTTGGCTGCTACATAGTGAATAAGCGGCAAAAGATGTGGTTAGGAGACAAGTGGCAGATTCAGGCCTTGTGACTCATGGAATTTGCATTTTACTTCGATGGAATAGAAGGCCACTGATTATGCATAAATCACATGTGATCTGATTTATACATTGAAGAGCGAACCCTTGCTGCTTGTTGAGCCCAATGTATGGAACATGGATCATAGTGGGAGCAAGAGGGGAGCAGGGAGCCCAGTCAGGACCATTAAAGTGCATGTGAGAGATGATGGCAGTAGGACTGGACTGACTGTAGTGACAATGAGAAGAGGTTGGATTAGGGACTATTTTGGAGGTTGAACTGAAAGGTCATGTTGATATATTTGGTGTCAGGGTGTTAAGGAACAGAAGGAGTCAAATCAAAGACAATTGCTTCCTAGGGTTTTGCCTGAGCAACTGATATGTAAATGATAATGGTATCATTTACTAAGATGGGAAAATATAAGTAAAGCACAGTAGTGTGTGGGGAAATCAAAGGTTCTGTTTTAGACAAGTTTGAGATGCTGATGGGCAATTGGTAGATGAGTCTGGAGCTCAGGGGAGTGGTCAGGACTGAAGATATACATGAAGTTGGGGTTCAGTAGTATAGAGCTGATATTTTGTGCCCATGACTACATGAAATCACCTAGGGAGAGTGTAGATAGAAAAGAGAAGAGCCGAGACCGGTTTGGCTCAGTGGAAAGAGCGTTTGCGGACTGAAAGGTCCCAGGTTCAATTCCGGTAGGGGGCATGTACCTTGCTTATGGGCACATCTCCACAGTGGGGTGTGCAGGAGGCAGCTGATCGATGTCTCTCTCTCATCGATGTTTCTGACTTTCTATCTCTCTCCCTTCCTCTCTGTAAAAAATCAATAAAATATATTTTAAAAAAGAAAAAGAAAAAGAAAAGAAAGCCTGAGACTGGGCTTGGAGCCTTCCCACATTTAGGATAAAACAAAAGGGGAGTGGATGTTGAAGTTGAAGATAAAACCAGGAGAGTGTATAATATAACGCAGAAGTGAAAATGTTTTGAGAAGAAGGGAGCAGTGTTGATGTTTCTGAGAGATTCAAGTTCTTTACAGAATCCTAGGACATCATCACCGCTCTTTGTTTTACAGGTGGGGAAGCTGAGGCCCAGAGGGAGGAAGTTGACTCATTGTGATGGTTAATTTTATGTGTCCAGTGTGCTAGGTCATGGTGCTCAGTTATTTGGTCCAACACCAGTCTGGGTGTGGCTGTGAAAGTATTTTATAGATGTGATTTACATTTAAACCAATAAGTTTTGCGTAAAACACATTGCTCTTCATTATGTGTGTGATCTTCATCCAATCAGTTGGATGAAGGCGTAAGAGAAAAGACTGAGTTAAAAAAATTTTCTTTTTGAGTTGAGAAGGTAGCCAGAGGAGAACCTCATATAGAAGAAATCTGTTTTGCCTTAGCTGGTTAGGCTCAGTGGATAGAGTATCAATTTGCGGATTAAAGGGTCCCAGGTTCGATTCCGGTCAAGGGTACATGCCCAGGTTGCGGGCTCGATCCCCAGTGGGGAGTGTGCAGGTGGCAGCCAATCAATGATTCTCTCTCATCACTGATGTTTCTATCTCTCTCTCCCTCTTCCTTCCTCTCTAAAATAAAAAAATATATATATTTTAAAAAAGAAGTGTGTTTCAACATCAGAAAGTTGGTGACATGACACATGTTTATATTCTGCAAGGAACAAACTTGTAGAGAAGGGAGTAGCCTGGCCACCAGGTCTCCAGGCTGCATCAGTCCTTACCCTTCAGGAAAGTAGTGGCCGTGCCAGCAACAGTGGCTCACAAGGAGCAAGAGGAAGCCTAGGTACAGGGGAGTGAAGGCAGCCCTTGGCGGATCTCTGCAGGTAGGCTGGTTCAGGAGACTGAACAATTTAATCCCAGGAGGAACAGTCAGTGACCTGGGGTATGTGTAGCTTGAGAGGCCGCGGGGAGACAGTTAACAGTTTTGAGAGGAAGGGCTTTCCTGGGGCAGAGGGAACAGATGTGTTTTCTGGATTCAGAACTAGTTAAAGACAGTTCTGTTTCAGTAGCAGAAGGAAATTTCTAAACTCACAGCTGCTGGGAGAGGTAGTAAGTTCCTCATCTTCAGAAGTGTGCACACAGACGCTGGGTGATGGATGAAGTTGCTATATAGACAATCGAAGCATCAGGTGGGAGATTAGATGCCCTTTATAAATCCTTCCAGGCTTGGGAATCTCGAACATATCAGGCTTCCCTGGTAATCTCAAAGTGTTTCGTAAAATGGTCAAAAATACTACTTTGATGCATTTTATTAAAAATAATTATACCAGCCCAGCCATGGTGGCTCAGTGGTTGAGTGTGGACCTGTGAACTGAGAGGTCACGCCTGGGTTGCCTGGGGCTTGATTCCCAGTATGAGGTGTACAGGAGGTGGCGATTCATGATGCCCTCTCATTATTAATGTTTCTATCTCTCTCTTCCTTTCCCTTCTCTGAAATCAATAAAAATATTAAAAAATAATTATGAAACATAATGGTCATGAGGCTTGGTATAGCTTGACAGAATAGCACATCTAGCAAGTGTTGCAGCTCTTGGAAGGAAATCACTGGCTTAGGATTTGGATCAATAATTCCCAGATGTTCCTTGGGTCGCTTGGGGAGCCTGTAATAAAAGTACAGATAACCCTCATCCTTCTATTCTGATTCTGAAGAATTGATTGGCCCCAGGAACCTGCATTTTCATCAAGCAACACCCCTGCATGACATCCCACCCCTACCCCCAAGAATCTGATGTGGCAGATCTCAGGACTCCTCTTTGGGAAACTGGATGAAGATGATGGAGTGAGGATGACAAGGATTTTCTAAGGAAAGCACTCTGTAAATCTCTGTGCGTTGCAGAGGAGAAACTATGCATGGCTGTGTGGGGGACTTGCTGGGAAAGTCAGGGTGTAAATTTCAGATTCACTCTCAGGTCTAATATTTCCCTGTAGCATTGAGCAGGCTAAATGGAGAACTTTGCAGGCCTTAACCTCATTTATTTGCCATTCTCATCTGGGGAAAATAGGAGACTCAAGTCACGGCTTCAGACTCCCAGCCTATAAAATGAAATAATGATGGCTGGGCCCTGCTTTCTCAATGAATGAGGTAGGACAAATCTCCAAATATAGACACCCCCCACCCCAGGCCTGACTGGGCCTGAAAGACTTCTGGGAAAGCATCTCCCTCTGCCTTGCTCACAGATCCAGGAAGCAGACAAGAAGGAGTAATGGGATCAGCTTTACCTTCCTGCCTGAAACAACCAAAAAGTATACAAAGATTATTATTGGAAGCAACAGTTTTAAAACACTGGACACCAGGCAACAAAGGACAGTGAACCCTGAGAGACGGGAAACAAGGTGAGCCCCACAATTGCTCCAGCTTACTGCCTGGAGAGTTTCCAGGCTGCAGCACAGAGAAGGGAATCCAGGCAGATAAAGCGTAACAGAATCCAGGAACTAACAAGATGGAGTGAAGAGTTGAGGAAAAGCAAGGCAGCTAGTGGTCACAGGAAAGAATGGTGGAGAGGAGAAAGCTGCAGACACAAAGAGCTCCAGAGGTATGTAGAGAATGCACCTTGAGGATTCAACACGTGCATGTGAGGAAACTGCCCTGAGTGCAGGGGAAAACCACCCGTCAGGATTAGAGGAAGCAGGAACTATGGCCACATAAGACTAGGAAAACTGGCGTGGCTAGATTAATACCAGACAAGTAGATTTCAGAGCAAAGACTATTACGAGATAAAGAACATTAATTACTAATGATAAGTGGGTCAGTTCATCAAGAAGATGTAACAATCCTAAACATGTGTGCACCTAATAACAGAGCTTCAAGGTGTCAGTCAAAAACTGAGAAACCTACAAGGAAAAACAGATAAATACACAATTCTAGTTGGAGATTTTAATACTTTCTTCTTGACAAGTAATAGAACAAGTAAACAGAAAATGGGCAGGATATAGTAAACTATCAATCAATTAGGCCTGATTTATAGAATCCACAGCAGCAGAATACACATTATTCTCAAGCGCACACAGAATGGTATATTTCTAGCAAGACCAACAAAGAAAAAAAGAGAAGGCATCAGTGAAAACGATAAACTTCTAGCTAAATCGATCAGGAAAAAAAGTGGAGATGCAAATTATAAATACCAGAAATAACTGTGTTACTACAGTTTCTACAGATATTAAAAGACAATAAGAGAATATTACAAATAACTTTATGTCAGTAAATTCAACAACTTTTAAGAAACGGATAAATTCCTGAAAAGATATTGCCCAAGTTCATTAAAAAAGAAATAATTTAAAACTTCTATATCTATTATAGAAGTTGAATTTTTAGTTTAAAACTTTCGTGCAAAGAAAATTCTAAGAACACCTGGGTCCATTAATGAGTGCTATCAAACACTTAGAGATGAAATAGTACCAATTCTATATAAACTATTACAGAAAACTGAAGCAGAGGGAACACTTGCCAACCCATCTATGAAACCCACGTTACTCTGATACCAAAACTTGAAGAAGACATTATTTTGTCAAGAAAACACAGATGAAAAAATTCTCAACAAAATTTTAGCAAATCAAATCCAACAATATATACAAAGGATAATACATTATGACCAAGTGGGATTTATCTCAGGAAAGCAGGATTAGTTTAACATTTAAAAGCAATTCATGTAATTCACCACATTAACAACAACAACAAAAAAGATCATCTCATTGCCGGAATTGGTTTGGCTCAGTGGATAGAGCGTTGGCCTGCGGACTGTAAGGTCCCAGGTTTGATTCCGGTAAAGGGCATGTATCTTGGTTGTGTGCACATCCCCAGTAGGGGGCGTGCAGGAGGCGGCTAATCGATGTCTCTCTCTCATCGATGTTTCTAACTCTCTATTCCTCTCTATAAAAAATCAATAAAATATATTTTTTAAAAAAAGATCATCTCAATAAATGCAGAAGAAACATTTGACAAAATTCATCCATTTTTAATATAAACTTTTAGCAAACTAGGAATAGAATAAAATTTTCTCAACCTGATACAGCTCATCTGTCAAAACCTACAGCTAACATGCTCAGTGGTGGAAGACTGAATGTTTCCTCCTCTGGGTCAAGAATATCTGAGGTATGAAGGCCCAGGTCTGCTCTTCCCACTTCTATTCAACATTGTAAATAGTCGCTGATAAGACAAGACACCAGATTGGAAACAAAGAAATAAAACTATTTTCATTCAGAGGCTTTATGATTAGCTATATAGAAAATTAGATGGACTCTACCAAAAAAATCTACTAGAATATGTGAGTTTAGCAAGTTTGTATTATGGGGATCAGTCTACAAAAAACCCTGTTTTTATATATTAGAAATAAAACTGAAAAGTACCACTTACTATAAAAAATGTGAAATACTTAGAGATATATCAGACAAAGGAGTTATAAACCTGTACATTGAAAACTTTAAAACATTACTGCAAAAAATTATAAAACAAAATAAAGGGAGAGATGGGTGAGATGACTCAACAATGTTACAATGGCAGTTTCCCCCAAATTTAATCTGTAGTTTCAATGCAATCCCAGTCAAAATTCCCACAGAACTTTTCTATAGAATTTAGTGAACTGATTCTAAAATTCAGATTGAAATGTAAAGGACCTAGACTAGCCAAAACAGCTTTGATAAAGAACCAAGTAGGAGGACCAACACTACATGATATCAAGACTTACTATAAAGGGACAGTAATCAAAACTGTGATATTGATGTCAAGATAGACAAATAGATCAATGGATCAAATAGATTGCAAATAAATGAATAACTGATATTTTACAAAGTTGTAAAGGCAATTCAATAGAAAAAGGAAAACTGGATTCCATGTGCAAAAACAATAAAATACAATTTTGATTCATTTTTTGCACTATCTATAAAAATTAAAATGAATCATAGACTTAATTATAAAACCTAAAACTGTAAGTCTCATAGGATAAAATCTTTGTGAACTTGGGTTAGGCAATGAATTTTTAAATGTAAAAAATATAAAAGCATGACTCATAAAAGAAAAAATTTCATAAATTAGACTTCATCAAAATAAAAAATTTCTGAGAGATACTGTTAAAAGAATGAAAAGACAAGCCACAGACTGGGAGAAATATTTGCTAATTGTGTATCTGATAAAGGATGTGCATTCATAATATATAAAGAACTTTCAAAACCTAATAATAAAAGACAAACAATCTAATAAAATGGGTAAAATATCTGAACAAACTTTTTTTTTAATTTTTTAAAAATATATTTTATTGATTTTTTACAGAGAGGAAGGGAGAGGGATAGAGAGTTAGAAACATCGATGAGAGAGACATCAATCAGCTGCCTCCTGCACACCCCCTCCTGGGTACCTTCGATGCCCGCAACGAAGGTACATGCCCTTGACCGGAATCGAACCTGGGACCTTTCAGTTCACAAACCAACGCTCTATCCACTGAGCCAAACTGGTCAGGGCCATTATCTTAATTGTAATAGTTTCATGGGTATATACATGGGTTAAAACTTAGGAAAATGTACATTTTCAATACATGTAGCTTACTGTACATCAATTATACTCCAGTAAAGCTGATTTAAAAACTAATTGAACTGTATACTTAAGACCTGTGCATTTCATCATTTCGTGTAAATTATATCTCAATTAGACCATTTTTTATAGGACTCAGAGAAATCATTTCTCCCTGCACTCAGGTGGCCCTCAGAATCCCAGCAGCAGCCACCAGACAGTGTTACTTTGGGCTGGTCCCTTCCCTCTCTGGGAAGCTCTCAGTGCCTCTCCAGCTTTGATGTCTGTAGTTCAATGAATCTAAGGATGAACGGAAAGTCTCAGGCAAACAGCAATGGCAGAGGGTTAAGTCAGACCAGATTTCCAATCCAAACCCTGGGGTGAAGGCTGAGCCACTTTAAATTCCATCCATCTATCCCAGTGTGTTTGCACAGCGAAGAGCCTGTTGTACTTAAAGTACTGATTTTGGAGCTGAGTCCGGGGATGCTGGGAGATGGCAAATATTGATGCTGGCTGGCTGGGTTCTCCCTGCAGGCTGTGGTATGAAATCCCCTGCTCTGCTGATGAGAGCCAAGGGAGGCCTCTGGCTGGCTGCGCTGGGCGCTGTGGCTTTCTGGACCTGGCTTAGGGAGTGTGGTTTGCAAGGTTGCCGGGGCATCTGCTTCTTTCTGAAAGGAAGAACCAATAAATAAGAACAAATGCTGTTCTGCTAGTGCCAGCCACCTCCGGTCTCCAGGCTGCCGCACGCTGGCCTGGGTTTTCAGCTTTCTCTTCTAGGGAATCCTGGCCTAGAAAGGGTGAGACATTAAGGATGTGGTGGGCTCTGGATTTGGGTCTATCAAGGTTTGATCCTGGTTAAGTCCTTTAAAAGTTGTGTGATTTTGCCCTGGCTGTTGTTGCTACCCTGTTTCCCCCAAAATAAGACAGTGTCTTATATTAATTTTTGTTCCCAAAGATGCGCCAGGTCTTATTTTCAGGGGATGTCTTATTTTTCCATGAAGAAGAACATGGTACACATTTACTGTTGGACAACAACAAAAGGAAACTTATTACCTGTATATGGTATGGTGGTAGTTGTCATCACAAACCAGCTCACTGATTGGCTGGAGCTGTTCAGGCAGTGCGAGGTCTCTTTAAATCAGGAGTCAGACGCCTTACGGTAGCTTCAGGGGCCTTATATTCCGGGGAGGCCTTATGTTTGGGGGAGGCCTTATTTTCGGGGAGGTCTTATTTTCAGGAGATGCCTTATATTATAGCGAGAGGCAAAACTGGAAGTAGGTCTTATTTTCAGGGGATGTCTTACTTTCAGGGAAACAGGGTAAGTGGTTAGAGCACTGGCCCAAGCACCAAAGGGTCATGGTTTTGATTCCCATTCAGGGGCACTAACCTAGATTGCAGGTTCAACCTGCGCATGCAGGAGGCAACTAATGGATGTGTCTCTATATCCTCTGGTGAGGATTAATGAAGAACAAATAAAAAAAAGCTATGTGATCTGAAGCAAGCAACTTCATGCCTCTGTGAAGTGCTCATAACCAAACCAGGTTCCTAGAAATGAGATACATGAGATAAGACAACCAAAAGTTTGCCATGGTGCTTGGCATGTGCTTGGCTCGCTAAACATTGGCTGTTAACATTCATTAATCCCCTAACACAGTACTTGACATGCCCCTTTCTTTTGCCTGAAGCTCTACTGTTTCCAAGTGGCGTTCACAGGTCAGCTCTCACCTTTTCCTCTCCATGAGCCTGCAGATAGTCTGGCCGGATGTCCTTATTCCTAATGTACAGAGGAGGGAACCCTCTTTGCAGCCCCTCCTCAGAAGGAGAAATCCAGTGTGTTCTTCCTGCTGAACTCCTCTACCAGCTCCCTGCAGCCTTGAGCCAAGTTTACTCCCTGCAGCCCAGAATCAGAGGCTCTTCTCAAGCTCCAGCCACAGAGAACTGCTTCACACCTCAGCCAGGACTGCCCTGTCCCTGCTTCCCACCTGGCTCCATTACGGCCCTGCTCAGGCATTGTTGCCACTGGAAGCTGCCAGACCTCGAGACATAACATAAAATAGTGAACCACCACAATTAAGTGTCCAAACCCCTGGCTCTGAGCCCCACAGGCCTTGCAACCAGCTACTTGGCCTAAGCTTTGAATTAAAACAATAGTTCCTGTCTGGCTGGTGAGCGTCAACCTCTGAACTAGGAGGTCATGGTTCAATTCCTGGTCAGGGCACAATTCTGGGTTGTGGGTTCAATCCCTATTAGGGGACATATAGGAGGCAGCCAGTTGATTATTCTCTCTCATCATTGATGTTTCTATCTCTCTCTACCCCTGCTGTAGGGAGGATGAGAGGTACAGCTCTTAGCACACTGCCTGGTTCGCAGTAAGTGCTCGGCAAGTGCTAATGTGCACCCTAGAAACCTGGCTGTTGTGTTGGTGACAGCTTGGATCTTGGGAGTAGCATGCTGAGCAAAATAAATGAGACAGAAAAGGACAAGAACCATATGATTTCACTTGTGGGATATAAAACAGAAAGCAATAACCAAACACAATAAACACACAAGCTTGTAGACACAGATACAGTGTGGTGGTTACCAGAGGGGAAGGAGGTGGGGGGAGGAGAAGAAGGTAAAGAGGGTCCAATAGATGGTGATGAAATAAACTAGACTGTGAGTGCTAAGCACACAGTGCAATATTTAGATGTTGTATGATAGAATGGTACAACTGAAACTACATAATGTTATTAGCCAATGTCACCTGATAGTTTAATTAAATTTTAAAAAAGAAAAGAAACCTGGCTTTTAGTCCTCATCCTGCTACTGAAACGCTGAGTGGACTTGGAGAGGTTGGTTTCAGCCTTGGTTTCTCTGTCCTGTGAAATGAAGCTCCCCCAGTGTGCTGTGCCAGCACGGCCAAGGCTGAACCTCAGTGGGAGGGTGGTGTGGGGCAGGGGGGTGGTTGAAGGATTGAGAAAAGACAGACAAGAGAAGAAAGCTGGGTCTCGGTGGGACGCTCTTCTCTGATGGGGAGACAGGGCCACAGACTACAAGCCGTGTCTTTATTTTATAGCCAGATTCCATGAGGCAAAGTAAGGGCGTGGTCAAGATGTTTACAACGTTCTTGTGGGTTTCGATCCTACTCAACTACATGCACCTGAATTCTATCCAGCCCGCATCACTCAGGCACGTGGGGCCACGTGTTCGGACCGTAGGTTCAAGCTTACAACTACAGCCGCTGGCTATAATTGTGCTGGGAGGGCTCTGCCCTCCAAGCTGGGACTCACACGTGGCCATGAGAGGACTGTGCCCTCTCATTAGTCCAAGGCTTGAACTTGTCCAAACACTGTAGCCGCTCTCCACACCCCAGGAACTGTGGAGGGGCTTGGTGGGGAGGGGTGGGTAAAATGATGTGCAACTGTGGTGCTGCTGCCTCTGTGAAGAGCCACAGGCCAATGAAGAGGCCTAGGACTAGATGACCACCAAGGTCCACCTGTCTCTTTCCATGGGGCCCAGCTGGTGCACCACCAGCCCCTGCCAGGACCTGGGCGTTCTCTTGCTGCGTGAACCACCAAGGCTGACTGGTATGAGCAACACAGGCTCGTGGTCCCACAGTCAGTCCCCAGTGACCTTGTTCTCAACAACCGATGCTCAGGGGGTCAGCGACATATTGGCATTAGAATGCGAACAAGCTTCTTCTTGTTCCTCTGGGACCAGCTCAACCCTCTCCTCCCCTGGAGACCGGTGTCCTGTTGGAGAAGGCACAGCCAGGGAGGGAGGCTAGGACTTGCCCTGGACTTGCCCTCTTCCTCTTCATCCTCTGACCCCGTAGGTCCCCAAGGGGCATGTGCCCCATGCTCCACCAGTAAGTAGCCCTCGACATCCCTTTTCTCTGCCTACATGGTCCCATGCTGGTGTCTCTTTCTTGAACTATTGTAATGAAAGGTCATTGTAACGCTGGTAGCTGTAGCTGCCGTTGTTCATGCCTTATTGTTGTGCCCTCCAGAATCATGTCCCTGCTCACCTCCTCATCTCCTACTGCCCCACCAAACCCACTGATGTTTTGGCCACCCTGACCTGCTGGCATTCCCTAGCTGAGCCACACCCTGGCGCACACCTACACCTTCGTTCACCTGGCCCGTCAGCTGGGAATGCCCTTCGCTTGCCCCTGTACCGCTGGAAGTTCTCTTTCCCTCCAGAACCAGCCCAAATGGCCCTCCTCTGGGAACGAAGCTCCTCTGGATCAGTGGTCAGAACCCAGGATGTCCCGAGTGTACCCACAGCTCCTCACTTGTGCTGCAGAGAAATTCAGCCAAAGGTGCCAGGGTCCCGGAATGAGCATCCCTCAGGCGGGATCCCTGCGGTGCCCTGCTCTAGGATCTGGTCCTCAGTGCATCAGGGTCAGGAACTTGATGGTGTCTTGACTGCCCCTCCGACCCCCAGACGTTGCCTAGCATTTCCTGCACCCCCATTCTTTTATGGTGTGAGGTGTCTCTTCCATGAGACCCTGTGCTCCTCATGTGCTGGGATCCAGGTGTCCTCATTTCTGGGTGCCTGGCACTCAGCTTGGCCCAGAGCAGGTGCATAGGGACTCTTCGGTGAGTGATGAATGAAGCAGAGCTCACCTGTCTCTCAGATGCCCATTTTCAGTTCAAAACTCACATGAGACTGATACATAAAACTGATTTTATTCATTTCCATGGGGATATGTCTGTCTCCCTCAACAGGAACCCTCTTGTTGACCAGATTTCATGTCTCTCTTTCAGAATAAGTGTGGGACACTTTCAGACCCTCAAGCTAATTTTAAAAATACCCCATAGGGACTCTGCACATCCCCATCCCCTTGGCTCACAAGCCACAAGATAATTAGACTGATAGCAGGAATGGCTTCAGGGTTGGGACACCATAGACTATGTTAGAGTCCCACTGACTTTACTGTATGATCCTAGGCAAGCAATTTCTTCCACTGGGCCTCAGTTTCCTCATCTGTTTAATGGGAGCATCCATCCTTATCTGTCTGGGTGTGGTGAAGTTGAAAAGCTCTGCAGAGAAAGAGCTCCTTCACTCAGGCTCTGGGATCAAAATACAATCCTTACTACCAGAACCCTGGGCTGTTGGTCTGGGCACTGGTCACGGGGTGGAGGGCGGGGAGTGGTAGGGTAAAGAATGGAGTGGACAGAAGGGTTTCTCTTTCTCCATTCCTTCTACTCTACAGCTTCGAGCTTCCTGGATGGCTTCCCACTGGAGGATGACAAAGCCCCATCTCAGGTGCAATTTCATGTGATCAGCCAGCAGGCCGGCAAGGATTACTGCAATGAGGAAGATACTAAGGCTATAGCCAAGCCAGCAATACCTGCCTCGGGTACCACAGAGACAGGAAATGGCATACACCCCACATGAGGGCGAAATTCCTCAGCGTGGTGTTTGAGCCCCAGACCTGTCTTTTCTCTAAGGGGCGGGAAGGTCAGGCTCTGGGAGTTTGTCTTGGAACAGAGCAGATTTCCTCTGTGTGGCCCCACAGGCAGCCTAAAATCATGGAAGCAGGCCCCCTCGTTTGTGTTAGGAGCTGCCTAACAGGATAGTGAGCTCCCTGTCCCTGGAGGCATTCAAGGAGAGGGTGGACATCTTGAAAGCAGGACAGGCAAGTCTTATTCAGAGACAATAGTGTGTTGATTCCACTAGGTGATCTCGATGGCTCCTTCCTGCCTTCATGTTCTTTGAGGCGATGCTCATGTGAAGGATTACCAGTGCCATTCAACCAGCGTCCTGCTCTGGCCTGCTGCCACTCAGGGTCCAAGACAGGAGTTCTCGTCAGACCAGTCGGAGCAGTGCTGCACACGGTCCCGGCAGAGGCTCCTGGGGATGCAGTCACAGTACTTGAAGACAGTGGAGGGGCAGCGCCACCACCCAGGGCCGCAGGGTGGGCATGCAGTCACTGGAGGGACAAGAGCCGACAAAAGAGCAGCTGTAGTGTCCTGGAATGCGTAGGGCACTCCTAGCTCTGACACCTGTCATAGCGCCCCAGAGCCCCATCCCATCTGACATGGGTTGGCTGTATTCCTTGTTTCCCATCTTTCTAGAATGCCAGGAGGAGGTGCAGGGGGAACCTCAGAGATTCCCTGCTCAACCTCTGCTCTCTGGTCACTGCCTGGCCACCTGCCCCAGCCCAGCCAACGCCCAGACCCCCACCTGGGCTCAGTTCATCCGAGCAGTCCCCACAGTTGTTGGTTCCGTCACACTTTTGGTCTGAGTAGATCCAGGAAGCTGGGTTTCCACAGTGGGCCACAAGGAAGCCGGGGAGACTCTGGGGCACATCTCCTACAGAAGACAGACGAGGCAAGAGGAAGTCCACATCTGGCCACAGCTGTCTCAGCTTAAGATGTGGTTCGGGGGGTGGGGGAGAGGTATCTGGAGGTGTATTGTCCAAGCCACCTTGGCATTGCCAAACTCAGGGTTACCATGCATCTATCCCAGGAAAGGCATGAGGAAAAGGTTTTCCTGGAGAGGAAGGAGGTCGAATCAAAAGGAGAGAAATGTTCATTCCCTATATATCCAACAAGATGCCCAGAGAGTTGCCTCTCCCTTCTTCATTCCCTACTCTGTTTATATGCATCCCCACCTTATACCATTCCCCGCCCTTTCCTTCCTCTAAAAATGTCCTCCTTGACACCCATCCAAAACCATTCTCCTTCAAGTCCATTCCACTTCCTTTACCTCCAGGAAGCCTTCTCTAGCCAGAACATAACAAAAGTAAACGTGAAGTCTTGCACTTGGGTTCCAGAACTCAGAGGATGTGAGTGAGTTCACATACCTTGTGAGAGGGACTCAGAGCACCTTTTTTGAAAGTGGATTCTGTGTTAGGCAGCAGTGTGGCACAGCTACCAGAAATTAACACAAACTCAGGCCACATCCCTAGAGGAATAACCCAGACTTGGGAGGGGAAAAGCCTTTGTTCCTTGGACTAACCAGGGCCTGTCAGAAGTGTCATGAGCACTGTGGAGCTGTCCTAGGAGAGGGAGGTGGGCAGTTGGTATGGGGAGTGCTGGTAGGGTGGGGAGGACCACTTGCAAGGGGGGTGACTGGGAGTTCAGAGTGTGGCCCAGGGAAGGGGACATTTATATGGGGGTGGGGAATGTACTTGCCGAATTCATGCAGTGCCACCATCACGGATATAGATTAAGATGTGGTTCATGGGAGACAGGGGTTGACGAGAGGTCAGAGTTGGGACCCATCAAGGATGTCGGTAGGAAACATTCCCATGAAAACACATGCAATAATGGGAGCGGTTGCCTCAAGTTGCAGGGAGCTCCCCATCCCAGGAGAATGCAAGCAGAGGCGGGTGGCCTCTGCTGGGTTTGTTATAGAGGGGATTTAGGCACTGGCTAGGACATAGCTAGATGACTTTTAAGATCTTCTCTAGGTTTATGATGTAATGACCGTCACCTCCTTAGTGCCCCTACTCCACCCACATCAACTTACCAAGTTCTCTCCCTCCTACATGGAAAGTGTCCTGGCTACTCTCTCCTGAGAATTCATTAAGGTCTGGGCGAAGATCTTCCCATTCATTCATTCATTCATTCATTCATTCATTCATTCTGTCTTTCTCTCAATCATTCAGCAAATCATTCTGAATACCCCTCTGTGTCCTGCCCCGCATCAGGCACTCGGACCCCAAAGTCGAGCAGACCAGGCCTGCCCTGGAGGAGTTTACAGTCTGATGGCCGTGGAAAAAATGCCAATGGAAAGTGTCAACCAAGGTGACCAGGCCTGGGACCAGGAACGCACAGGGGCTGTGGGAGCCGAAAGCAGGGACCTTAACCTGGTTTGAGAGTCTGAGAAGGCTTCCTTGTGGAGGTAACACTTGAACTCTGCCATGACGTTTGAATACAGGTTCTCTGGGCATGGAGACACACAGAGTGAAGGCATTCCCTAAAGTGGGCACGGACTTATGGGTGTGGGTGGGGGCAGGTGTTCCTGGCTGAGGGCCATACAAGCGAAGGCCTGAGGACACAAAGGTGCCAGGTAATTTCAGGGACAACTGAGCCTCGTTTTGGCTGCAGGAATAGTTGGAATTGGTGTGTGTGGGGAGCAACCCCCAAAAGGCGCTGGAAGGCCCATCCAGGGCAGGGGCAAGACTGAGAAGGCACTCACGGCACAAGGCCTCATCCTCGTCCTCGCCGTGGGGACAGGTGCGGACGCCGTCACAGACCCCGCTGGCTGAGATGCAGCTCCTTCGGTCATGGCACAGGAAGCCAGTCCTGTTCGTCAGCGTCACACAGGCCTGGGCCCCTGAGTGGGCAAGAGGAGTCAACAGAGGGTCAAGGGTGTACTCACCAGGGCATCATCAGATTCCCACACCTGAGACCCACCTGAGCTGGACTGAGGGGCTGGGACATGTCCCAGCTCTACCACTTTCCAGCTGAGTGATCTTGGGCAAATGACTTGACCTCTCTGAGCCTCTTGTTCCTTGTCTGCAAAATGGGGATCATAGCACACCCCCATAGGACTGCTGGGGAGACTTACACACCCCAGAACTTAGAATGTGCCGAGGAAGTCATGGTTCCCTCCTCTCCTGGAAGCTTAGCGACAGTCTCACAGGAGGCTCCTAGGCCCGGGCTCAGTCGATGAAGGGGTTTTAATGGTGGAGCGCCTGGCACCAGGCTCGGTTCTCAGAAACAATATATTGGGCCTGGCCTGGTGACCATTAATTATGCCATCATTCCTTACACCTGGACGTAACCTTACGGTCTGCAAAGCACTTTCACATTTTTATTCGATTGCTTCCCTGAACCTCTTTGAAGTCTCCTCATTAACCCCGTTTATAGATGAGAAAGGGAAGGCTCAGAGAGGTGTGACAGGCCAGTGACACAGCTAATAACCAGGCCCGCTGACTCAGCTCTTTCCCGAGGCTGGGGCTGCCTCGCCAGCATCCAGGAATGGTGTGCAGCCATCTGAACATGTCTGCCCTCCTGAGAGTCTTCCCTCCCATCCCACCAAGGGGGGCACCCACCCCCAGAGCTGCTCCAAAGGATTAAAGGAGAGAGACTGCCAGATGAGCTGGGAGGCTGCCCTGGCTCCGTAGGCCAAGCGTGTGTGTATACACATGTGTGCGGGCGGGAGATGAGAGCAGTTTGTGCTTGCATGTTTGGGTCACATGTGAACCATGTCTTAGCTCCCAGAACTGCCTCAGCTTGTGTGAGAGGGACTGACTCTCAGGAATTCTCACATTGTCACACACACATACACGCTTCAAATGTGTGCACACACAGCACAGAGATATATACAAATATACAGGCATATACATGCAATCATAGACACATAACACAGAGACACATCTGTATATACAGGCACATGAATGCAGCTCCTTTTGTGTGCATATCTGCCCTAAATGCTCATGTTTCTGCACAGGCATGTAGAGAACTGAGTTTTCCCCCTCCCCTACCTTATCTTCTCACAGTCCCCAGCCTGGCTACAGAGCCGTCTGTCAGAAAGGTAGATGTGGCAACACCCTACCCCCAGCTCAATCCCTTTCCCATGGCTCTCTCCCTCCCCCGTGCAGCCTCTGAGGCCCTAAGCGCCTGGGCCTGCCAATGCGCCAGCCCTGTGTGTCCCCTGGCCTTCTTGCAGTCTCTCTTCTCCTCATGGTTCCTCCCACCCCAGGGACTCCCCACATGGAGTTCCCTGGGACCTGGGTGCTTTTCCTGCCACCCCTTCATACCTCAGCTGCCTCTCCCTTTTCAAGGTGCCCACTCCGCCTCCTAGACTGGTCAGAGGCCCTATTCCATACTCCACTAACCTTGCCTTAAAGTGCTTATTTGACTAATGTTTATGTCGCTCTCCAAATGGTTAGCTCCGTGAGGGCCTCACCATTGAAACTGGGGCCACATTCCTATCCTGTGCGATGGAGGCACCACCCAGGACAGCCAGGCCAGGGGAAGGGGAAGTCAGGGGGCTGTGGGGGCCGAAACAAGGCTTCTAACCCAGGCTGGGAGTCAGGGCAGGCTTCCTGGAGGAAGTGGGTCATCAGAGCTGGGTCCTCTCAATAGCGCATATTACAGATGTGTAAATGGAGACAAAACACACCCAAAGGAATTGTCCAAAAGTTACTTCATGGAGAAGCCAGTCAGGGTCAGGGCGTCCCCATTTCTCTGTGCTCCCCACCCCCTCCCAGCAGGTCTGACCCACCCACTCTTGACCACCCTGACCTGGTGTATGTGGTGGGGATCCAAGGATGACGACCAAGGCAATGAGGGCCGCAACAGCTGCCAGCAGGAGCAGCACGAAGGCTGAAAGGCAGGCCCCTCGGCGGGAGCAGCAGAGGGCGACGCAGCCTGCTGTGTGGAGCAGGAAACCAGAGATGGAGCAGCCAGCACTGGGGCCTAGGGGTCCCCCTCCTCTGGCTCTTCTCGTAACTGGCCTGTCTCCACCTCAGTTCCCTGGAGGAGGGGGCTCCTAAGCCTGCTATGATGCTCTCATTTCTGCTTATGGGCCCATCCTCACCCAGCACCAGTCCCTGGCCCCAGTCCTGTAGCTACCGGGTGGCAGTTGGGATGAGGGTCCCAGGTCTCTGCTCCGCTGCCTCACACACCTGTCCTTTCACAAGGATGTCTCTTCAGGAGACTGAGAAAGATGGACACCTGCTCTTTGAGCCCCTATCACGGGACAGAAACTATAGCAGGCCTTTCAGAGCCGTTATTTTTATTTTTCAAAACAATATTTTATAGATGAGGAAACTGAGGCTCAGAGAGGACAGGGATCAGGTCACCTTACGCGGAGCTGAGATGTGAGTTCACACTTATTAGCCATCACAACCAGAGCCCGTTCCATGATGCCAGTGATTGTCCTTTCTGCAGCTGCCAAGATGCTGGTGGGAATCCCGGCTCCCCTACTTCCTAACTGGAACCCATGGAGACGCCACTTCACTTCTCTGTGCCTGTTCCTTCATGTGGAAAATGGGGGTCATAATACCTTCCATAGGGTTGTGGAGAGGATTAGCGAGTTAATATATTAAAACAGTGTTGGGCACTTAGCAAGTGCTATAAAAGTTTTAGCTTTGTTAGTATTTATTAAGCACCTATCATGTGACAAGCTGTATCCTAAGCACTATGGAAATAACAGTAGTAGGAGACATCCTGCTTCTTTAACTTACTTGGCTCCTTTAATTTTTGTTTGCTTGTGATATAACGAAAGAAAGCTTTACCGGGAACCTACTAGGGGTCCTGCTCTGTAGAAGACACAAAAGCAGTCATAGCTCAGGTTGTTGCCTCTGAAAGTGTGTAGTTGCACTTAGAAGGCAAAGCATGTAGGTTAAAGGAGGAGTGTGGGTACAACCGCTTTCCTCTGGGCCCCAGTTATTTCAGAGAAAGAAGCAGAACACGTCTGATGCATCTTTGTCCCCAGGGTCCAGCCAGAGGCAGGCACACAGTAGGTGCTTTGTGAATACTTTGACCCTGAGCTCCAGGACACAAGGAAAGGGCCCCACTTGAGGTTAGTTAGGGCATTTCCATTCGATCCACTCATATTTGTGGAGCTGCCTGTTCTGCGCCTACTAGTCACATCAGTCCCTGCACAGCTCACAGAGCCAGGTAGTAAGGGTGGTTAAGGAAGTGTGAGCATGGTGCCCATCCGTGTTCAAAGGAGGGTGGGGTTTACACGAGCAGGTGAGGGGAGCGTGCAAAGAAAGGAGATTCCCAGTAGAAGGCATAGGAGGAGTATAGTGTGTGGTGTGTGGGGGACAGCAAGTGGCCTGGTGTGGCTGGACCCTGGAATGGGTGTGTATTGGGAAAGAAAACAATAGTAGGATCTACAGCATAAATCTAAAACGAATAACCCTTATGAACCCTCGTCAGTGGCTTCCTTGTTGTCAGCAAACACGGGGTAAACTCGGGTAACCAGGGAGACAAGATGGTGTGAGGCTGGGCAAGAGGAATGTCCTGGTCAGCCAAGCAGACACTCCTCAAATATTTGTGCAGCACAGGCCGTGGGCAGGAGGGGTCACAGGACGCTCTGGCAGAACTGAGGCCCACGCTCAGATGAAAATGCTGCACTCCAAAGCGGGGAGGCCCTTAGGGCCGACCCCTCGGGACCGAAGGGGAAAAGAAGCCATTTGTTCCAGAGCCATGCCCACTGTGAGCCAGGACTGGAAATGAACACAGATGGGTGGCACCACCCAGGACAGACACACACTAAGCAGGTGGCTGTCAGCATGGCTGACCAGGAAGTTGGGAGTGAAGGACATAGACATAGGGGGCAGAGGTCTGAGGGAGGGTGGGAGTCTCAGGGTGCTCTCTTTGTGCCTCCGTAGCAACAGCTCAACCTCAGGGAACCCCAGGCCCTCCATGCATTACCTTCTCTCGGGAGGACTTTGGTCCCAGCACTGCCATGGATGTGCCCCTGCTTGAGAGAACAGAGTGAGGAGTGGGCGTAGGTGAGTGAAGTCTAGCCTCGTGGAGCCACACCACAGAGTTTTTCAGAGAAGCCACAGAGAGCCTGAGCTAGAACCATGGTCCCTCACAGAAAACTCATCATGCCTGCTTCACATTCCCACACCTTTGCCTGTACCGTGCCCTCTGCCTAGAAGGACTTTGCCCCCACTGTCCACTTGGTAAACACTGATCCCTCAAACCAGCTCAGGTGGCTCCTCCTGGCAGAGGCTTTCCCTGATGCTCCCTTCCATCATGTGGATGGATCCTTCCTCCACGCGCCCCCTCCAGAGCAGGGGGGAGCTGAGCTAACTCAACATCTGACCTTCCCTAGATTGGCTTCCCCGGGTCAGGAGCCAGCTCAGGGCCGATCTCACCTGGGGGAATATCTTGTTCATGCCTCCAGCTCCTAGCTTCCAGCTCTCGTCTCTGGGCACTGGAGTTGATGTGTGGAATTCAGCTCAGGTTCCCTGCCTTGTCACCAGGGGCAGCCTGGAGGAGGGAAGACAGAAGGCCCTATCTGGCCGCACCCTCCCTGTGGGCAGTTCCTTTCCAGGCTGCCTCCCAGGCCGAGGAAAGACAGGAGGGCCCTGCTTCTGCCCGCCTTTCCCCACCCTGCATCTGGCGGCAAGGTCAGGAGAATGGGTCCTCGGAGGGCAAGTCACTCCCCTTCTCTGTGCCACAGTTCCCTTGTCCAGAAAATAAAATAATTAGACTAGATGTAGGGGGTGTCTTCATTTGGGAATCCCCATAACCAGCTCCCGAGGGTAAGGGAACTAGGGTATTTCTTTGCCAGCTCTTGCCAGTCATGGGTTGAGAACTGCCCGGGGTGTTAGTTCCTGGCACCCCTGGCCTGCTTAGGCAAAGGGTTGCCAGTGTTGGCAGTTGTGAGCCAGGCTATAGCCTGAAATGAAAAGATCTAGGGATGGAGAGGACCTCCTAGCGCCTGCTAAAGATGTTAACTAGATTTCATCTTGCATGCAACGGCAGCTCTGGAACTTGGGGTTCAGATGGATTCTGAAGTCAGGACTCGGGGCTTATGATTGACCAGCGATGTCTTGCTGCGGGTGTAAGAGCGAGCATGGTATTGGGCATGATGGCCATTTGCCATTCCTGGACCAGCTCATGCCCTTCGATCTCTGGCCTTCCTGGTTCTGTGATTCTTGTGTCTCTTTATGAGAAGATCCTTTCGGAATGTGTAAGTGTCCCCTCCTCTGGGATCCTGAGCCAGGCCAGGTGCAGCCACACCCGACTGCGCTGGAAGCATGGCATCGCTCCGTGGGCTCAGGCCCTCATGAGAACCCCCATGTGAAGGGCACCAGGGGGTCCTGGCAAGATGGAGGAGAAGCCTTGCTGCTTCAACCCCCCAACTTCTTGGAGTGACAGCCAGGTTATACTGAGGAGAAGACAGGACGTGGGCTGTGTTGTACAAGCTCCTCCCCACCCTGCTGGGCTCCCTTGGCCTCGGCTGGGCCCTGTATGACTCACGTCCGGATAAACATCTAGCGGGAGCAAAAAGGAAGTTCCAAAACCTCAAGAAAATACAAAAACATAGGAAGAATAATATAACAAATGATCATGTATCCACCGCTCAGAGTTAATAAATGTTGAAATTTAGTCACTTTTACTTCAGACGTTTTTTTCCCCATTAAGCATAGCAAAATTGAAGGGCTCTTTTCTTTCCCCCAATTGTATCCCCTTTCCCAAGCACTTCCTGGTGACTGCACCAGTTTGCGCTCCCACGAGCAGTGTGTGAGTGTTTCTACCACCTCAACCTTGAAATTGTCAGACTTCCTGACACCTGCCAGTCTAAGAGGTGTGAAGTGGCATCTCAGTGTGGCTCGTTTGCCTTTCTCTAGTGATTCCTATTGCTGCTACCAACCAGTAGCATTTATTGAGCACTTACTTTGCCGAATGCTGTACTGCATGATTTACATTAAGTCATGTAGTCCTCCCAGCCACAGAGATGGGGGCCATTATTGTCCCCATTTTATAGATGAGGAAACTGAGGCACAGAGCCATTAAATTATTTACAGTTGAAAAGTGGTAAATGGGGGACATCTATAATACTGTCAAAAATAGAAAGGAAGAAAGAGGGAGGAAGGGAGGGAAAGAGAGAGGGAGGGAAGAAAAAAGAAAAGAAAGAAGGAGGAAAGAAAGAAAATGGCAGAGCCAGGAGACAGGCCTGGCTGAAAAGTTCACATCTTTACCTCTACCCACACCCTTATCACTCAAAAATGTCCTCGGACCAGTAGCATCCACATCATCTGGGAGCTGGTCAGAGGTGGGTCTCACACCAGATCTATCAAATCAGAACCTGCATCTTCACAAGACCCCCAGGAGATTTGGAAGCACAATTTGAAAAGCCCTGTACCTACCCCATGCTGCCCTTTGCCTATGGGTTCCCTACCTGATGAATTGTTTTTTCACATCTCTTTCCCACTTTTCTAAGGGCCCTCTGTCTTGTTCTTATTGATTTATGGATTTCTTGATGCTGAATTCGAATAATTTGTTACATGGATTATATATCTCTTTCCCAGTCTGTAGCTTGTCACTTGCTTAGAGTGACTTCGGCTGGCTCCCTCTGTCTTTCTTGCCCAGAATCAGGTAAAAGTCTGGGACTCAATCTCAGTCTGGCTGTGGCTAGGTGACCCTCTGGACGTGAGATCAGGAAACCCCAGCTTGTGTCAGACAGGCCCAGGTTTTCATCCAGACTCTGCCAAATTAATACCTGTCTAATTTAAGGTGGCCAATCATAGCCTCTCTAAGTCTCAGTTTCCTCATCTGAAGAATGGGGTAAGAATACTTACCTCATAGTTGTGAGAATAAAGTGAATGTACATATATGAACTTTTTTTGTATTATTTCTAGATGCCTTGGTCTGTCTACAATTACAGAGATCTGCTTGAAGCCTTGGACTGCCTCTAACTCCAGGGTTCAACTCTGAGTTGGAGAATGCTAAGTAGAGAATGCAATTAAATTGACTCAGGGACCTGGAGATTTGCTTCCAGAGCTGGATAGAGAGGAGGCACTGTCCCCATCTCAGCGCTCATCACTCCTCCTATGCATTCCTCAAGTCTCCGAGCCCTGGCTGGCCACCTCTCATCTCAGAGACTGTTTCCTAACTCCAAAATAGAGATGTTAAACCCCATCCTGCTCTTCTAGGGGGATGTTGCAAGGACTCATTTACGGTGAAAGCGGGAGTGCTAGAGCTTTGCAAAAGTCACAGGAGTCAATAGACAAATTCCCTCGTGAAATATATAAGTAGACACTTTTATAAGATAGAACTATAATATTGTTTAATGCAGATGATCCAAATTTTACTGATGTTTACAGACTTAATTAAGCATTATTAAATTAACAGAAAGGAGGTTACAATAAATGCATGATGTTCTATCTTGAGGTAACATTATCAAGAGCTTTTGTTGAAATCTCTCATTTCTAATCAGTTGCTAATTTCTTTTCAAGCAAGCCTTCAATTATTGCTGTTCCAATGTTCTAAAACAATTAAAGTATAAAAAGCACAGAAGTAGTAAAAGAAGCCCAAATAATTTAGAATTGAACAAATATTTTACTCTTAGAAATGACAAAGCAAGTCCATGGGTATGGCTCAGTGGTTGAGCATCGACCTATGAACCAGGAAGTCATGGTTCAATTCCTGGTCAGGGCATATGCACAGGTTGTGGGCTCAGTTCCCAGTGGGAGGCGTTCAGGAGGCAGCCAGTTGATTCTCTCTTATCATTGATGTCTCTCTCTCTCTCCCTCTCTCTCTCTCTCTTTCTCTCTTTCTCTCTCTCTTTCTCTCTGAAATCAATAACAATATAAATTTTTAAAAATTAAAAGTAATATCAGGTAACTTCTGAACCAGGAGTTCAGTGAACTTAGATGAAAACAATTAAATCATTTTTTTACTAATTTCTAACTGAAATATAGCATTTCCTTTAGTTATGAACAGAGGCAACAATTGAGAGCAGTATTAGCAGTACCTGTGACTTTATCACCAATAGAAGTTACATTTACATATCAAATTATGGTTGTTGCATATGTTTCAAAATAATAATTTTAAATTGCATCATAGAAATTTCTGAGACAGGTTATAGACTAGATGACCTGATAATTTTTTATTTACTAAAAATATCTATATATATAAAAGCCTAAGTGACTGCCCGACTGGTAGCTATGACAATCAAGGGGGCAGACACTCCAACTGGTCGCTATTATGTGCACTGACCACCAGGTGTTAGGCGCTTAATACAGGAGCTGTGGTGACGCACCTGGAACCAGAGAGGAAGGAGCCCGGTTTGGGGTGCATCACCCAAGAACCGCTCTCACAATCCGGGACCCCTCAGGGGATGTTAGAGAGCCGGTTTCAGCCTAATCCCTGCAGGCCAGGTCAAGGGACCCCACGGGTGCATGAATTGTGCACCAGTCCTCCAGTGTATAAATAAAAGAATCCATGAAGTTTTATGAGAAGACTGGGTATCATTCATTATGGTGACTACTGTCTACATAATTGCATGAATTAGTATGTCTCACCTTAGGGGCCTGAACCAAAGACCTTAGGAGTCTGGGAGGTTTGGACCAGAGACTCAAGGGCCTTGAGATTTTTGCCTAAAGATAAATTTCTCAAGAAGATGCTTTTTACATGATACTTGTCTCATGAAAACAAGTGAAGTTGGGTCCATTCAAGGAAGGCTAAACTCTTACATTAGGACAGCAATTTTCAACCTTTTTTCACCTCATGGCACACATAAACTAGTTACTAAAATTCTGCAGCCTCAAAAATGATTTTTTGCCAATCTGACAAAAATATAGGTATAATTTTGATTCATTTACACTGGACAGCTGTTGTTGGTTGCTGTCCTCTTTTTAATGACAACCTAAGGAAAGAGGTCAGTATCCCTCTGGTATTGCATGTTTTAAAAAATTCATGCAGCACACAGGTTGAAAAAAGCTGTTTAGGAGAAGTGGCCCAAAGGCTCAGCTTTACTGGATTTGTTAGAATTTTCAAGTCAAACATTTTTTACTATTGTAGGAAATAGGCTTCTGTGATCCATCTCCAGCATAGCCAACTTTTAATGGAATCGGTTGCTAAATTTCCCTAGGGCAAACAGAAGAGGACATAGAACAAAGAACCGTGTATGGGAGCCACCATCACAGTGGAAATCTCTGAGGCAACTGCCTCCAATAGACAGAAGGAGGTGGAGACAACTAGAAAAGGGCTCAGCCCAATTTTTTTAATGGCCCCATGGGAGACAATAAGACTTAGGCGACATATGAGGAAACTATTAACCCCACAGTACTCAGCCACTGAGGAACCGGAGGGACTCTTGCACCCTAGGGGGATAAATAGGCTGTGATTGCTACTCCATGTATGCTTGTACAACTGGATAGACACTTGCTCTTGAGAACTTATTAATGGTCTTGTTTTCATCATACTTGCCTCAAGAGTCCATTATTTTAATTCAGACAGATGAGCATTTCTCACAACAATGTATTTTTTTTTTTTTGGAGGGCTGGGGAGAATTTTTTTATTTTTGAAAATTAAAATATAAAAGAGGGCAGGAATGATTGTGTTTTCACATACAGGAATTATAAAGAAAAAGGGAAAGTTTGTCTGCACTTGGATCAATACTTTTAAGACAATTGAGGATATCTGAGGAGTAACCATATTCAGGAAGCAAAAGAAAAACAAAACCAGGGGTAGATAAGAGAATATCAGACAACCATACAGTTGTCCTTCTTATCTAGATATTACTTTTTTTTTTTAAAGTTAAATCTTTATTATTCAGATTATTACATTTGTTTCTCTTTTTCCCCTCCATAGCACCCCTCCACCCAGCTCCCCCCCATTGATCTCATCCATAGGTGTATGATTTTTGTCCAGTCTCTTCCTGTACACCCCTCACCCCTTTTCCCCTGAGAATTATCAGTCCACTCCCTTTCTGTGCTCCTGATTCTATTATATTCACCAGTTTATTCTGTTGATCAAATTTTTAATTCACTTAATTTTTAGATTCACTTGTTGATAGATATGTATTTGTTGTTCATAATTTTTTGGCTTTTACCTTTTTCTTCTTCCTCTTCTAAAAGAGTACCTTTCAGCATTTCATATAATACTGGTTTGGAGTTGATGAACTCCTTTAGCTTTTTCTTCTCTGTGAAGCTCTTTATCTGCCCTTCAATTCTGAATGTTAGCTTTGCTGGATAGATTATTCTTGGTTGTAGGTTCTTGCTATTCATCACGTTGAATATTTCTTGCCACTCCCGTCTGGCCTGCATCGTTTCTGTTGAGAAATCAGCTGACAGTCGTATGGGTGCTCCCTTGTAGGTAATAAACTGTTTTTCTCTTGCTGCTTTTAATATTCTCTCTTTGTCTTTTGCTCTTGGTATTTTAATTATGATGTGTCTTGGTGTAGTCCTCTTTGGATTCCTTTTATATGGGGTTCTGTGTGCTTCCTGGACTTGTAAGTCTATTTCTTTTACCAGATGTGGGAAGTTTTCAGTCATTATTTCTTCAAATAGGTTTTCAGTATCTTGCTCTCTCTCTTCTTCTGGCACACCCACAATTCTGATGTTGGTACGCTTAAAGCTGTCCCAGAGTCTCCTTACATTATGTTCACATTTTTGGATTCTTTTCTCTTCTTGCTTTTCCAGTTGAATGTTGTCTGCTTCTTTATATTTCAATTTTTTTACTTGATTCTTGCCTTTCTCTAGTCTGCTGTTAGGACTCTGTATAATATTTTTTATTTCAGTCAGTGTATGTTTAATTTCTAGTTGATTCTTTTTCATCTCCTCTTGGGTCTCACTAAATTTATCAAATTTTTCTAGCATATTCTTGAAAAACCTTATAAGCGTGGTTTTGAACTCTATATCCAGTCGTTTTTTTTCCTCCATTTCTTTTGTTTGTGATCCCTTCCCTTGTTTCGGCATTTTCACTATGCCGGGGAAACTTCTGTGTTGGATTCAGCCTTATGATACCAGACGCAAAACCGAAGAAGCCTCTGTTGAGCTTGGGATGGGTGGAGTCTCAGGGCTTAAGGGACCGCCTTGCCTTCCAGTCGGCCCCGCCCTCCACGGCCCCTGAGTCTCACGTGACTGGGTAATCCCTGGAGCAGTCCTTGTGCGCATGCGCAACCGCAGTGCCTCTAACCGCTGCCTTTCCATCTCCCCTGCGCACCAGGACCACACGAGTCTAGGTCCCCAGGGTTTCGCCCGAAACAGGGGCTTAGTTGACTCAGAAGTGGCACAGTTCGGAGGGTCTGTCTCCCGCCCACTTGCGAAAGCCAGCGGCACAATCAGCAATCTGTCCTGTGCGCAGCACCATGCGCGTGCGAGACCAGACCTGATCTTCTGCGACTCCCCTAAATTTCCGTGCACCTCTCCCTTTTCACAGTCCAAACTCCCCCCGTATAAGTTTCGCTGGATGTGGGGTTTAGTGTCGTAAAATAAGGGGTTCAATGCTGTTGGGAGTCTCCGTTTCCCTCTCGCCAGAGAAAGCCAGCCAGGTACTCCGCTCTCTCAGCGCGCGCGTCTCAGTACCTCGGCTTTTTGCAGCTCCTCTGGGTCTCCGTGAGCCCCTCTCTTTCCTTCTAGCTGTAGAACTTCCACTCAGCCAGCTTTCCTGTGGTTCTGGATGATGTCCGTTCTGTCTTTTAGTTGTAGTTTTGAAATTGTTGTGCGAGGCAGCAGTGTAGGTGTTTACCTATGCCGCCATCTTGGATTCTCCTAGATATTACTTTTATTGTTTTGTTTTCATAAGGGAAGGCTCTCCTAACAATGGGCTGACTCCTATAAATCTGTGGCATTTTGTATACTTCCCCTTCAATGATCTGAAGTTTGCTTCACTGAATGTATTTCAATTAAACTGTTCCTGATACTAAGCACAAACTATGGCTGGAAAATAAGACAAACCAGGCTTTTTTAAAAAGTGTACTCCCAATCCCTATGTTCTATACCTGTTTTCTCACAAAAAATGAGACGATGACTGCTTGACAATTCTTTAATAATTACTCCTCTCTTCCACACCTGGATGTGTGCACAAATCTTCTAAGCCTCCATCTTTCTAATCTGGACAAACTATTTTAAAAATAGAAACCTGTATTTTGTGATCAGTGTCTTACTTGATTAGTTGTTATTGTATATATTTTTTTGACTCAGAGAAAGCTGATGACTAAGCTGCAAGGTAAGTGTGCGACTCACTCTTTTGTCAAAAAGCACTACTTCAGATGCCAACAATGCTATGTGTAAGGAAGTATTGGTTTGCAAAGTTATTTAACATTTCATGGCAAAATAACACTGAATCATATGACGATTCCGTTATCTGTTACCTAGATCACTCTTTATTTTAAAATCTGTATTATTATAACTAAAGGAATGATAATAATAGCTTTTGCAAAGTGAAATTTAGTCTAATTCTTACTGTCAAAATATAGCGTTTTATCTGAAAATATCTTAAACATATACTTGATATGCTAATAGAGGAAAGAGTTCTTGGGAAAGATTCACATCAACAAAAATCTATAGACTGTGCAATAACATAAAATGCACTTCTGACTCTAGCGAGTTTTGCTCAGTGGGTAGAGTGTTAGCACTTAGACCGAAGGGTTTCCGGTTCAATTCCGGATCAAGGGCACGTACCTTGGTTGCAGACTTGATCCCTGACTTGGGTTAGGGCACATGCGGGAGACCACCAATCGATGTGTCTCCCTCATGTTGATGTCTCTCTCTCTCTCCCCCTCTCTCCCTTCCCTCTCTTCTCCTCTCTAAAAATCAATGGAAAAATACCCTCAGGTGAGGATTTTTTTTAAAAAAGCACTTCTGACCACATTGTTTTTGCTTCAGTTTGGTTCCTGATCATCATAGCAATAGATAGTAATAAAACATTTCATAATTTTTGTCTGGGTTGGGTAGAGGTGAGAGAAAAGATTGGAAAAACAGAGTATATTAACTCAAATTTCGACACATAATTATTCAAATAAAATTTTAATGATTTCAGTTCAATACAACTGAAAATGTAGTATAAGGGCATTTTCTACTAAATTTCAAATTACAGGATGTGAGCCATTTCTGAGCAGAAGCATCATATCCTACTGAATATTCAGTTTAATTACTAAAGTGACTGATGGTATCATGGTGACAGGTGGGGAAAACAATGATCAGCTCATAGAATGTAGCTTAAAAAGGAAAACAAAAACAATGCAAATAATAAAGAAGCCACAGATATTAAAATAATACAATCCCAAATATCCATCTCTTAAATTACTAGAAAAAAATTACAGCAAATATAGTCTTCTCAGATTTGGGTAACTTTATTTTCATTTTATAGTGATTTTTAAGCCCTATAGTCAATGAAACCAACTTTAAAAGCTCTATGAGAAATGAATAGATAGCTATTACACTTTTCTTAAAAAAAAAAAAGAAAAAGAAAAAGAAAAAGCTTAAATTTCTGAATGAGCAAGATTCACTTTTGTGGGTAGAGGCCCTGCTTCTTCATGATCTTCCACTTGAGATCTAACAACCACAAGAGAAGAAGCTGGATATCTGTTTAGTTTTTGTTCATTCACAAATTCCAAGTCGCCATAGATACTCAGCTTCTGCAAAAGAAAATCAATGCATATTAGAATTTGGATAATTAGAAACCTCACTAAGTCTTCAAATAACAATTTAATCTATGGGTATTTTGTTAAACAAACAAACAAACAAACAAACAAACACATTTCTATAAATGTCCTCAAGAATGAAGAATGCTTTTACTCAAAGTGTTACAGATAGGTGATTCAGCTGCCAGTAATAGCATAGAAAACTTTTCCACGTGTCTCAAGTTAAAATATTTATAAGCATAACAACAGAGTATCAAGAAAAACTGCTCAGCCAAAACCAGTTTGGCTCAGTGGATAAGAGTGTCGGTCTGGGAACTGAAGGATTCCGGGTTTGATTCTTATCAAGGGCATGTACCTTGGTTTCGAGCACATCCCCAGTAGGGGGCGTGCAGGAGGCAGCTGATCGATGTCTCTCTCATCGATGTTTCTTAATTCTCTATCCCTCTTCCTTCTCTGTAAAAAATCAATAAAATATATTTTTTTAAAAAAGAAAAGAAAAACTGTTCAGGTTTAAATGGAGTTAGTGTTGTCATACCAAGAGCACTTATTTGGGATATTTGATTTTTTAAGTGATCCATTCCTTTAAGATCTTACCTCTCCAACTTGTGTAATGATTTGGAGTAAGTTTCTCTACTACTAAATGTTTTAACTTAATATATTTGGAAAATAAGTGCTATTTTAAAAGGCTGTGGAAAAAAAAAGAATTTACATGTAACATTTTAACACTGAAAGGTGTTCACAAACATATAAAAGCTCCTTAAATTATTATCATATCCAAGAAGATAGTAAAACAAAAGAATGAAAGCATAAAACAGAGTCACTGCAAACGTTATAGAACCTACTGGAGTATAACAGTTATGGCTAACATTCTTTGAAAGTAGGTCTATTTAGATGTAGGTGATCTCCTAAAAGCAGAAAAGCTAAATGGCAAGCAAGTATTTACTAAGAAATAGGATATTTGTTGTTAACTCCTACATCAATACATCTCTGTCATGAGTGAAACACTGCAGTGCTAACCTTACTGAGAGGATAAGTGACTGATTATAGAGCAAGAACCACATGAAAGTACTTAATATTGGGAAGGTGCATTTAAAAGATGTTAAATAAAGAGCAATTTTAAGTATTCATCAATGTTGATACATGCTACAACATGGATGAACCTTGAAGAACATCATGCTAAGTGAAAGAGGTCAGTCATTAGAGATCATGTATTGGTTGCCTATGGCCAGGGTGGTGGTGGTGGTGGTGGTGCTTGGGGAAAAATGGGGAGTGGCTACGAATGAGTCTGAGTTTTCTTTCTGGGGTAATAAAAATATTAAAAATGTGATTGCCATGATGATTGCTTCCTTGTTTCATGTTGCAGATATGGTTTCCTGACTATTGTTCAAGGCAACAAGGAGATGGCCCAATTACCTTGTATTTTTCCATTAAGAGAATATCATCCAGACAGATTCAGTGGTTGATGGACGACATGGATCTAATATTGTGTGGCCTCCTTAAAACCCAGCATTAACATGTGATAATCTGCTCTGGGGCATTGTGAAAGAAAAACTTTCACAACTCTACCTAGTAACATTTAAAGACCTTGGAACAGCAACCAAGAACTGTGTGAATGATTTCAAACATCAACATGGAAGAAAGTGAAGAGATGGAGGTGAAGTGGGAGATAGTATAAGGGAACTAATTAATTCCTCATCTTTCAGTAAGAAAACATTAGATAATGTCTAAAGCTGGCAAAACAAAATTTTGTTTTAATAAAAACAAATAAAATTTAAAAAATGGTTAACTACTTGGGAAACATATTTAAACTATTGGCTGTAGCCCAGTGTGTGTGGCTCAGTGATTGAACCAGGAGATCACGGTTCAATTCCCAGCCAAGGCACATGCCTAGATTGTGGGCTCCATCCCTAGTAGGGGATGTGCAGGAAGCAGTTGATCAATGATTCTCTCTCATCATAGATATTTCTCTCTCTTCCTCTCTGAAATCAATAAAAACATTTATTTTTATTTCAGAGAAGAAGGAAGAGGAAGAAAGAGATAGAAACATCAATGATGACAGAATCATTGATCAGCTGCCTCCTGCACATCCACGGGTGTATTGAGCCTGCAACCTGGGCATGTGCCTTTGACCAGAATTGAACCTGGGACCTTTCAGTCCACAGGCCAACATTCTATCCACTGAGCTAATGTGGTTAGGGCAATAAAAACATATTTTAAAAAAATTATTGGCTGTAGTTTGAGAAGAGAGGAAGATTTAATTTATGTTAATGTATTATTTCTAAAAGTTAAAAATTTTTAAATAAAAATTTTTAATAAATATGTATTTGAGCTGTAGGCCTGGCTCTGCCACTGATCAATTAATATAATCTTTGATAAGTTCCTTAAATCTTCCCTAAAACTCAGTTTCTTAACAGAATTTGGATAAAAAGCTATGGCATTTGTATTGTTTTCTGATTGCCTCTTTTAATGAGACTAAAGCTTCTAAATGGCAAGATTCTTAGTCTTTTTTTTAAGATGAAGAAAATGTTTATTATAGTTTAAGACATGTTTCACCCTACTTCCTGACCCTTAGAAGCCTTAAACTGTTCCTTCTTGACCTTATTCTTCATTGTACCTTTAATCCCTTGAACAGGGCCTGACACATAACAAGTTATCCATAAATATATGTGATTCACTAAACATTAATGTTATTAGAAGTCTTCTAAAGCTCTTTTTAACTGAATACATGAAATCAGATGATCATGGTTTTGACAAACAAAGAAAAAGGAGCAGAGATAACAATGAGGCAGCATGTATAGCAGGGGCGGCAATCTTTATTCTGTCAAGGGCCATTGGGATATTTAATATATATATATATATATTTTTAATTGATTTTTTTACAGAGAGGAAGGGAGAGGGATAGAAAGTCAGAAACATTGATGAGAGAGAGAGACATCGATCAGCTGCCTCCTGCACGCCCCACACTGGAGATGTGCCCGCAACTAAGGTACATGCCCCCAACCGGAATCGAACCCGGGATCTTTCAGTCCGCGGCCAACGCTCTATCCACTGAGCCAAAACGGTTCCGGCCCATTGGGATATTTATAGCATCATTCCAGAGCCACACAAATTATCAACTTAAAAATTAGTCTGCTATATTTGGTCAAACATTTAATTAACTCACCTCTAATGCCTTGGCAGGGCCAGACCAAATGACTTTGGGAAACCAAACGTTCTCCACCCCTGATGTCTATCGACATCTGTTGCTATAGCAACGTTCTGAGGCTGCCTGATTTCTAAAAAGGAATATCCAAAACTGCTACACCCTGTTGTTATATGTTAAGTTTGATCTACCTGACAAGGAACACTATGGAATGACAACTCTTCATTATTTTATTTAGATAACTCAACAAAAGAAAGTGTCATCCATTACGTTTCAAAAATGACATCACAAATGTGCAAGAACAGATGAAAAATGTGGAGAAAAGATGATCAAAATCTTTATGCATCAAGTCACTCAAAATGATACTGCTTTAAGATCAACAAAGGAAATGAAATTCTTTGCCAATTCTTTTTGGCCATTACAATCAAATGATATATGATGAATACCTATCTATGTGCAAAGCAGGCTAAAAATAAATTATTTCAGAACTTTCCTAAATAAGAAAAATAAAACTGTTCATAAGTTTCTAAGACCACATTCCGCACATCTATTACTAACATTTTAAGCTGTTTATAGTGACTGAAAAGAAAGCTTTTCATATTTCACCAGAGGCCCAAAATTCATGCCCTGGGGAAGGGCAGGGGAGAGGGGTCCCTCAGCCCAGCCTGCGCCCTCTTGCAGTCTGGGACTCCTCGGGGGATAACTGGCAGTCAGACATCCTTCTCTCAGTTTGGAGCTCTTGCAGTCCAGGACCCCTCACTCCTTACCACCTGCCTGCAATGGAGGCGAGGGAGGCATCTGCCACTGCTGCTACGCTCACCAGCCACCAGCCATGAACCTGGCTTCTGGCTGAGCAGCACTCCCCTTGTGGGAGCACACTGACCATCAGGGGGCTGCTCCTGCATTGAGCAACTAACCATTCTGCTGTTTGGTCGATTTGCATATTAGCATTTTATTATATAGGTTAAAATGGAGTCTCATGTTACTATGGAGAGGGGTCAGAAATAATTTATGTTCTAATAAAAAAATAAGTGAAAAGGCTTTACATAGAAAATAAAGTTTAAAATAGGTAGCTTTTGGCCAAGAAAATCTGAATCACTTTCTAATGCTAAGTTCTCAGTTATTTTTACAGTAAACAAAGAAAACACCAGGGAAGGAGTACTTATACTACAATATTTTCTTTAAATATATTTTATTGATTTCTTTACAGAGAGGGAGTGGGATAGAGAGTTAGAAACATTGATGAGAGAGAAATATCGATCAGCTGCCTCCTGCATACCCCTGACTGGGGATGTGCCCACAACCAAGGTACATACTTCTGGCTGGAATTGAACCCGGGACTCTTCAGTCCACAGGCCGACACTCTATCCACTGTGGCAAACCCATCAGGGATATACAACAATATTTTTAAACAAGAAACAAAACCCTAATGTGTACTAAAAGTTTATAGTACAAATAAATCCATTCTAATGATGACACAGTAATAGTTCTATATGATAGGATGAGTGATTTCTGCTTTTTTATATGTATTTTAAAAATTTCTATCCTAAGTATACAGTATTTTTATAATAAAAATGGAGGCCTGGTGCATGAAAATTCATGCACTTGGGGGGGGGCATTCCTCCAGCCTGGCCTATGCCCTCTTGCAGACCAGGAGCCCCCAGGAGCAGGTGTAAGTTGCAGTCTGGCCACCCCATGGGGGATGATTTGTGGGCTGATCGGGGAATGGCGCCATCTGGTGAGTGGCTGACCCTGCCCTCCAACTGCCCCTCCACCACCACCGGTCACCCTCCCCTCCCTCTGCCCATTGGTACCCACCTTGGCTGGCCTGGTTGGTTTGGTCCTGCCCTGGCACCTCCCTCCCCTCGCAGCCCCCCCCACCCCCTCCCCCCCTGACTAGTCGTTCCACTGTTCAGTCGATTTGCATATTAGGCTTTTATTATATAGGGTAGGATATATGTTTGAACACATTAATACCTAGCCAAAGTGTGATTTCACATACAAAGTAAAGCCTAAAATGAATGATTTCAAATGGTTCTTTTCCATATATTTTTCTAGAAAATATATCTCCTTAGAAAAGCCTAGCTCTTTGAGGTTATAACCATAATTTTAATTGTTAAGTATGGGAAGAAAAGCTCTAAAGAGGAGCAAGAAAGTAACATAATAAATAAGGCAGATATTTAGGAAATGTAACAGGTGTCAATAGTACTCCATATGGATGTTGATTCCTTAGATGCTATGATCACAGAAATCTAGGGGGCATATGTGGGAAAAGTGAGTTGTTCCCCAAAAAACTGAAAATAAGGGGAGATAATTTCTTACAGAATTAAAGCTATACAATCAAAATAAAATTTATCACAGCAGAGACATATAAAAGGAAAAGATCAAGTCATCTGAAAGGAAAGTTTGCCAAATTTATAAGATACAATCAAAACCACGATGAGAGGCAATTATATGTCTAAACAACACCAGAATAGGAGATTGCTTGTACAGATAAAAAGGTAAGAGAGGAAAAAAATGAAATGTCCATTTAAAACTATTTGGATAGAAAGTGCTCAAATTAGTCAGTAGGCCTGGGGACCAGAATCCAGGTTGTGGTAGATTTACCAAAGGTAAATTTCACCTGAGGCCAGCCATTCAGTCTTTCTTGGCAATAATCAGACCAATCTATATGTGTATCTTTTTTCTTTTTTTTTTTTTAACCTAAGGGTAAGGAGAAGGAACTAATGGTGTAAAAAGGAAGGAATAAAGTGCCAAATGGTGGAGAGGTCAAAAAGACTTGTTACTATGGGTTTGCAGCTTTTTTGCCATAGTATTTAGAGTACATGGGGTAATTAAAGGAAGTAATAGGCAACAAAAATCCTATGTAAGATGGGTAATTTCATTTTATCAGAAATAATGAAATGACTAAAATATGAACATCAGCACTAAAAATAACACAAGTAATGGAGCAAGAAGATGTCATTAGTATACTGATATAAGCAGATGAGTTTTAGAGAAATTTACACAATCTCTAATACTTCAATTCCTGATCCTGCCCAATTTTATCCATTTAATTTATTCTTCTAATTTAAATTCTTTCAATCAAGTTCCTTATAGTACTTCCAAGATAATTGGCTTATTCTTGTCAGTACCTAGGAAAATTGTCTACCCTCTTCTCTGCTAATTCATATCTACCCATTCTTCAAAGTTCAGGTCAATATCCACATTATCTAAAAGCCTTATCTGAAAATCCAGCACATAGTATCTGCTTTACTAAACACTTTAAATATTTATTATTTGTACCACTTAAAATCCTTATCAGCCATAGGAAAGATGATAAACAGGAATAACACAGGAGTTGTGAAAAAAAAGGATAAGAGAAATTCTAGCCTCAATATTTTCAACTGCTGTGCAATACTAGGTTAACTAGCTTTGTAAGCCTGCTAACTTATCTATAAAATAGATAACAGAACATATTGTAGAGAACATACTGCTGGATATGTAAGATATATGAAAATACAGTGGTACCTCGAGATGGGAGTGCCCTAATATACGAGATTTTTGAGATACGAGCATTTTTGCTTTGAAATATGAGCAACAGTTGAGATACGAGTAATCGCGCGGATCAGCCGGCTGCACATGACCCACCAGTTTGCCGCGACTGGAGCATCTCATAGTTTCCCACGCCTCAAGGTTACAGAACGAATTAAACTCGTATCTCGAGGTACCACTGTACTTTATAAAATTTACAGAACTATGTAAATGTTAGTTTTCAACATTATCCTGTTCCAATTTCTAGCTGTGTGTACCACATATCTTTTAAAAAATATATATTTTATTGATTTTTTACACAGAGGAAGGGAGAAGGATAGAGAGTTAGAAACATCAATGAGAGAAAAACATTGATCAGCTGCCACCTGCACACCATCTACTGAGGATGTGCCCTTGTCCGAAATCAAACCTGAAACCTTTCAGTCCACAGGCCAATGCTCTATCCACTGAGCCAAACTGGTTAGGGGTGTATCATATATCTTAAAAAATCCTATATAATAAAAAGCCTAGGTGGCCCTCGTGCGACACTGTCACAAGATGGCTGCGTGCACAGTGGAGGCGGGGCCTGGCGGCCACTCCACACAGTGAGCCTGGAGGCCCTATGGCTCTGCATGGTACGGAGGTCAGGCCTAGCATCTCTGCTGCCTTGCGTAGAGGAGGCGGGTCATGACCGCGGAGGGCAGTGTGGGCGATAAGGCTGGCAGGCAGAAGCAGTAAGGGTCAATCAGGCAGGCGAGTGGTGAGGAGCCAGCAGTCCCGATTGGACCTGAACTGGCATCGGACATCCCCCGAGGGATCCCAGATTGGAGAGGGTGCAGGCCAGGTTGAGGGACGCTTCCCAATGCATGAATTTCATGCACTGGGCCTCCAGTAAAATATAAATCTTAATTATTCATATATAAATCTCATATTAAAACATATCTATAGTCCATTAAGATAAAACTGTTCAAGCACGATGCTAGGCACATGCCAACTACTTATTAGATTCTATTTTAAGTTTCCTCCTTTCTTCTTTTCACTCTTTTTCTACTGCACTTTCAAGGCAAAAGATAATTAATTTCACTTGGAGTTGAGTTAACCCATATTTATTTTATAAATAACTTTCTTTCCTTGAAAGCTAAATTGAATAATAAAATTACAGACTTTTCCAAAATAAAACTCTTTTATCTTAAAAGTTACATTTCTTGGGTCAATTAAATTTTCATTACCAAATCAAGATAGTTTTCTATTTCTTTCAAGGGTTAGATTCCAGTACAAAAGAACTCAAAATCAAACACTCTAGACTTGCTGTTTAAAGCAGCAATTGCTCTTTAAAATTTGTGGTAATTAGTTTAAAATGTTAAGTGGGTATACAAGACTTGTTTCTTTCTTTTTATTTAATACATCTTTATTGTTCAGATTATTACATTTGTTCCTCTTTTATTCCCTCCATAGCTCCCCTCCATCCGGCTCCCACCTCACCATCTGCCCTTACCTCTGCCCCATTGTCCTCATCCATAGGTGTACGATTTCTGTCCAGTCCCTCCCTGCACCCCCTTCATCCCTGAGGATTGTCAATCCACTCCCTTTCTATGCTCCTGATTCTATTATGCTCACCAGTTTATTCTGTTCATCAGATTTTCAATTCACTTGATTTTTACATTAACTTGTTGATAGATATGTATTTGCTGTTCATAATTTTTATCTTTACCTTTTTCTTCTTCTTCCTCTTCTTAAAGAGTACCTTTCAGCATTTCATATAATACTGGTTTTGTGTTGATGAACTCCTTTAGCTTTTTCTTATCTGTGAAGCTCTTTATCTGCCCTTCAATTCTGAATGATAGCTTTGCTGGGTAGAATAACCTTGGTTTTAAATTCTTGCTATTCATCACTTTTAATATTTCTTGCCACTACCATCTGGCCTGCATAGTATCTGTTGAGAAATCAGCTGACAATCATATGGGTGCTCCCTTGTAGATAATTAACTGTTTTTCTCTTTCTGCTTTTAATATTCTTTGTCTTTTGCTCTTGGTATTTTAATGATGATGTGTCTTGGTGTGGTCCTCTTTGGATTCCTTTTGTTTGGGGTTCTGTGTGCTCCTGGACTTGTAAGTCTATTTCTTTCACCAGGTGAGGGAAGTTTTCAGTCATTATTTCTTCAAATAGGTTTTCAGTATCTTGCTCTCTCTCTTCTTCTGGCACCCCTATAATTCTGATGTTGGTACACTTGAAGTTGTCCCAGAGGCTCCTTACACTATCTTCACATTTTTGGATTTTTTCTTTTTGCTTTTCCAGTTGAGTGTTTTCTGCTTCTTTGTATTTCAAATCTTTGACTTGATTCTTGTGTTCCTCTAGTCTGCTGTTAGATCTCTGTATAATATTTTTTTCTTTCTGTCAGTGTATGTTTAATTTCTAGTTGGTCCTTTTTCATGTCCTCTTGGATCTCACTAAATTTATCCATCTTTTCTAGGAAATTCTTGAAAAACTTTATAGCCATGGTTTTGAACTCTATATCCAATCGTTTGTTTTCCTCCATTTTTGTGATCTGTTTCTTTGTCTCCGCATTTTTGCTGCTTTCCTGAGTCGGTAGAGTAGCTTTGTGTGCTAGGTATTCTATATGGCCCAGTAGCTCTGTCTCCTCAGTTACCTGAGGTGGACTCTCTTGGTGCACCGCTTTGTGGACTGTGTGTACAGCCATGTTGTAGTTGTCTTGACTGTTAGTATCACTGGGGGAATTGACCTCCACGCCAATTGGTTGTGAGGATCAGCTGTGTCAACACCAGAACTGTGCTGGACTCTGACTTATGACTTGCAAGATTGTAAAAGCCTCTGTGCTAGGCTTGGATGGGACAGAGTCTCAGAGCTGAACGAAAGCTTTGGCTTCCCATCAGCCCCTGGGTCTGTGTCCCTCGGTAATCACTGCAGCCCTCTTTGCGCACAGTCAAACTCGCGCGCCTTCAGATCTCTGCCTTTCTGGCTCCTGAGTTTCTGTGTGCCCTGGGGACCTGTATGAGTCTGGATCCTCAGGGTCTCACTCAAGACTGGGGTTCAGTGCAGTCCGGCATGGATTTCAGTGCAGTTGGGAGGTTCTGTCTTCCTCCCGCTAAAGAAAGCCAGCAGCACAATCAGCAGTCAGCCCTCTGTGTGCGCACTTTTGCGCACACCTCCAAACCTCTGCCTTTCGCTCTGTCAGACGACTCTCCTAAGTTTTCCTGCACTCCTCCCTTTTCACAACAGTCCAGACTCCCCCATACGTGGCAGCAGGTTAGGTGTTCACCTATGTCACCATCTTGGTTTCTCCCCAAGACTTCTTTCTTAAATATCACCTTAGAAACTAACATCAACCGGGTCTTTTCAGTCTCACAGAACTAGGGAGAGAAACACTTTAAATCAGTCAACATGTATGGAACTATGGTAGTTAGCTTTATAGAAAACTGAATAATGATTCTTGTGCTGCAAACAAGAATTTTCATGTGTGCCAACCCCCAGATATGTGACTGAAACCACCAAATCTTCTCTCATTCTATTAGTAGAGAGGCCTTGTTTTTTCTAGTTAAAATATAAAGTAGGTATTTAAAATGATTAATCATATAGCTCAGTCTTCAAAAAGGGTATTAGAATTAAACCTACCTCAGAGGGAACATACTGCTCCACAGCTGTAGCAACAGTTGCACAACAAATCCAGAGCAATACCATCACTGAGAGGACAAGAGTTGTGGTGAAAATCCACCCAGAGTTTCTGAAAAAAAAGAAAAGAAAGAAAGAAGAAAATACATATCAACAATTAGTCATGTTAAAATTTCACAATATAAGAAACTGGAGATTCCTGATAATTAAAGGCAATCAAGATTATGTACTTATTTTAATAATCTAATTAAAGCTTGATGATTACTACCTTTAAAACTATTTTTTAAAAACAATAGATGTTAGGGTGGTATGAAATCCTTCCCTTTATTTCTTGTTTCCGTAACATGGCTGCATCACTTTTGCAACTTAAAAAAAACAGATATACTTAAAAAAAAAACACAGGCTTTTTGTTAAATGTATGAAATTAAAGCAAATTATTTTCAAGGGAAATTTTAAATTACTAAAAGAGATAAGAAAAATAAAAATATCCTATAAATTATACACTGCTATAAAATTTTATATGTATTATTTTACAAGATATTATACTAGCTTTACGAAAAACAAATATCCCAGAATTAAGGTATAGAATAAATTATGAAATTATCATTTGTTTTACAAAGAGATTACAACAGCCTTCCAGAAGTTAGCTTCTCTAGAGCATTTCAAATATTTAATCTGCCATAATTTACTTACAATTCAAAAGAGTACATCTTTTATGAAGTATTCTGTACCCATTATAGCATATTTTAGTGAAGATAAAGTTACATGTTTCTTATGATTAAAATATTTTTAAAAAATATGTTTTTATTGATTTCAGAGAGAGGAAAGGTAAATGAGAGACAGAAAGATTGATCGGCTGTCTCCTGCAAGCCCACTACTGGGGATCAAGCCTGAAACCCAGGCAAGTGCCCTGTCTGGAAATCAAACCATGACCTCCTGGTTCATGGGATGACCTGGTTCATGGGATGAAGCTCAACCAACTGAGCCACGTCAACTGAGCTGATGAAAATATCTTTAAAAAAAAATAGTACTTACTGATTTTAGAGAGGAAGGGGGAGGGAGAGATAGAAACATCAACTAAAGCTTTTTCTATAATTGACCTATTATTTGCCAAACTATAAATTAAGATTCCAAGAACAGGAATAAGTCAAGCTATTTTTAAATATTTAAGAGTCTAATTCTGAAAAACTATGTAATTAGAAAATTGACCATTTTCACATCTGGGCTCATCCAACACTGCCTAATAAAAGATATCACCACAACCCAGTCACCTGAGGGTTTGCCAACACTTGAACATGCTAAGGAAAAAGCATGCACTCACTACTTGTCTCTTAGCAAAAGAGATAGACTTTGGACAATGTATTGTAGCTAAAAGCAGGGAATTCCTACATGATGCTTTTAAGTATTCCAATTTAGCAAGATAGTAGAGTAAAAATATTTTAAATGAAAAAATACCTAATTTACATATCCCAGCCCTAACCTGGTATTGAGAAATTCCCTTCCATGCAATTAGGATGTATTTCATATCTGGATTCCAGTCACAACTAGTTAAGCCAGAAAACTAAGACTCATTTTATTTAAGTCAATCCACTTCTTAAACCTCTACAACAAAATCCAACAAGATTCTCCATCATCTCCTATTCTACCTAATGCCCTAGTTCAGATTTCGTAATTTCTTGCCTGGTTTACCCAAGTTGTTCAACATGACCCTCTCCTTCACAAGGCTTCTTCCTGATACTAAAAATGATTATTTTCCTGCCTGGCTGGTGTTACTCAGTGGTTGAGCGTCAACCCATGAACTAGGACAGTGGTTCTCAACCTTCCTAATGTCGTGACCCTTTAATACAGCTCCTCATGTGGTGGTGACCCCCAACCATAAAATTATTTCCGTTGCTATTTTATAACTGTAATTTTGCTACTGGTATGAACTGTAATGTAAATATCTGATATGCGGGATGTATTTTCATTGTTACAAATTGAACATAATTAAAGCATAGTGATTAATCACAAAAACAATATGTAATTATATATTGTGAAATATTTATTTCTAATTACAAATAAATGAAATTTTGTCTTGAATCAAGGTGTAGCATGGGTAACAGTCTTCATATGACAACAGTAAACTACATTGCTACACTTTGCTATACTGAGGAGCAGTGTGTTGGTTCCTAAGACCATGGGAAATATATGTTTTCCGATGGTCTTAGGCGACCCCTGTGAAAGGGTTGTTCGACCCCCAAAGGGGTCGCGACCCACAGGTTGAGAACCGCTGAACTAGGATATCATGGTTAAGTTCCTTGTCAGAGACATGCCCGGGTTGTAGGCTTGATCCCCAGTAAGGGGAATACAGGGGGCAGCTGATCAACGATTCTCTCTTATCATTGATGTTTTTATCTCTTTCTCCCTCTCTCTGAAATCATTTTTTAAAAAACATATTTTAAAAAATTGATTACTTTCCTTCTCCTATCTAGCTCATGCAACCTGGTTTGGTCAAATCTCTCAATCAATGTGCTACAATTAGCAAAAAACTCTAGTCATCATTTAAGACATTTCTATCTCTGTAAATCCTCTCTTTGAAACCTGTGATATACTTAATACTCCTTGTACTCTACATTTTATATATACTTTACCTTTCATATGTAGAGTATATATAAAATACCTAGCAATCATTATTGTGTTGTTACTATCTGTTTTTCTTTTTCTACTATACTAGATTTGAAAACTCCATAAAGGTAGAGACTGAACATCTTTTCTTAGGTCTCACATTCCTAACACAGTGCCTGGCACATAATAGGTTTTCCAAAAAGAAATGGCAAGTGAAAAAATGAGTTTGACCTCAATTTCCATTCTGGAGGCCAAGGACAACTTCATATCAACTCTATGATACAATAAAAGGAAGCACTGAAGTAAGGGTCTGAAGACCAGATTCCACTGATTAGGTAGTTGATCTTATATGCAACCATGGAAAAATCATGATCCTTTAAAGAGCAAACAGCTATGGTAGGAGTAGAATGAGAAGAAGATACAGAATTTGAAAACCTAGATTTGAATTTTAATACAGTAGATATATGATCGTGGGGTAGTCGATTTACCTATTTATCACAGTAGAAAGCCAGTTCTAAGTCAAATGAGATTATTGAAGGGGGGGGAAGCATTTAAAAAAGAAATTTAGCTTTCATAAAACTATCAAATTGCAACAAAAATCTTAAATACTAGAGAGAGAAAAATGTCCTTTTTAAAGGAAGGTCAAAAGCTTTCGAAATTAAAGGAAAGGAAATTTTAAAGTTAAATCCTTATTTTCTCACCCAGTCTTTAAAGACTTTTGTTCAGTAAAAGGTATTCATTTTTAAATTCCAATATGACCCTACTGACATCTGATAAAATCTAAGAATCTATTTCTATCACAAGAAATTATACTGTTCTACTCAAGGGCTTGGCGTGGTATCTGACACATAGTAAATAGTTACCAATAAGTGTTAAGACCCACTTTCTTTCCTCTTTTATTGGTGGAGGAGAAGTATGGGGAAAGGGCTCATATCATAACTTCTTGCAGGAGTACAAGCACATAATTTAATAAAACCCTCTTCATTCTAAGAAGGTTCGATATTCCTTCCTAGGACATAACATACCCATTCCCCCAACTGCCCACTTTTCCTTGCCAGCCTTAAGAGTCCTTGGCATAGAATTGATATTCCTTCTTAGCATAGATCATGAAGTCTTCCTTAGTCTACAGCCTTAACTACCTTTCCTAGCCTTATATGTGGCCATGCAGCTAAAAATAAAACTCTGATCCCCAAAACATTAACATATACTTAAGAAGCACATTTCTTAACATAAATCAGGCAACCCTAAAAAGAAAGTTTTTATACTGTGAAAAAAACCTACGGTTATATTAAACTGCTTGGGTTTTATTAAACTAGTATGCATATCACCTTTCATTTATTATTAAATCCTCACCTCAGAAAATGTTTATTGATATGAGAGAGAGAAAGTAAGGGAAGGAGGGGGAGAACGAGAGAAACATTGATCAGTTGCCTCCTGCAGGTGCCCCGATTGGGAATCAAACCTGCAAAACCTCTGGTGCACTGGGACAATGCTCCAACTGAGCCATACTGGCCAGGGCTGCTTATTACTTTTTAAGAAATTAAAATATCCAAAAGTAGACATTTGGCGGGGAGAAGGTAAATTTTTTTTCATTTTTTACTTTTGAGCAGTTAATAAAATTTTAAAATAAGAAAAAGGAATATATCTCTCTGATATAAGCCAGATTTTATTTCCTATACCCATTAATAAAGAGGAATACATACAGAGAGAGACATCTTAAAAAGCCATCACTTTCTCCATCTTCAAGAAAGTTCCTATGTGCTTGTGAACTTCTCACTTGTACATCTGGTGAAATAACAAGGCACATGTTTGATATCTTATACTCTAAAAATAGTCTCAAATGACTACTTCTAGATCTATACATTTAATAATGAATGCAAGTTCCTATGGCACATCAAAAACCAAATAGATATTCTACTACATTAAAGGTTTTCTATTTTATTTCCCAATTCTCACTGACATTGAAGCTTTCAATTTAATTACATGTGGGCTTAAGTAATGGAATTTGGTTTATTCTAATATAAAGTTAAAGATGGCCTTATGTGCTGTCATTATCCACCCAGCAAAATCATTAGAAAGTTAATTAAATCTAAAGTAAGGTATAAGCTAGTACATTTTAAAAGGCAAGCTCAGCTTTAGCTTGATGTTTTATATTCCCATGAGTTAAAATTCACTTCTAGTATGGAAATCAAAATAGAATAGAAACATCCTTTTAGGGTAGTTTCACTATTTGGTTAGTTTACTGGGAGGTAACAAAATATTTCATTAGTTTATACTCACAATATCCTTCAAAGCAAACTAAATGGTTTTAAAATACTGGTTCTCAAAGTGTGGTCCGTAGACCAGCAGAATCCACAAAATCTGGCAACTTGTTAGAAATGCAAATTCTCAGGTCCTTTCCCAGATCTAGAAAATTGGGTGACTTTGGAGGTGGGACTCAGAGATCTGTTTTAATAAGTTATCCAGATCCTAATGCTCATTAAAGTTTGAGAACCACCCAAAGTTTCAGAAATTATTTGTTCATATTCTATTAGTGTAAAAACAATCATGCAATGAATTCTACCACAACCAGATTTGATTTCTGCGTAAAAGAAAACTTACAGGACATTTTGCTTAGCGATGATTCTTTCAAATTTGTAGGCTCCTGTTCCAACTGTGATGAATACTGGATTTCTGGCTTAGACTAAAATGATAATGAACGCAATTAAGTCATTTGTACTCTCTAAGCCTTTCTCAGTAGCAAGTTGTGTAACACATAATCTATAAACATTCAAATTGAGAAAAAGTAATAGAAGTATGGTATAAAAAAATAAAACATATTAACCACAATATACTTTAATTACACTTCTTAAATATCAGACCCAGTGCCTTACAGACAGACAGATTTTTGGCATCATCAAATAGTTTAACTTCCTGAAGCATAAAAAAAATAGAAAAAAAGACAAATTATAGTATACTGTATTAAATATCATACTCTGCAAAAATGAGTTCTAATTCTACTTGATTAGGAATAATTTAACAGACTGTCAACATATTTGACTAAACACTTATTATCTCTACTTTTCTCAGCTGAAACATTCCATTCTTCCCTAAGTGTAATTCATAAATTACAGCTAAATACTCCATACTCTACATATAGCACTGTAGAGTGGGGGCTTCTTTATCCTAGTTACACTCAGGTTGACACAAAGCTAATCTCACATCTAATCAGGAATGAATGAGGTCTCCACTCTAAGCGTCAATTGATGCTTTAACTTAAATAGCTTTAAGACACAAAACTTATTTATGAATTTAATGAGAGAAAATCACATATTAGCTTTACAGTAAGCCACTCAGTAATAATAATCTAAGGTTCACTTTACTTAGTACCTGAGAGAAAGACAGTACCACAGCATAATTTGTGGGCTGGTCAATTTAAGAAATTTGCCCTGACCAGGTAGCTCAATTGGTAGAACATCGTCCTGTATACCAAAAGGTTGCAGATTTGATCCCCAGTTGGGGCACATACCAGAGGCTACTGATCATGTTTCTCTCTCACACTGATGTTTCTCTCTGTCTCTCTAAAAAAAAAAAAAAAAATCAATATAGACATATCCTCAGGTAAGGATTAAAAAAAAAAATTAAGGACTTTAACTATAGAATTAAAAAGATGACAATGTTGTAGGGTAGTATATGAGCCTAGGAATTAAAGTGACCTGAGTCTGAAGCCTATTTTTATTACTGACCTTAAACAAGGGTGTTTAAGGGTGACCTTAAACAAGTTAGACTCAAGTTTCCTCATCAATAAAATAGGGATAATACAATCTCATGAAGCTGTTTGAAGATAAAATACATATGTCCCTAGTACACAAGAATTTAAAAAAAGACTACTATTAGTATCACATCACATGGTAAATAATGAAGTAGGAGAAAAGTTACTTCTCTAGGAGGCAATATGCTTTTTCAATAAGTTCTCTTGTAACAGTTACGAAGAAAAGCACTAAAAACAACTAAAAATTACATCACTTAGCTTTTATCTAACGTCCATATAGGATATAAATACATGCAGCTATTTATATTCTAATTATTCCTATTCCCCATTTCTAGGTTTCATTTTGTCAATTTAACCACTATAAAATTTAGAAGATTCAGAGTTCTTGTTAGTTCTTGAGGGCTTTAGATAGGGTTCTAATAGGCAGATGGGAGGGTAAGTCACATTGTGTCGTGATATCCAATGTTTTCGTTAGGCCAAATAAGTAATTATTATTTCATGACAAATATTTTTAAGAGACATGGCTCTATGCCAAGACATTCATTTGAGACATATACATTTACTGTTTTTGGTATTTAGATGACTATATGAAGAACAGTTGTCACCTGGAATATAACTAATTTTCCATCATCAGCTTGAAGATAAAAAGTCCATGAAGAGGTTATGAAGCTCTGTGCAGAGTCCATCATGCCACTCCAAAATGACCGTACCAGAGTTAGTGGGAAGAGTAGATGCATTTTTGGCATCAGAGACATGAGCTTTAAGAAAAAAATAAGCCATAATAAGTACATTATTATATATTCGAGAGAGCAACATAATCAAATTCTTATTAGGACAGGGTATAAAGCATTAAGTGAATCTACTATAATAATTAGCATTCAAGTAATATCTTAGTTATCTATGCAAATTGACTATCATAAAGCTAAAAATTCCTTTAATTTCTACCAAACACATTTATGAGCTACCTGTCACCTGTATGAAAATAAAAGGCTTTTGAATCAGATAAAAAAAAATGAAGACTCTTGCTTTGGCTGGTTTTCTCAGTGGTTAGAGCCCCAGCCCTCAGACCGAAGGGTCGTGGGTTCGATACCCAGTCAAGGGCACATACTTCAGATGCAGGTTTGATCCCATCCCAGATGAGGCTCGTGTGGGAGGCAACCAATAGAAGTATCTGTATCATGTCAATTTTTTTTTTCTCTCTCTCCCCCTCTCTTCCCTCTCTTACACTCTCTGAAAATCAATGAAAAAAATAACCTTGAGTGAGGATTAAAAAACAACAATAAATATGGAGAATCTTAAGATTTGATTAAAAAGGCCTAGCAAAGCTCAAAAAATAGAAGGGAAAGGGGTAAGTCACACAGTTCTTATCTTTAATGCTTTCTAGTAAAATAAATCATGTCATAATTAACATCAATGAAAAAGAAGGAAAAAAAAATCAATCCAAGGAATATATGCATACAATGTGAGATACCTGATAACGTGGCAGGGTGAGAGAGTACTTAAGGGCTGAATACATATACAGTAAGCTACTGATAGGAATTAACACTAATTGACATAATCTCCTCTCCAATTCTGGTTCATAAATGTGTAAAACATGCAATATAATTGTTAAATGAAAGATTAGAAACAATCTTACATGTCCAAAAATAAGAGACTGCTTATTAAATAAATGCTAACATTCATACAAAGGAATATGTAGTGAAAAGAGTAGACATTCACTATGTATACATTAATTTTTAAAAGAGAATGCATGTATATACATAATTCATATTGGTAACTGGCTACTTTAATGGAGAAAAATACAGGGATAGAAGACTTTTCACTATTTACTCTTTTTATGTTTTGAGTTTTGTATCATGTGGGCTGTACTTTCTATGCAAAAGTTAATAAAATTTAGAAAATTTCCCAAGTATATCTGGAGTATAGAGTATGAGGAGTAGGAAATTATAAAGGATGACATAGCAGAGGTAATCAGGAGCCAGGTTGTGATAAGTATTTTGGACTTAAACTTGTATATAATGGGGAACAATTGAAATATATAAGATAGGAGTATGACATGGTGAAATTTCCATTTAGAAAGTACATATCTGGATACAGACGAAAAGATAAACTAGAGGGGGTTAAAGTGGGAAAGTAGTTAGGAAGTTAATTTAATTTAGTAATGTAGATGAGAAATGATGATGGTCTGAGTTAAGGTAATTGCAGTTGGGATGAAAAAGATATTGAAATATAAATTTCCCTGAGCCTCAGTTTTTTCATATGTAAAAGGGGAATAATATCTTTACTAGACGAGAAAAAACCAAGTGAGATTATGTATGTGAACATATCTTTTAACAGTAAAGCATCATAGGAAAATGTAATTGATTTGTTTGTGTGCAAATATATAATTTGTTTGCTGAAAATGAATTTAAAATATAATACTAAAATAGGATCAAGTGGGTGATAAATATTTCAATACAAGTAAGTGCAATACAAGCAAGCAATTTTGAAAGGCAGTTTTGTTTCATACTTGTTCTTGTCTCAACTCAGCAAATGGCAGCTGATTCTGGCAACCAAGATGGCAAGCATATTGCTCATCAGATTGGGAATATGCTTCTGTACATGCTGTAAGAGAAAAACAATCAAATTACAAGAAGCAGAGAGAAAGAAAGAAAAGAAATTTGGCATTTTATGAAGAAATTTGTTATACTAAAACTAGAGGCCCGATGCACAAAATTTGTGACCTGGGGGGGAAGGGTCCCTCAGCCCAGCCTGCACCCTCTTGCAGTCCGGGACCTTTCACTCCTTACTGCCCACCTGCTCACTGCTCATTAGCGTTGCTGTGGAGGAAGGAGAGGTTCCCACCACTGCCATTGTGCTTGTCAGCCATAAGCCTGGCTTCTGACTGAGCAGTGCTCCCCCTATGGGAGCACGCTGACCACCAGGGGGCATCTCCTGCATTGAGTGTCTGCCCCCTGGTTGTCAGTTTGCATCATAGTGACTGGCTGTTCTGGTCATTCTGCCGTAACAGCGGCTTGGGCTTTTATTATATACATAATATTTCATCAATATGAATTTCCAAATTTGATAATAGCAGCAAATGTATCCTATCCTATATAATAAAAGTGTAATATGAAAATCGTCCCCTCAACCGGGAAGTCATCCAGGAGTTCGACCAGAGGGCATGGCTGGCCAGGGGAAAGGAGGGAGGCCCCGGTGGCGGCAGGTGACGGGAGGAAGGGAGGGAGGCCCTGGACGGCAGCCAGCAGCCTCTAGGGACCCCTACCAGTGTACCAATTTCATCTACTGGGCCTCTAGTTATTTTAATAAAACCCCTATCTTTTATCCCTACAAGTCAAATGTTTCAAGTATAAATCTATTAATTACACACTCAAGTTCCTATATGATGACATTTATAAGGGGGAGCTTCATGGTAAGGCTTACATAGTGGAAAAAAAACATTGAACAGACAACCTCATTGAACAGGCAACCTTAAGTTTTGGCTCTATCATTTGTTGGTGATTTATCTGACTTGGGCTAACTGTTTAGCCTCTCTGACAACTGAATTCCACAAGTCTAAAATGGGAATGCAATCACCCTTTTAATGGGGTTAAACAAAATGATATATTTTGGTGATTTACACAAATATATGATATTACTATTCAGAACTGGATCAGTTAGTTGAGAAACAGTTATTCACATGGCAAGGAAAAAATGAAACAATTAGTTTAACATCCTAAATTCTAAGAAAATGGAACTTAGAAAATGTTCTACAGCAGGATTCTAAAGGTGAAATGGGTCTCTGCCAGATATATTCTTTTCTTTTACCAGAGACATTTCTTTCTTATGATAGAACACTTAGCCACTATAACAATCTTGTTTTTCTTTCCAACCCAGACATGTATTTGTAATATACTTCTCAAAGATGCTAGATAATAAAATGAACAGCATTATACACACATAAAGATGGCCAGTTTTGGAGACTGAGCCATAAAAATTAAGTTATAATATCATAGAGGCTGGATGTTAGTCATGGCATAGTGATAAGGAGTAAGATACCTCCTGCTACACTGAATAAACAGTGTAATGTAATGAATGAAGAAAATTCCATTATAGTTCTTTAAAAAGTTAAATGTCAATTTTGTCTTTATTACAGAGTGGTGTTTTTTTAATTTTTATTAAACACCTCTTTCAGCAAAAATAAGAACAGTGGTTTAAGAGATGACAAAAGACTCTGGTTACCTCTTTTATTGGCATGATCCACAAAAGAATAAACTATTAAATACTAAGTCAAAGGCCTGACTCAGTAAAAAAAAAACTTGGAGCTAAACTAACTAGCCAATGGTTGAAAGGCTTAGGAAAATAATACTAGCTCTTGAAAAGGTAGTGATGAATTATGGGGAGTCTAATTACTACTGCATATGTCTAAACCAAATACTTCTTTAAACAAAGGTATCCTATCCACAGTATAAAATAAACACTATCTCAACAAAAGATGAAATTTAAAAACCATAAAATTTCTAGCAGCAGCTACTAAAACTCTAACTCATAACAATTAAAATATGCTGGATGACTAGTTTAAACATTATGCTTCTCATTTTCTGAGGAAAATACATTGAAAGTATAACACAATTCAGAGAAAACATCAATGCTATAGAATGCTGATGTCATTAGCATAACATCTTACCAGATTCGCATTCCAATTTGGTCCGATTTAAATCAATTCCATCATCCACAAACTGACAAATTGAAAACAGCCTGCAACCTCTCTGACATGCGTACAACTCCTCTTCCTGGAGAATTCAAGAACAGGGAAGATTACAAAAAAATTGTACAATTCCCTCAGAGAAAGAAGGTCAGAAGAAAGCAAAGTTAGTAGGTTTGTTATAAACTATCCATAAAAAAATGTTATAACTGAAAGAAAAACAACAGGAGCCAGGTAATACCCAAGACCTTTCCCATATAAAGAAGTTTTAGTTTCTTGTTTATAAAGTGATACCAAAGAAAGAAGTCTAGTGAGTAAAATCACTCTTTTCCTATTGTTTCATGGGGAGGAGGGGGGTTGAAAATAAAAATAACAATGACATAATCAGAATTCTAACAAAGATATACATGAATAAGCAAGTACCTTAGGACAAACAGCATACTTCTGCTGTAAATATTTATACAAATCATGAAGCTTATCCGGAAAAGTAACATGATTAGTGCTATAAAGGCCCCACAAAGTGAGGTGTACATCTATATAAATACTTATATAAGGGTTTTTAAAACTTGATTTACTAAAAACACAAACAAGAGCAACAGTATGCCATATGGGAAAGGCCAAAGGAATTAGCCAGACCTGGATTGAAACCTTTTAGGTGAGTGACCCAGCACAAGTTACTTATCTAAATCTATTTTTCTCATCATAAAAGGAGATAACAGCTATAAATTGTCTCCAACCCCCTCAGTACTGCTGGAAAAAGCTATTCTTAGTACAGAGCCTGGGACATACAAGGTACTCAATAAATGGTAGTTAATCATAATAATAGAATTTTGAAAGAGGAAACAAGTTATAGGCATCATTGTATATGTGTGTGAGCCCAAGATAGAATATATTTTTCATTACTGGGAAATGTTACCTGCTTAGTTAAGACTAATGACAATGTCTTCAATGGCTTTTCATCAATGAACTACATATAGTATTTGAAACAAACCAGTACATGTGGGGAAGCCCCCTACAACTTACTATGGGATCCACTGTGTACAAACTGGCCAGCACCAAAGAAAGGAAGGCAACAGCATGTGCATATACCAGTTTGCAACCAATGGAATACAAATTGCATTTCTTTCCAGCAGAAGATTAGTAAAATTTATGTAGCAGCAGCAACCCATTAGAAAGAGATGGCTGCAGTCTAATATTAAGCAAGCTATGAAGGCAGCACATTTTTGGACCTCAGTTCTAGTTGCATTTATTGTTAAGGTGAAACTGAAAGAATTTTAGCAATTAAAATAAATTTCATACCTGAGTAGCCTTTGCAGACTTTGTACAATGAAAGAATTTTCATGTCTTTGGAGTACCACATATTTCCTTATATTGCACAGAGGAAGCATGAACTCATCATTAAGAGCTTTACTGAATGCCATTTCCTTTTCAGATATGTTTTCTTCTGTTAAACCAACCCAAATAAGCCCTCCAGTACCTTTATTTATTTTTTTTAATCCTCACTGGAGGACATGCTTAGAGAAAGGAAGGGGAAGAGAGAGGGAGGGGAAGAGAGAGAGAAACATCCATAGGTTACCTTCTGTAAGTGCCCCACTGGGGGGATTGAAACCTAAATCCAGGTATGTGTGTGCACAGGACGACACTCAACCAACTGAGCCACTCTGGCCAGGCTCCACTACCATTTTCAGAAGAGAACATGTATGACACGGTGAAAACAGTCTGGATTTAAAGCTCAACCCCACCATTTGTACAACCTTGGGCACGTAACCTAATCTCTCAGCCTCATTTTCCTTACTTGTAAAACAGGGACAACAATTTATGTCAATCTTGAATATGAGGGCTGTACATTTTATATCCACAATATCATTAATATTTGCTATACAAATAAACAGACATAACATTAATAATATATTTAATGAGCACTCATAATGTGCCATGCACTGAACTAACACTTAACATCTGATACAACACTTGGCACAGAGTAGGCACTCAAAAATCATTATGAAGAATCATATCCTTATTCTAAGTATGTGTTTCATGTTCTAGGTAATATTATTACTCTGAGTAAATGATTCATGCCCCATGAATCCCAAATGACTGGCAAGCTTTTATCAAATAGTAGAGGCCCAGTACATAAATTCATTCATGGGGGCGGGGAGGGGGTAAATGTCCCTCAGCCTGGCCTGCAACTTCTTACAATCCGGGAACCTTTGGGGTTTGGGGGATCTCCAATTGCCAGTTTAGGCCTGATGTCTCTCACAATCCAGGACCGCTGGCTCCTAACCACTCGCCTGCCTGCCTCATAGCCCCTACCTGCTCACCTGCCTGCCTAATTGCCCCTAACCATCTATGCCTCAGCCCCACCGCAGTGGCTTCGTCCAGAAGGACTTCCGGAAGGCTTTTCGGCTGTCCAGTCTAATTAGCATATTACGCTTTTCTTATTATAGATATTTCCTCTGATTTAGAGCACAAGGAAATGGTGCTCCCCACCAAATGGAATACCAGCTCAATAATTACAATGAATTTCAATGATACCATTTATAGATCTTATGTTCATTTTCACATCCTGAGCTAAGTAAAGCTAACTATTCTCTCATTATTAAGCACTTGGGCAGCTGCTGAGAATGCCACATATATTATCTTTAATTCTCACACTAGCACTGCAAAGTGTAAAGGTTTTTTTCTATAGCTGACAAAACAACGTAAGGAGAAGTGATCAGCAAGGACACACAGATAGTAAAAGTAGAGCTGTGAATGGAACCGGGTTTGTATTGTTTCAGAGCCCACACTTTGTAAAAAAATATGACCAGGCTGGATCTAGTCAGCTTTGTTATTAATATAAACTTATGTCTCTTGTATTTAGATAGATCCAGGCAACTGCACTTTTAAGGAAAGTTAAAAGGTAAAATATCATAATTTAAAAATAATTACTTACAAACAGTTAAGACATTCTACTTTCTTACAACAAAATACTTCTGAAAATAAGTCATTAAAATAAGATTTCTGCCAGCTACAAATGCCAGCCCAAGAGAGGCTATGTGAGCTTGTAAATTCATCTAAATTAATTTCTTATATAACACACCGCTTTTTTTTCCTGAACTGCAAAGTACAATACATGGGAGGAGGGTCAACAGAAATCAGTGAAATAAGTAAATTTTTTGTAATAGGCAGCACAGTATAGCTAGTTTTAGGCCTGAATTCCAACTACTCCAGTAGTTCTTGGCTATATGATATAGGGCAAGTCACTTAACCTTTCAGAGCCTAAATTCCCTCAATTGTAAAACCCTACCTTGCATGGTGGTTGTGAGAATTAGGGATAATGGGTAATCTCTCATCAAATCATATAACAGAAGGTAGACAGTTAATACATTTTAAATCCAGTATTTACAGGAAGCCAGATTATTTAGAGTTCCTGGTGGCAACAACTTTAAAGAATAAGTAAAAATAGCTTAGAGATCAGTTTTTAGAAAATAGTGGCTATTATAAAAGTACTTAAAAGTTGCAGAAATGTTTATCCTTTCAAATTACTTATTCTCCTAGGATTTTGGTTCATACTGAAAATTTGCTAGGAAAATCTCAGAAATAAAAATCCAAAACCAAATAGTTGAATGATACAAAATCAGGCTCCTTTGCCAAACCAGACCAAATCAGGATTAATAAGTTTCCCCATACAATCCTCTCAGAGGAGAGGTTTATAAAAGAAGATGTTGTATCTAGGGATAGTAGACATTAAATCTGGAAATCAGAATTTCTCACTTCTCTCTCTTGCTATATTAGTCTCCGACTGAAAATTTTAGGATAATACATACCCTCTTTCCACATTTTGTCTTGAAAACTGATAATCCTCAGGCAATGTAAACAGACATATGGGAAGTGATAGCATTTAGAACTTTTCATTTTCAAAGACCTGAAAATACTGTTGCCAATAAGGAACACCCTAATTTCACTGGGCTTATCCTTCTGGCCGCTTTGTAGACTGAGAGAGAGCAAACAAAATGGGCTAGCCACACTCACGTGGAGATGAAGGATAATAAACAAGAAGAAAAAGACCAGCAACATCCCAAAAGCTCGTGCAAATAAAGGCAGTGTGGTGAGGAAGGCATATACCCAAATTATATATGGGAAAGGGTGAGGGAGTTCTCCAGAAGCCGCCAAAAAAAAAACACAACAACTTGAGAAGCAGAATGGAATGAAGGAAAGACAGCAGCACCTGTGTGTGCGTGTGTGTGTGTGTGTGTGTGTGTGTGTGTGTGTGTGTGGTGGGGGTAGGGATGGGGATGAAAGGGGGGCAGTGAAAGTAGGGTCACTCCTCTCCGCAAGCTGTGACCCCCTCCTTCTTCCCCTTGAGGGTTGGTCTCATTTCTTCACTCACTTCACTGAAGATGCATCTACCTGCTTCTCCTCTAAAGCCATCCCAGGCCGCAGCGGCTGTGCCCGGCACACAGTAATTCAATACCGGCGGGAAGCCCTTCCGGTGCGTCTCCCAACTCCGCGGGCTGCTGGACACGTTTCACACCAGAGTGGGACTGTCTGTCTGTCTACTCGTCTGACGCCCGGAACAGACACTTAGCTCTCGGCCCAGAGAGTGCTCCGTAACCACGGTTTATGAAGGAATCCTTTGTGGGCTAGCGAGTCTGCTTCAGCTCCTGCCCCCCCCGCCCCCGCCCCCGCCGCGCCTTAGGCTCCCTGAAGGTGAGGGTCCACATTCATAGTCAGCATCCTCCTCCCGCTGAGAGTGCACTGCTGCCCCGCAAGCCCTCTTTCTCATCCTCGTATCCCCCGGCCCACTGTAGGGTGGGTGCAGCCCAAACTTCCAGCAGTTACAGCGGGAGCGGGTGCGAGTAGGGTTAGGGAGGAAAACGGGAGCGACACCGGTGGGAGACAGCGGTTGGAAGGCGGATTCAACGGCCAGGTTCCCAGAGCCGACAGAGGAGCGGGAGGGCGGAAAGACGAACGGCCAGGGAAGGGTTGTAGCCCGGTTCGGACGGGCCCTACCTTGGGGTAGGTGTGCAAGGGGTAGGTCAACTGACAGGCCCGGTGGCAGGACGCCGTATCCCCCAAAACCGAGTCAAACGCTTCGGCCGAGGCGGTCCCCGAGCCTCCGGCCAGGGCCACGGTCAGCAGCAGCAGCGGCGGAAGCCCTAGCTGGGCCCTGACCCGGAGGCTCCCTCTCGGCACCGCCATTTTGTTTCTCTCTGTCACAGCAGCTCAGCTTGTTGCTGTTTTCTTTTCAGGATTTCCTCCTCCTTCCGGGGCCAGCCCCTTCCCCGCCCCCCCGGCTGCCGCTTCCGCCTCCGCCTCCGCCTCCGCCTCCGCCTCCACCTCCGCTGTCCCGGTCAGGTGGAGCCAATCCTCGCGAGCACAGGAGCGAACCGGCACCCCGGACCCCTTCCTTCCTTTGCAGGGCACGCTGGGACACGTAGTTCTCCACCGGCGGAAGGCGCCCTGGAGGTCGGGAAAGCCTGTCTCGGAGAACTACAGTCCCCTGGGGGCGACCTCACCCGGCCCCTTCGCAGTGCATTCTGGGGAATGTGGTGTGCTGTGTCGCTGAGGCTCTCTGCGGGCGGACGTCGCTTCCGAGAAACTACCACCCTGGAAAGTAGCGTCCGTTTAGTTTCATCGGGCAGAGACTGGGAAAGAGACTGTTTTAATGGACTCTTTGCAACCTTAGTTCTCTGGAGGGGCCTCGCTGCTGCCAGGCTGCTTTTCCTGGTGCGTTTCCCGTCAGACCTAGGTCCCGCTTCCTGGGCTCATGAGCGCTGAGGGGCAGAGGAAGGTGGTGGTTATTTTCTCTCGGGGACCGAGAGAAACCTAAGTAGATAGGGGAGGCCTTATGACCACCAAGCAGTTCCTGGAGATAGGGGCTTGTTGTGAGGAGGACTTTGCTAAGATCTGGAGTTGGTTGCTGGTTGCTGGTTACTAGGGAGAACCTCGGGATTGCAGCGATGGCGGGGTCGTTGTTAAGAGAGCTCACCCAGTGAAACTTGAGCCTGTCACAGCCTAACCTAATTTGGAAGAGGTTTGTCACTAGGTTCAACGCTCGGCCCAGTATTGTATTGGAATGCCCTCCACAGTGTGCACTTCTAAAAATTAGGCGCTTGCTGATCCAGATAGTAGACCCGTTATTGAACAAATTTCAGTTCTTAGGAAGTTTTCTTTTTCATAAAGTCCATCCAGTAGCCCTCAGAATTCAGGGAAGCTTCCAGGTTCCGGAGTGTATGGAACGCTGTTGTCTCGTTTTAGGGAACACACGTCCCAACAGTTACGATGTTTTAGAATCTGCCCTCTTTTTCTTGCGCAGAACACTGCGAACACAGGAAGGTAGTCGGAGGCCCCTAGGAATGGATAAATTCGTCATTCGAACGCCCAGACTCCAGAGTAGTCCTCCGAAGAAAGACGCTGGAGGAAAGATTTACAAGCAGGCCACAATTGAGTCTCTGAAGGTGAGAAGGGGACCTGGGACTAGAGGAAATATGCAATGGACTGTGATAGCAAGATGACGTGGAGTTCTGTGGAAGATGTGTGTGTTGCTTTTGCTATACTTCCCAGTGTTCTTGACCACTCCTAATTTGTTTCCCCTATACCCTGTACTGATTTAGATTTAATCAATTCCAGTACTTCTCTTCCACTTGTCTAATTACTTTGGCTTAATGGTATGTTTGGTAGCTGGTAGGACAAACTCCCTGTGTTATTCTTCTGCAAAATTTTGTCTATCAGGAATGTTAAAGTACCAAGTATGATTTTATGTACCCTGTATGAACTCAGTAAGGCTGGGTGATGATACTGTACTCTCCTATCTTAATGGCCCGAACTGTATCACAAGACCGCCATAGCTATATCTGAGATTGAAAAAGAGACTATTTAAATGGACTCTTCACAACCTGAGTGTGTCGCTGAGGCCCTCTGCGGGCGGACAACCAACCGTGAATCAGTCAACAGATACTCAATTAATGGTAAAATAATTATTTTACTAAAAACAAAAAACTACTTGTAATTAGTTTGCTTTGTCTTCTTGAACCTCCCGTCCTACATATTGGACTTTTCCTTTTCTGTTTCCTTTGTTGGTTCTCCTTCCTCCACTAGACTCCCAATGTTTGTGCTCCCAAGAGCTTCCAGTCTCGGATTGAAAAGCAGTGAAGGAGAGTGTAAACAGAAGCCCTGGTTTCTAGTCTTTGCTGTACAACTGGGTGATCTTCAGCAAGCCATTTTCTTCTCTGAGATCTCACTTTGTCCACTCCATAAAATGTAGGATTGAACCCTAGTTGGTTTTGATCAGTGGATAGAGCATTGGCCTGTGGACTGAAGGGTCCCAGGTTCAATTCCAGTCAAGGGCACATGCCCAGTTTGTGGGCCCCGTCCCCAGTGGAATGCCTGCAGGAAGGCAGCCAGTCAATGATTCTCTCTCATCATTGATGTTTCTATCTCTCCCTCTCCCTTTCTCTATGAAATCAATACAAAAATGTATTTTTAAAAATGTAGGATTGAATAAGCACTGCCCGTCTTGGCTAAGTGGATAGAGCATCGGCCTGCGGACTGAAGGGTCCCAGGTTCGATTCCAGCCAAGGGCACGTACCTGGGTTGCGGGCTCGATCCCCAGTGGGGGGCGTACAAGATGCAGCTGATCAATGATTCTCACTCATCATTGATGTTTCTCTTTTCTCCCTTCCTCTCTGAAATCAGTAAAGAATTATATTTAAAAAAAATTTTTTTTAATGTAGGATTGAATAATATCAGTGTTTCTTTAAAGGACCACTATTATCATTTGGGGTAAGATAATTCTTCATTGTTTGGAACTGCCCTGTGAGTTGTATGAAATTTACTAGTAACATCCCTGGCCTTCAGATACTAAGTGCCAATAGCACCTCTCACTGTAATAACCAGCATTGCCCTCACATATTTCTAAGCAGCCCTTGGTTGAGACCTACTGATCTTTAAAATCTCTCCTTGTCTTGCAGTTAAGATTTTCAACTGCTTCTGTTTTTCCAGAGTATTCATGGATAATTGTATACAGCAGTGATTCTTAGTGAGAGATGGTGGTGGGCAGGATTGTGATATTAGACTGGAAGAAAAAGAGAAGAGTAATAAACTATACCTACATTCATATATAAACACCCAGATTCTAATTTATTTCTACCTGCCCCTTCTACCCTCTATATCTCTACTTGTGCCCAATTGATAATCACTATATGATAATAAATCATATGAAGATTATGGAATCAGAATAAACAGTAGACATATAAGATAACATTTCTATTAAATGCAATAGTTTTTCTTTCAAGTTTGACCTTTATTCTCCTGTATTTACTTTTATAACCATACTAGTAGCCCTGTGCACGAATCTGTGCACCCGTAGGTCTCTGTGGGGCCTGGCTGGCTCTCCACAGCTCAGAGGCCCATCCGCGGCGATGAAGCAAGCATTCTACTAGGCCGCTCATGCTGCCCCCTCTCAGGGGCCGCCCTCTCCCAACTCCCCCCCCCCCCACACACACTGGGGCACTTTGGTGGGGCTGAGAGGACTGGGTGCCACCATGTTTGTGACTGAGTGATGGTTAATTTGCATATTACCCTTTTATTAGATAGGATGCTAAGTAATTATGACTAGTAACAGAAACCATCATTAACGCTTTTCTTTCTTGTATCCAATTTTTCACTTCTGCCTCCTAAAAATCTTTCTTGTCCTTACATCTCTTTTTTAAAAAAAATATATTTTATTGATTTTTTTACAGAGAGGAAGGGAGAGAGATAGAAAGTCAGAAACATCGATGAGAGAGAGACATCGATCAGCTGCCTCCTGCACGCCCCACAGTGGAGATGTGCCTGCAAGCAAGGTACATGCCCCCACCAGAATCGAACCTGGGACCTTTCAGTCCGCAAGCCGACGCTCTATCCACTGAGCCAAACCGGTCTCAGCAGATTCCTTACATCTCTTAAATTAAAATTTTTTCTTAGCTCTTATCTGGAGCAGTTCCATGATCTGGTTACTTAGCATCCCCTGTCATTCTTCTCTCTACACTTAAACCAGAGAAGAAAGCAAAAAAAGAAAGAAAATCTACTCAAGTCATCTCCCTGCCTAATCCTTCAGTGGTTTCGCATTACCTATCGATAAAGACATTTCTTTACGTGACACTCAAGGCTCCATGATCTGGCACCTACCTGCCTCATTTCCTGCTAGCTCTTCTTAATGTACATTTCATCCACTGTCAACCACTCACTGTTGGCCAAAGATGTGTTCTTTCATTCTTCCATACCTTTGCATTACTTTCCTGTTTGCCTAGAATGGCTTTACTCCCTTGTCTTGGAGGTGATATGGTATATAATTAAAAACAGACGGGAACCAGTCTGCCTAGGTTAAAATCCCAGCTCTGCCATTACTACTGGTGTGATGTTGGACAAGTTATTTAACTTCTGTGTTTTCCCTCGTTTATAAAATGGGGTTAATAATAAAACCTATTTTATGTTAAGTTGGAGTGACTCAATATACAGAGTGGGGCAAAAGTAGGTTTATAGTTGTTTGTATGGAAAATAATATAATAAGTAATAATATAAGAATGAACTCTATGTTTTGTGTACTCACAAAAATAAACCTACATTTGCCCCACTCCATATGTAAAGTGCTTGGAACAGCACTTGACACATTCTAAGTACTATGCAAGTGTTTGCTATTCTCTTCTACTTTATAAATCTTATTTGTTCCCCATTACTTAGTTTAAGAGTCTCCTGTACTATGAGACCTTTCCTGACCACTTTTGTGTCTCCAGATACAGAGCCAATCTGATCACTCTCTTCTTGTTGCCCCTTAAAAATAAAATAGACAGTTATTTTTACCAGCAAAAATGGGTTTATTTGGGAATGGCAGAGAATTGAAATTCAACACAAGCATGCTATTGCAAAAACTATAGGCAAGCCCAGCAAACAAAGGAGAGGAAACTTTACAGAAAAAAACAACAAAAAGTTGGGAGAGGGTGTTACTTTGATGATAAGTCCGTTGGAGGAAAGAAAGAGTTCAGAGTGGTGATGGCTTCTAATTGGCCGAGTTTTGGGGGGTTCCTGTTGGTTAGGCTTGTTGCTGGGCAAAACAGAAAATCTTCCTCCTAGTAAAGTAGAAACATTTTTTGTTGGGAATGCAAGATATGGTCCCTTCCTATTGGGGTCGAATTGTAGTACATGACAGCTCCTTCTGGCATCCCAACTCCATTTTAAATGAGGTCTCCTTTATTCAGTTTTACATCCCTGTATCTTAAACATGCCCCTACCATTGCACTTGATTTGCTTAATTGTAAATGTTTCTTTACATACCTGTGCCCTGCTACACTCTAAGCTTCTTGAAAGAGCATGATTTAAGATTTTGTGTCCCCTGTGCCTGGCACAGGGTTTAGCATATAGAAGTCTGCAATACATTTTTCTGAATGGCCAAATGAACTAAAACTCCAAAGGCCTTGCCATGGCATGTTACCCTTTCTGTTCTGACCCAGTGAGCCTTGTCCTCTCATCCCTTGTAGCTCTCTATTCACAGGAGTACTTTTCAGCCACAACCCATTTCTTGCTATTCTCTGTATAAGCTATTCTCTTTTATGTCTCCAGGGTTTTGAATAATGTTGGTCCCTTTTCACAGAAACCTTTCTCTCTTTTTACAGAGTGAATCCCTACTCATTTGTCAGCCCATTCAAATGCAACTTTCCCTCTGAATTCTAGATTATAAATTTTGTGAGTACAGGGACCTTGGGTATTTTATTTACCTTTGTATTCTTGGACCTGTCACAGTGCTTGGCACATATTAAGAAGTCAATAAATATTTGTTAAATAAGTGAATTTTGAATTGCTTTCTAGGTCTTTTGGGGGAGTTAATCCTACCTTCTTCAATACTCTCTTGGCACTTGGCTCACATATCTGTTATAGCACTTATCTCACTATATTATAACTATCTGATTAACTGAAGTTTCCCCCAGTCTACTGTGAACTCCTGAAGATGAGGACCATAGTGTCTTATGTTCTAGTTCTGCTCCAAGACCTAACATAGTGCCTGCTACTCTTGCATCGTAAATTATCAAATGAGATAAAAGATGCTTGAGTGAGCCAATTAATTAGGAGTCATTTATTCACGCTTGGCCCAGATGGAGATGTCTTTTCTAAATCTCTGAGCACCCCATACAGGAAGTTTTTCTGTATTTATACTTTTTGGGCCTCTTTGCAGATATTACAAAGAGCATTGTGTATGTTAATGTTACAGACACTTGTAACCTTAAATACATAATGAATTTGTGCTTGGCATAGCAATATGGGAATTGTTAAAGGGCTAGCTTGCAAGGTCAGACAGTTAAGTTTATCTTCTATTATTTTAACTAAAACAAAGTCATTTTATAGAATAAGAAACTGTCTTAAAGTGGCAGAGTTTACAATGAAAAGAGTTTACAGTAACATAGTTTACAGGACTAGAGACTATCTAACAATAGCAGAGAATTCAAACAGCAGTTTTTTTTTACAAGATGGAGGTTACTGTGCTTCCCTACATTGTAGGTAAAAATAAGAATCATCTTTATTTGGAAATGCCCTTACATGGTCTGGATATTAAACTATTTTATAAATATTATTGTGAAACTAGGGGCCCAGTGCACAAATTCATGCACCTTGAAAGGAACTGTGGGCCAAAAGTCTGTGTTGGACACAGGGGTGGGTCTTGGCCCATCCTCTCCATCCCGCCTGGCCCCTCCTGCTATGGCCCTAGTCCTTGTCTGCCAACAGCCCCACTCCTGCTGTTCTTACATGCTAACGGCGCCTGCCCCACTTGCACCCGCTGATGGCGTGAAGTGATGAGGGCCAGTGCCAGCAGTGGGTGTGAGTGGAGCCGGCACTGTCAGTGGTTGCAAGTGGCAGCTTCAAGCGCTGGCTATGGGTGCGAGTGGAGCTGCCAGCCCCAAACACCCCTCAAGAGCAGGGGGAGGAGAAGAAGCCCTGGGGCAGATTTGGGCCAGCAGCCATGGCTCAAACCCGCTGATGGTGCTGAGCGATCGGGGCTGGTGCCAGGCACCGGCAGCGGGTGTGAGCATGGCTCCAGTGCCTGCAGTGGGTATGAATGGGACCGGTGCTAGTAGCAGATGTGAATGCCCAGTGGGACGGTGGCTTGCTCGGTAGAAAGAATTTTCAGTAACCACCAGAGGCTCGCCTCGATGACAGCAACCGGCGCCCCACCTTAGTCTGGCGCCCTCACTCACCTGCTCCATTATCCTGCCAGGGCTGATGCCCACCATGTTCCATGCTCTGTTGCCTGCTCCATATGCCCCCTGGTGGTCAGTGCACATCGTTGTGACTGGTTATTGGTTGTTCTGCCATTTGGTCTATTTGCATATTAGGGTTTTATATAGAGAGATAAATTTATGCCCAGCACTATGCTGAGGTACTCTAGGATCCATAAGGGAAATTTAAGGTCAAAGTATGAATCTTCATGGGACTTCCTATTAAGCATCATAGCAAAAGAAATTAAGTAATGATACAAAATCGTATGTGATCCATTACAAACTGTTTTTTGGATAAAAATGGTTAAGAGTTAAGAGAGGAGAGAGTTCAGTGTCTCTTTTACTGGTCAGAGCACCCAAAGGGACAGAAAGATTTGGCTAGGTAAAGGAAAGTAGTGACAGATAGTCATTCAGTAAGTGGTACTTGCTGTTCTCTTTCCTTTGTGCGCGTGCGCGCGCGCGCACACACACACACACACACACACACACGCCTACTTTCATGTGTACACAATGACAAATTAAAATCAAGTTGAGTTAAATGTGAGTTCTAGAGAGTTAGCTTGGTCTGCTCTCTGACAAATGACTTAGTTCTACACACTAGCATCACATTTTAATATGCCAAGAATCTGCTGAAGGTTCAAGCCTCAATTTCCTCATCAGTAACAACAGAAATAATATCTAACCTGCAGTGTTGTTATAAGGTCTAAATAAATAAGTGCATGTTGAAAGGGTTAGGCATTATGCCTAGAATGTAATAAAAACAGATAGTTTCCTTTTTTCATGTACAGAAAAGGAGAGGGTTGTGTAGTAAAACTAGAAACTAGAGCTGAGAATGATGATGGGGGTGATAATAGTAGCAATAAGTACTACTAACATTTATTGAGCCATTTCTATGGGCCAGGCATTGTGTTAAGTGCTTTCCATAGTAACTCTTTAAATTCTTTGAAATGGGTGATTTAATCCTCGCCCAAAGATATGTTTCATTGATTTTTAGAGAGAGAGAAAGAGAGAAGAAACATCAGTGTGAGAAAAAACATTGATTGGTTGCCTTCCATGCCCACCCCAATCGGGGATCAAAACTGCAAACTAGATATGTGTCCTGACGAGGAATCTAACCCACTATCTTTTGGTGTGTGGGATAATGCTCTAAAATAATAGCTCCAACCAGAGCTATCATTTATATTTTACAGGTGAAGTGTATAAGACAGATTAAATAGTTTGCTCAAGATCAGAGAGCTAGGATTTGAACTAGACAATCTGATTCTACAGTCTGCCCTCTATAGCATGAACTATTTAAAAAAGTGGAGGTTTCAGAATGCCATGCAAAGGAAGTATAAAAACCTTAGAATATTAGGACCATTGTACTTCTGTTATCAGTGTGGTACAAGTAATTTTGCCATAGCCTTATCGCATTCAATGAAAGTGATACTCAGTAAAGCTCATGTAGTGTACATTTGAATGGTAAAGGTTAATTTGGATAATCTCTTACTCCCTTAAGGGAAAGTAATTTCTTCTGTTGGTTGCAATAGGAGATTTTTTTTATTACTAAAAGATTTTAGAACATGCTAATCCTTTCAGGGCCAGCACTTCAGACTGCTCTATAAACCTTTCCTCCCTTTGTAGGATTGACTAACCAATATGTGTGTATCCCTTGCCCCACCAGTGGAATGGTGCTCATGTTAGTGCTTATGAGAGAGTCATTGTCCCTAATTGGTTTTGTCAGACTTGATAATTCAGCCATCCACAACTGGAAGACCAGATGGTATTTTGGAGAATACCTCTTCTTTATGGCAATCACCATTCCACTACTAATTGTAGCTACTCCATTGGTATTTCTTGTTCACTTCCCTTGTTCCTCCCCATAATTATGATACATATTTGAAATATATAGTTGGGGTCCACATTTGGATAGAAATAAAGTATTCTTTGATGTTTATGTAATTCTTCTGCTCTAGAACTGACTGCTATATTTCCTATTTCTGCCTTAAAATTTCAGATCTGAAAACCATACTGTACTTAGTCTTTGAGGGTAGAAATGTTTTTTTTCAATTACATTTACTGTGCACTGGGGATAGAGAGACAAATGAATTGTTCCAGCCCTCAAGTTGTTGTTCATAGTCCAGTGGGAAGGACAGCCTTCTAGACAAATATATGCAGAAATCAGAGATATAGTAATAGAAGTCTGTACAGATTGTATAGTCAAATGTGTTTAGAGGCAAGGATGGCTTCATAGAGGAGATGATGCTTGAAGAGAGTCTTAAAAAATAAATAGGCAAAGAAAGAACATCCCAGGCAGAGAGTGTGAAATACTGTGATTTATTTAGGCAGCTTTAACTAGGTTGATATCTAGAACAAATGATGAAGCTGTTAGGATGTCAGGAGTCAAGTCATGTCAGGCCTTTTATGCTATGCTAAAGAGTTTGGGCTTCTAGTTCCATATGCTGGAATGAGCTGAGTGGAACCCTGAACTTCATTCTAACCATGTAGAAAGTCTCTAGTACAGCTCTGCCAGTGTGGCTCAGTGGTTCAGTGTCAACCCATGAACAAAAAGGTCATAGTTCCATTCCCAGTCAGGGTTGTGGGCTCCATCTCCAGTAGGGGATTTGCAACAGCCAATCAATGATTCTCTATTAGCATTGATATTTCTCTCCCTCTCTTTTCCTCTCTCTGAAATCAATAAAAACATATGTATATATTTTAAAAAGTCTAATATTGGGGTGAATTTGAAAGCAAGAAGGAGAAATCCTTAGGTGCCAGGAATAAAGAAGAAATCCAAGCCCAGAGCTGAAATTGAATAGTTTTATTGAAACCAGATGTAATGCTTAAGGGCTAGGGATTGCACATAAATCCTCAGGTTAATAACCACCATATGAAGCTGAAAGCCAAAAACAAGACTACCATGTTTGAGAAAAATGAACTAGAAAAATTTCATTAGTCTAAAGAAACAGCATGAAGATTGTGGTCTTCTCAGGGTTTGGGGTGAAAAAAGAGTTATCTATAATAATGTAGAACTCCATATATATTACTATGCACTGAAATATACATCTATATTTACATTTATACACAAATTCACACATATATCCTATATAATAAAAGGCTAATATGCAAATTGACTGAACAGCAGAACAACCAGTTGCTGTGATGTGTACTGACCACCAGGGGGCAGACACTCAAGGAGCTGAGTGGCTCCCTACAGGGGAAGCGCCACTCAGCCAGAAGCCAGGCTCACAACTGATGAGCACAGCGGCGGTGGCAGGAGCCTCTTTCATCTCTGCGGTAGCGCTAAGGATGTCTGCTGGCTTAGTGGGAAGTGGGCCTAAGCCATCAGTTGGACATCTCCCAAGGGCTCCTGGACTGCAAGAGTGTGCAGGCCAAGCTCTGAGGGACTCTCTCCCACCCCTGCCCCCCAAGTACGTGAATTTCATGCACTGGACCTCTAAAATATATATGTATATATATCACACTATCTGTAATCCTGAATATTAATTAGGGAAATAGATTTTAAAACTTTTAAGGCATTTGTATATACTAGTAACAGTAATGGAATACTCTCCAATACTATTAAAGTATATTATCTGGCTTTATATATATCAATATAAATAAAGAAAATATATTGCGTGAAAAAACAAGGTGTGGAATGATGATATTTATACCTTTTTTGTTTTTTAAAATATATTTTATTGATTTTTTACAGAGAGGGAGAGGGATAGAGAGTTAGAAACATTGATGAGAGAGAGACATCGATCAGCTACCTCCTGCATACTCCCTACTGGGGATGTGCCCACAACCAAGGTACATGCCCCTCTCTGACCGAAATTGAACCTGGGACCCTTCAGTCTGCAGGCCGATGTTCCATCCACTGAGCCAAAATGGCTAGGCTATACTTTTTTTTTATTGAGACTATCCTAGAGCACTAAAACCTGATTGGCATAACAACAGAAAGTAAGGTTTTTTCTGCCCTTATCTCTCCTTTTTCTAGCTTCAAACCTGGAAGGGTTAGAGACCAAAGCAAAGAAACAGATAGGATAGGAAGAAAACAAAGATGGGGAAGTAGAAGAGTCAGACATGTCCTCCTCCCACCACTGCCAGGTAGGCTGAAAGCAGACCCCAGCCAGGGGAGGGAGCTGAGACTTTTGCTGCTGTTGCTTTTATACACACACACACACACACACACACACACACACACACACACTTTAAATTACTTTCAGAGAGGAAGGGAGAAGGGGAGAGAGAAAAACATCAATAATAATGAGAGAGAATCATTGATCGGCTTCCTCCCACATGCCCCCTACTGAGGATCGAGCCCACAACCAGGCATGTACCCTGACCAGAGTCCAACCGTGACCTCTTGGATCACAGGCGGACCCTCAACCACTGAGCCACAGCAACTGGGCTGTTGTTGCTTTTTATTGAACTACTAGAGGCCTGGTGCATGAAATTCGTGCATTCAGGGGGGATGGGTCATGTCCCTCATCTTTGCCTGTGCCCTCTTGCAGTCCAGGAGCCCTTGAGGGATGTCTGACAGATGGCTTAGGCCCGTTCCCCCTGAGGAGTGAATCTAAGCTGGCAGTCAAATATCCTTAGCGTTACCACAGAGGTGGGAGAGACTCCTGCACCACTGCTGCACTCCACTACAATGTGGGAGCTCGCTGACCACCAGGGGGCAGCTCCTGCATTGAGTGTCTGTGCATGTCATAGTGACCCATCACTGATGTTTGGTGGATTTGCATAGTAGCCTTTTATTATATAGGATGGCATGCATATAGAAAAGTGGACAAATCATGAGTGTGCCTCCTGACAGATTTTCACAAAGTGAACACACCTATGTCACCAGTATCCAGATTAAAAAACAAAACGTTACCAGAATGCTAGAACCCTCAATACCCTCAATACCTTCTTAACTGGGCCCCCTCCCCAGGGTAACAACCATTGAGACAAAATTTTAAAAATTTTATTGATTTCATAGAGGAAGGGAAATAGAGAGAGAGAGAGAGAGAGAGAGAGAGAGAGAGAGAGAGAGAGAAACATCAATGATGAGAGAGAATCATCATCTGGCTGGCTGCCTCCTGCACACCTCCTACTGGGGATCAAGCCTGCAATCCAGGCATGTGTCCTGACTTAGAATTGAACTGTGACCTCCTGATTCATAAGTCAATGTTCAACCACTGAGCCACATCAGCTGGGCAAGATTTTTTAATTATAAAAACAACTTTATTATTTTGTCTCTGTTTACTTTTTTAAAAAATTCTTTAGTAGAATAATTTCAAAATTACAGAAAAGTTGCAACAGAACAAAGAACTTTCCTATCCCTTCAACCAGATTTTTTAATTGTTAAAATTTTATACTTAATGAAAGAATGGTAATGTTTTATTTATAAAAAATGGCAAAATGTTAACTTTTTTAAAATATTTTTTATTGATTTCAGAGAGGAAGGGAAAGGGGGAGATAGATAGAAACATCAGTGATGAGAGAGAATTGATTGTCTGCCTCCTGCACGCCCCCTACTGGAGATTGAGCCCACCCAGGAATTTGCTCTTGACCCAAACCAAATCTGGGACCCTTCAATCCGCAGGCTGGCGCTCTATCCACTGAGCCAAACTAACTCGGGTTTAACTTTTTTATTATTAAATAGTGAATTACTCTATCTCTCTATGTGTTTGAAGTTTTAAAAAATTCTTCAAAGGAGACCGGTTTGTTTCATCATCTAAGAAGCAGGGAGCTGTTGAAGTGTGCTTTTATTGTTAAAATAAATATGTATTTATGACTTTTCTGTTCTCTGTCCTCATCTATGAATTAAAACACTTAAGTAAGCTATAGGGTTGATTCACCTCAGCATCATTTTTCTTTTTTTCTCATCCTTATTGCTAAGTGCCCAGTGGTGTCTGACATGGTAAGATTAAAACTTGCACTTTTCCTAATAGATGTAACTCTTCCTGATTTGCAGTAAGCAGGACCTGCTTTTAAGCAATTACCCATCATTTGGGGCTTCACACACACTGTACTTTAGTTCAGGTCATAATCAATAATTCATATGTCAATAGGAGTGCCATTAGCTCAGGTGAAGGCAGATACCTTTATAATAAAAATGTTCCATTTTCAAAATGACTTTTTTTTTTCTCAGAGAGTTGTGGTTGTAGAAGACATAAAAAGATGGAAAACTATGTTGGAGCTTCCTAATCAAACCAAAGAGAATCTAGTTGAAACCTTACGAGAATTAAAGAAGAAAATACCCTCCAAGGAAGTGTTAAAATCAACAAGGATAGGTATGTTTCTTCTGACTGTTATACAGAGTGCTTATATTTTGTTTCTTTCCTTCTTCCTTTCTTCCCTCCCTCACACATTAAATTATCTGTCATCTCAGTGCTTCTCAAACTATCCATGATAAGGGACCATTGTTTTAAAAAGTTTTCATTGGTTGCAGACCAGAACTTTCATAATATATGATAAAAATTACCAGAAAAATAAAATAAAAATATGCAAAATACCAGCCCCATGTTTTATTATTAAATTCAACAGATGTAGAATTACTCTTTAAATTGCTATAAATTTTTCTAAATGCTTCAGTTTTTGAGTTTATTGCCTGAAATGGTAACTGGCAATGATCTATGGATGACATTTTGAGTGTGTTTGATGCTGGGTAATCAAAAACGAGTAAGACCTGGTTCATGATCTCAAGAAATTTAGGGTTTGCTGGAGAAATAAGCATGTAGACAAATGTGAGCAGTAAGAAATTATATATTATAAATAAAAACAATAGAAATAATATTTGTAGTATCATTCTGATTTATACAAAGCATATGCTGGCATAAAGAACAGAGTATGTAGTCATTTGCACCCAGGGAATTAGAAAAGGCTTCATAGAAGAAGTGACATTTCAGTTCAATCTTGAAAGAGACTTGGCTTTTCTGTCTTGAGTAGAAATAACTTGGAAGGCATGGTTTATAAAAACAAAATGATAGCATCGTTTGCTGCTACATCATTTGTTATGGCATTAGAGATATTTAAAAGATAAGTCAGGGACCACGTTGAATTGCCATTTTAATATAGTACACAACTGTGAATAATCTGCAAAGGAGGACCAACATGTGTTCCTCAAGCTGCTCCTAACTCTCCAGGGAGTCCAGGGTAGTCATTCACAGCTGCTGTTCTTGCCCTCACTAGTGCAGCCATTGCCTTCTCTGCCTCCCCTTGACCTCTTGTTCATGAGAGGCAGGAGAGAGAGCAGCTTCACACTGGCGCTAACAGCTGGCAGGAGCTGTGTGAAATCCCCCAGAGAGTCCCCCAAGAGTCTTGAGAGTTGCACCCCTGTAATATAAACCAGAATCTGAGAAAATTAGGTGCTTAAAGAACATAAAACCCTATTATTATAGCCAGGAAATGCTCCCATCTGCTGGTGGATTTTCTCTTTATAGGTTGTGGTCACTAGAGGGCAATAAGACCATTCATATGAGCAGGTAAGGCATTTTCACCAGTAGAGGGTCTTAGTGATTAATATTTTATGACCTGTATATATTTACATATATGTATATATGTTCATATTTAGGCACATGCCACAGTTACCATTTATGATCAGAGCTTAAATATCAACATAATAGGCTGAAACTCTGCTACAAATATAGAACATGATAATTTTTAAAAAATTCTTTTCTATTCTTTGAGTAAATTATGAGTATGCTTTCAAGAATGGGTGTGTCTAATCAGAGATTTCAATTTGAAGATCGTAATAAAACCACACAAGGGGCTTGACTTGAGAGCAGCTGGAAACCATCCAAGTTTTGAGTCTTGACCCTATCCAAGCCTTCCTAAACCTGAGGTTGAATATAATATAGGGGTTTCTTGATTTTTTTTGTAGTTACAACAGTTGCTTAGCTGAAGATTTATTTGGATCATTGCCTGAGCATATTTAGCCTCCTGCCTGTCTCTATCCTGTGAGCTATAAGAGACCAACATTTACATTAGTACTTTCTTTGTGCTAGGAACTGTGTTGGTATAATAGTGGAGACAGATATTGTCCATGCCACTTTGAAGCCTGAAGTCTAATGGAAGGACAGCCAATTTAATAGGATTTTATCAGACAATGTGATGATTGCTCTAATGATTGGGAGAAGTTAGCTTAAGGAATATATATATATATATATATATATATATATATATATATATATATGGCGTAGAAGAGAAAATGTTGAAGAATGTGTCAGGCAGGGGCTATACATGCGAGTTGCACATAGGGCTGAAGGTGGGAGAGAACAGAATGCATTGCAGAAACTAGAAGAAGTTTGGTGTATTTGAAGTGAAGCTTGAGAGACAGTCTGGACCAGATGGAGAAGGTCCTTTGTAAGCCATTCAAAACTTTTTGGTCTTAGCATGTGTATCAGTTATCTATCCCTTTATAAAAAGTTAACTCAAAATTTAGCAGCTTAAGTATTATTACCTCACACAGTTTTTCTGAGAGTGAGGAATCTGGGAGCTGCTTATCTGGGTGATTCTGGGCTCACAGTCTCTTAAGGGATTTCAGTCAAGCTATTGGCTGTGGCTTTAGTCATCTGAAATGTTGATAGGGCTTAAAGATCTACTCAAAATGGCTCTCTCCCAGGATTACTGGTAGGAGGCCTCAGTTGTTCATCACATGAGCCTCTCCTTAGGGCTGCTCATGACATGGCAGCTGACTTTCTCCAGAACAAGTGATCCAAGGGAGAACCTCCAAAATGAAGCTACACAGTGTCTTTTATAACCTAATCTCAGAAGTGACATACCATCACTTCTGTCATTTTCTTACGGGCACACAGACCAATCCAGTTTGAGAGGCAACTACATACAGGTTATAAATACCAAGAGGTGAAGATCATTGGAGGCTATTTTGTAGACTGGCTACTACAACATGTATTTCTTTTTTCTTTTTTTAAATATATTTTTATTGATTTCAGAGGGGAAGGGAGACAGAGATAGAAACATCAATGATGAGAGAGAATCATTAATCGGCTGCCCCCTACTGGGGAATCGAGCCCATAACCTGGCATGTGCCCTGACCAGTAATCAAACAATGACCTCCTGATTCATAGGTCAACACTCAACCAACTACTGAGCCACACTGGCTGGGCAACATGCATTTTTTTTTTTTTAGGATAATCAATTTTTTTTATTAATTTTTTTATACAGATCTCCCCATTGCCCCCCTCCCTCCCAGGCATACCCCAACCCCCCAGTGTCTATGTTCAATGGTTATGATTATACGCATAGATACAAGTCCTTTGATTGATCTCTTATCTACCTCACCTAACTTTAATCTTCCTGCTGTAATTTCACAGTCTGTTCGAAGCTTTACTGTCTCTGTATCTATCCTTTTGTTCATCAGTTTATAATGTTCTTTATTATCCCCCAATGAGTGCGATCATGTGATGCTTCTCCTTCATTGACTGGCTTATTTCACTAAGCATAAGGCTCTCCAGTTCCAACCAGGTTGCTGCAAATGGTAAGAATTCCTTCTTTTTAATGGCAGCATAGAATTCCATTGTGTAGATGTACCACAGTTTTCTGATCCACTCATCTGCTGACGGGCACCTAGGCTGTTTCCAAATTGTGGCTATTGCAAATTGTGCTGCTATGAACATAGGAGTGCATAAATCCTTTCTGATTGGTGTTTGTAATTTCTTAGGATAAATTCCTAAGAGTGGGATTACAGGGTCACATGGGAGATCCATTTTTAGTTTTTTGAGGAAATTCCATACTGTTCTCCACAGTGGCTGCACCAGTCTGCATTCCCACCAACAGTGCACAAGGGTTCCTTTTTCTCCGCATCCTCGCCAGCACTTGTCGTTTGTTGATTTGTTGATGATTGCCATTCTGACAGGTGTAAGATGGTATCGCATTGTCGTTTTGATTTGCATCTCTCGGATGATTAACGACTTTGAACATGTTTTCATGTGTCTCTTGGCCTTCCTTCTGTCGTCTTTTGAAAAGGTTCTATTTAGGTCCGTTGCCCATTTTTTTATTGGATCCTTGATCTTCCTTTTATTAAGTTGTATAAGTTGGTTGTAGATTTTGGAGATCAAACCTTTATCAGTGATAGCATTTGCAAATATGTCCTCCCATGCATTGATCTTTCTTGTTGTTTTGTTGATGGTTTCTTTTGCTGTGCAAAAGCTTTTTATTTTGATGTAGTCCCATTTGTTTATTTTTTCTTTAGCTTCCATTGCCTTTGGAGCAGTATCAGTGAAGAAGTTCTTTCGGCATATATCTGAGATTGTGCTGCCTGTGGATTCCTCTAGTATTTTTTATGGTTTCCCTTCTAATGTTTAAGTCCTGTATCCATTTTGAGTTTATTTTTGTATTTGGTGTAAGTTGGTGGTCCAGTTTCAATTTTTT